>OX421902.1:37703585-38903585 GCA_949128165.1 Lathronympha strigana | reverse complement strand
TAGTGAGAGTAGTCCCTGGAACTAACCCTTCAGTGCCCTGCCCCGCCGTGGAAGTCTGTGGATGTTTCTCAAGGCCGATCGGTGGAAACTACATGAAATGCCGCCAATGCCCCGGTTGTAGTAAGTTATAAGTTAAACCACTTGGTCCGTATTCAGCATAATCTTTAATACAAACTGACCGATACACCTCAAAAGCAAAAAACCAATTTACATTCGCCAAATCTAATCATCAGATACCACGTTGTTTTATTAGTTTTTTCAGTAATAAATTTGGTTTTTACACTCACCCCTTTACTGGTGATTCTATTCAAGTCATCAGACGTTAGACTATCTCATGATATTCTCTAAGAGCAACTGAGTAATAATCAGCAATTGTAGTAAGCCTAGCACAATCCCCGGGTGTTCTTCATCAGGCTACCTCAACATTTTACTAATTCACTTTAACTGGATGCGTTTATCCACTAAAATCACCCCTGGGATCGTGCTAGATATGGCGCCCAATTCGATCACTTAGAGGATCAAAAACGTGTCCAGTAGAAGTGGGTGATCCACTCAGGTGATTTTAGTGGATATCATGGATAATTTCAGTTCCCCGCGACCCGCGACATGCGCAACTGCCAACAATTTTGCACATAAATCCATTACCAGGTGGGTTTTTACATTAAGTTAGAATATTCGTTCTAAAAGATTAACAATTATTAAAATTTATAACAATATCAGTGCTGAACGGCTCGAGTTCAGATTAATTTTATATTTCATTGATTTACAACATATACTTATACATATAGGCGAGGTTTTCAAAATGATCTTTGTGTGTTCTTATCTTTTAAACAAGTAATGCTTAGATAATTTTGGATGCTTCACCGTTAAGATTATATTATTTAGTACTGTAAATTATATTAGTTACTGCATGGATTACAAACACATTTTTATACAAAATAGTGCCTTCTTACATCAACAACAACGAGTGCTGTAAAGGACTTGAAACGAAAGGGAATATACGCGATTAATCAGTTTCGAACTAACGATGAAAAACATATTACTAACGATGTAGATTACGATTCGAAATTCAATCACAACTTATCAAAACACATTTATTCAGAAATATATAATCAATGTAAATGTAACAAAACATTTCTTTTTTTACAGTCCCGCCACGCCCAGGTATGTAAAAAAACAATATTTATATAAAATAATCATACAACGCTTTTGAATTTTTCGTATTTACCAAACCTCTTTCCTGAAGAATTATTTAATGTAATTTTTTTATTAAAATGTATAGGTATGGACATATTATAATTAATTATAAATTCGATCGGTAATATTTCTTTCAGCGCCACGACCAATACCTCCAGGTATGGCTAAAAACAAACCTATATGAAAAACATCTTTAAATATTTCAAATGAATGTACCCATTTATTTTAAATAATAACATCAAATTTCGAGATAAAAATTGAAAATGTATCCATATACAGTCTATCAGTTTATATTTATTTAATTATAATATGCTGATATCTTTTCGAATAATTAAATGTCAATGTTTTAATTAATTGTATAATGTTAATATTCCAAACCATATTTTTAAATGTTGACAGACGGTTAATACTTATTCAATATGCCAGTAACCAAAAACATTTAGGTCCAATTAATAACTTGAAGATTGCTCAGTTTCAATTCAATAGAATTTTGGGGGCTGCATCAGTAGCTCATTTTAATCGATTACTATTAATTTTGTACAGCTTAACCCTTTTGGATATCCAAAAAACATAACCTTTAAATGCATCGAAAAGAGTTTATAAACCCTAGTACTACTGATGCGGCTACTGATGCGGCCCCTCCCCAAATTCTAACTATAATATACCAACTATAATAATCAAAATCAAATCAGTCAAAAACTAGAATCTAAAACAGGATAATTGTGTGTGGGTACAAGTCCACCACAAGTCTGGACAAGACCACAAGTAAACACTCGTAACATAACATTTACTCCGTGAACATGGCGCTTGCAACAGTGAAACATCGGATGCTCATGCATACGTGGTATCTATTGTCCGTTTTAGATTGTAGTCATGTAAATGAACATGTTATCTTAAAATACTATATAATAGGGTTATTTTTACATTTGTTTCTTTTTCAGCACCCATCCCCATACCGGATGTGATCCCGCTTCCGCGACCCGTGCCCATACCGGATGTGATCCCGATCCCGCGACCCATACCCGTACCGGCACCATGGTGTAAGTACCTTATTCCAGCGCCAGTGCCCGTACCGGTAACCAGACCGAAACCAGGTGTAAGTATTCGATATTTCAAGCCACTCCGAAGTTCTTAATCATGAATCTTAGTGGCTCATTGAAGGATTATGTGCCAGCGTCTAGACCTGTATCCAACTCCTAGGGGAATTGTCCAAAAAATGTGCCAACCCAGTTCTACATACACGTGATTCAAGTCACATCTCCATTTATGACATTTGAAGACAAGGCGTCGCACCGCGTAAAATACTGCGTAGTGTAACCGTAGTTTAACTACTGACACACACATATAAACACAAAAACACAGATTAGCATTTTAAAATTATGCGTGTTAAATCAAAAATAGGTACCTTCCTGCCTATCGTACTTATTCAAGCGAGAGAGATACACTTATAGATTTTCTGCAGTAAATGCTCGAAAGTAAAAAATTGCTTCTTGTTATTAAGAGTATGTGTGTGTTTTTGCAAATTACATACGAAAACAAAATTTAGACCTAGTTTAGACAGTTGTACGGAAGCGACTCAGTTTAGGTCGTCAACTGAACCTAGTGGATCATGTTCTGGACCGCTTTGCAAAATACTCAACGTTCTGAATCGTCAATGATGAAGAATCATTGTTCTATTTTAGCTAATGCCAACCGGTATACATTTGTATAAGAATTACCGGTTAACCGGAGAATTACCGGTAGCATTCTCTTCCTTATAGCCCAAATTAAGGGGAAGTTCAAAAACTGTAAATTTTCTATATTCGGGATTACTAATTATATTTGGCAGCCTGTGTCGATGTATGGCACTAACGGCAATAGTATTTTTGTTGGCATCATTTGTATTCGTATTTGTAAAATTACTATTCATTTTTTCACTAATTACACACAGACCAGACTTGACTGCCATGGGTGAAATATTAGCATTAAAAGTAATCAAACTATTTTCTACATCCATTTAAGTACTACTTTTTGTCTCTTTCTAATGCAAGCGCAGCCGCGGGCAAAAGCTTGTCCATTATAAATATATCTACTTTCTTTGCACTTCTGGAGTGGTCAATAATTACATCTTTGTTTCTTTTCAGGCCCACCACCAACTATCATCCCCGGGCCACCGCGTCCATACCCAGTACCGGTCCCTGTGCCAAGCAAACCAATTATGATCCGTGTACCGGTACCTGTCCCATCTCCACCTCAGAGGATTCTCGTCCCCGGCCCCGTGGTCAAGGTCCCCGTAACGGTCCGCGTACCCGTACCGGTTCCGCAGCCCTACCCCGTACCTTCGCCCCCTAAGATCATTAGAGTACCGTACCCAGTACCAGGCCCAGTTCAACGCATATACGTGAAAGTACCAGTACCGTCCCCGCCGATCCGTGTACCAGTGATCGTCCCTGGTCCGGAGAGAGACATCCCCGTACCTTATCCAGTACCTTCACCTCCCGTCCGCGTTCCGTACCCGGTCAACCGTTACATCCCTGTTCCCGGCCCGAAAGTACTCGTACCAGTCCCCGTACCGGTGATCAGTAAGTATCCCGAAAGTAATTTGTAATTATCATATCCATTTGGTTTTAAAATGGCTACTTATTTATAATCGTGTCTTATTTTTAGGAAACAAAGTCTTCCCGGTACCCGTCGTCATATACGTAGGTAAGAAAACTTTGAAGCACATTTTATTTAGATACAAATTTACTTTTTAAATCGTTATATCGTGTCGTGTAAAAGAAGACACACGCGTTGCCGACCTTTTAAAAACGATATATTTTCTATTAATTTTCCAATACTGTAATTCCACACCCATGGTGCATTCCTGGTGAAATAGTTCATTCTTGTTTTTTCCCCGCAGCACCCGAATGCAGGTCCCACGAACCGAACGCGCCATTCCCGAAACCAGGGGACCCGTGCGTGATCTGGACTTGCCGCGTCAAATACAACTACATCTACATCGAGAGCACCAGAATCCCCGGCTGTGGAAGTAAGACGGGTTTCACTGGAGGGACATGGAAGGGCAGGGCGATGGAAGGACATCAGAATATCAGGGGCCAAAGCCAGGATGACGATCGTTTGCAAAAAGCAATAGGCGAAAAGTAAAATTGATATAATTCAGAATCATATCATTTCCATGAATTGTACTTTAGTATATCTTTATTATTTTGCAAAAGTGACGCCTATTGTGATAAAAATACGTGAGTGTTAACCGTTGCAATTTAATATCAGTATGTCTCACGAAAGTTTAAATTATATTTGCAAAATATTGTCATTTTGACTAGACTCAGTGTCCTAATCCCTTCTTTTTCTCCTAGGAGTTGGATCTGGCATGGAAAATTTATTGCACAATTATTTATGCTCTTTATGTAGAGGACTGTTTGCTAAGAGTAGTGAACTACTTAAACAAATTATTTAACACATCAACTGCCGGGAACACGCTAGTTCTTTAGACAGTTTCCTTTATAATGCGGGAATCGGCTACGGTCTTAGCGATACCGGAAAGTGTTATAAATAATCTGAAGTTTTGAATTTTTTTAATATGCATATCTATAAACCCGTTTGTTTGTCATGTGGGTTATCAGTTTTACCAGCCCTTACATGTGGTTTAAAGTAAATCTTCGTTCACAGTTCCACAACCACCGATAGTATACATCCCCAGCTCGGCTGAGGCTCAAGCCCAGGCTCAGGCTCAAGGTAAATTTACATCAGTATAAGCTGCTATAAAACAACTAATTAGTAGTTTGCTTAGCGTCACTTGTCCCAACCAAACTTAGCCGCTAACCCAGAGTTAACTGTCCATATGATATCCATATGAATTCCGGGTTAATTGATTAACCCTAAAAGAACCAAATCACGAACTTCTGTTCATTAATCCGACTCCTAAAAATTAGTTTTTTAGCATTCATGTACGGAACATCATTTGATATTTATATTTACCAGTTCTTTCCGGTAAAGATAAATCACATGAGTAACAAACCCTCCCCGCGAACCAATTTATAAGTGTATTTATTTTGTTTGCGATAATTTTATTGTATTATACTATTCTTAATTTGAATTCTTTTCTAGCTGGCGCATACGGCGGTGGTTCAGCTCAAGCTCAAGCTCAAGCCCAAGCGTTGGCTCAAGCACTAGGCTTAGGTGGTGGCTCTTCTGAAGCTCAAGCACAGGCTCAGGCTCAAGCTCTAGCTCAAGCTCTTGGAGGCGGTTCAGCTCAAGCTCAAGCTCAAGCCCAAGCGTTGGCTCAAGCACTAGGTTTAGGTGGCGGTTCTTCTGAAGCTCAAGCGCAGGCTCAGGCTCAGGCTCAGGCTGCGGGTCTACTGGGTGGTGCTGACGCTCAAGCTCAAGCACAGGCTCAAGCTCAAGCTGCTGGCTTATTAGGCGGATATGGTGGCGGCGATGCTCAGGCCCAAGCCCAAGCTCAAGCTCAAGCTCAAGCTGCTGGATTATTAGGCGGATATGGTGGCGGCGATGCGCAGGCCCAAGCCCAAGCTCAAGCTCAAGCCCAAGCTGCTGGATTACTAGGCGGATATGGTGGCGGTGATGCTCAGGCCCAAGCCCAAGCTCAAGCCCAAGCTGCTGGATTACTAGGCGGATACGGTGGCGGTGATGCTCAAGCTCAAGCACAGGCTCAAGCTCAAGCTCAGGCAGCTGGATTACTAGGCGGATACGGTGGCGGTGATGCTCAAGCTCAAGCACAGGCTCAAGCTCAGGCTCAGGCAGCTGGATTACTAGGCGGATACGGTGGCGGTGATGCTCAAGCTCAAGCACAGGCTCAAGCTCAAGCTCAGGCAGCTGGATTACTAGGCGGATACGGTGGCGGCGATGCTCAAGCTCAAGCACAGGCTCAAGCTCAGGCTCAGGCAGCTGGATTACTAGGCGGATACGGTGGCGGTGATGCCCTCTCAGCAGCCTTGGCTCAAGCTCAAGCTCAGGCTCAGGCTCAAGGTACGAAAAATCTAATTCCTTTTTACTACCGGTTGAATATGAAACTTGAAAATATGCCCACATTAGCGTATTCTACTAATTGAAATTAGTCAACAATTCTTAATAAACTTTCGCCAGAAAGATTACCGTCTGAAAACTAATGATGCAACAAAAAGTACTTTTATGCATACGATTATCGCTTTTTGTATTAAACAAACACGAACGATAAACAAACATGTTGCTATACATAGGCTACACACCGCAAATATAAATTTGTAATCCAGTATATAAAACATACAGTTTTCGAAATTCTTCCTCTACTTCTGCTATAAGGTAGATACTGGGCAGTCGGTCTTGAATGACGATCCAAAACGTTGAATTTACTATGACGATCTAGGAAACAATCCATGTTCCACTAGGCTACATAATCGATATTCATCACAAATTACGTCCCATCGTCTTTATTGTCGTTTCAGATGGACTATCTAATATTTAGCAGTAGTAGGATATTTATTTGTGTATCTATACTGAACTCTTCTGTATCAGTAAAACGAATACCGTTTTCACATTCGGCGAGTACGATTTTCGTATTCGTTGCATCACTCCTGAAAATGCTTAGATTAAAACTGTTGATATAACTTTTGCTTGTTTTCACAGGTTTGTCGAAAGACGGAAACTAAGAGAAGACGCAACTGATAACAACCAGGAATCAATAGATTATAACAACGATAACAGGCAACCGTAGTTAAGTACAGCATTGTAAAAATAGACTAAGCACACCTCTTTTTTAATAAAATCTAGTGGGAATCAACACCTGTTTCATTATTAATTTCTTTAGGATTCCGTACCTCAAAAAGATAAATTATATATTTGAAGTTATTTGTTTTAAATGGTCATTGCGCAATTGTATGTCACTACCATTTTTGGTACAGTTTTGTAAGTTGCGCCTAGATATATTATGAGAGAAATTAAATACTTAGTAAAATATTTGCAAACTATGTAGTATGACATATATTAACTAACTAGTGTAGGTAACTAATGAAAACTAACTATCATTTTAAACTTACGCTATAGGTAGGTACACATAACTATAAACAAAAGATTTTAGCAAACTTATAATAAATATATACCTATCGATTACTTCTATACCTCATGAAATTAAAATAAACCGTTTTAAATATTATCACAATTTTCCCTTTACACCCAAAACAGCGAGCGCCTTCAATTAAAAAAGGAACAGACCATAGACTAAAGAAAAACATAAGACATCATATTCAAAGCAGAAATTTATTAAAAAATGTTGTGCGTATGAATTTCATTTGTTATGTTAGAAGCAGGGCTTAGAACTGGTACTTTTGGGTGAAGAGCCACATATAAATTTGGCCGATTCAGCCGAACTTTTTGCCACGAGTAGTTAAAAAACATTTTTACATATTTTAATACAAAAATTGAAACATAATTTCAATTTGAATGGAATAAATGAAAATAAAAAACAAAATTGTTGTCATTAAAAAAAACTAACAGCTGTTTTACAATTTTTTGATGAGCGAGCTCCAGACATCTATCTAGTTTTCGACCTTATTGCTATTAAATCTTAATAAAAATGTTGTCTTGTTCAGCATATGCTATAGCATAGCTACGGAATAAATGAAACACTTAAATATTTTCACACAAAAATATAGAGTAATTTGTTAGATTTTTATAGAAATAAACGAAAATTAGCCATTTTTTGGCTAAACAGTAACTTTTTTACATAAAAGAATATGCAATTATAAAGTTTAGGTAATACTCTATACAAAAAATATAAGTAGCGTATACCCATCTCTCGTGTTTTTTTTCTTAAACAGCACTTCACAATGCGCTGAATATCGCTATAAAATATACGACGTAATAGGCATTCGAGCTCGAGAGGTCATAGAGAGAGGTCATGTCGCTCCGCGCTTTGACAATATTCATAAAAATGAGAGACAGAGTACAGAGGAACGTGTAAGTAGTGGATATCGGGTGTTGATAGAAGGACGGTGTGTAAGTAATGGGGCTTGCCCTATGTCTAAACCTGTGGTCAACTCTCAGCTAAAATTTATGACAATATGGTCTCTAAAATGCCAATAATAGAAACATTAACTGAAAATTTACCAAAACAATGATCTTCTGGAGGATTATGCCTGGTCTGTGAAGACCCGAAGGAAGGACTTAATCAAACACACCTAACAAACAATTATTTTTAATCAGAAAAGTCTGCGAACGATGGTATCGTTTCTCAGAAACTTGGCGATTATGAAGTACTTTCTTACGGTAGATGTTGTTAAGCGCCCTCCTATCGCGCATACGGGGATATGATGAAGAAATTCATGGCCACGGTGGTCTCGGTAGCTCAGTTAGAGGAGCGGTGGGCTGGTATCCCAGGGTCGCGGGTTCGAATCCCACCCCAGCTCATGATTTTTTCCACTTTTCCTTTCTTTCTGAGTCTCCCAATAAACACATGGCTCAAAGACAAATGAAGTGACAGACTGTGGTATATTTCTCAGAACACCTGAATCAACAACAATTCAGTTTTAATATTGGATCTTGTGTCGTAAAGAATCATTAAACGTTGTAACCGATATCTCTTCATCGAGCGGTTCTGCGCTCAACCTAATATACGAGTTTTAGGAGAAACCCCTTCGAAAACCCAATCAAACACCAGATTTAAGAGAGGTATGGGCACAGCGGATGCATATCGTTTAGTGTGGTAGGGCACAGCACAACGAATGTCGTCTCGCTCAAATCTGGAGCAGAGCCCATCTGGGGAAGTATCTCCACCGTGCAGAAAACCGCAGTTTATTAACACTAGAACCCTACTTATAGTGTTGTGATTCTATTGGTGAGTAAGGTCGCCAGAGCTCCAAGAGGATTCACTGTGTTGACAGCTGGGGAGTCACGCAGCAAAGCTTGCCCCTTTAGCTGTCAACACAGCGAATCCTCCTTTTTTTAAAGGGTCGGCAACGCGCATTTAACACCCCTGGAGTTGCAGTCGTCCATAGGCTACGGTTACCGCTTACCATCAGGCGGGCCGTATGCTTGTTTGTCACTATCGTAGTATAAAAAAAAGATCAATCTCAATATTGGTCCATAAAATAACCATTGATGTAGTCCCTCGAAAACTCATCATTAGGGTTAATTCCACATCCCCAGCATTCACGAAAACGTGCGTTAGCCTACTTAATCAATCAAATAATGGACATTTATAGCGAATCTGCAGGCTACATCGAATCAAATTATATGCCAGTGATTGTAAATTTAAACTGAACATGACACGGTCGAATCGATTGTCTCGGTGGACCGGCCTTTAAATACTCGTAGGTGGCAATCTACAGTATTGTGTTCCCAGTGAGCTGCAGTGATGATGGGTCCGGGAGTATTCAGGAGTCTTGGGCTTCTGGTCCTCCTTTGTTCAGTGAGTCGTTCCACTCAACAGTCACTGGACAAATCAGGTCAGTTCATTTCATTTAGTTTCAAATTAAAAGGTCACATTACAAACTTTTAAAAATAATTACCTCATTCTTGTCAAATTTAATTATCACAAGAACAGTCGCTACCGGGTCTGTTGGACCCACTGGGCGATATTTAGAGCTTTAATTTATTCGATAGGTATTTAACGATGATGACATTCACAGTAACTCCACGTGAAAGTTCGTACGCCAGGGCGTTGTCTTAAAAAATGAAGGACGTCTGAAGTGTATTGGGTCTAGTATACCCGGTAGCGACCATTTATGCAAGTGAAAATTTCTTAGTTGGACCTAGGTGCAATTAAATTCGTGACTCGTATTAAACGGTTTATCGTTTTTTTTTTCATTTTTCTAGCAACAAGAAATAGTTGCTCATAGTGATTTGTCAAAAAATGTAGCAGATTATAAAAACAAACAAGTACGAGAAGTTGTCTGAAAGTGAAAGTAAAAACGTTTACTTTAATTTTGTAACAGGTGAAATTCGGAATGAATTTACAGATTTTATTTTGGTGAACATTATGATGACTTTTGGTAATTTTGAGTAAATAATAGTACTTTAAGAAGACAGTTAAAATACATACATAGAGCTATGAGAGTTAACGCTATACTATTTGAAATTGCAAAAAACAACTCCTTTAAAATTAGTCATTACTTAAATTGTTTAAAATTTTATGATGACTCATCAATTATACACTATTTATTATACTACTAAAAATGTCTTCTCATTTAAGAAATAAATGAAATATCCGACTATCTTCAATAGTTTTAGTTTTGTTGTCACACGAATTACTGGGTCCACTGGACCCAGCGACTAAAAGTGTTCGAAACCAGGGCGCGACTGTTCTAGTGTTGGTGAAACTTAGCTTCAGTGCGGAGTACTATCAAAACTGTAACTAATGAGTTTCATCCCTTTGGGGGAGGAGCTTTAGAGCCTACATCATCGACATGCTCGGGCAAAAGAGAGCGGGGTGGATCGAATGGCAAGAGCACGCGAAAAATGTAGTCGGGCGCGTAAAAATAAACCGCGTAATCAGATAATTGCTGTTCACATCTAATGTTTTTATAAATAAACTCTTTTACCAAATTTAAGAATTAGTTATTACTCACTATTTAATTAAGAATCATTTTTATAAATGAGTTACGGCGTTTTGACCAAAAACATGTAAAAAATGAGCTATGTTTGAAAAATAAAAGTATCAAGACTTTTGTTAAAAGTCATGTTTTCACGTTTACCAGTTTGAAGGAAATATGTTAAAGTCTTATGTGTATGAATATCATGTACTTAGTTGTTATCAATATTGAGATCTAGACATCTCTTAAAAAATCCTTTTCAGTGGAGCCCTCGAACATTTGTAAAACAAATCTATAAAATTTAAATATTTTACGTTCAATATTTTAGCATGTGCGGTATCAATTATCTCACAAATAATGTAACTAAGTAATGTAAATACATGATTTATAATGAAAAATCTGCATTTCTTAAAATAATTAAAGCACTGGGTTTCGTTTGCAACCGGAGTTACCTTTTGGAGTAACAGACGTCCATAGTATGATGTATGATGACCAACTATTTACCACGTTGTCTATTTGTCTCCGATACAAAAAAAAGGTATATCGATATAATCAAAACTATTTCAATTGAATACCCCTAAAAATTACATGGTACTAAATCGTTTTTTTAATAGTAATTTGTTGGAAACACTTGACTGCACATAAGATATAAATTTTACAGACCTAATGTGATAAGTAATGTACTTATGTCGCATTTATTATAACTAATTTTCTACGCTTGTTCTTAGTCGTCTTCTTATCGTGATAAGATGGATGATTTTAATTTACATCAAGTGGATTTTTATTATTATTGAACTATTATTTTAACAATAGGTATGAAACTCTTATAAAACGGGACCTTATCACATTAAGGAAAGTTCAGCATGATCTCTCAGAATGCCACTGTTAAACCACTGACCAAAATTCATAAACCAAGAGTATTTCACAAATGGTCCAACTGAAGATCATCGCTAACAATTTTTGTCTACTCCAGCACTTCTATCTGTCAATTAGATGAATGACAGCGATATTAAAAAAGTATACATTATAACGTCGTCTATGGTATTCCATAAGAACACTGATCATATGGATTTTCATACAATATATTAGCACTGTTGATTTTTATTTTATTTATATATTGGGCCAACGACGTGTTCCACATTCTGCCACTTTTCGAGATTATGCTTTTTTCGCTATTTTAACTGTCGTAGAAAAACTAGCGTATACAACAGCTCATAATTGGTTCTTAAAACTTTCGGGTCTATTTTTACAAAACGAGACGAAGTCGATCCCCAAGTTTTAAGAACCTTATTATATCACTGTTGCATAAACTACTATAAGCGCCATGTTGAGCCATTTCGTTGGAACAATTACTTTTCTTTGGATATTATTAATGCATGCTTTTCACAATTTTTTTAGTTAAATGTGAGTACATATTTGTTACCTACGAGTATGTGTATTATGTAATGTTACTACCAAGAACACCTTATCCATCTATTTATATTTCATAAAGATGATCCTTTTTAATTATGTTAAATTTTATTTAATTGTTCGTGCATCCGCTTGAACAACTGTTGCTCAGCTCATCATCATCAATATTTAAGAGCTTTGCTCTTGTCGGTGGAGTAATCGCCACTCTTCTCCTTCCCCTTTTGACTTCCTCGTACGACACGGCAGAGACTTTATCTTTAATTTGGCTGAAATATGTGAGACGGGCCTGCCTCTACTTCTTTTTCCCTTAACTTCGCCTTCCAGGATGTTTAAGAAGAATCTGTGGTGCCGTACCAGGTGACCAACCATCTTGCCCCTTCTGTTGCTCAGCTCATGTGACATATTTTTGTTCGCAGCTTCAGCTGACTGGTCGAGCGCATCCCGAACCGGCCTGGTACAGGAGTCGGACGAAAAGCCCGAAAACGACAAAGCAGGCTCGGCTTCAGCAATCGCAAATGCGCTAGCGCAAAGTAACGTATCTGACAACGTATATTTCTTGTTTTTGAATAGGTACCTACACATTTTTCGAAATAAATATTAGACATTTTCCAATCATGTGAATGACATAAGGCATCAAATACGGGACTTACGGGAGGCCCAAATATTCCGAACTATTATTTTCGGATTTTTATAATCCAGAATTTTTATAAATCCTTGATATATAGGATTTATAAATATTCGGGTTTTTTTTCTCTTACCACGCAAAAAAGGCACAATGGATGTCGTGTTGTAGAAAAAAAAGAAGAGAATAAAAACCTGAATTTTTATAAATCCTATATATCTAAATGCCCAATTTAATAATCTCTACCTATCAAAACCACGATCATCAAAATTAAAACTAATATTTAGAATTCTGATTAACTAATACAGATTCGGTACGAGTCTTATGTTATTCGGAAATAAATCAATTTTTTTCTATTTAGAGTTTTAAATGTTCGTACTTTCAGGAGTCGGAATTATGATGATCCGAGTTTTGATATCGGGATTTTTCGGAGTTTTGTACTGTACCCATCAACTACATTATAATGTAATAAGAGATTGAAAAGTAGTGTAAGTATATAGAATGTTTTACATATGGGCATAAAACAAGCTCCACTATAATATTACATAAAAATTTGCGATTGTTCGTATTAAGGAGTTTGGGCATCTTTCCAGGTTTAAATCATCCGTACAACCCGCCCCAGCCGCCGGTGTACCCCACGCAGACGCCGTACCCGTTCTACCCTCCACAGCCTCCAACAGGTAAGTAATCAATCTCATGGTCCAAAATAAAATTATGATGTAAACTAAAAACATTCATGAATAAACGCACATTATAATTTCGGTACATAGGACGTAGGTTCTAATCTAAAATAAGGTATTACATTCCCTTATTATAAATAGCTATATAATACAAAGCTATTGTATGAACAATAGATATGTAGCTATTGTATAAACAATAGCTATGTATTATTTACCATAGTCATAAGACTATCTATTGTCGGTCATTTTTGTGTTCGATTAAGAACTTAATGTGATGGGTCGCCCGCCGGAAGCAAACAATGTCATTTACCTTATACTTTGCATCCGTCGATCAACTCGTTTAACGAGTCGTTAATCGATATCCTGACAATAGAATCTCGAAAATTCGCTCGAGATCTCGTTAGATCGAGATCGCATTCCCTATTAACGACCCAGTGTTATGGCAGTATTCGTATTTCTATAACAAGACAGGAAGATTTTTGAATGTTTACTACCAGGAAATAGGTAGTGTGATTGTGCCTATATTTTTAACGGCCTCTCTAGCCTAGTTGGTAGTGACTCTGCCTACAAAGCTGGAGGTCCCGGTTTCGAATACTGGTAAGGGCATTTATTTGTGTGTTTATCACGAATATTTGTTCCTGAGTAATTGACGTTTCCTATGTATATATGTATGTTATCTATATAAGTATGTACATCGTCACCTGGGACCTATACTAGCTTTGCTTAGTTTGGTACTAGGTCGATCTGTGTGAGATTGTCTCCAAGCATTTATTTATTTATTTCTTGCAGAATGTCAACGCCAGGATCAGGTCCTGTACCTTAAGGATAACTTCGGGAACTGCCAAGTGTGCGTGTGTGTACTACACGGAGAGTACCCTTACAGCAAGCTGGAACCCGTGTGCGGAAGCTGCAACGAGTGCAACAATCTCAATCCCAACCCCCCACTGACAACACCAGCACCGCCACCACCGCCACCCCCACCGCCACCGCCGCCACCAGCACGTGAGGGCTTTTCATTTAAACAAAAACTAAAAACTCACCAAACTGTAGCTTAAACACAGCGTAGGGATGTATTCCATACAGTGAGGTAACTTCATACACGGCCAGCGACTCGGCTCGGTGGTCATGCTCAGGCTCAGGGTTGTCAAAAACTATGCGAAAGATATTACAGTCTGATTGGCAAACTAATTTCTATTTTACACCCCTTAAAATAGACCGCCGAATTTGTGCATTTCCTCCCCGCCTCCTTCCCCGCGCGCCCCCCATCGATGACCCAGAAATCGGCGGAGTTCACCCACTGTATAGAATACATACTTACGCTGTGGCTTAACCTTCGAAATATGGTAAACACTCACTCAAATGCGCGAATCTTTACCGTAATTGATTAATTACAATATTTATATGTCTGACGATAGTTTGAATTGAAAAACTTAGTGTTGTTCCAATTCTGAGTTGACATAAGTATCCAGTGACTTTAGTAATATGAGGTGTAAATATGAAAACCGTTAAAAAATGTAATTCCTCCAGCATCATGCGAGCCGATGCGTGCCAACGAGTATTTCCAGAACCCACTGGACCCCTGTCAGATCTGCATCTGCAAGTTGAGCACAGACGCCTTCGGTTACCCACAACCACCCACCATCGAGTGTACCATGAACCCACAGTGCAGTAAGTGATGATAGTTCGTTATTTTCAACTGGTTATGTTGATTAATACTACGCATAAGTTATATATTATGCCATTACTGAAACTGAACTTTTTTTACATCAATGAAATAATTATTAATAAATTGTAAAAATATGCGCGTAAAATGAATGAAAAAAAATTAATAAAATATGTTATATACGTTGTATGTTGTTTTCTGTTTACATATATGTATTTTTCTGCTTTCAGCACATATCACAACCGTTAAACGTAAGTGCAAGTATTAAATAAGTGACCTAAGTGATTTCCGTTCAAAACCTAGCTATTTCAAATGATAAAATCGGGATGAAATATGTAGCTATAACTCCTGATTTAAAAAGATGAACCAGAATGACTTCATCATCATCATCATCATCATCATTTCAGCCGAAAGACGTCCACTGCTGGACATAGGCCTCCCCCAAAGATTTCCACAATAAATATAGAATAACTAAAATAAAACTCTCGTGAGACTCGAACATATTAAAATCGACTAAATTACGTGAGTGACCCGTTTTAAATATTATTTAATATAACTAAAATAGAATAGAATAGAATAAAAAAAATAGAATAGAATAGAATAAATAGGATAGAATGACTTAAATTAGTTTATTTTCGTATGTACTGACTGTACAGTGTCTTGGTACCCGAGAAGCCAGCCAGAACAGCTAAGCCAGAAGTTATAGCTACCTTACTATGTTATCCCAATTTTTTCATTTGAAATTTCCAGTTTATTTATGATAACATTTCTGACCTCTTTAAATTTGATTGTGTAGAAACGCAATTTGATTTTTACATACGCTTATTTCAATTATATCATACTATTAGTTGCGACAAAAGTAGAGGCTAATTTACCCGTGTCTTCAGGCTGCGTGTATTGTTGATATGGCGTAACATCAGTTACACAGTATCCTTGGACAAGACAATTTTGTCTCATAGCTCGAATTTCAAAGCAAACAAGTTATAGTATTTTTGTATATGAGTGTAAATAAATCTTTTTATAATTTTTGCAGCAATACCACCCCCGAATCCACCACCCTGTAAGTTTTCTTGGCGCCACTTGCACCACCCGGGGTTACCCGCTAACCCGGAGTTAAGCGCGTTTTACTATGAAATTTTATAGACTACTCCTAGTACTCCTGGTAAGCGGCTAACTTCTGGTTGACGCAAGTGACGTTTAATAATTTAATTTATATTTACTCAATAATTCGCATAATAGTTTAACACAGAAAGAACAATAAAAAATCTTTTGTAGCTTAAAATGAAAAATATGAGTCTTTCAAATAGGCGTTCATAGTATTAAGTAGGTACTTATTTGAGATATAGCACAAGCATCGTAAGAAACTATGTCAGACACAGTACAAGCATCGTAAGAAACTATGTCAAACAAAGTACAAGCATCGTAAGAAACTATGTCAGACATGGTACAAGCATCTTAAGAAACTATGTCAGACATGGTACAAGCATTGTAAGAAACTATGTAAGACATAGTACAAGCATCTTAAGAAACTATGTCAGACATGGTACAAGCATAGTAAGAAACTATGTCAGACACGGTGCAAGCATCGTAGGAAACTATTTCAGACATAGTATAAGCATCTTAAGAAAATATGACAGATACGGTACAAGCATCGTAAGAAACTATGTCAGTCACAGTACAAGCATCGTAAGAAATTATGTCAGACACAGTACAATAATTGTAAAAAACTATGCCGATGTGCCTTCAATCCCATTCTACTCTTACAGTTCCCGTATGCCAGCACTACCCCATGGACATCTGGTTCCCGCACCCTCAGTACGCGTGCCTCAAGTGCAAGTGTGACAAAAACCCGTTCAATCAGGTCACCATCGACTGCTACCCTGATCCCGATTGTGGTGCGTATTTGGACATACATATAATCCGGATCCGAAATGGATGATTTATTTTCGTATCTAGATTGCGTGGCCCTTGTTTCTCAATGCGAAAGATGATCCTTTACAGAAATCCACGTAAAAGTAAAGTTGGTAAAGCAATTAAAATCTGGAGAGCATTGATCACCTCAACTACTAGACAGACCATACTAGACAACTCGCGGGCCCCACACATAATTAAATTAATGTTACACATGCTCATTATTATCATGCTTATTAGCAAGCGGGGAAGTACGAGGGGCCCTGTTCCCATTTGTGTGATGAACACAGATACAGATGTGCAAGTTTCGGAAAGTTTCCAAAAAGTTGGTAAAATTCTAGGAAATTTCTTGAAAACACAGAAATTTCCATTTTACGTTGCGGAAAGTTTCAATCCCCATACAAAAATGTGAGAAGTTTCTGAAACTTTCCTATGCGAAATATTTCGCAATATTGGAAAGTTTCCGTCGGCACATCAGTAAACACCATCGGTTTAGCAAGTAGTGTCACTACTAATTACGCCAATCGGTCGACATTTTCTACCGAAAGTTAGCGATCATAGACTGCTTTTATGGATTTTGGTGATTGTTTTTATGGTTGGCTAAATAACTAATATGGTATATATGTAAATGTTTTAGGCAGCACACCGTCGCCGTTCTCAACGACGGTAGCGCCCCCAACAACAACGGCGCCAAACCCGCGTAAGTTGCGACCGCCATTAGAGTCAAACCACATTATCTCAGCCGAGAAAATGAACTGTCAAACTTTAAAGTGTTATTTTTAACGTCAAACTTCTATGAAATTATGACGTTTACTTAACACTTTCACATTCTGTGATATCAAAATCTAGGAAACTTAGCATAGACTGACTCTAACTTGGCAAGGAAAAAAAATCTCTGTGACAGACAACCTAAAATACAATATTGCACCGTATATCGTTAACTAACTCGATACCGTATCGGTATCGGTTGTTAAACTCGAGGATCATTATTTTTTAAATTAATATTTTCTTAAACAATAAATCACTCTTTGTTAACAGGCGGACTCGTTTCAAGTTTTCTGATGATAGTGTGAATGTCCTTACGGTTTTGTACGAATGGGTAAAACGGGACCCTATTACTAAAACTCCGCTGTCTGTCCGTTCATCTGTCATCAGACTGTATGTCATGAAACATGATAGTTAGACACTTAAAACTCTCATATTATATGATGTACCTATATAATATATGTTGCAGCTACATCAACAAAAACAGAATAAAATAAGTATTTAAGGAGATTTTTGTTTGTTTTTTCTTGATATTGATAACGGCAATACGTAGACGCCTGATATATTTACAGAATATTTCGTTCCCTATATATTCACTAATTAAATTAATATTATACACATATTTATTAAGTATTCCCATCCAAAAAACGTGATTTTCGTGCCGTTTTCATAGATAATCATACAGAACGCTTCGCGCGCGAGTGGAACTCGTTTTTGACCCGTTTTTTTAAATCTTACCTTTTTCAGATGTTGACCCGCTGCCTCCACCATACCCTCGTAAGTTACTTCTTTTCGAAAATCAATTTATCCGAATAAAATTTTAAAAAGTTAATTCAATGATAATGATTGGTTGAAAGCTTATATCAACACCAGAAATCACACAGATAAACACCAAAATAACATGAAAAGGTATCCTTAAACGCAATCAGAATAAAGTACAGATGCGCAAGTTGCGGAAAGTTTCCAAAAAGTTGGAAAAATTCTAGGAACTTTCTTGAAAATTACACAGAAAATTAAGAAATTTCTATTTTACGTTTCGGAAAGTTTCAATCCCCATACAAAAATGTGAGAAGTTTCTGAAAGTTTCCTATGCGAAATATTTCGCAATATTGTAAAATTTCCGTCGGCACATCAGTAGAATAAAGTTTACAATTTTTAAATTTTGAACGCTAACACAGCAGATCAAGGAAATACCCGGGTTCACGGGTAGTACCAAACCCCAGTGACTGTACCCCATTTCCCCCCTCCAGACCCCTCGTGCCGTCCGTTCACCCCAGGCCAGACGTTCCAGCATCCGTGGGACGCTTGCCTCGAGTGCGTCTGCTTGGAGGCAACCGTCGCCAACGTGGTCAACGTACAAGTCAACTGCTATACCAAAGCTGAGTGCTGTAAGTGTCCTAAGCAACTTGTTTAAAAAAAAATAACCTTATTTATAAGAACAATACAAACACTAAATAGCAAAAAGGACCGCTACACAATATTTCTCCTCTCCAATAATGTGGCTAATAGAGGAATACAGCCGCACATATAAAAAATATTTTTGCGCAAGATGAAACGGTAACGGCAAAAATGTTTGTTGTGTTTATTTGTATGAAATTTCGGTTATTAACCGGTTTTTCTGTACAATTAAAAACCGGTTCGCACGCTCTACTCGTAGCTGATCTCACTAATAGCCTAATTAATGTAAGTGCAAGCAACTGTACACTGAGAGTTATCTTAAATCAATATTACTCGTATTGTATTATACATCTTTATATTCGGTTATCACTGTTATCAGCTACTACTCTGTAGTCTTTCCACATTGAGGCCTAGAGCCTAGAAAACATCATCAGATGACCTACAAATGTTAATCTAGGAACTACCTTACGGTTCCAAATCTGTTATTTACTATTACCATTTCTTTTACAGGTATTATTCCACCCGAAAATAATAATGGTAAAAATTTTGCTATAACTTTATACAACTCTTCTTCCTAGGGCTTTCCCGGCTTATGCCATGCCGGGGGTCCGCTTTGGCAACTAATCCCAAGATTTGACGTAAACGCTAGTGTCAAATTAACTAACCCCTGTTGATGCGAGAGGAGCTATTAGTATTTTAAGCAATAGTTTTATTTTATTGTATTTGATTTTAGTTGCATATAAGCTCCTAAAATGAAGAAGCTGGAATCGTAAAACATTAACTGTCAAATTTTATACGAAATAAACGCCTCACTTTGGGTTACTTAACTAATCCTGGTTAGTACGACCATTTCTTAAGTTTTATGAAGTTAAAATCCTTTTTTAGGATGAAAATGATACCTATTTCTAACTCCACAGTAAAATTAAAAAGGAGTTTTTTTATTATTTAAATAAATAAATAATAAATAAATAAATAATAATCATAAAATAATATTGAGTACCTATTTAAAATAAAGGAATTGGTCCATAATTTTTCATATAATCATAAAATACTTTTCTAAAATTTCAGTGATTTAAGTGACGCATATCTGAACAGTATTTTTTGTATTTAGGTCTTCCGACTGTGATTGTGAGTCCAACGAATCAGTACCCGATACGTCCACGTAAGTATATATACAAATGTACATGATTACCTGAAAGAATCAACTATTTCTTGTCGCTATTCTGTCCCGCCAGGGGACAAATGCAGCACAGTTACTTACAAAAAAACGTAGTATTATAAATTGAAAGAGATGTCACATACTACAGAAAAAGTGACCAAGGCCCCTAGTGCCCAGGGCTGATCGAACCAGCATCCTCTTGCATTCGCGGCAGACACACTAGGGCACCCGACCACAGCGACCAGAGTCCGAAATTTTCCTAAGTAGGTATATGCAATATGTAGTATAGTTGTAGTATATTCTACTGACATGCTTGGTAGATGGCCCATCATGGAAAGGGAATATAACTAACAGAAAAAAATCATGATTTAATTTTAATGCCATAAAACCGTGATTTTAAAAGTGACTTAGACCGTTAACCATGGCAGCTAGTAACAAGAAATAGTTAATTAACCCATCTATAACCACATCCAGGCCAAAGTGAACTTTACTAGCTACATAAATTTCAGGTTTATGTACAGTGTATTACATATTTAAACAGGATATTTAGAGGCGGACCAGCTTTATAAATATGAAATGCTTTAAAGTAGGTATTTAGAATTTTTAGGTTAGCTTTAACCGCAGGTTAGGGAGTGTGGATTGTATTTTCCGGGAATAGTTTTTTCCATGTCGCAATTTGCAACATCAAATTATTTCTCAGTATCTAAGTATTTATATGTATTATGGGAAGCCGAAGCGTAGGCAGACCAGCTGCGAGACGGTCGGACGATATAAAGAAGATGGCAGGGCCGAGCTGGATGAGAGACGCCGCAAACCGCAAGGAATGGAAAAATTTGCAAGAGGCATACATCCTGCAGTCAGAGCTCCAAGAGGATTCGCTGTGTTGACAGCTAAAGGGGCAAGCTTTGCTCCGTGGATCCCCAGCTGTCAAGACAGTGAATCCTCTTGGAGCTTTAAAGGGTTTTTTAAAGGGTCGGCAACGCGCATGTAATGCCCCTGGAGTTGCAGGCATCCATAGGCTACGGTGACCGCTTACCATCTGGCGAGCCGTATGCTTGTTTGTCACCGTCTTGGTATTAAAAAAATGCTGAGAAGAAGTATTTCTAATCATTCATTTTGCTGATACATTTTTAATCAGTTTAGTTTTTCGGTAAATTTGCGGAAAATACAGTACCCGCTTAGGTTAGGTTAGTTATAATGGGGTAAATAATAGATAAAGGGGTACATATTTAGTAATATTTCTAATCACATGCAAGAAGTTCTCGGATAAGGGTGTGCAAAGCTATGAAACACTATCTCCTTTGTGGTACACGTATCAAGAGCATTTCTCTAACATTTAGTTAACTAGCCGAACATTTAATGTTTTCTTAGTTTATTGTTACATACATTTGTTATATTTTCAAATAGACGCTACATGCGTTTCTTATGTTAACCCCAAAACAAGACACGTGTACACATAACCAAGTGTTTTATCTTTTAAAGTCTTGAAATTTTGATTTTTATAAAAAAAAATATAAAAAATTCGTTTATTGTCGAAAATAAGTAACACAACACACAAGAGAAAGACATACAAGAAAAGCATCACAGAAACTAAAACTACAAAAGTTCGACAAAAGGTCCAGGACTCAGCATTTGCTGCGAGCCTGGTTAGCTCCACAGCGCTGTTTTTCAGCCCGCACCTGTCTCTAGGCTTATTGAAAAAAAAACTAAAGGCTTGCTGTTGTTTTATACCAAAACATCGTCTGACTGACCTTTCCCTGCCCCGTAGACTTCTGAGTTAACACAATCCTAACTATAAAACTCTCGTGAGACTCGAACATATTAAATAATATTTAAAACGGGTGACCCGTTTTATATATTATTTAACACAATCCATAAAATCATGGCATATTTGGTGTCTCCCTCCCATCTAATAGCAGCATGAATAGCTTGAAAGGTTATTACACAACGATTTCAGCTGCCGATGAATGTTCGCTTGGCTTCAATAGCATACCCTTGACACATATCGCGTTGCAAGCATTGAACTACCTACGGTTCCAATTAGAAGAAATGTTTTTGTACGGATTCAGTAAAATTGTCAATGTTTTTCATCATTATCCAATCAGAAAACTTTGTGTCTGAGTTTAAGAGGTTCATTTTAATGGGATAGCGGAAAGTGGGTCAAAAACATTTGATCATTTAAAAAGCGACAGATACATGGAAACCGTAAAATAAAAGCTTGTAAACACATCAAATTGCAACAAAAGTCTTTTTAGGGGATGTCTTTAAAAAAACCCCAGTATACAGTAACGGAGCGATGATAAAACATTTTCATTACAAAATTGTTAACAAGCTACCTTAAAGCACCCAATAACAATTTGACAGATACCAAGGTTTAAAGGTAACCTGGTCCCGTGAAATCAAGTTTTATTAGTCCATCCCAAACGCAATAAGGCTGTTTGTGGGCAGCGATCAATCGCTCGCAACGAGCGGCCATGATTGACCACCGGCGAAAGTGTATTGCTCTCCACCCATTTATCGGATCCCAAGCTAGCTATATCGAGCTTCATTGTACTTTTGTCTGGCGAGGCACTCTGATGCTTTAAAGGTAACCCGTGATATTAAGCTGTTTTGTGACATGAGAAACTACAAATTTAGATTGGATTAGTTCAATCATAAATAAACACATATTAATATTTTTCGAGGATAGGACCTTCTGAGATGAGGCTTGCAATATCACCTAGGTATATTTGATGAACTCACAGACTGTAAAAATTACTGATAAGTTTCGCCACCCAAAGAACACATGTAAATAAATAAATAAATTTGTATCGCATTTCTCTAACTAGCGAAATCTATTCTAAAACATAGTGTGTTTCGCACTTTTCAAACATACAATTCATACTTGTCTCATTTTTTCCAGCCAACAACGGAGGAAATAACGGAGGTAATGTCAAATATCGTTTTGAAATAAGTACTGGTACTTGACACGCTAGGTCGAGACTGTAAGAACGAACTTATTAACTTAAAATAATCTATTTAATATTTTTTCGCAGGCTACTATCCAGGAATTCCAGGACCAGGTAAAGTCAAATTCCTATATAAATAGGTATATCGTTTTAAAATACCAAGTATCCAATATTAGACATATTATAATGGTCAGGATGATTCAACACAACCGAATGGTCTACTAAAGCATAAACTATATAACGTACAGTTTGATTTCCCCGTCCGTTACATTTGAAAGTAATATGTTTTCATTCGAGAAGAACGAAATTTGATGAATTGAATTAAGTGGAAAGAATAATAAATTTAGTCTAAGATAATAATACTGACTCAATACTTTCATTATATTTTATTTCTGACAAACAGGATCTTCGTCAGCTAACGCAAACGCCATGGCTGTAGTCAATGGAAATGGAAATGGATACAACGGAAACGAGAACACCATAGCGCAAGCTGATGCAGCCGCGCAAGCCGCGCAGTCCGCGCAGGCCGCGCAGGCCGCAGCGCAGGCGCAGGCCATGGTGGCGTCCCAGAAAAACTACCTTAATCCGGGATACCCCTATGGCGCACCTCAAGACGCCACCCAAGCCCAAGCCCAGGCTCAGGCCCAGGCCGCAGCAGAAGCCGCTCAGAACAACCTCTACACTCAGTACCCTAATCCAGGCCAGGGTTTCCCAGGTCAGGCCTATCCAGGTATGGACGCCAGTGCATCTCAGGCAGCAGCCCAGGCACAGGTCAATCAAGCGCTAACACAAGCAGTCGCGGACGCTTCAGCGATGTCATCAAACTCCAACCGCGGTTACCAAAACTTCAACCCTGGCAGCGGTGGATACGGTCCAGGGCAATTCCAGCCACCGAGCCCGTATTCCTATAATAATCAGCCGGGTTTCCCCGCCAATGGTGGTAACAGTGCCTACAGTAATGCCCAAGCCCAAGCCATTAGCAACGGGCAGATGGGATATGGAGGATCAGGTGTAGCGCAAGCGCAATCCGATGCCATAGCTCAGGGAAACCAAGCTCAAGCATCAGCTGATGCCGCAGCCCAGAGCAACTCAGCATACAATCCAATGGATGACGGAGGAATAATGATGTATCAAACTCCACAGGGTTATCCGACAGGTTTTAACCCTCAATCGTATTACGGGGGAGGATCAAGTGCAAGTGCTAACGCTCAAGCCGAGGTGAACGCAATTCAACAGCCGATGATGTACCAATCTCAACCCGGCTTCTACTACACCGGTGTTCAGCCGCTCAGGTCAAGCTCGGCCCAAGCTGATGCCCAGGCCAACGCCAGTGGTGACGCAGGTGACAGCCTTTAGAAATAATGTACACCTTACAAACGCGATTTGGTTTTTGTAACTTCGATGTACTGCATTGGTTTCTAATTTATATAACTACTTGCAAACTTTTACATCTTTTAAATAATCTAGGTGTGATATAAACCAAATGGGCATATTTTAATTTTGTTGTCGTTTTTTTTTGCGTCAGATTTGAATGAAATTTGGTGGGTAGGTAGAGTTCCTTATTCATGGGTTCAAATCCCGCTCGACGCAGAAGATTTTTCGATTTTTCTTTCAATTATAAAATTATACAGAACCGCTCACAAAATAATGCTAAGACTTCCAACATGTTTTTCGATTTCAGAATCAGATAGGTACTATTTGAAATCCGCCAGCCGTGTCTTACATATTTTTCATAACATCACTCACAACTCTAACTCATGAACAAAACAATTTCACAGACGCATCCGCCCAGGCACAAGCAGCAGCCGCCTCCTCCATTAAAGCAGGTGTGTACCGCACAAAGGAATACCTCGAGGTCGAAAAAACCTCTCACACAGATCCCAAACAATTACCCACACGTTATTCAATACAAAACATTGTTCGCCAAAGAAATTGTTGGCTCGCTCGCCGGGCATATTTCTTAACAAGCGTATACCGGTAATCCCCTGGCGTGCCCTGACAACTTTTGGGACATAAATTAAAAATATATTACAAGACCAGATGGTCTGCGGGGTCTCATGCAAATTCTATTTAATCAAACTTCCGTTGAATCCGTCGGGATTATGAGTATTAGAATTTTTCAGACGTGCGCCGTCGGTGAAATTATTTCTTAGTGACTAGTTGAAGTTTGGTAAGGGATTGGAACTAATGGAAAATCGAAGGAAAATCCTTTTGTAAATTTGATCGATGACTCATCACTCAATAAACTTTACGTAAATGATATTGGGGGTTTAACATGGTCTATTCAAATTTTATCTCATTTAGTCTAACTTGGTTAATGGAAAAGCTATGATTGATTTTTGTATGAGCAATACCGAGATACTGGGATCACCCATACAAAAATACAGGTGAAATATTAAATTGCCAGTATGAAACGTTTGTCTTACATCAGCTACGTCTGAGTCACAAATTCTGGTGACAAAAAATACAAATGACACCATTCTCATGTTCCAGGTGACGCAGACTCACAGGCGTAGACAATTTAGAAACGGATCCTTTAGTAAGTAAACATCGGTTAAGCGCAAGTCCGACTCGCGCACCGAGGGTTCCGTATACACTTTTAGTTATGACATCCATCCATAATACAATAAACTGCATCTCAATGTAAACATTTGACGCGAGCCCCAAGTATCGACAGATTGGGCCATTCGTTTGCACGGCATAGAGTTAGTATGTGAGTTTGTTTTTCGTAGATTTTTTTTATCACGTAAACCGATTCTTTTACTTTATTTAAAATAATAGTACCTTCTTATTACGACATCATAAACAATTTAAAGAACTTACATTGTAGGTAGGTTCATTTATTCATTCAGTTAAGATGTTTTTTATAAAAAAAATAAGACAGTCACTATGTTATATTTTCTTATATTACTATGCATATCTCTCGTTGGGATAAGTTCGCCTTTTATTTCCTATTTATTCCTCTTTGTAAACGCATATCCTATTTTGTGTAATAGTATTTATTGACGTACTTACTTACTATATTTAGTAATACTGATTGATTGATCAAACAGAAAAACGGCCCAAATTATGTTTTAAAAGCTTTTTTGGTTCAGTTTGACATAATTTAAATATATACTTGATTTCATTTCAGGTACTAAGTTCAGGACGATGCCAGCGACTAGGTTAAGAAAAAGGACTCGATTTTTACATAGGTCTTAAAGTGTGAAGCAAGCCGAACCAGATAATACTACTCATGTATTTATTTCTTATTTGGAATTATACAGTTCGGAGCAATATGTATGTGTTTTATTGTTTTTATCAATGGATTCCTGCAATTTAAATTGTTGTGAGTCAGTCGACTGCGACGCAAAGGTGACAACACTTGTTCAACGATAATTGAAATCGAAACATGTCACGCCGATAAAGAGACGTTAGTTGTAACCGTTGTTTCAATACTAATTGGCTTTCTAACCTGCACGTAGGGACTGCAACCTTCAATATTTTGTATGAAATTTACCGGTTTTTTACCGGTACAAAAACCGATACCGGTACCGGTAAAAAATACCGGTTTGCATTCTCTACCAACATGGTAGAACGAAAATAAACAAAATGAGAATTCGTGCGATATTGGTAGGTCCACATCCCGAAACTATATAATTATGTATTTATTTTAATAAAATAATATCGTCGCCCAGTCATCTTTCAAAAATCACAGTTTAGCTAAGAATAAAAGCAGGACTTTGAACTCACACCATCTGGAATCGGCATTAGAGACAAATGTATTACCTGAAAAAGAAAGATGCAGTTGTTAATAAAATTTTAGCACAATAGGGATGACGACTAGGTTGAAAAACTATCATTATAATCAGTTACACTATCGAAAATGATTAGACACGTATTTTTTCCTTTTTCAAGTAAGAATTGTACCTAATACTCACGTTACGCGACACTTGAAAGCACTGCATTTTCGTAATTTTTTATTTGGCGAACAAAAGAAAAAATACGTGTACAATATTTTTTAATAATGTAAAAGACGGACTATATAGATTTTTTTAGTCGTCTAGCCTACCTATACTCTAAACATAATAATGATGAAAATGCAATCACATTTTCAGTCATACAATTTAAGAATTTGAGTGTTGACTTCGACGCGAAGGTAATGTCTGTCTGACGGTGATTGCCCGACGCAATCGAAACATATCACAACATTAGTGATTTGAGTTTATACCGTTGTTTCAATATTAATTTTAAATTCCTAGTCTCAATTAATAAGACAAAAAAAAACAACGGCTACTTAACAATAAACAGTAATCAATGATTATTAAAACGGCCTCCTAGCCTAGTTGGTAGTGACTGCCTACGAAGCAGGAGGTCCCGAGTTCGAATCTTGGTCAGGGCATTTATTTGTGTGTTTATCGCGAATATTTGCTCCTGGGTTATAGATGTTTTCTATGTATTTAAGTATTTATATGTATCTGTCTATTATATATATCGTCGCCTAGTACCCACAACACAAGCCTTATTGAGCTTACCGTGGGACTAGGTTGATTTGTGTAAGATTGTCCCATAATATTTATATTTACCCGGTCGGCATCTGGGAGGCTTTCATCAAAGGATGGGAGTGTGCAGTAACAAGCTGATTGTTCAGCATCCGGTCCATTAGTAAGCAATAAGCCGAACGTGACAAGACATCTAGGTCATGGGGAAACTCCAGCATGCATATATGAAGCCATGTAACGGGTGAGCCCCAGAGTAGAAATAAAAATTACATCGTTGCTCGTACAAAACCTAACTTTAGTTAAACACCTTTTAAAAATTATGTACTCTGTAGTTTTCACTTTTTCATACAAACTAAAATCGCTGTCAACGAAACATTTAACAATGTAAACAAACCGTTCTGATCTTAATTACTTAATTTTTATGTTTTTAATGATATCTTCAAGATTAACTTCTTTATCTTATGTTTTGAGTCTCCTCAAGGGCGGTAAGAACAAGAATTTTACGAACGAGTGTGAATTTAAGCCCGAGTCGAAGACGAGGGCTAACAGTGTACGATCATGATGTTTGCTAAGCTGATTAAAATGTCGAGCGGATCTTAAAAGAAATTAGTTTTTCCTATAGTTACTCTGAGCGCTGGAGATATGTAATGCTGATTTGGTACTTTGGGAGGTGGGTTTTGGTGTTCAAGTTCAAATTCAAATATATCAGAATCATGTCTAGTATATTAAAATTCCTTATTAATTTATCGAAAACTATCCAAATTTACCCTACATACGTGACCCGTAATACACACATTTTAATGGTGCAATTGCGGTTTGTCGTAAACAACGCGTATTGAGTCCATAAAAGTATTTTTCAACAATTTACGAGCGGCCGCGGCGGCGTGTGGAAGTGCATTTGAGTGCATTGCGAAATGCAAGTGCACTGCATCGCTCTTCTGGCGTGTGGTAAGCCACTTTGAATAAACATTAATCATTTACTAGATTCCCGCGACTCCGTCCGTCTAGTAGGTGTTCAGCATTTTGTTGCGTCAAGGGGACCCAACACTGTTGGCGATGATTCTGATATATTTGAATTTGAACACCAAAATCCGCATCCCAAAGTACCAAATCAGCACTACATATCTCCAGCACTCATAGTAATTATAGGAAAATCTAATTTCTTTTAAGATCCGCTCGACATTTTAATCAGCTTAGCAAACATCATGATCTGTCACATCTTCATTAAATTCACACTTGTTCGTAGTTCTTGTACCGCCCGTGATACATACAATGCTTTTCATAACATTTGCTTTCTAGGCAGATAAAGAAACAATAATGATAAACGATAGTGTAGTAGCACAGTCCACAGTACTCCGGAGTTAGCGGCAACTACGTGCGGCGCCTGAGAATCCAGCTCATTAAGTCTTAGTATGCTTGCATATAATATCACCATTTACGAGCAGGTATGATGAAAAGACTCTCAGATCCCTCTTAGCTGGAAAGAAGCATTTTTTCGAATAAGTAAAGTGAAATAACATTTATGTTCAAGCGCATGCCGCCCTGGGGAGCATCTTCCCCGTGCCTGACCACATGAACAACACCAACGTAGCCACGACCACTGGCAATGGTCACGGCAACGTAAATGTCATACCCAAGATCGGCAACGCCAGGCGATACGCGCATATGAAGGCTCGCCGGTCCACATCATCGTCCTCAGGAGAGAGGATCATCGGTACGAAACGTTAATTGTAGATTGTATTACAAGGGATCAAAATGATATATTTCCGGCGGGGGCGTAAATTTGAATTCCGAATGAAGGATTCTATAGAGTATAATATTCTTGTACAGGTGAAGTGAAGTCTTCTGGGGACTCGCTGGGGATGCAGTCTTCTGGCGAGAGTTCTACAGACGAAAAAATAAAGAAACCGGTAGAGGGCGGAGGATGGTTCGCATTTTATAATCTGTTAGAAATAAGGCGGTCTCTTGTATTTTTCAGATATCAACCGCATCTTTTTTAAAAGCCTGACTTATGCATGAGGCGTCTTCGTCCTTTTAGTAATCGTTAATTTTTTTAAATTCTATCTTAACCTCTTAAAATTTGTATTCCAAAAAATTTTTCGCAGTAAAACTACAGGATATTTGAAGACTGTAAATCCCAGACCACACCCGTGGCCCCGAGTTTCTCCACCTTATCCCTGATATGCACCTTAGAGGGACGCTAAGCGACATCTATCTAGAAATTGTGTATTGTCCACATATGTTTCTGCTTAATAATATTAATAATGCTTTCCAGGAGAAGATGGCACCGCAAATGCACTACCTGCCCCGAGGACATGGCCAAGAAGTGGCGCGACCCGACCATCAAGTGGATCTGCGGTGGCTACCAGCGCGCGCGTCGCTCCTTCAAGAGCGAGTGCATGATGTATTACAGAAACTGTCAGGATGGCACTAGTAAGGGTCATCTTCATTTCAGCCTTTCATCACTCACTGAGCATCACTAACAGGACACAACACACTAAACAAACACTTACACAATATGGGCATCACGGACAGCCCGATGTGCAGAGCATGTATGGATAAGGAAGAAACAACAAAACATGTTCTCCTAGAATGTAAACAGATAGAAGTATACAGGAGCAAATACTTAGGAACTCCCAGCACACTAAAGGAGGCAATTTGCAACCTTAAAACGATGATAGGTTTCATAGACGAACTAGGGTGGTTAGAGTAGAGCTACCTCGCTATCACGCAAAAAAGGCACAATGGATGTCGATTTGCGGAAAAAGCCCAGGAAAACTAACTAACTAACTAACACTCACTGAGCAGGACCTAGGACCCGGTGAACCTCAGGGCCATCCTAAGGCTTCGAGTAACACAGGCTTCCAAAACGGTGGATAGGAGACGGCAAAGCGACATGTTACCTACTCTAGACTCAACAAGACTCCAGGGCCATCGCCAGGGGGGACATAATGGGGCAATGCCCTACTTTAAAACACAAGTTGCCCTACCTTAAGAAATATCATCAACTCTGATGATATAACTCGAAATGCACTTGCTTATGTTGCGCCCTATTATGACGAATGCCCTGTCTTTAATTCAATTCCGGTTGCGGCTCTGACAGACTCACTTCTTACCCATTACATACAAAAACAGTCTGTAACGACGACCATAACACATAGGAAGTGATACAACTACACTAACAAATCTTGCACACTTCGATCTATTTTTGACACAGACCTGCGTATGCCCATTTGGGCTTGTACTTTGGCATAGAGGAAACGGTACGTAAGCCAACTCCCTCCCTGTGTTGCTTGAAGAACGAACGCAATAACAGTAGGACAAAAAACTATATCCATCACTTTTTTTGGGGTGGTAATACTTGCGTAAGATTAAGACAGTATGATTCTCTCTGACTATGGACGAATGAAAATACATCCAATCGAACTATAAGTCCAAAATAAAAACTATGAAAATGTATTGGAGTGGTCTCAGTGAACGCTGCTTAGTATCCATATGGTTCACCTGCTAGCCACCCGTTTGTCGTGCCGCAAGGCTTCTCAGTGAAAAAGCCGTATTCATCGTAAGTCACCGCTGACGCTTCGCCGTAAAGCGATGCGAAGCGATTCGATGGCGTAAAGCGTCAAGTCGCATTAGGATGCTGCTGTTTTTGCATACAATTTGCCGCTCCATACTGCAGTTTACTAATGACAAAAGCGTAAACGGGCTCACGGTTTTTAAAACGCTACGCACGACTGACAGGTCCCTCGTCAAGAGACATCCAACGGCCTAAAGCCTTGTTAAAACGCCCCAAATGTGAACCCGACGCTGTCAACTAGATGAGGTTGTCCAAAACGCACCTACTGATGTATTCTGGACGAGAGTCCAAGGGACGTCCCTCGGGCGCACGCCCGAGTTGGGTACAAGGGCTCGCGAATTGGAATATTAGAATGCCACGTCATGACACGGGATTTTAGGTAACTTGGTTAGTCGTATGTCTACGTAGGTCATAGACATAGAATAAAATATCGCTATAAAAGTGCTGCACTGTTTCATATAGTCTCGTTTGGAACTTGACGTTTCGTTAAGTGGCAACAGCCCATTCGGTTTTAATAGTGTTGGTAGTTCTGTATATGAATTTGACACTTAATGTTTACGTCAGTAAGCTCTTTTTCGTACGAAACATTTATGGTTTGTATCATAATCAATGCAAAATTGTTCGCTAATGTCATTCTGCCCCACATTTGCATTCCCATACATTTGCAATGGGAATAAAAATGTATAGGGTACAATACAATACAATACAATAACTCTTTATTGCACCTCAAAACAGCAAAAATAACACAAACTGGTATAGATTACACATGAAAAAGAGGCAAACAACAGGCGGTACTTTATGTGTAGAAGTTAAAATTACTGCTAATAGTAATAGTAATCGGGTTAGTATTCAACTTACACAGTACCAATTATAAATATTATAAAATATAGTTACTATATATCATGCTCTGAAAGTGGGTTATTGTTAACCTACAAAGCTGGTGGAAATTGACAGGAACCACCCTAGGACGTTTGACTTTCCAACTGCAAGTTTTACTAATTGCAATAAAAAACCGGTTTGATATTTATTTCCTGAATCCATAAATGACGACATTAAATTGATTTTTCTAATAAAAATTACAACGTCATCTTTAGATATTGTAACGGGACGCAATTCCCGTTTACATAAATGATTATTACATATTAATTTGTTACAATTCCACTTAACTTATTTCATATTCTTTATTAGAAACGCGTGTATTTGACGAGTAGTGTATAGCTAGCCTTAAATCTCTAATTTCGTCTATGCTCATAAAGTTTTAATGCTCTATGCTTTTTAAATATGAAATCTAAGATATTTGAATTATTTGGAATAATCAGCTGTCAATGACAAACAAAGCCTCTAAGAAAACATGAATTTTAAATTATATACAATTTTAGTTTTAATAAGTTAAATAAAAAGGAATTAAATGATGTATGATATCAGCGACGAGAAGTTATACTAATTCACATTCTTGGAAGGATAGAAGGATTCAAAATAAGACAAAGGATATGTTTTTATCGCAATAAGGAAACCGAAATCGAAAGCTAAGTATAACATCTAGATTTGAAAAATATATTTCCTTTATTCCCTCTATCTGTAGAAACATATTGAATGGATTTAAGATCTCCCCTCTAACTCAAAAGTATCCCTAAATAGTATGTTACATTTATCTACTACATTTATCGTTTTACGAGAACTGACTAGACTCTCAATGACATACATTATGCAGGCAAGACAGTTAAGGAGATCGGGTTGAGAGTAGATGAGATAACGACATAATTTAGAGTATTATGAGTGATACTACGCTGACTGATCCTTCCTACAGCTAGACCTCACTTGACTTTACCTGACAACACGTACATCTTCAACAGTTCAATCCCTTCATGTTAGCTTCCAAATTTAGATGAAAGTACTTAGTGATAGTAGCTCATAGCTTCTTTAAAAATACAGGTGGTAGACAACATTGCAGAAGGCAGAGTAAATAAATAATGGCAACTTTATCGAATGAAAAGAACCTAGCTTTACTACGCGACACAACGTTTCCCACTACACGATCACTGGCCAAATTGATATTACAAGGTAAAATTCAGGAACTGTATTTCATTAGGATAGGAAATTTGTAGTAGTAAAACTGGACCGTCACAGTTGGTGCCGTGACCAGGATGTATGTTGCCAAATTCACCAGTTCCTTGAATTTACCTTGATGTGTCAAAGTTGGCTTTTTTCAGCCACAGTTGTTGCTTGTGAAATGGACATCGTTAAGTGCCTGTTACTTCTCTGCTCTGTGCTCTGTCTAAATATTTCGTTTAAAATCGCTTTTAATTTTATACTCAGATAAAACAATTCATTTAATAAATTACAAGTTCACGCCAACATCACCTTAACACTTTAGGAAGAGATTTCCTCTTTAGGCAAAAATAGCGTAGGTACGTCATAACTCTCTCAGCTCTTTCGACGTGCATATCATGCATGTATCGTAGATACATTGTAATCCTATATTATTCTTCATCCAAAATACTTATTATGATTATTTTTGGTGGGGTAATTTTATTAGTTTAGTTTATTGCAAAACTGTCAGTTCAAAACCAACTCAAAATTATAAGATTGAGGAGAACAGTATAAAATTACTAAATAACAATATGTAGCTTCTTATAAGCGAAAATTTAAAATAACGTTCCTAGTTTCCATAAACAAAACAACTAAGTCATTTTCAAAATTATTAGGCTAGAAAGGTACACTGAGTTCTGAACTATAGGTAATTCAATTTGTCAATAATTGGTTTCTTAAGAAGTAGAAGATTCGGTACCTACACTAAAGCTGCAGTAGCATATCTTGCCAATAAAACTCCGTAATAATTTAGAAAATGTAGTTCCAAACCATACAACAACAGCTAGCTACTATTTTTTTTACTAAAGGCTAAACAAACGTAAAAAGGTACCTTTAGCTATTAAATCAAGCAACATGAAATTGTATATTATGTAATTTAATAAGTAATATTTCTTAATTCCGCAATAATACTCGTAGGTAGATTTTATGTGTTATTTCTAGCGAATCTTGACAAGAAAACTTCAACACTTCAACATATCGAATATATATGCTCGGGGCTCCTTAGTTTGACTCTTGAGATATATCGTTCTCTGATCTGTCAAAAGATAGCGTTAACATCCTGCTATGTATTCACTTATTATGAGAAATGAAAATACGTACGTTTATTTTTGTATCTAAATTATATATGTATTTCATACTAACACGCTTGCTGATCGTACTTCTAAATTTCATTATATACGATACGACATTATATAAGTTTATATTATTAAATAACATTAAAATCTAAAATGAATTTATGGAGATGGTGTTTATAAATAAACATTTTCATTTTCTGTCAAAATAATATTTGACTGACGTACCTATACCATGAAAACATAAAACCATTTCAGTCGATTAAAGAGGTTTGATACCTTTATGTTAGGAATATTATAGCGAAACCTTCATTTGTATTCTGAGTAAATATTTATAGCAAATATTTTTGTCAATTATTTTCAAAAGTACCTTTACGTAAGTTACGAAATGTACCGTCACAATATGTTTTATAAATACACCTTTATTTTTCTTTCCTCATATTCGACATAAAAAGTAGAGTGTTTAACTAACTACGCTCGAGCGCCAAAATGCTTCGATTAATAAAAGTGACTTTTATCCTCAGGTTAATAATCTACTAAAAAATAGTCGCTTGTTGCAGTGTTTGTAAAACTATCCGATTTCCGATGCGATGAGAAAGCGGCTGGCTACAAGGGCGGGAAGCACTTCTTCTACGACTACCAGGCAAGAAACTTATATTTGTGGAGATTGTACACTAGAATGCCTGAGAGCTTGAACCTTGATCTTGATCATTATGCATGTGTTCCATATTTTTGGGCGACTCTCTTGAGAGTTGCCTGATAAATACGAGTAGGTATTGGTAATCAGAATAATACTGATGTAAGGCAAACGTCCGAGTGCTCGACATGTCATAAGAATATATTTATTTGAATCACGATATTATGCTAATTTAATGTATAGTAGTCAATCCGATTGTACTAGTAAATGTCAGGTGCTATTGCTGGCAGTCCCAATAGATGTCATCTCAGTACAAAACGTAATGCCAAATATTGGGACTTTGAAATATAAACTGATAGTCCTTATAAATGTCAGCCCGCCTTAAATATATATTAATAACTTAATAATAAGCTATTTATTTTGAAATCGGGATATGAAGCATCAAAGGCACAAACATTTTTCGTCGATTAAATACGGTTGCGGGTGATCTTATCTTATTAATGGCAATTTAAACTGTGGTGACGAACCCTGGTACAGTGTCGAGCACTAGGAGGTTTACCTTAGTTGTTTTGATAAAACTCGCCATTCGCCATTTTTGACTGGCCGCCCTTTTTTTTAACTACCACTTAAAAGTAGTCTTTTGACGTTGTTATAAGCTCACCTAGCTGCCGTGAAAAGGAAAATTAGTACCCCCAAACTTTACCCATACCTGTCATACATCCGCCATCTTGGATTCGCCACCATTTCTATGAGTTACCACTTTGAGATGGCCATCATGGTTTTTTAATTCTAATAGACATGTCTAACTGCGGTATGAAGGAAATGTGGTACCTCCAAATTATACCGGTTTCTTGGCTGGCCCTAGGACAGGTATTTGGGTAGGTACTACGAGTAATTAAACGATATTAAAAGTGTATTAAGGGTTACCATTTAAACTAAAGTGACTTTTATACAGTATTTTGTACGGGTCATTTTTGTAATAATGGATGATTTTCACTCCCAAGTTGCAATCACGGTCAAGTTTCCGTCAATTTACAATTATCATCATCTACACCGACCCGTGGCCAAATGTTGTTTAATATCAGTATTGTTGAGTCTCACTAAAGTTTTATACTTGAGCCTTTACGATTCACATCCTGTTATAATAGGAGAAAGATAAAAGACATAGAGTCAAACCACGTTATCTTTTTTGTCAGTAAATTAACTGTCAGACGTGAAAGTGTTATTTTAAACGTCAAACTTCGATGAAATTATCGCATAATCGCTTGAGACTTATGGTATATATCTCTCTCTCTCTCTCAATACTCCAAAATGGATTCCACATGCAATCTCCAGCCAATTTACAAAGTTATTCCGACCAGGTGAAACTTCCCGACGACACAAGCGGGAAGAGCACAGAGACAGAATCCGTGAGCTCAGAAGACGATACGTCGGACAGCAAGCCCATAAAATCGGACAGCGGGGATGCCTAATTCTTTTAATAAATCGGTTAAAATTTTTAATTTTATTTTATCCGCAAACCTCACGCTTTACTACGCGAACAAAATGCAATGAGGACTACCGCGAGTCGTTTTTCCGCTAGGGGCGCTAGTGGAACGTGGGTCCTGCGGGAACATTTCAAACGTCACATTGACAATTCTCTCATACTGACACAGGACCCACGCATGAGTGGCGCCGCCTGGTGAGCGACAATACGGTAGCTCCCATTGCGAAGTGTCCTAGAGGAAACTCACCTCTAATATTTGAGGGATTATTTTTTGTGTTCTTTCTGTCCCTAAGAGAAAAAAAGTGTCCCTGTCCCTAAGGATTTTCTCCCATTGTGTTACGATTTTCCATATGCATTATTAGGAACACAGAACGGCTATATCGCAAATGTAGTTAATTTAAGGCAATTCTTTATATTTCCAATATCAAAACGCGCAAACTGCATTCAAAAGTTTATACACAACTCCGACGAACTTCTGTCGATTGTTGCATTGACACATTCTTATCGTTATTGAATGTACCAATATTGAAATATTGCATTGCAGGGATTGCCGCGCACATGGTATTACAGTTTAGGTATTTTTATTTATTGAAATCGTTCCACTGCAGATCCAATGCGAAACCATGTTTACATATTTAAATACTAGCAAACGTAAAACAAAATTCAGAGGTAAAATTTTTAGGCCCTATGTCTTTTTTTTCTGATAGGGACAATCATTTAAAATACTTTGCGTACCTAAGTTAACTCTGACTGAGCCTAATCCTACCTCAAGTCGGTGACGCTTTACGCTGTTATAGTTAGCGTCAAGCGTAAAAATGGTTATTATTGCTCGGCTTTCAAGATTTCTAAGGTATTACGTGGTATTACTGCTATTCAGAGCGTTTCAAAACTTCAAGCGTATTTTTTGGCCTTTAGTTTTATGTGTCGATTTTTATAGGAAAGGGAAATGATGTTTTATGATAACGACATTATTTGTTTCACCCGATGTTAATTTATTGCAATTATACATACTAAAATATAAATACAGTCAGAGCAATCAGATCCCGATGTCGTAACGACTTCCGCGCCACCGCTGGTCTTAATTGAGATTTTAATTATTCTTAAACAAATTGACCCTTTGCATTAATGACGTCGATGGCAGATCACCACTTCCCTAATATTTTATGATTGCTTTCCCAAGCCGTACGATCCGATAGTCGCGATCTTGGTACTGCTAAACATGACAAAAGGCCGCGCCGGAAGACCCGATGTAAAGTAATGTTATCTACCAGAGTACCCTACTGTACCCGACTGGCAGGATCTTAGCGTGTAGGGTCGATTCGTTCGATAACTGTGCACCAGAGTATCGAGTTTTATTATTTATTATTTATGGCCTAGCGCGGATGTCTTATTTTCTTGAGGAGCAATTAATGTGTTTTTGAAACCAAATTTTAAATATCTATTTAAAACGAGATATTTATCATGTAAATTTGTTTTGATGGGCGCTTGTAACAGTGTCGAAATATTAGGAGCTCATAAATATAGTACATGGTAAATATATCGTTTTAAATTGTAATTATAATGTAAATGCCCATCCATGTTAGACAATTGTTAAGCACTAGAATAGAATAGAATAGAATACTCTTTATTGCACACCTCGGTACATGAGAAAGAACAAAACATTTACAAGGTACAAACATTTGATTAACACAGAGGCAAACAACAGGCGGTCTTATCGCTAAAAAGCGATTTCTTCCCGACAACCTTTGGGTAGCGGAAACATTAAAAACGTATCCTTGAAGAGTAGGCGTTGCAAAAAAAAAAAGGATGAAATGCACTTAACAATCACACAAATCAAGCAAAACAATAAACATACACATATAAGAATAGTATAAATAGACATACATAAACTTACATAAATATATATATATAATATTCTTATAACAGTAACATACAAGCCATACAGTGAAAAAGAAGCAGATAGAAAGACAATAAATGATAGGTAAGTCTATATAGTATATATTACGGGAGAGACAGGTAATGCTCTTTAAGCAGTTTTTTAAAAACAGCAAGAGATTGCGCGCGCCTGATGTGTAGGGGCAGGGAGTTCCAAAGCCGAACAGCCTGGAATGTAAAAGAACAGCTATAAAATTTTGAAGAGGATGACGGGAAGGACAGAAGCAAATTGCTAGATGATCTAACAGAGCGGAGATAATTGAAACGTTCTTTAAGATAACAGGGAGTAGCAGGAAAGAAAAGAGTAGTATAAAGAAGGGACAGAACGTGATAGTCACGGCGAAGACGAATAGGGAGCCACTTGAGCTGCGTGCGGAAAAGGGAAACATGGTCATATTTGCGTAACCCAAATATGAACCGGATGCAAATATTTTGAATACGCTCAAGTTTATTAAGCTGATCCTCGTTAAGATCTAGATATGCTACGTCAGCATAGTCCAAAATGGGAAGAAGGAGAGTTTGGGCAAGCGCAATTTTGGTCGGAATGGGTAGAAAATTTCGCAGCCTTCTAAGAGAACCTACCGCGGCAAACATCTTCCTACTCACTTCGTTGACTTGGGGTACCCAGGATAAGGTCTTATCTATAATTAAGCCCAAATTCCTAACTTGCTGTGAGTAGGGAATTATAACACCATCAAATAAAATTGGGGGAAGATTTTTAAAATCGACCTTCGGTAAAAGCTTGGGACTTCCAATAATAATGCATTGCGTTTTAGAAGGATTTACCTTAAGGCCAAACCCGAGGCTCCAATTCAAGACACTTGCCAAGTCACTATTAACCGAGCCAATAATAGATTGAAGATCACTAGTTCCACCCTGCGAATAAATTTGAAGATCATCGGCATAAAGGTGATATTTAGAAGAAAGATTTGAAGTAATAATCAAATCATTTATTAAATGTAGTAATTGTTTTGATTAATGTATTTTTTGTATTTAAGTAGTCACACTACTATATATAAGGTGCTCTAAGGTGCGTTCCGCCAATCCTACAGGTCAAACTTACGTCTAGTGCTGCCTTCTAGATAATCTTTACACATTATTTTCAACTAGAAGCGAGGACGTCACTATACTATACAATTATAAAGCAGGAATCAAAACATTTATTGAATGTAATAAATGTCATGTTATACTAAACATATCTTGAGATCCATAATACACCATATAAAGTACAGTTTACACCGACTATTGTTCAATGTTCATATATCGGAGCAGACACCAATGAATCAAGCAGAATTATCTCAAGAGATCGTCCCAGCATCATTAATCGCCGCGGCAATTTGTCATACAGACAGACGGACAGACGAGAGGATAAAAGCACACTCAGCACCCTCAGACTATTCACGCCTCTAACACTCCACAATAGAACTATGTTTCCCTAGTACGCAAATGTAATGAAGTTTCTTTTGCTAGTGAAAATCAATGATTTCTGGTCGATTTTTGTGTAAAAATTAAGGGTGAAAATTCATAGTAATATGTTTGCTTCAGTCATTGCATGACATCTAAGTAGATGACTAGATCTTTCAGATTAGATGACAAGTCAATTCATGAGTGCTTACGCAAAGTATCAGTGTCTGGTATCTTTGTTAATACATAATTTACAGTATTTATACATATTTTTATATTTTGACAGTTATTTACTTCTGTTAGAATTGAAAGATCTCGTGATTCTGAGTCCAAATCACATACAAATATCAATCTTAAATAAAAATAGGGGGGACAACTTATTTAAAAAAATGGCCGATAATTCAAATGTATTTTAGTTCCCAACACCGAGATATATTGATCATAAATAGTTGCCTTAATCCTTTTGTATATTGTTATTTTTCAGAAATAAACATATGTTAAATTGATTAAATTTTTGAATCTAGTTTATGTAAGTAAGGTTCGAGTGCCGAACAACGCTAGTGCCCAATATATGACACGTGTATTGACATTTACATAAGTTAAAGATGACATATATTGGGACAACGACAAGCTATAGCACAGTCAGCGTCAAAGATATCTGTAGAACTTAGACCTAATGAATGTTACAAGGTTTTAACTGTAATGAAAATGATATTTTTGACGATTTAAACTATGCAGCGATTTGAATAAAATAAAACAGTTATAGTTTTGGAATACAATTTAGTGGTAATTCCTTCATCCGCCTGTTAACTGTACAAGATAATATTTACATTTACTTCATCCAGTTAACACCGGATCCATATTCATTTTGCCGCTTTTAATTAAAGCTCTTTCATTTTCACATTGATCTTCGGAGCGGATAAAAGAACTCAAAAATAATACGACGGACTTTAATACAGCGAGCGAATTACTCTCCTCTGGAACACAATTATATTGGAAAAAGATTGATGAGTTTTACATTTTCGGATATTCCTTTTTTAAGACTGAAAAAACTGGCCAAGAGCGTGTCGCGTCACGCTCAGAATAGGGTTCCGTTGTTAACCGTCTGTCACAATAAGCGAAGGGGTTTTAGTAGATACTGTGACTATAAGTAGCAAAAATAAGTGTCTTCGTAGCACTTACGACTTATATACGCCTTAAGAGGATATAACTTAAAAAAAAGACATGGCTGACCATATAATTTTCTACTTTAATGATTATTTTCATGATTTTTGGACATGCGGTTCAAAAGTTAGGGAGGGGAGGGTACACAGTTTTTAAACTCCAGGAGCGATTATCAAACATAATAATAAAGTACTTTATCAAACATATGAGTATCTTGAATAAATTAACTTAATTTAAGCAAAGCGATGCACCCTTAAAATTAAACCAAATAAAAAACACGATGTATAACGAAACTGTTTCATATATTTTAGAAAATAACATAAACCTGCAATAAAGATGCGATGGCCGTCCAAGATTTATACAAACAGAAGTTTTAAGAGATAATAAAACGTTGGTGATAAGTAGCCGCTAACATTACTTAGGTTTCAGAGTCTGGGATCTAGATAAGTGGCCAAAAACATTAGTTAGGATTTACGGCTAATGAAACCCTTGGTTTACTACCTAACTTTAACTTGAGATAATGCGTAAATATGTGTGTGTAGTTTATAAAATGAAAGGCTAAATGTAAAACATAAATAAATAAAATATTATGGAACAATCTTACACAAATTGACCTAGTCCCACGGTAAGCTCAATAAGGTTTGTGATGTGGGTGCTAGACGATGATAAAATATAATAGACAGATACATATAAATACTTAAATGCATAGGAAACATCCATAGCTCAGGAACAAATATTTGTGATAAAAACACAAGTAAATGCCCTGACCAGGATTCGAACCCGGGACTTCTTCGTAGGCAGGGTCACTACCAACTAGGCTAGGAGGCCGTTAAATACTTAAGTAGTTGCTAATAATGCAATGTAAACTCTTGAGTCATACTAATATATAAAAACAACGGTAAAAACTGACATGTTTTCATCACAATGGCACCACACGTTTCAACGGAATATGGCCATCAATATAGGACAGTGTTTGCTTCACTCGTGTCGCGATCAACACGCAGCACACACACACACACACACACACAACACAGCAGCAATTGTGTAACTGCGATGCGAGATTAACAAAATACCCTATCAGTTAGTCAGTTTTGCTGGGCCTTTTTCCGCAACTCGACATACATTGTGATTATTTTGCGTGTATCCCAGGTAGCCCTACTCGTATTCCAACCACCCTAGCTCCTCCACGAAATAAACAATCGGTTTAAGGTTGCTAAATGCCTCCTTTAGTGTGTTTGGAGTCTCCAAATACCTACTCCTGTATTCTTCTACCTGTCGCGGAGAGCTGTCTAGGAGAACATTTTTTGCTGTTGGAGCGTATCGAGAGGTCGAAAGTATGAAACTAGCCGGATGATATAAACTGCAAACATAATTTAAACTCCTCTATACGCTAACGCGATCGAGAAGTAAATGTCCGATACACCAAGTAAACATTTATTCTAGGTCTTCTGTATCTCAAATGGTTCTGCTCTTGACTGTCTACTCAAAGTAACGCATAAAAATGTAAGATGGCGCCCTTTTCGACATAAAAGTACACGTATTCCAGGATTTAAATATGCCTAAGAAACTCATCTTAGAAAAGATGCCGCACCTGCCATTACACGTCATACGTATGTTAAAGGTGTTGTGTTATTTGCATAATCTCCCTTAACGCGCCCTCATTTAGACCGCAGAGATGGGAAAAGCGTTACTATCACGCACCGCGACTGATATTCCTGTTCCTAAAAGTCACAGTGAAATATCACCGTCCGAAAAGTCACTGTGAAATATCAAGACTTTGACACGGCAGTCACTTGGAGTAAGGCGAGTAAGTGAGCACGTCAATCACTTTCTCTCACACCCACCTTGCGCTTGGTATGGCGTAGCAGTGCCGACTTAGCGCAAGCTACGACGAACGTTGTACTAAACAGGTACTAAACTAATAAAACGATGGTGATAAGTAGCCGCAAATATTACTTAGGTTTCAGAGTCTGGGATCTAGATAAGTGGCCAAAACATAAGTTAGGCTTTATGGCTAATGAAATCCTTGGACTATTACCTAACTTGCGCATATATGTACCGTAGATATGTAAACTAGAATTAAAAACCATAATTGCAGGAACAAAGGAAATCACCGTGATTCTGTAACGTTGTTCTCCGGCATTGGATCACGGTGAGAGAATTGAGAGATACTGTTAGACGTCAAGTCACGGTGATTTTTTCATTGTGACGTTATTTACCACACACCTCTATATGAAAGGGAGCGTGGGCAAGGGAGGTGTTGCCAAAAATGGCCTCCTTTTGTCAAAACTTTCGGTAAATTACGTAGGCAATTGAGAAAAGATTGGGTTTTGTTAATGCTTTTTTAGATACTGTTGAGTTTAAGTTATCTATATGCTAATTTTGCGATTAAAAGTTTGATCCTGAACACAAAGCTTAGCGTTGAAGTAAAAATTTGTACCGAAATTGATGTTTCATTAATTCTGTTTCAAATTCATTTTAAATAAATAGCAATTTAAAGAGCGTGAATTTCAAATTTAATGTAATTCCAACTGGCTACTTCCAAATATATTTATATAAGTATTAGCGAGCCGAAACAAATACGCAGTCTTTGTTTTTAAAAATTGACGAGAATAAAAGTATTTTTTTACCAATCCTTATTGCTTATTAAAAAAAATATACAAAAGACGGAATCAGTCCCACGAGGTTATTTTCTATCAAACAATATTAGAATAAAATAAAAGAAACGATGTTCGATGCATTCTGACTTATATTTATTATTTAAAAGAAGTAAACGTTTATAACAGTTTTTGTACTTAATGAAAAAAAAAGGCTGAGAGCATGTCGGGCCATGCTCAGTGTAGGGTTCCGTAGTTTATCGAACATAAAAAGGGTTTTAATAGATACCATGCTCATAACAATAAAAAAGAAGTGTAACGCGGGAAACGCCGTGATAAAATTTCGCGCCATAATATATTCCGCCGCGCTCGGCCGTTACCGAGCCTCGCCGCAAGATGGCGCGTTCACGTATCGTGGCATCGCGACGCGCACGCCAGTCGCCCGAGAGTCCGCTTGCCGCGTTGATTAAAACAACTACGTTTTGTGCGTCTTCTGTGTCCTTCGCCTTCTCCTGTTTTATAATATAAATTGTGCTAATTGTTTGTCAAGCTGTGTGTGTTTTTATCTATTAAACGTTGTACCACTATTACATTGGCTGCCCAACTAGTGGCTTCGAATCCCACGAACTTAAGTACCTACTAATAACCTAAAGTTTCGCCGCGAGTGCCGCGCTTGAGTACCTACTTATACTCGCGCCACAATGCCTAAAAATACACGGAGTAAAAAGCTTAACATAAACAATGTCGAAGAAGCAAGCGGATCCGATGAACACGACGAGACGGAGGAGCTACGCGCCAAGGGCGCTCCCCCCGTCAACGCCGCCGACGCCGCCGCCGCAGCCGTCGCAGCCGCTGCCGCCGCTGCCACCGCTGCCACTGCAAGGTCTACCAACGCCGGCCCCGTAAACAACGAGATGTTCCTGGCCGGCATCATGGAGTCGTTCGCCAGGATGCAAGCGGAGACCAACCGCACCCTGGTGGAAACCCTGCGTTCGCTACCCTACAACAACGGCCCTTGGACGCCGCCAGCCCCGACGCCGCCGATTGACAGCCGCACGCCGAGCGGCCTCTGGTCCGCGGTGTCCGGCGGCAACTTCTCCAAGTGCACCGCGAGGTTCAACGGGAAGTCGCGCGACGCAGAGGTGCTCGAGGCGTTCATCGACGCCGTGCAGGTGTACAAGGAGTGTGCCAGCGTCAGCGACGAGCACGCGCTGCGCGGCCTGCCACTACTGCTGGAGGGCGACGCCGCCGTGTGGTGGCGCGGCGCCCGCAACAGTGCCGACTCCTGGACAGACGCCGTGGCGCGCCTTCGCGCCATGTATGGGGTGCAACAACCACCGCACAAGATTTTACGTGAAATCTTCGCCGCGGAACAAAAAGATTCCGAAAGAGCTGAAGTGTTTATATGTAAAGTGCGTTCTCTTATAGTTAAATTACCGTACGAAGTGCCTGTTGCTATGCAAATAGATATGATTTACGGATTAATTAGTAGACGTGTGCGAAAACGTTTACCTAGAGATAGCATTACTGATATTGAATGTTTTGTAGAGAAAGCGAGGGTCATAGAAGATTCCATTTCCGAAACAAAAGTAAGTACACTAAGTACCAATAATAATTCGACGAATTCGGCTACAGCTAGTTATAACAAAGGGCCACGTGCGCGAGCGAGCGAGTTCCGAGAAACGATCGAGCGCAGCGGTACCAACGGCTCGCGCGGTACTATTGGTGCGAGAGTCACTGAAAACTCGAACGAGAATTTGAAACGTGATAGGCGCGTTCGTTGTTCGTTCTGCAAGTTTTACGGGCATGCAGTGGCTGATTGTCGTAATTTACAAAGTACGGATAATAAACGGAAGGCTGTAGGCGCGGATTCCAACGGTGAAAACCCTATTCCTGCTACAGAACCTAACCCGATACGTTGTTATGGATGCGGTCAACACGGGGTAGTACGATCGAAATGCGATAATTGCAGTGGGAAAACCGTAACCGCGAAATCATACGACTTTAATGTCATCTCGAACGTAACTCACGCGACAGACGGGTCGAATCCCATGGTGGCCGTCACTATTGCGGATAGGGTAGGTGTAGCGATGTTAGACACTGGGGCCTCGAATTGTGTCGTTGGCTCTTTGTTATACTCCATTTTAGTAGCGGATGGCGTAGAGTTCCGCGAGGAGGAACGCAACATTGGGCTGGCATTTGGACCGCGCCGACAGATGGCAGTACTGGTCGCCACAGTACCGTTATTATTAGAAGGCAGACGTATAGAAACCGAATTTGTCGCATTCCCGGGTAAGGATGCCCGGACATTATTAGGCCGAGATTTTATCCGGAAAAATGGTATTATTCCCGTCCTAGAGCAGGACTCTTGGTTCTTTTCAGACTGCCCCAGCCGGACGTTTCCCTTTGAACCTTCAGGGTTCCTGAAAGACACCGAGCTGATGCAGGCGGACATCTCCGACGTCTCCTTACGTGACAAAGAAGCAGTCGAGCTACCGCCAGAGCACAAGGACACTCTCAATGCGTTTTTACGTAGTAGGATGAACCAGTTTGCTGCCCGGGGCCCTCCGACGGACTTCGCGACGCATAAGATTAAGGTGAGTGATACTCAGGAGCCTCTTGCTTCGCCACCCTATAGGTTGTCGCCGATAAAGAAGGAAGCCTTGGAAAAGGAGCTGCAAAAGCTACTTGAAGATGATGTTATCGAAGAATGCGAGTCTCCGTGGGCCGCAAACGTCGTATTGGTGAAGAAGAAAGATGGGTCCTTCAGGCTCTGTGTTGACTACCGCAAGCTCAACGCGGTCACCGAGCCTGATCGATACCCGCTCCCCAGGATCGAAGACATCTTGCACGCCGCGAAGACTTCCAAGTTCATGACGACGTTGGACTTACGATCCGGTTATTTCCAGGTGAGTGTTGACCCAGCTCATAGGGACCTCACTTCGTTCACGACGCCCCTGGGCACCTTCCGCTTCAAGCGTATGCCGATGGGTCTTCGAAATTCCGGTGCAACCTTCCAGAGGTTGATCGACCGATTTAAGTCCAACATACCAGGTATTACTTTGGTGGCATATTTGGACGACTTGCTGGTGTTGTCCGAGGGGTCATTTGATAAGCACCTCGCAGATCTGGAGACCGTGTTCGATCGCCTAGCAATGTTCAACCTGCGGGTGAATCGTGAGAAGAGCCACTTCGCGAGGGATTCAGTCAAGTTCCTTGGCCATGTCATCGTACCAGGAGGTATACATGTGGATCCTGACAAAACGTCGGCTATAGAGAATATGGCTCCCCCCCAGAACGTAAAACATCTGAAGTGCTTTCTTCAAACCTCGAGCTGGTTCAGACGGTTCATACCTAGGTACGCCGAAATCGCCGCACCATTGACCGCTTTGCTGAAGAAGGCGAGCACCTGGAAATGGGGCCCCGAACAGCAAAGCGCCTTTGAAACCATTAAGTCTCTCCTTGTGACAGCACCAATCCTTCGGCAGGCTGATGAGACGAAGCCGTTCGTCCTCAAAACTGACAGCAGCGGGTACGCCCTCGGTGCAGTCCTGCTTCAGGGGGAGGGGGCGGACGAGCGACCCGTTGAGTACGCCAGCCGTCTCCTCACGCCCGCTGAGAGAAACTACAACACATCGGAACGCGAGGCTCTGGCCGTCGTATGGGCAGTGTCAAAGTTCCGAGGATACATCGACGGAGCAGATGTGGTAATACAATCGGATCACCAACCCCTTAGGTGGCTTATGAGCCTGAAGTCACCGAGTGGTCGCTTAGCCAGGTGGGCGCTTACTCTCCAAGAGTACAACCTTAAAATAGAGTACACACCAGGTAAGGCGAATGTGGTCGCGGACACGCTATCACGTCCCCCATGTGTCACGGGCACCGACTGCGATCTGTGCCTAACTGTGATTGACCTTCCTTCTCGCAGTCCCAAGGACGCTCGCGAAAACCAACTGAAAGATCCCGAAGTACTCAAGATCGTAGAAGCGATGGAGTCTGACGATCCGTTTAGGGGGAGAGCGTGGGCTGATAAAGGGTACGTATTAACCGACGGTGTGCTTTACCGCTACGGACCCGAGAATGAGGAGAATGACGACGCAAGCTTGGTGGTGCCGGAGCACGAACGCCAAAACGTGCTAGCAGAGTACCACGATGCCCCTACCGCCGGCCACTTCGGCGTCGAGCGAACACTGCAGCGTCTGGCAGGCAAGTACTACTGGCCTGGCATGAGGACCTATGTAGCCCAGTACATAAAAAACTGCGCGGCGTGCCAGCGGTACAAAGCTGACACGCGAAAACCCGCCGGTTTATTACAGGTGCCCGCCACGTCGCGCCGATTCGAAGTACTCGCAGTAGACCTCTTCGGACCTCTGCCAGAGACGCCTGCAGGTAACAGATGGATATTGATCCTAGAGGACACTTGTACCAGATGGGTAGAGTTATTCGCGCTTCCATCCGCCACATCGGAGGAGTGCGCCAAGACCCTGGTGAACGAGGTGTATCTGCGATACGGAGTGCCCAGGAGACTTATCAGCGATAATGGAGTGCAATTCGTGAGCGAGGTAATGCAGCAAACTTGCCACGTCATGGGCATTAAGCAGGCACTCACATCATATTATCACCCAGAGGCAAACCCTGTTGAGCGCAAGAATCGCGATCTAAAGCCGCAGCTCGCTATCCTTGTGGGCAAAGATCACGATTCCTGGGACGCTCACCTCCCCGCGATACGGTTTGCTATGAACTCTGCTGTGACTGCAACCACCGGGCATTCGCCCGCATATTTAAACTTCGGGCGCGAAATACGCGCACCCGCCGATGTGCTGTCGGACATGCGAGCGGTGTTAGAGTCTGACAATGTCGTCGCCTCAATAACCCCATTCCTGAAGAACCTGTCGACTGTCTTACTCGATGCACGAGACGTGCATGAGAAAGCGCAGACGGCTCAGAAGAAGTTCGCCGACGAGCATCGCCGACCAGCACCAGACTATAAGGTAGGAGACCTAGTTCTCTTAAAAACCCAAGGGCCTAACGACACGAACAAGGGGCAAACGTCGAAGTTCATTCCTCGGCGAGACGGGCCGTATCGGGTCCGAGAAACTATCGGTAGTGTTACCTACGCTTTAGAACGCATAAGTGACGGCGTCGTAATAGGGAAGTACCACGCTGCTTTACTTACTCCGTTTGTCGGCCCTATCCAACCCCCTGTCCAGGAGAAGCGTAAAAGGGGGAGACCGCGTAAGGCTAACCCAGTCTCCGGGACGCAACGCCTGGGTTAGAGGGGGAGGGTGTAACGCGGGAAACGCCGTGATAAAATTTCGCGCCATAATATATTCCGCCGCGCTCGGCCGTTACCGAGCCTCGCCGCAAGATGGCGCGTTCACGTATCGTGGCATCGCGACGCGCACGCCAGTCGCCCGAGAGTCCGCTTGCCGCGTTGATTAAAACAACTACGTTTTGTGCGTCTTCTGTGTCCTTCGCCTTCTCCTGTTTTATAATATAAATTGTGCTAATTGTTTGTCAAGCTGTGTGTGTTTTTATCTATTAAACGTTGTACCACTATTACAGAAGTATCTTCGTAGCAACTATCCGTTTTGGCCAAGGAGATTGGTTTTTCTGCAAAAAATAAACTTAGAATTCTTTATAAATCTCTATTTTCATGATTTTTTTCATATTTTTCTTGGACTGTCGTTCCAAAACATAGAAGGCTATAAAAAGCCACTTTTTTTTAAACTTTCGGAGCGATTATTTCCGACAATATTCACTAACCCTTATTCTTTTTCAAATACCTTTCCAACGATTCCTCACATTTTAGGTTCAAGATAAAAAAAAAACACCTCCAACTTTACGTGTGTGGAAAGCTCCCTAACAATAAAAGTTTTTTGACTTTTTATTTTACCACTTTGTCGTCATGATTAATATGTATATTCATACCAAAGTACAACTTTCTAGTACTAACTGTCACTGAGTTAAGCCACAGTCGGACGGACGGCCTGACAGACATGGCGAAACTATAAGGGTTCCTAGTTGACTACGGAACCCTAAAAAAGCCAAAAAAAGTAATAAAAAAAAATTGTTACTATATTTCTGGTAATTTAGTTCATTGCTCTTACCGCGCTGCTATTCGCTGAAGAAAAATGTCACCCATATACAACGCCCATCGCCCCCAACATTTGTAACTCACTTTTATTAAATTTTTGAGAAATCGGGGCCATTTTTGCTGATTTCATTTGATATAACGATTGTAATCTGTAATGTTTAATAAACTATCTAATAATAAATCCTTTTTTGTTACCCATACAAGAAAATTCTGTTGTACCGTGAATTGTTATTGTGGGAAAGTTGTCCCCATTTTAGAGGATAAAATTTTCTTGTTTAAATTATTTTCAATTCATTATTATAGGTATATGTAACATATCTTGTATCACCTGTCATAAAAGGCAATCAAAAAGGTCTTGCCATTCACTACTTTTAGGCCAAGAAAATGAAATAATTTCCAGGAATATTTCGCAGCAAGCTGGGTATCGTTTTAATACCTTCACTAGGTCCTAAAGACGTTTAAACCGAGTTTGCACAATTCCAAAAGTTGAGCTTGACTTTTAAGGGCCAAGTAACTGCTAAATTTTCGGTAATTTTTCAGTGTTTTGCGTCTCGCTCGAAAATAGTACATCGGACGGAAAAATCATTCAAATAGGTATTAAAGAGGGTTAAATTCTACGTCGAAAAAGTACCTTTAAGTTTAGTTTAGTAGTACAGCCAAAATAAAACAAACCGCGTCACACTGTTTTAGTTTTTGACAGCGATTATTTTTGATAATATTTGACTAATCAAATTCTTGCTCAAGAATCCTCAAAATTAATAGACCTATCAGATGATTTGGTATAAAAATTCTATCCGACATGCCCTTTTCGAGCTAGAAGCAAAAAAATAATTTGGCATTTATATGGCTCTCAAAAGTCAAGCTCAACTCCTTGAATTGTGCAAACTCGGTAAAGACGTCTTTAAGACTTAATGAAGACATTAAAATGATCTAGGCTAGGGTATCATTTTAATGTCTTCATTAAGGAATTAATTCTTAAAAATGTGTTTTTTTATCTAATTTTCATGGGCTATCTGTCTATTGAGAGCACTGATATCCTGGCTAGATCGAACTTGGTTTTAAAAGCCCAATATGACGGAGATGGGCGGATGTTGTGGACGAGGATTTGCGCGAACTCCAGGTTTTGGACTGGCGGGAAATTGCGTAGGACCGAAGTCAGTGGAGGCCAGTCGTGTTGGAGGCCAAGACTCACTTTGGGTCGCTGCGCCAGAGAAGTAAGTAAATAACATTACTCAATCATACATAAGTACGTTTATAAAACGTATATTTAAATAATCTCAATCAGCATGGAACATAAATACAAATTTGATGAAAAATTCTGGTGACTCAGAAACGTATAAAATAATAGCGTGACACGGACATCGGCGTTGCTGATTCACTCGAGTTTTCCTTGACGTGACAGTCAGTTCAAGATTTAAGCGAAAATGCCTTTTGAACAAATAAAAGGTATTCTTCCTTTGAGAAAATGTATTGTATTGTATCAGGTTATTTTAATATCTCGAAATTTAGGGGTTCTGTGATACGGTAAAATGTCGATATAACTTTTGATATAGCCTGAATGATTCCGAATATAAAGAGCTACTTTTTTGCTTGGATATGGTATAACAACCAACTATTTTGGTTAACCCCACGGTGGGTAACATAACGCTTAAATAATGATATTTAACTTGATTAGCTATTTAGCTATTAGCTATGACAATATTTTAATAAACGCGATTAATCCGTTCTAAAGTGTTTAATTTCAATCAATATTTTAATGTCAAATATATTAAATAGTTGCACCAGTTTGAATTTAAAATCAATAGTGTAGGAAATTGAGTTGAGTTTCTTTTATTTCAAACTCAAATGAAACAAACGAAATGCAACTTTGTTCCCATCAGAAATAGTTTAAATTTTATTGCTAGTCCTATGGGTAGGACCGTGGTCCTTAGGAGTGTAACGAAGACAAAAAGTGATGTAGTGAATAAATAATTTCGTACCAAATAGATGTGATTAACGTCTCCCCAACTTCTCCTTACCTGGAACAAAATAATGCAAGTAAGAAACGGATCACAACAAATAATATACGTTAAACTTTTGTGAGTAATACTGGCATTAATATTCACAAAAAACACGGTCAAAACTTACGTATTTCTTAATTTTTCCTATTGTTGCCTATTGAGATAAAAATACGTGTAATTCAGATGAATAGTTAAACTAAAATCTTACTATACTTATACAAAACAGCAGCGTTATATACTGAAAAAGATAATGCACAGTCAAATGTTATGGTAATCCAAAGTATGGAATCTCAAACCTAACGTAGAACCCTGAAGTGTGGAACATAATGTACAGTCAACCAATTGGAACCCTAGGCCACTCTAGAACCATGTCAAAATGACAATCAGTAAGAGATTTCTTACAATCTGATTTATAGCGTCACTATGACATAGTCCTACAGTGGCCTAAGGTTCCAATTGGTTGACTGTCTGTACCTATTCATAAAATTCGATATGGCTCTACATAAAAGAGATACTCGCAATATGCTGATACAGTTATTGAATACGGGTTCTTTCTGGCAAAATTATGTATTGTATTCAAAATGTACATCATCATCATCCAACTTTTAGCCAACATTCAATTCTTCCAATAATCATAAAACGCCCACAATTTTACAACTCAAACGGGGTAAGCACCGGTGACACGTAGATAAAAATAAAAATAATACCGATCCCATCAGGTGCGGCGTAAAAAACAGAAACAGGGTGTTTTTAATAAAATAAGAGAGTAACGCCGGGCCCTAAAAGGTGTTATTTTTTTATCGCGGCGACATCTGGCGTGAAATACGGCGACGTGGGGAAATACAAACATGCTGTATAGTGCTTCGTTGTAATGGCGGTCGAGCGATTTTTCACTCTGTGTATGAAAATTGGAATTTTCGTCGGCGACTGTTCAGTGATAGCTTCGAGATAAATCAAGTTGCTGCTCTATTTCAAACGCAGATATAAACATCTTTTTTGGTATATAGGTACAAGCTAATAAATGAGGAGTGAAGAGATAGATAAATATAATACTCTTTATAGTACATATGGAGCCTATGTGCCTATGTCAAAAATGCAAAGGGTCATATGTATATAAAACGTCGTACGATACACGTGAGAGTAGGTAATTCGCAACTCGTGTCGATTTAAAACACTCCCTGCGGTCGTGTTATATTTTATCACCACTCATTGCGAATTTCCTCCTTTTCGCACTTGTTTCGTAATGTACTATTATCTAATTTTCAAAGTTAGTAATACTGCATTTAAAGATTTTAATTTGGTTTTAAACAGCAATTATCAGCGGTTTATTTTGACGCGCCCGCCTACTATCGCCTTTTCATTATTCGTGCTCTTTCATTTAGATCTATCGCACTCTTTGCTCGAGCAGGATACTCTTAAAATTTAAAATCACGAATATTATGAAAAGCAAGCTCCATAGTTTTATAGGAACACTTAACCAAATGAGACACGCACTCCGTCTGCTATAAGTTGCGTCACGGCGTGATGAATAATGCAAGTTGTTTTAATTCGGAATCGCTGCCGCTGCCTCGTCGGCTTCCCTCGCGGGTCCCTCCCTACCGTACCTAAAGTTAGCGTATACTAACATACATCTTCAGCTCCTAGATACCACTTATTTTTGGCACTAGAATTTAATGAGAATTACCGCGAGTCGATTTTCCGCTACGGGCGATAGTAGAACGTAGATCCTGCGGGAACATTTCAAACGTCACTTTGACATTTCTCTGACACAGGATCCACGCATGAGTGGCGCCTGCTGAGCGACAATACGGTAGCTCCCATTATATTTTCTTTCTTTGGCATATTCTTGAGTCATCACATTTTTTTGTGACATTTTTGAGGGGCCTTAAACATGACGTCTTAAAGCGATTCAGTTTAGGCTCGGTTGTAAGGAAGCGACTCAGTTTAGGTCGTCAACTGGGCATACTCCTATACCATGAAAATCGAACGATTTCGTATTTGTATCTCCATCTGCCAATGTTTGATGTTCGTAGTAGGCATGCTGAATAGCGTTAAGATGTCATGGTAAGGCCTCTGGTCCTTTATTTTGTCTTAAAAACCAAATCGCGTTCAAGTTAAAATCTGATGAATTAGTTTCAATTCTGTTACCGCGATTGTTATTCATTGAAATTAAACACTTTAGAACGGATTAATCGCGTTTATTAACACCATTATCCTATTGACGGGGAGAATTCGCATTCTCTCTGTCATCATCTTAACCCTGTGAAAACGAGTGCTGTAAAGGGCTCGAAACGTCGGATCATGGTGTGATTAACGCGATTAATCCGTTCTAAAGTGTTTAATTTCAATGAATTACGAGAAGTTTGAATCAAATTTTACTTGAAATATATTGAAATAAACTGCAGTATTAAATTCAAACATTTGCGATGTAAAAATAAAGAAAAGGAGTAACTACGTTTATTTTTTAAATTTAAACACCTTTTATTGTTCATTATAAAGTGGTCTTCGCTATGTTTAATACCTGGTCGAAGTAAAGTCCATGATATTTCACTAGATATTTCTCTGTGTGGTTGCCGCAGACCCGGCTATTAATATTTAATACAGCTCGGCTCGACATTTTTGCAGAATAGATTGAAGACATGACATGTTATTTCGCGACACGTTTCAACGTGTTTAATGATTTCGTATGCTTTTTACTGTTTATTTTATAGTAGTTTATGCAACAGTGATATAATAAGGCTTCTTAAAACTTGAGGGTCGCCGTTACAAAACGAGAGACGAGACCCGAGAGTTTTAAGAACCAATTATAAGCTGTTGCATACGCTACTTTTTCTACGACAGCTAAAATAGCAAAATAAGGAAAATCTCAAAAGGTGGCAGAATGTGGAAGATGTCGTATGCCCACTAAAGAAAAAAAAACAAAACAACAGTGCTCATACATTGTATGAAAATCCATAGGAGCAGTGTTCTTATGGAATACCATAGACAACGTTATAATGTATACTTTTTAAATATCACTGGTACGTAAAGAAGTACCCACTCAAAAATCCTTTCAAAATCCAGAAATATCCAACCGCCATCGACTTTTTATCCATTACCGGAAACCCGGACGGGACCGCCATAAATATTTAATGCGGCCTGCATGTCGTTTCCGTTTTGATAGTTGTATGATAACGCCAACTTTATGGAAATATGGAATGCGAATGTTTGACATCAAGTGTATGGAAACGTGCAACTATTGATATCTATCTAGCCGGTCATATACGACGGATCTGTCTCTTCCGGGCATCTGCCGGGCATTGGCCGGACAAATTTAGCCATGTCGGGCATAACTGCCAGATCTGCCAATCTATGTACGGTAAATTAGTTTAGTGGATGCCCGGCGAATATACCCACTATGGAAATCCGACGGATTGCCCTATGATTGATTGAGATTGAGAGAAAGATTGAGATTGTAATAAAATACTATTTTATTTCTCCCGATATAAAATATTATTTTTATTGCATATTTTAACAAGCATAGTTTTTGGACTAATATTTCACCTTTCGTTGATCCTTTGGACCCGAACAAGATGACAGAAACACAAATCCGAAAGAAATGTTAGTTATACGATTTTAAGCTAACATGGTAATTTGCATTATAACTAACAGTGTCGAAATATCGGGTGCTCAATAAAACAAACATACATGGTAATTATCCCGTTTCAAATATTAGTTATAATGTTAGTTATCTTGTTTTTTACAAGTGAAACAACTGAAGAATCAACCCTCAACTTACACAGACCGCTACCGCACTGAAAACGCAGCCAGACTCGCAGACTGACTGATGTCATAAATATTACAGCTCCGCCCCACTTCCCTAAATAGGTTACCCAGCAACGGCCCTTTCACCCCGAGTCCTCACTGCACCTGTGCTAGTTTTTGAATAAGGATCCCCTTTTCCAATCCCCAATTCCAAAACGGCGTAAACCGACGAGAATATAGACGCGCTCACGACCTTTTCAACAATGATACCTGATTTATAGTGCTAATAGGAATAGGTCGTAAGAACTTACGGGGAATGAGGACTCATAAGGCGTTTGTTTTTACAGTGGTTGCAGGTGCATGAGTTGAAACGACGGTGACGTTATTTGAATGGGTATTTAGACACTTGGTCATGTTTCAGCCAATATGTAGGTAGGTTTTGTTCAATGATCAATGTTTCTTAATTAGGTACCTATTCACTGTTTTAATTTACCTACTAAATAGTGCCGACGGTATTACTTTCGACCTAGTTCTTATACTCATAAGGACTGAAGGCCTAGTATAAAAGTTGTACGACACTTACTTCTCGATCGCGTTAGCGTATCGAGAGTTCAAATTATGTTTGCCGTTTATATTAAATCATCCGGCAACTTTCATATTTTGACCCCTCCATACGCTAACGCGGTCGAGAAGTTAATGTCGTACAATTTTTATACTAGGCCTTCTGAATTAAATAAAATTTTATTATTAACTTCCAAGGGGTCTATCGCGACTTTAGTTAGTTTACCTTAATCCCGATTTACCACTTTAACTCATGCTTACTCACTCACTCTTTACTTTAGTTCATGAATGTTATGGCAAAAAGTATTAGGTATTTTTGAACAAAATTAAAAACTTACTCCAGAAAATAAAAATATGATAAATAAATATAATAAAATTAAATATCGTTATTAATATGAAGCGTTGGTGGCCCAGTGGTAAGGCGTGCGTCTTTCAATCCGAAGGTCTCGGGTTCAAATCCTGCCGGCTCGTACCAATGAGTATTTCGGAACTTATGTACGAAATATCATTTAATTGTTTTTTTGGTAGAGCCGAGTTTTGCAAACACATCACAGTGTCACTTTGAAGTCTGTCAAAAATCATGTCTAGACTAGACCACATAGTAGCATTATCACATTCCGAAACGCGTTGTTTACCGAGTGGCAGTAAAATTATGTTTAAATAAACATTGCAATTATCTCAGAAACTAGCCCTAATTCAATGCACTTAATATGTCATTTTTTGTTTCTCTTAGCCTCAGGAATACGCTGTTAAAATCTCTCGCAATGCTCACGGGCACCGTGTATATGTCCAAAGCCATTTGTAAACTGTGGCTGCACTTTGTAAACGGTAATTAAGTAAAATACATAGTACTGTAGTTGCCGAAAACTGCACAGACAATAACCGCTACCAAATTAGTTGCAGCCCTGGCAAAAGTAAAACTAAAACACAGACATTGTACAAAACTGCATCCCTCTACTTCTTGTTAATACTAAATGTTTGGTTGTCACAGACTACCAACAACAAACTCCACATAAAGGCGCTCAATACTAGAAGCAATCTAAGGATTCGCGCCTCTTCATCTATTGTAACTATCTAACCCAGTTCAAGATTTAGAAAAGGTTCTCAATGCGTTGGCGTCTTTTTTTATTTTAATTCCACGGATTCAGAAAGACGAATAGTTAGGTAAAGAAGTTCGTTCTTATTTGAAAGGCTGTCGTTAAATATTGGATCTGATGAATGAATTCCGAAGAAATCGACGGCATTATTACCATTTCAGAATACGTGTAAATAATATAATATAATACGAGTCTTAGAAAGGGAGACTTGTAAAGTGAATCTTGTCATGAGTGAATTTTGTAAACGTAGCCGCAACTGTATTCGGACATTTCAATTTTTTGTTGTAATTTTTTTTCTTTTGTCATTTTTATCTGTTTTCTACTCAGAATCGAGAGCTCTTTCCATCCTAGTAGAAGAAGAAAAAAGGACCTAAAATTTTCATACATTTTTCAAACTTTCCATTGCGCTACAGCTATACTATTTAAATAGTGGCGAAATGGAAAAAACTTCTGAGACACTTTATTTCTCCTACTAGGATTGAAAGGGCTTGCGATTATGAATATAAAAACACAAATTTCTAATTTAGCAAAAATGTTATTTCTATAACAAAAATTAAAAACGCCCATTGCGGTTTTGTGCCCTTTTATTAAATTAGTATGCATTATACAACCACACGCGAACCGTCGGCGAGATTGCGAGTTCTCTAGTATGCTTCGTCCACTCAGTAAGTGGTCTTTGATACCCACTCAGCGTATCTCGGAAGTATATAGAAAGTGTAGAAACTTAAGCGAGAATGACGTTTGAATAACAAAATGCATTGTTATAAAGAGCAAGGATAGAACCTGAAGGTTGAAAGCGAGCCCGTGGACACCCTGAACTATATTACTACAGTAACAGGAATATCGAACGGTCTACTATTTGTATGTCTGTTGCTCTTGCTTATTGGAGTGAAAAAGAGGTTTTTCCGTCAATGGCATTTGTATATTACTTTATATAACTTTTACCCGCAATTTCATCCAACGTAAAAGTAACCTGTTTAGAGTATCCGGATATTAGAGTTTAAGTTCCAACTTTCGATATCTACAATGACCTAGTTGGCTGTAGTGTCAATTAAGGTAAGGGACATGAACTTACCCTTATATGATGCAGGCTGAGCGTTGTATGTCTCAACAAAAGACGATTTAATTTTGAAGATGTTCTTCCGAATCTTTGGATAGCTTTTAATGGTACACCGCGTGTCACACTGTTAAAAGCCACTTGTACCAAACGCAGGTTTAGCCAACTTTTTCATTTATTTAGGTATCACATACAGTCACAATAAAAAATCACACAATGTAAATTAACATCGCTTAGTAATAGACTTAGTGCCATAACATAGTAAGCATTTATTTAAATGGAGTCTGACAGCTTAACTCCGGGTTAGCATCTAATCCTGGGTTATGCAATGGGCTCTTACTGGTATAGACTTGCAAGTACATAAGGTCCACCGATGCCGATGGCCAGTTAAAAATGTTGCTAAAAACACTTAAATCTAACTTCAGTACATTTTACGAGTATATCAAATTCAATATTATGAACTGACACCGACATCCTTCAAATAAGCTTTCAAGTGAATCTACACTACGTATAATTCTATCCCTCTTCAAGCACCACGTGTTACAATACCAATATGAACCTTATCGTAATACGATATAGTTTATTTTGCGTTGGCAGTATTATGTGAGATACGACTTAAGTTGGAGCGAGTCTACGCTATTTTGCGAAACGCTCTCTCGCAATTTATAATGCCTTAAAGATTATCCCGCATCTCTTAACACGAAGGAATCTTTGTATTATTATTTATAGGCACTGTCATATTTAGATATTTATAGTTACTTCCTTTATAAATAGTGCATCTATATCGACGGCGATGGTGAGATGAGCTCGATGGTTTTGATAGGAGCTGGCTGGAGTCATGATTAGTCAAGGAAAGGACGTTTGACTAGTGGGACACGTGGAAATCTGCCGAACAAATTAAGAAATCTCTAATTGCTTGTAACTTTGGCATGGTTCTTAAGTGACCTAGGGATCCAATTGGTTGACTGTAACTTTGATAACCAAACATCACTATAAAATAACTTCTATCTGTCAATCAGATGACTGACAGCGATAAAAAAGTATACATTATAGCGTTGTCTATGGTATTCCATAAGAACACTGCTCCTATGGATTTTCATACAATATATGCACTGTTGTTTTTTTTTTTTATACTAGGCACAACATCTCTTTATTCTGCCACGTTTCTAGATTTTGGTTTTTACGCTATTTTAGCTCTCGTAGAAAAACTAGCATATGCAACAGCTCATAATTGGTTCTTACTTGAGTGTCGCCTTTACAAAACGAGACGAAGTCAATTATTATATCACTGTTGCATAAACTACTATTAAAGGTTATTAAATAAGAAGAAAACATTATTAAACAACATGCATTCCAAACATCAAACAACAATCTAAACTTGCGCATAAATGAAATTCCCAAAGCAAGCGACGATAACTTTAATTAAACGAACAGGCTTTAATCTGAAAAGCGCTGGTTTAATAAAAATTACACGCATAGCGGCGCGGCGTTTTTTAATATCGACAATTATGGCGCACGCGCCGGGATTATTAAAAAATAACTCAGGTGTAAAGCCCGCACGTTCTGAAACTTGGCCCGTTTTTTACGAGGCACGGGGCGAAGGAAGAAAACAATCGCACAGGATGGATCACTGAATATAGAAAGTGAAACAGGTATTAAGTCACATGAAACTTTATTTATAATTTATAAATTGAAAGATATGTCGTATACTACAGAAAAAGTGACTAAGGCCCCGGTGAGCAGGGCTGGAATCAAACCAGCGACCTCCAGCTTTCGCGGCAGACGCCTCTACCCGATCACGGCAGCCGGAATTTCCTAAGTATATGCAATCCTTTCTTATTTTAAACTAAGGTGCGTTCCGCCGATACTACAGCTCAGACTTACATCTAGTGCTCTTTCAATTTATAATTTATACATAGTAGTGTGAATATTTTTTTTTAAACCGGCCAAGTGCGAATCGCCCACCGAGGGTACCGCACGAAGGATGCTCCCCGCGGCACGGAACTCTCAGTGTGCGGTATTTTACGATACGCTAACGCAATCGAGAAGTAAATGTCAAATACAACAAGTACACATTTGTATTAGGCCTTCTGTGCCCTGTTGTACGGCAGCGACTCGGTTTAGGTCGTCAACTGATTCGCGTTAAGACGTCAAGGTAAGGTCCCTGATTGTTCAAATGTCAAGTGTCAACTGTATTGTCATTTACCAACCTCTAACAGCCCGGTTGTCAGGAAAGAATAAGGTTAAAGCAAACAAAGTGGCAATATAATGTGTGGTATCACGATCCCTCACTTCCCCTAGTAATCTTTCAGGCAATAAACTGGAAATCATTGACTACCTCCGGCAGACTCTGCGTTATGATAGTAACGATATTATGGTACCAGGGTTTGCAATACTGGCAATGTTTGGTACGGGCAATTCCGGTATTTACTACATTTAATTTTTTCACTGGCCTATGTTTTGATGCAGTGAACAAGCCACTAAAAATCTAAAACGAATTTTTTACATGAAATCAACTTAAAATTAAAAAATACAGTTGGGTTTAGATTTTTAGTGGCAATTTTACTACATCAAAACATACACCAGTGATAAAAAAAAATATTGGCAATTGGGTAACGGTACGGAATCCGTAATAAAGAATAAAGGAAAAAAATAGATACCGATTGCATAACTTAAATCTTTAGTATGGGTATTAGGCCTACTTGCACCACCTAGATTTAGACGCTAACCCGGAGTTAAACTGTCAAATTCCATTAAATTTGGGTTATGTAGCTCTATCTAACCCTCCGCGGTGCAAGCGGGCCCTGATAGTGCCAAAATCCTGCTAGGCGAGTTTTGATTTCATTTCCTCGTATTTTTGTGAAAAGCTGGGCTCGCCTACGGGTGCGCCATGGAAATTCTTATAAGTATGCTTTGTTATTAGGTAGGCCAAATTCCACTGAGTAGCCAAGATGTTTTTCCACTGAATTCTGTCCGATAGTACATTTTTTAAATATGTTTTTACTTGTTCTAGTTCTGCTTGTGTTAATTTTATTGGTTTTATTATAGCTACTGTGTGTTTTACTGTGTATTTGTACCTACTGTGTGTTTTTGCAGCATCCAAATAAACATTTTATCAATCTATCTTTCTACATATTTGCGAATGAAGATAAGAAATGTGAATTTAACTGAAATGCAATGATGCGCTCTCAAACATTGATCAATTAAAAAAAAACTTTATCCACCATCTTGTATCAAGCAATTGAAGAATGAGACTGCTACTTGTATTTTATACTCTATCTATTGTGAGCGATCTGCGCCATCAATAGACATTTACACGTCGTAAGAACGCTCGGATCGCCGATTAGATTGTCGTCATCTGTAAATAGCGCGCGATAGTTCGCCAATGGAATTGTCTATGGGGAGGTTATTATATTTCGCGCGGGTAGAATAGGGGTGCATTTTAGTTGGATTTTTATGAGACATTGATAAGTTTAAGGTGGGGATGGAGGCAAAATGGGAGTGAAGGTGTCTGATGTGTCACTAGAGTGAAAAAAAAAGTTGAATAATTTCGAGATTGTTCCAAAACCTTTCTGTACCATTTGGGGTCGAAACTCTTGGCTCATGGGGTCACGCAAGTTTTTCGTAGAAATCGCGAATCGTCTGGTTGATGTAACTGGTGACCGAAGAGCTGGTGGCTTCGCACTACGTATCAGCATTGCGATACAACGAGGAAATGCCGCCGACATCCTAAGTGCAATGCCTCAAGGACCTATTTTAGATTTAAAGGAAGGTAGGTAGAGTTAGGTAGAGTTAATGTTTTCAAAAATCCAAATGTTATATCGATCTATATATTCTGGGCAATATAAAAGTGGGACTATTTTATATTGAAAAATGAATTTGTATTCGTAAAGGATGGTTTAGATTTTTTTTGAGTGAGTAAATTTTAGTAGGTATTAAAAGACACCCAACACCTAAAACGCAGGCAAGCATAGCGCAATCATAGCATCCTGTCAAACAACAATCCGTTGGGGCATGAAATTGTGCCAAAACCGTCTAGCCCCTCAAAACGCGTTCACAAAGCATTCCTAAAAGTCTAGATCTAGAACGTTCGACAGTTCGCTACAAAGGCTTCGGCTTTCACGCAAGTTATAGACTTTCTGCGATAGACTCTGAATCATGAATCTTCATGACTATGATTACCGAATAATGGGCGCTCTTCTTACACCATTTCATACTTAAATACCTTCAGACATTACTGACGCATTTCTACGCAGTGTCAGTTATATGAGTAGGTACACATACTAAGACAATATCCAAAATTTAATTTGACGTTGAATATGACAATAGCGACCGCAAGTTATATTATAATACTCCATTTTATAGCCAGATTTCTGTTCTATGTAATAATTATGAAGAAGCGTATCGTAGTACCTTATTAGTGACAGTTGCGTTTCGTACGCGACTGAGCGTTAACGTTAGGCATCTTGGCTACGCACGCTGGTATTATTGCACTACATATATGCGTCGTCTAGGTAGTAAGCTAGTGGGCTAAGAGCACACTACGAAGACAACTGTGAGTATAAACATTTACCTTCGCTCCCCGGTGTTTGCACGCGACAGAAGGGCCGTTAAAATGATTTGCTCTAACCATGAGTCATATTATAGTGGCTCATCTAGTAGTATACTACATGCGTCATCTAGGTAGTAAGCTATCTGTGAGCTAAGTGCACATCCCGAAGACAACTATGTGAGTAAAAACATTTACCTTCGCTCCCCGGTGTTTGCACGCGACAGAAGGGCCGTTAAAATACCAAGTTTCGGTTGACATGTTGTTTTATGTGGATAAGGGCTTGTGTCAACAGGGGGCTTAAGTGAAAACGTAGTGTTAAGGCTCATGCACACGATACGATTTTCTCGCTTATAATGTATGGATTCTCGCACTAAAATAAATTGATCATGAACAACGTGGACAATATCTAAAAGCAAAATACCTAATTAGATTCACCGAAAAAAAAATATATTGTGGGACAATCTTACACAAATCGACCTAGTCCCACAGTAAGCTCAATAAGGCTTGTGATGGGGGTACTAGGCGGCGATATATGTAATAGATAGATACATACTTAAATACATAGAAATCATCCATAACTAAAGAACAAATATTCGTGATAAACACACAAATAAATGCCCTGACCAGGATTAGAACCCGAGACCTCCTGCTTCGTAGGCAGGGTCACTACTAAGCTAGGAGGACTTAACTCTGCAGCTGTACATAATGAATGATTAACCACACGGTAGAAGACCATGAATTACCCGGTAATGTAGTCGCAATTACAATAGATCAAAACTGAATCATTGCGTGGCTACCAGCCAAATGTATAATTAATATAGTACATACATGTACATTTGTGTCTCATTTAGTACACCCGTAGTCACAATCAGATATATCGGAGCGTCCGAGGTGTTCACGAATATCTGAACTCGCCTCTATTGTCAAGGCATTAGAGTGCTTGTTTAGATATTTTGCACGCCTCGGACGCTCCAATATATGACTGCAGTCGCCAGTATCGGTGCTTGTGCTTACCATTAGTTGTACGTGGTCGTTTTCGATTGCGTGTGTCCATCTCGTCGGAGTAACGGTAGGAGCGAGACGGACATTTCAAGCGCCGTACTCACTATTGAATATAGCGTGTCATGGTAAGCACGATGGAAATAACCAGTCCTGTAGCCTCTTAGGCCGCTTGCACCCAGGGTTAGCCGCTAACCCGGAGTTACGCTGTCAAATTCCATGCAAAAAAACGCTTATCTCCTTATGTGGCTAACCCCGGGTGGTGCAAGACTTAATCTATTATTAATGGGGTAATCTTATAAATATAATACGCTGTTACTGAAATAAAAGATTAAGTCCTATATAACGAGCAAAAAATATTCGGAAATAATTTAGGTTAAAAAAAAAACGATTTCGAACCCTGGAGGAGTGCCTATTACCTAGTGGACCATTATCTAGTTTTGTTAGGGCATAGAATTGGTCAGTGTTTCAGCATTTTGAATACTATACGTGCTAATTTTAAGCTTATAATTTTTTTAATGCATTTTTTTACCGAAATAGCGTCTAGTTTTATTTTTAATACTACGACGGTGACAAACAAGCATACGCCTGATGGTAAGCGGTCACCGTAGCCTATGGACGCCTGCAACTCCAGGGGTGTTACATGCGCCTTGCTGACCCTTGACAGCTAAAGGGCCAAGCTTTGCTCCGTGGGTCCCCAGCTGTCAACACAGTGAATCCTCTTGGAGCTCTGGCGACCTTACTCACCAACAGAAACACAACACTATGAGTAGGGTGTTATTAAACTGCGGTTTTCTGTAAGGTGGAGGTACTTCCCCAGATGGGCCAGATTTGAGTGAGACGACATTCGTTGTGCTGTGCCCTACCACACTAAACGATATGCATCCGCTGTGCCCATACCTCTCTTTAGTTGATTCCCCGCGACAATGTCTTAGTCTACAACGTCACGTATATAAAAAAATACTACAAAAAAACAATGGACACCTGAAATACGACCTTAACTGTAATTATCCAGTAAGAACTGCTAAGTAACTTTACACTCCCACCGTTTCAAACAATTCACTATTGAATTAAAACCAGAGCCTATCTTTTAAACGGAACTTCACAAAACCGAGATCTAAATTTTGGGGCTTCCAACTTGCCTCAATCAGTCTATGCCGTAGACTACCTCCGGTGGACTTCGCATCAAAAGTTTGACCCGCGATCCATTAAGGGCAGTGAGATTTGCAATATTTAATAATTAAAACAAATTATATAGCTGACAGTTCGGCTTAGCAGGGTAGAATACAAGTGGTTCGCACCCGTCACCCCTAAATCTAGGAAAACCCTTGTCAGTTTTGGCTCTATTTCGAACTTAAATAATAATCTATTTATTTCACCTAACCCGTCGAATTTGACGTCGATCCCATCAACGATACTCGAGCTATCGTTTAGTAGTTATGGGTCAAATCACAATTTTTTTGAACAATCTACAATTATAAATTGAGAATGACGTCTAATACTACAGAAAAAGTGATCAAGGCTGAAATCAAACCAGAAACCTCCGGCTTTCGCGGCAAATGCCCTAACTACAATTTAAGGTTACCACGGCAACCAAGGCCCCAAGTTTCCCAAGTATATATGCAATCCTCTCTTATTTTAAACTCTTCCAGTGCGTTCCAACAATCCTACAGCTAAAATTGTACATAATACAATACATCGAAGCTGGCTTGAATAAATGTTTGTTTTGCCAAGCGTACATCCGAATCGTAAATCTGAGTGAATCTCAAATAAACAGTCGCTCTTTCATAATTTAAAACTCAAGTGCATGCTATGGGTACCTGTTTATCGTAAGTGTTCCGTCCTAATATTATAAATAAATAAATATTGTGGGACAATCTTACACAAATCCCACAGTAAGCTCAATAAGGCTTATGATGTAGGTACTAGGCGAAGATATATGTATATAATAGAGAAATACTTAAATACAAAGAAAACATCCATAACTCAGGAACAAATATTCGTGATAAACACACAAATAAATGCCCTGACCATTCGAACCCGGGAATTCCTGCTTCGTAGGCTATCACTACCTACTAGGCTAGTCCGTTATTCTCCATCTATTGGTAGTTCTCATAAATGTTGTATCTAGTCGGCATGTGATCTGTTGGGTAAGTCGGGCGCCAGAGGAACTTGATCAAGTTTGCAATTAAAACGGTCGTTATGCACCGCAACTTTTCACGGGTCGATTTACTTTCAAAGTATCGTGTGTGCCACTCTCCTATTTAATGAGAAAGGATAACGAAAATACTATAAATACATATATCCGCGCAATCCGTCGGATTTCCATAGTGGGTATTGATATGTAGATACCTATATAATTAGCATGTTATGAACCTACCGCCAGTCTCATAATAAACAGCTCGATGAACGGACGTGTGTCTTTTCTTTATGCACCATGCACATAATCACATTGGCGACGAGGATGGGATGGGATGGTTCTCCTATGTGTTGCCACCATCGCACCGCTCGCCATCGACAGGGCGCTCATCCACACTTTGCAACCAAAATGGTCGCGCACTGTGCGGTTTCAGAGGAATTTCCTCCCGCGGACGCTCCGGCTGCGGAATGAGCTCCCTGCCGAGGTTTTCCCGAAACATTATGGGGTTCTCCAAAATATTGTACAAGATTTGAATGGGTTAACGCGCATGTGACCATGGAGTTACAGGCGTCCATAGGCTACGGTGACCGCTTTCCTGTAGGCCGTATGCTTGTTTGCCACCGTCGTGTTATTAAAAAAAGTTACAAATTTCCCATACTCTCCGCCCACGGAGTCCTCTCTGAAAAAGAAACTTTAATCTCCGTTTTCACCTCTTCGGAGTTGAATTTGTGGAGCTGTTTGACTGTAGACAGTGTTTTGCAAATTTCAAACTTAAGCTATTTTTTTTTGGCTTATGCCTCGGCTCAGGGAACCTGGGGTCCGCTTTGGCAACTAATCCCAAGATTTGACGTAGGCGCTGGTTTTACGAAAGCGAATGCCATCTGACCTTCCAACCCAGAGGGTAAACTAGGCCTTTTCTGGATTAGTTCGGTTTCCTCACGTTTTCCTTCACCGAAAAGCGATTGGTGAATATCAAATGATATTTCGTACGTAAGTTCCGAGACACTCATTGGTACGAGCCGGCAGGATTTGAACCCGAGACCTTCGGATTGAAAGTCTCACGTCATACCGCTGGGTCACCAACGCTCTCCCTTACCCAAACTTAATTAACTTTTTTTAATACTATAGCGGTTAGTACATTATTAATATACTTAGACCGGGTTACTCACGTCTATAAAGTCGAAAATAGCTCGACATGTTTCGGGACAGTCCGCGCCCCATAATTATGAGACCCGGTAGACGTGAGTAACCCGATCTAAATATATAATATGTCTAATACTTGCGGGAGTTTTCTATTTAAAGCGGTTAGTACATTGTAAATAATATAAAAGTGAACAGCGAAATAGGAATACGTAATAATTAACCTACTTTTAATTTCTAAGTTGAGCCTGCCTATATTTGCCTGTGATATAATCATTATTTTATAACACTACTAATTTATTTATTCACAAAACCTTGACCTGTAACCCAAAGGCAAACTTTAAACTCAGCCCGCAAACTCAAAACCTCCATTAAACAAAATTTGGGGAACTCCTAAAGCTTAGGGGAAAAGGGGAAAAATGTCCGCGCGATAAATTCGGGGAAGTTAGGGAAGGGTTGGATTACGTGCCCGACCCGGCCCGGGATAATTACTTGTAGCCGCGAATTACAAGCATCTTAAATAAACAACTACATGTAACAACGTTTTAAAACTTGAGACTACGGTATTTTTGAAAAACCTCGAAATAGTCGACTAGTTTTTGTTATTAGTAGCCATGGATAGGGACTCCTGGGTCACATTAAAAACACGTTTTTCTGGCATTAAACTTCCAAAACATTTTTTTTGTACTTAGTAATGCCCTTTCCATGATGAGCCTTCTACCAAGCATGTCAGTAGAACATACTACAACGTTCCTTCTAACAAACTGTCCTGCATTTGTCCTCTGGCTGATGGGACAGAAACAACAGGAAACCCTTGATTCACCCTTCTGTAATTTATAAACTTAAATAAAAAACCTAACGGTATTTATGTATTAAGATAATAACGATACCTATTCAATACCTGACCTGACTGACTACGGATTTTTAGGTTCCGTTAAAACGGAACCGTTATAGTTTCGTCCAGTCCGTTTCTTCGTCCGTACGTATGTCACAGCCGTTTCACTTAGTATAACTATGCAGTAATGATATTACAGCTAGAAGTGTATTTCGTGTGCTGCTACTTAGTTTTACCTATAAATTACGAAAAAAAGTATGTTTAGGGGGGGTCATATTACATAAAATCAATGTAACGGCATCTTTTTTGATTGACGGGGAGAATTCGCATTTTATCAATCATCATCTTAACCCTGTGAAAATGAGTGCTTTAAACGGCTCGAAACGTGGTGTTAATAGACGCGATTAATCCGTTGTAATTCATTTAATTTCAATGAATAACAATCGCGGACACAGTAGACAATATTATCTTTAATTGATTTAACAATAAACAATGAATTCTCAGTGACCACTGAAGTAACTAAGTTACCAAGCGTATTATTCAACTGAATCAAAATTCTACTATTCGTGTCCTGGAACTTAATTTATTAAGAACACAGTGAAAAATACAAGTAATTCACTCGTATTTCAGACACAATATCCTGTTTAAACTTCGAAAACTATTATTTAAGAAAAAAAGGGAGTCTATTTTATTAACTAGGTTCATTCTATTCATTCAATTTTTCATCGCCTTGAAGTTAATTCATATAAAATCTCAAGTTATACGTTAAATCTCATTTTATCTCATTTCATTCTTACTAGGAAAAAATATATTGGATGCAATTTTTTTTATGAAGGGTTAGTCTACTGAGAAGTCCTGTCCCATAGAAAACATACATGTAAATAAAAGATTTTGATAAAGATTACGCCCTTAAGCGGATCACTAGATTTTTTTTACATTTTTTTTAGTATTAACAAATTATATACAGATTATTAAAAAGTATTCGATTTACTTTTTCCAGCAGGGTAATACGAAAGTAAACTAGAAGTCTATGTTCACAATAAAACGATTAGCGAAATCAGAATTGGTTCCATATCGTAAAGCGACTTTTTATGCCCACCGTAAATAACTTACTTATCTTATTAATATACTTATACCGGGTTACTCACGTCTAAGTATAAAGTCGAAAATAGCTCGACATGTTTCGGAACGGTCGGCGTCCTATAATCATGAGTGATAAGCGCTTGCGGCGTTGCTCTGCGCAGAAAATGTCGAGCTATTTTCATCTTTATAGACGTGAGTAATCCGATAAAGTATAATAATATTAATATGTATGATATGAGTAATCTATTTATAGAAACATACTTTTCTACCTACACTGTGTCCGAAGTTTCTAAGAGACAGTTCAATCTTCGGACCATAAACGAAGTAGCTAGGTATCCTAGGACCCAGATAGCTGGGAACCGAATAACTTTGCACTTTTAATCATTCCCGGTTGCCGAGGCTTCCCTCTGGGCAATAATGAAAGTGCCTGGATTGTTGGAAACTGAGGGACACTGACTCCGTCAAGTGAAGTGGTTATCTTCTTTTATAGCTATTCTCTTAATGACTCTGAGGTAAGGTCACACTTATGCATGCCGCCTTTACATAATCTGAAGACGCTACTAAGATATGTGTAGGGTGACTTGACTAGCCCTAAATCCACGCTATCCACTCTAATATTCACTCATATTCCTTACTATATTTTCATCACACCTGCTCGTAATTAGTCATATTATATGAAAGCATACTTGGACTTAATGAGCTGTATTAAGCCTTATGGGGTTTTCATACATTTTACCGCCCGCCCGTAGCTTCCGGAGGACCTGCGCCCCACGCGCGCGCCGCTCACTACGCTCACTACCACTTATAATTATTGTTTATTTATTTGCCTAGTAAGTTTATTTATTTCCTCGCTAATGTGATGAAAAACATTGTATCACGGGTGGTACAAGAATTAGGAACTCGTGTTAAAATTAATAATTCACGCTCGTTCGTAGTAACTTGTTTACCGCTCTTAATACACAATGTACTATAAGGGGTACGGAACCCTAAAAACGGAACCCTTATATGATCACTTTGTTGTCCGTCTGTCAAGACCTTTTATCTCGGGAACGCGTTAATATAGCAAGTTGAAATTTATACCACATACACAAGTCTGCGGTCCCTTAAAGCTGTGGAAAAACCAAGCCTCTACGTTAACGCAATCGAAAGATACGGCCGTTTATGTCGCATTTCCCATACATTTGCAATGGGAATCACAATGTGTAGGGTACTTCCCGTTGACCTAGAATTACGAAACTTGGCAAAAAGCAAGAGATTGTAGCACAAATCCGAAAACATAATTGCCGCACACTAAGAGTTCCGTGCCACCAGTATTTTTAAGTACTTTTAAATGGAGGGGGAGCATCCTTTGTGCGGTACCCTCGGAGGGCGAGTCCAACTCATTAATTCTTTCAAAAGGTAATATCGTGTTCAAAATTGCATGGGAACTTTATGAATAAATTCATTCACTTTTGCCCATGCACTTTTGAACGCGTGTGTACATAAGTACTTATCTTTTTTTTTTATAATACAGGACTTTCTTACACAAATTGACTAAGTCCCGCAGTAAGCTCAATAAGGCTTGTGTTACGGGTACACAGACAACGATATATATAATACCTATACAAATACATAATTAGAAAACATCCATGACTCAGGAATCTCTGTGTTCATCACACAAATAAATGCCCTTATGCCAGTGCCGGGATTCGAACCCAGGACCATCGGCTCAGCAGGCAGGGTCACTACCAACTACGCCAACCGGTTGTCAAATCTGTATCCAAATATAGGAACCACAGATAGTTTACACGAGCCTGCTACTGTTTCTTGTTTACATCAAGAGTTTATTATGCAACAATGCACTTTGCAAGTATGTCACAGAAAACTGAGAGCAGGGTCATACAATATTCAAGTTTTCTAGTCATACAGGCTCTTACACAGTGCATCGGTGATATAACAGTCCTCTTGGGAGTACACTTAATGCATATCATGTCTTTCCTTTTCAAAATACTTTTTTTTCCCTCTTCGCTTCGAATTCTTAGCAGATGACAGTGGCCACCGACTCCGGTCTAACACTAATCTCTCCCTTTCCATCCCACCCCATGAACACCGTTCATACAACAAATCATTCACAGTACGCTCAGAAGGCCAAGTATAAAAATTGTACGACATTAACTTCTCGACCGCGTTAGCGTATCGAGGGGTCAAAATATGAAAGTTGCCGGATGATTTAAATAAACGGCAAACATAATTTGAACTCTCGATACGCTTACGCGATCGAGAAGTAAGTGTCGTACAACTTTTATACTAGGCCTTCAGTAACACTTTGGAACACTCTACCATGTCCCATAAGGCATTGTCAGTCAGTGGTATCGCTAAAGGCTGAATTAAAAACATTTTGGGCAGAAACATACGAGTAGTATCTAACCCAATTAGTTGTTTTTTTATTTTATTAATATCTATTATATATTCATAGATTAGGATTACTTATAGTTACCTAGGTTAACTGGAAGAGATCCCTAACAGGGACAAGCTCGCCTTTGTACTTTTCTATTTATTCCATTTTATAATTTTATTTCGTATTAATTATAAATGCATGTCCCGTTTTGTGCAATAAAGTGTTTACTTACTCACTCATGTGAAAAACAAAGGAAAGTTGTTCTGACAATCACCGAGTGCGTATACATGATGCCAATCGCTCACGCTCCGTAGCGTAGTGTAGTTATCTCTCTCTATCACTATTATTAGTGCGACAAAGACAGTTGCGAGTCGTTCGCTACTGAGCGTTAGCGATTATCATCTTATCTACACACCCTGGTGGCCGAGCGGTGAAGGCGTCAAACTTTCAATCCGTAGCTCTCGGGTTCAAACCCCGCCAGCTCGTACCAACGAGCTTTAAGAAGTTACGTATATAGCAACTGGTAAATATCACTTGATATTTACCAGTTGCTTTTCGGATGTTCGTAAGGAAACAGCAATTCAAAGACGCATGTGCAGTTTCCAGCCCGCTACTATAACCCAATCAGTCTCATATTTTCTACCTACACAGTCGTACATTCTGTATGACAAAATTAAGGATGACTCACACTAGCACGGGACGGGACGGGACGGGACGGGGCGGGACGGGACGGGGCTTCCGATCTTTCTAAGCTGTCACCGATTACCCACCGACACGGGACGGGCCTATCCGAGGTGTCCGGGCTATCCGGGCTAGACGATTTTTTCAAATGTCACTTTTGTCAAGCCTCGCGCTCTTGCGCGCGCATCGATGTTATGCAGGTTTGCTAGCTGTCATCGACTTTAAATGTCAATGTTTTTTGCTTCACCGTTTTAATAATATTTAATCTTAGCGATTGCTATTAAACTATTAATACATAATAATACATTATATTTTTATGTTCCTGCATCGTGTGTAATAGTAATATGCGTCGGAATATACTTGTGGAGTTTGTCTTATGTACATTATCGCTCGGCGCTTCATTCCAAGAAAAATAGTCAGTCTGTTTGCTGCTTCAGGTAAAATATAGATATTAGGTATCATCATAAGCAATATTTAAATACAAAACACTATATAATTATTAATTATGTGGGTTTGTTGTGTAGTGTATTCTACTGCAACATCATAGATACATACAAAACTATACTGAGCCGATTAGCTTTTGTGACGAGGGTGAAATGATGATGAGGATACATTTGATGAGTATTTGTGATGAGGGTACATTATTGGCGAGACGAGAAAGTAAGGGATTGACTGACGAGGTGGTTGCTGGGGCGAGGCAACCCTTGTTTCCGCCACGGCACCTTATCTAGTGCTTTTTTCGAACATTTACGTCCAGGCGCGGCCTGCGGGGCGGGGCCTCCGGGGCCAGGAGGTTTTTTTTTCCACTAGGAGTGGAATTAACCCTACAAAATCCATTATTATCCGCTGCGTCCGCGCCCTGCTAGAGGTGGTTAAATGATTACTTAGATACTTTACGTCTTTTATTTGGGAATGAAATGAGACTGACTTTCTGAGCATGTTTGTGAAATATTTATTTAGGTACCTACTTACAACTGACTTTAAAAGTGGAGGAAGGATTAATGCTTCGTCTACCATGCCCGGTAATTCGCGGGCTATCATGTACTTTGATACATAATAAATAAGTACCTCCTTCCCTCACCCTGCCTACATTAGAACCCGCGAATTAAGGGGCTTGGTAACGAAGTGTTACAATTTTTCTGACGAGGGAGTAGCAAGAGCGTACCTAAGCAATATTTCCCGAAAGTATAATTTTAAAGATAATTAATTATTAAAAAAAAGTATTATTCGCAGGTTTTTGACTACTGAAGATTCGTTCAAAACCAGCTCCCTCTATTTTAGGATGGAGAGCTCGGGCATTTTGGTATCGTCAAAAAAGATATTTGGTCATTGTAATCAATACAAGTAAACGAAGATAGTTAATGTCACAGTTCGACTAGGATACGTGGAAGTTTAAGAGGCTATGGCTCTTTCCATATTGTATTGAAGATTTGGACGGCAAACACTTTTTTGCAAGTGCTTCTTAAAAAAGGTTTGGTATGGTTATATCTCTTCTATGGACATCGCAATTTTTACGCGGCACCCTTACAGGCGGGTAACACCTTAATGTTCAGGCAATAAAGTCCTGTATACATATTTCTGGCACTATGGCTGTATTCATATCTTAGTAGTTGACTGTACAATTAATAGAACAATATATTATTTTTGGTTTGTGTCTAAGAATTCATTGTCAATGTTTATGATCGTGTACCAAAGACATGTTTCTGTTTGACTGGTAGAGAGTGCCTCTAGATATTAAGTCCGTCATTTGCACTTTTTGAAATTAAGTACACATAATTATGGGTTGATAAATCCGATTAATCCGAACAATTCCTCGGAACCCCCTTACCGAGATTCGAACCCAGGACCATCGGCATAGCAGGCAGGATCACCACCAACTACGCCAACCGGTGGTCTAATCATCTATAGAACGATTCGACACAGTTCACAATTTTCCCATACATTAGAATCTCCCTAGTTAGATTATAAGCCGGTTAAGTTAAGTTAAGTTCATTTTCAGTCCTCCGGCCGGTAAGCGCCACTTTACGCAAAACTAAATAGCCGCCTCCCGGCTCCGTCGGGCTGAAAAATAGTATACAAACCTCGGCCGGTAAATGGGAAAGCCTCGGATCACATGTTAGTCGACCTCGGCTTCGCCTCGGCCGACAATTACATGAAATCCGAGACATTTCCCACTTAAACGGCCTTGGTATGTAATGTACTATTATTTCACGAAGAAAATTATATATACAATTTAGTGGTTTTCACAATCTTACTGTGACGTATACATATATAGAAAAAAACAAGACAAGTAATATCAGGGTTTAAGGAAACGGTTGAAAGATTGTATTGTAAGTGCGTAGTGAAAGTTTTGTTTTTAGGATTCCCACTAAAGGAAAAAAAAACAGGACCCTTATAGAATCAGTTTGTAGTTCGTTCGTCCATTCGTCTGTCTGTCTGTCAAGGCCTTTTATAGTAAGAGTCTGCCTTACTAAGTAATAACGTAACACGCTTAGTGACAGCTCCTGCCTATGAGGGAGAGATTTACAATGGTGCCCATGTATATATAAACTTCTTACTAAAACCGAGAAAGTTTTTATTGTAAGTATGTGTGTAATGGAGGTTTTTTAGGGTTCCGTTAAAAGAAAATAACAGAACGCTTGTTTCCGGAGTGTAATATTTGAAGAACAAAGCTTGTCAGAAAACTAAAGTTGATTACGAAGTATGCTTTATAATAGTATACCTAGTAGAAATCCTTATAATATTTAAAGAACAAAGCTTGTCAGAAAACTAAAGTTGATTACGAAGTACGCTTTATAATAGTAGTAGAAATCCTACTCACATCTTATGAATCAGCCTGTATAAACGCTGATTTGGACTCCCTTTCGTGAAACTATTATTTTCAAAAATGGGCTGCGTTCTAAGTTTACAACAATGGGCAACTGACCACCTTGTAAGAAGTTTAATTTTCTTGTATTTTAATAAGTAGGTACCTAAGTTTATTAAAATACAAAAAAGTATTTTTAAGTAGTCAGGATTTTCGAACATTACATCTAAAAATATAAAACAGGGATATTTAACTTATATGTTTTTTTAATGAAGTACAATAAGTTCATAATAGTAGTGTAGTACTCATTCTTGGGCGACATCTAATACTGAAACAGGTTCTCAATTCAACGGAATACCTTATAAACCAAGTGACTTTATTTCTAAATATTCTACGATTTATTATTATTATTGAAAAACAGAACCCTAATAGAATCACTTTGTTGTCCGTCCGTCCGTCGGTCTGTCCGTCTGTCTGTCCGTCTGTTCGCCTATCAATCCGTCCGTCCGTCTGTCTGTTCGTATGTCCATCTGTTCACCTGTGTGTCTGTCTATCTGCCTTTCTATCTGTCTGCAGGCTGGGCGGATTTGCACACTCTAAAACAAATTGTTCAGCAGACCAGTGGCATAGCTAATCCTTATACTTATTTACTCCTACTCCGCAACATACCACTCAGTCAATGTTTTTGATAACATACTAAGTTAAATGATTTAGAATTATTTTAAAAACTTTTAGTCCTTTGCTAAACCTAGTTTTATATAATAAATCGTAATATATAGATGTGAGTCAAAATTGCGTTGTCATGCAAAAATAGTTTTTAACTTGTATAGTCATTGTTAGGGCTTCGTAGCCAAAATGGGTAAAACGGAACCCTTTTAGTTTCGTCCAGTCCGTCTGTCCGTTCGTCCGTTTGTCACAGCTGTTTCACTCAGTAATTATAAAGCATATGATACAGATATTATAGCTGAAAGTGTATTTTGTATGCCGTTACTTAGCTACCTATAAGTTGCGAACAGAAATATGCTTAGGGGGGTTTTTGGCACATCATCGGATAGGCCTTTGAAAATAATTTAGATGTTTTTATAACTATTATTAATCTAATATTTTCGGAAATAATTGCTCTGAAAGTCTGAAAAAGAGTCCCCCTCTTGCTTTTTTTGAACGCGAGCTCAAATTTTTTTTGAATAAATCTGGAAGATAGATTGTAAAACGTTATTACAAAAGGACATAAGTGCCTAAATATTATAAAGACACTTACGCCTTTTTGCTTGCACAACTTTTTCATTGTATTGTATTTATACGTGGCCCGATACACACTAGGCCGGTTTTTCTTTAACATATCACTGTCGCATCATACATTTGGATAATTAATTCTCTATCAGTTGGTAGTGAGAGAAAGTGCACACATTTTATGACATTTCTCCAATTGTTGTGCATTTTCTAGCTGCCTCATTAGAAAATCTTTCGTTTGACAACAAGAAAGACAAAGTGTGTGTTCAGCTGAACTTTAGAGCCCATCTTTCCCGTAGCCAACAGTTAACAGCTTTTAGACATATAGACATGATTTTAATCATACAGTTCAAAAGAAAAGGAGTACTTTTTAATGTGGCTAAAGGTTCAATAAGAAAATCAAACTTTTGTCATCGTTTTGTGTTGCAGGATACCTGGAGCCAAAGGAATTCAGAGCACTACCCCTGAGCTCCATGTTCCCACACATAGAGATGGAGCTCAGGGGTGGATGTGGATCGATCTCAATGGGTCGAAGTATCTCCGCTAGGGCCCCCTGACCTTAAATAAGATAAGATAAGAACACGGTTGAAAGTTTGTATTGTATGTGTGTAGTGAAGGTTTTGTTTTAATGGTTCCGTAAAAAGGAAAAAAACGGAACCCTTATATTTTGTTGTACGCCTTTCCATCTTTCCATCTATCCGACCGTCCATCCGTCCGTCTGTCCGCCTAGACCCGTTATAGTTAGGGCTGCCCTAGTACTTACTAGTAAGGCACTACCTATTGGTGGTACCGTAGAACGCTTAGTGACACCCCGCTGCCTCTACATCATCGCAATCAGAGGATACGGACATCGATACATTCCCATACATTTGTTTAGAGAATCAAAATGTACCTATAGGATACCTCCCGTTGACCTATAATCATGAATTTAGTCGGGTCATTCTGTCACAAAGGTTTTTACAGTTGAAATATGAATAGGCAGCGATTTAACCTTTTTTTTATTATTGTTTTTTAATTTCATATACCATGGACAATAAGGGACTCCAAGCTACAGTTCTGCATCAAGAACTTGGCATGCGGCAACCTGAAGGATTGTATCTGAAGATTTTGTACCTATACTCTTGTTAAATACGTATTCAACCTTTTTACTAAGAATTTTTAGCACCTAAGTCTTAGAAGTATTTATTCCTACCAATAAATTGAAATTAGCTGTTGTTTGATTTCCAAATGCAAGTGATGTATAGGTACCGGAAAACTCAGGTTACTTGAAATGGTGCGTTCATCGATTTTTAATCCAACAACTAGTAATTTCTCGTGCAATAGCATGAGCATTAGAAATATAATAGTATGATTAATCCATGAAGCTATTCATTAATTTATCATGTTTTTCTGTTAAAATTATAAAACTCTAAAACCTGTGCTCAAAAATCCGGTTCTTTTATACATTATATACCTAAGTGAATTGTTGACCACAAAAGTCAAAGTAGTCCTAGTTTACGGTACCTATAAAAATACGACTATTTCACCTATCCCTACATTTCGTGCCTCACACGCCATGACTTCATATCAAATATACGTTTAGCTATGATTATTTTGTTACTTGGTGATGGTGGCACTTTATAATGTCATGATCCCCGGCTGGACCACCTCGTCTTTAATGAAAATAGACGCATCAGAATGTATCTATAGTATATATATATATATATATATATATATATATATATATATATATATATATATATATATATATATTTCTACGACCATTTGTAAGAAATTTATTATCTTTCTTACCACATATACTTCTTACACTTCACATATACATCAGTTCTACATTATACATGTTAAATTGATGTAAAGTTATTTGATTGCATTTATGTGTAAATAGTATGTGTGGTATGAAATAAATTATAGTAGTTTTCTTCAAGACTCAAGACTTCTTTACAACAAGGTTTACAAGGACCCCAAGGCATGTAGATTTGTTACAGATGGTCAAAGAATTATGTAGATACTTGTATACTTTATATACATTCTAATGCTTCTATTTTCATTAATAGCGAGGTGGTTCTGCCGGGAGCTTGACGTACTTTATTATCTATTTACCGTGGCAGCGAAAAGGTTAACCCTTTAAACGCCAAAAACCTAAAAATGGCGTGTGCTGTCGTGCCTACAGAACTAATATGTAATAGCGTTACCGCGCAATCATACCTCTATGGTCTTGCCTACCACGCCAGCAACATCTTTAGGTGTTATGGCGTTTTCTGTCAAAATTAGTTCGCACGCTGTAAATATTATGTTACTTCAATAGAAGCTTTACGTACTTCCATACCTTGAAGAACATTTTATGAATTCGTCATATTTTGCGATCAAAGTGATGTGATCAAACTATACCGCAAAATGTCAAAAAGTTCCTTACCTACATTAAGGCAAAATAACTGCTATCAGGCAAGCATGTACGAGTAGGTATTCTTTTGTGCATAAATGTAATTTTCTATTAGAAATAAATAAATCTGATGAAACACCACACTTTTTGTATTATTACAAGGGCGCATGTCGAATCGCACCATACTTCGAAATACCTAATTGCGACTATAGTGAACGCTTATATGTATATGTTGCTATTTTTTGCTCGCGACTACGTTTCCGTAGAAGTTGAACAAAAACTGCCCTATGTCCTTTTCTAGGAGTAAAACAATCCCCATACCTACTAATTCCATCTTGATCCGTTCAGCGATATTAGCGTGTAGAGGTAACAGACAGACAGAGAGTTACTTTAGCATTTATTATATTAGTATGGAGTACAGTCAGTACTTGTACTATTATTTATTCTGTGGTACAGTGGCAGTACACAAATGGCACGATAGCTTTTATACTTACATATACATATACAGTTAAAGCGGTTTTTGGCATGTATGAAATTACAAAAAACTTATTTCTTCCTACCTAAGCGATTTAAAAAAACGTAATTATTAATAGTATGTACCATGTGCAAATACCAGCACTTGATTTTAAAAACCTGTGCTCATTATATCTATTATTAGTTATTTTTTTATAACAGCAATACCACGTGCTTGATTAACCCGACTAAATAAAATATTATCTTTACGCCCGTATTTCACACAACAATTTATGACATTTAGCAATATACCTCTTTTTGATGTATATTCTGAGACACTCGAGCCGTATGTAGTGACAAAAGTTCCAATCAGTAGCAGAATAGTAAATAATGAAGACTGTTAACCGTAATATTTAAGACGTTCTGCGGGAAACCGTTAATACCAGTATACGTATAAATTATTTTGTATGTTTTGTTTGTATTTGTTAATACATAATCCAATATTGTATAATACTCTGATAAACCAACCGGCCGTACAGATCTTGAGTTTATTTTCTACTTTAATATCACCTTGATATTTTGTATGGTGACTTAGCCTCACACTGTGTAGCATAGGCGTATAATTATATACAATAAATATTTTTAACACTTCCTGACTTTCTCTAAACGGGTGCTGGCTGTGCTGCGAAGGTGACATCACCCTATCCGATGTTTACTGCCTGAAGCAGTCGAAACATGTCACGCCAATTGTGATTAAAATACGAGAGATTCAACCGTTTTTTTTCCATATTCATGTCAGTATGGGTCACGGAAGATTAAATTGTACTATGTAAATGCGTGAAAATTTGTCAGTGAATCAAATATAAGAATCATTTGGTATTACAAGTTGTAAATATATTATTGCATTCAATTAGATCACGTTGCCTTGGATATCGTAGGTAAAAGTTATTTATAATATTTTACATACGATCAAAATCAACTCTTTCTTAAGAATAATTTATCTATAGCATTTCCATGCTGTAAATATATTTTAGTTAAATTGATTTATAACGCTTTAAATAATTTCATTCCGGCAATGGCGGCAATCATCACGAGAAAGGCGACTTTATTTAGAAATTGACAGTCTTTGTAAGTAACTCCTCCTTGTCCCAAGTAATATAAACCGACTAAGCAGAAAGCAGCTGCGCCCTCATATTTCACATACAAGTTTATGACATTTGGTAACTTACTTATTTTAGCTTATTGTTTCCGTGCTCTCCGATCCGATCAAATTTCATACCAAAAAAGCGTGGCCGGCGCTGGACGGGGCCTTCCGATGCTTCCGATCTGTCAGAGTTTTGGGCTCTGTGAACACGTGACGCCTTCCATACTAAAAAAAGCCCCGTCCCGTCCCGTCCCGTCCCGTCCCGTCCTAGTGTGAGTCATCCTTTATTGTGTAAATTTCAACTTACTTGCTAAGTTAATAATGTAGGTACGTGGATTCGTAATGGGCATACCTGTGAACAAACAAACATAGCATTAGCATTTATTTACCATTTAAATAATATGTAAGTATATTACTATCTTTAACCGCACCAGCGCATTTTCGCGGTTCGCGTAGCACAAATAATTAAACCAGAAGATAATTGAGAGAAGAGAGGTATGGGCACAGCGGATGCATATCGGTTAGTGTGGTAGGGCACAGCACAACGAATGTCGTCTCGCTCAAATCTGGAGCAGAGCCCATCTGGGGAAGTACCTCCACCTTACAGAAAACCGCAGTTTAATAACACTAGATAGAGTAGGGACTCATAGTGTTGTGTTTCTGTTGGTGAGTAAGGTCGCCAGAGCTCCAAGAGGATTCACTGTGCTAACAGCTGGGGACCCACGGAGCAAAGCTTGTCCAATTAGCTGTCAACACAGCGAATCCTCCTTTTTTAAAGGGTCGGCAACGCGCATGTAACACCCCTGGAGTTGCAGGCGTTCATAGGCTACGGTGACCGCTTACCATTAGGCGGGCCGTAAGCTTATTTGTCACAGTCGTAGTATTTAAAAAAATCAGAACGGATTCGCACGGGTTATTGTTAGACATATTTACATAAGTACCTTCCTAAAACTGTTTCAAATTCCGTTGCGTGCTTTTAAAGATTTAAGCATACATACATACAGAGAGCAGGACGCGACTTTGTTTTAGACTATGTAGTGATAGTGATAGCTATCTCACTAAGGTAACGAAGTAATCCCAAACCACATTCTCGGTTAACAATAAAGCGCCATTTAAAAATCTCATGTCAAATTCCGACGACCCCACCAGTGATATACGAATTCCTTCCCTCCCGCCTCTTCCAAGTGCCGTCTCCCCTAATGGCAGGTGCCCCTTCATTAAACCGCGCCGTCGGCGACGTGTAGGTCCGGACGCGATTCAGAATGGAGAGAGGATTTCTGTTGTGCTGGTATGATGGTTAGTTATAATGTCTAATTTATTCGTGACTTCGTTGTTGATAGATTTTTCAAACAGTAGAATCCGTTTAAAATGACCTGTTTAGTCTATTCTGTTGTGTAGTGACGCCTTGGCTTATTTTCGGGACTTTTCGTACAACGACGTTAGGTACGCCTGATGTTGTTTTATGGGTTCTGTACCTCAAAAGGAAGAAACGGAACCCTTATAGGACTTTGTTGTCCGTCCGTCTTTATCTCACTCTTTATCTCAGGAGCGCTAAGACGTAGCAAGTTGAAATTCATACCACATACACAAATTTGCGGTCCCTTAATGGGGTCCCGATTATTTTATATTTTAGTCCTTATCCCTTAAAAAACGCCCATGAATTTAGCACTTTTTGGTGTGATTTAACAGAAATAATTAAATTGTCTGCATCTTACTATCTTTAACAGGGTTTTTGTCGTCTAATGGTATACTAATTGTGTGTATTTTTGTGTATATTTCTTAAGAAATCTTGATTATATAATCAGTCGAAATCTAAAAACAATTAGCAAAAAATCTGTTTTTCCTACATAGTGTATATTATTATACGAAATAAATAAAAAAATTGGCTCCTTTACTACTTAAAATTAAGATATACAAGTGATATCATATACAAGTGATTGTTTAGTCTCTGGTAAAAGTAGAACTAACTAAATAGGTTATACTGACCAACTTGTATTAGGAACCAATGCCAAAATCGAAAAAACATTTTCTTTCCCTTACATTCCGGCTGGTATTAAGCCGCCAATTTGTATGGGACATTGGACCCACACTAAATGTTGTTCCATATGACCTATACATTCACCACTTAGAGTTTGGCCAGTGACAAAAAAAAAATATCCTGTATTAATATACAGGTTGATGTTTAATAAATGTATAATATACAGTTGGTTAAATTTACCTATAGTTTCCTCACAATTTAAGTTGAAATATTTTTACTTAAGATACTCTTAAGTATCTTAAGTGTCCCCAAGAAGTGCCGTGGAGCTCGCAATATCGTCAAAGCGAAAGAAGCTCTTAGTCCGAACACAAAACGCCGTCGCTAATAGGATTGTACACTATATACAGCGCCATCTCTTTGTTCGTCTTAACAATTAACAGTGGGTAATAAAATAACAATAAACCAAGTAACAGTTGGTTGGTCTGTCAGTACATTTCTAGAACACAATACATGGATTCCTACTCGTCCATGTATTGCAAGCATGTGCAGTAATGTAGAAAGTACATAAATTAATCAAAGAAATCGAGATGCCGAAAGGTCTAAGCAACACAGTTAAGTTGGCACAGCTGGCGAGGTCAACAGCAGTAATCAATGGTAGTATTCTCCAGGTATTGAAGACAAACACACAGATAAATGCTCTTACCCGATTTCAAGCCCGGTTAAGCGTACGATCCTGTCTTATATTTGACCCCTCTAGTACTCTATTATCTTTTTATACTCCAGCACTTCAATCTGTCAATTAATGTATACTTTTTAATATCGCTGTCAGTCATAGACAGCGATATTAAAAAAGTATACATTATAACGTTGTCTATGGTATTCCATAAGAACACTGCTCCTATAGATTTTCATACAATATATGAGCACTGTTGTTGTTTTTTTTTTAATTTTTATAGTGGGCACAACATCTTCCCTATTCTGCCACGTTTCTAGATTTTGCTTTTTACGCTATTTTAGCTGTCGTAGAAAAACTAGGGTATGCAACAGCTCTCAACTCTCGGGTCTATTATTACAAAACTCGGCTTAACCTCGTTTTGTAACGGCGACCCTCGAGTTTTAAGAACCCTTATTATATCACTGTTGCATAAACTACTATTTCCAAACACTAGCACTTTCTAACTCTCCAATCCCCTTTGCCAAAACTCCATTAGTATTGGTCCATTTACCGTCTACACGGCACGAAATATGCCTCTGAAAGTAGGCGCAGATTATACCGTCTGATCCCGTATTATTTCGCAGCACAAACTATTTCTTTTGTAAATCATATTTCAGAGGGTCTAAAGGGGAAAAGGGGATTATTTCCCTATGTTTAGTTTGTTTGGTGCTTAATCGGCAAGTTATAATAACACAGTTGGAAAGTCAAACTTATATCGGGTTACTCACGTCAATAAAGTCGAAAATAGCTCGACATGTTTCGGAACATAATAGTAGTTTATGCAACAGTGATATAATGAGAGTTCATTCCTATTACCATTTCAAGTTCAAATACTTTTGGACATCTGAACATTGTCAGAAATATCCAAGTCAATTCAAAAATCAGCCTCCATATTTAATTAGACGGTGCGGGTCGAGACAAAACAAAGACAAAAATGAAAACCAAACATGATCCCATTAAGTCCCCCTTTAAATTAACCCCTTAATTGTCAAAGAAACCACAGCCGTATTTAATTTACAAAATGTACATCAAAACAGCAAAAAGAGTTGTGTAATAAAATTTTCTGTCCGAAGGGGACAGATTCCTTGAAAGTTTGAGTTCGCTTATGTACCATCGCGTTCAAAACAGCATGAGCAGTTTATGAATGAATTTATTTTTAAATTGCCCAAGCACTATTCAACGCGTAGAAAAATAAATTTTTTCCATTATAAATTGAAAGACATATCATATACTACAGAAAAAGTTAACAAAGCCCCGAGTGCCCAGGGCTGGGATCGAACCAGCGATCTCCTGTTTTCGCGGTAGACACCCTAACCACTAGGCCACCCGGCCACGGCGGCCAGTGCCGAAATTTCCTAAGTATATGCAATCCTTTCTTATTTTTGAAACGCTTATTTGTTTTATTTTTTCAGTTTGTTTCCGTTTTGGTACAATAAAGTGTTTTACTAGTGCTACTACTGTTAATATAACAAGATTTCTAAACAGCACCTTTCCCATCGCGCCCAAATCGAAAACAATCAACAAATTAAATAAACACAACCGTTTCTGTCAGCACTTAACCAATTCCTTTTACAAATAACTCCACACTTTCAATTACCAACCTTATTGGGACGGATTATAGTTGAAAATGGAACAGATGTCTTACAACGCTTGAGATAAGTCGAAAACCTACTAAACTTGTCGAACTAATGGTCTCTCTTCTTACCTCAAAATGGCTAAAGTTTCACTCCTATCTGCAAAGGCTTAACTCACACTTCAACTGGTAATCCACTTTGAGTCCTCCACCCGCCACTTAAGTCTCATTTCATGTTGGCACTGCTAAATATATTCACAGGTTGATTTTAAATAATGGAATAAGTTTTGAGAGGGTGTTATGCAGTTTTCGAAGTAATAGAGACCTGTTGCGGGGTTTTCAAGTTAAATTCACACTTTGTTGGTGGATTTTGCGATGATGAAGATGCAATTTTCGGAGATCGTTTGTGCGAATTTAGCGGATTTTCACATGAGGCGGGTTTGCTTTTAAATATTTTCAAGCAGGTGTTTGCAGATTTAAAGAGCTGAGCTTCATTTAGGTGCTTGAAAATGACTATTATGTAGATTTACTGGTTTTAAATCATTAAAAAACAAAACTTATTTTACTTCTCTCGCGCTATCGCTCACTAGTGCTGTCGACAAATTTTAACACAGTGCAAAAGCACTGTAAAAGTAAAAAACTTAATCCCAAAACCGTTATCCGCTCTTTGGCTGGCCGTGGGTTTTAGCCAAAGAAAACATCCCCACAGTCCATTTGTCTAGCTTACCCCCTTTTAAAAGGGGGGACCATCCTGCAACATCCTGTGAACACAACGCGAAAAAAGTTTGATGGACGCGACGTGTGTAAATGGGCGCGGTGAAAAATTTAGGGGCTCGTATGAAATATTTATTTTTTATGTATATACCTACTTTTTAAAAATAGGAGGGATTCTATTTTAAAAACCCAATGTTCTTATTTTTAGAGATAAAATTTTTAAATGTTTTAGCAGAAAATGAATAAGAAATATAATACTTTTGATTCAAGATAAAACTGAATCGATTGCTATACCAAATAGGTAACAAAAATTCAAATTTCAATTTGATTTGTAAGCGCCTACATATTTATTCCCAAGCTGTCATTTCACATAATTCATATTTCAACCCTCATTTCCTCAAAAGACACTTTCTTTTCAACGCTTAAAGCGAAAATCACCTTGGTTCGGGCCAATTTCTAATAAAAACAGATTTTTATCTCGAATTTCTATCTTCGGACAGGCCAGATATAGCAATCGAACAAGAACACTGCCTCCGAAAACCATTTTGAATCAACATCCTATTAAGTAAAGTTAAACCTTCACGAGGTTTCAATCAAAACTGGATGGCTGAATAAGGTAAGCGATCACAATTAGGGGACGGCTCGTTAGGGAGGCGCGAGAGATACGGCGTCGCCAAATGTCTATAAAATTACGGACACCTTTCTACAAGGAAAAATGTTCTTACATTTAATTCCTCCGCTGGCATTCGTCCGTGAAAACGACATGAACAATTTGGCTGTTTTATAATTTTCCAGCGATTTAGGAACAATTTTGTGAAGGAACTAATGATAGGTAATAGCTAATGAAATTACTAAATTAATGAGTCTTTCAGTTCAAGTAACTGCAACAATATACAATGACTATTAAAATAAATATTATGCGACAATCTTATTGCTTACGGTTTAGGTTGCGTATGTTGTATGGTATAACATATGATGACTACGTACAATGTATCGAATTAGAAAATTAGAATCAATAATTAGGCCAATTTGGTTGCCCCACAAAGTTTTCCATAACGGATAGGCAACTAGCCACTCACATGATTGCTATTTTTCAATGACACCTATTGTCAAGTAAAATAAAAATGTCGGCTAGTAGTAGCCACAGCTACATCAATCATATCAGTGGCTAGTAAATATCAAATTATTTTTCAAACATATGTAAGTTCCAAAAACTCATGGGTACGACCTTGAATTTGAGCATGACATTGAAAACACGCTAACTCCACAAGTGCTCACCCATGCCTGCGCCCTGGATCACTGCACATGTAGGTACTCCCGCCCCACTAGTTCCCCCTACCTCCGTGACACGTCTCCCGTGTCTGGGCACACTAAACGATTACATGACTTGCTGATGTGGCGTTTGACGGGACCAACGCATGACTTGAATTAGGACTTTGCTAGTTCACGAACATGTGAATGGTTCTTGAAATAAAATACACGTGAGGGAAATTGAAGTAAGCCAATCATATAACGGCATAATCCGTCCAAAGATTTTAGTTGAATAGATCCTCCTGCTTTTTGAAAATTATAGGCTGTTTTGGCAGAGTCAAAGACAAAGAAATTGCCAACTTTTATTGTTGAAAGACCGCATGTTACTACAGCTGCTAAGAATTAAAGATGGCTACTTACAAATGTAGTACCAAGCATTGGAACGTTTACCTTAGTAGTAGCATAGTCAGTGTTCGCGATAGAAAGTTAAATCAAAAATTTGAAATAGTGAAAACAATATATTTTTCACACCACCTATTCATGAAAGGGTTTTTTCTATTCAAGCTAGGAGGGATCAAAGTGGAACTTTTCTGTTCAAGGACTACACATTTTTACGTTTTCGGGCATTAACTAGTGGCATCGTGGTGTTGATATGAAGCTATTTTCGGCTTTGTTTATTTCCTCTTTCAAAATTTCGATTTGACTTTCTATCGCGAACACCTATTCAATAGTTAAAAGTTCTTATTGATATTTTTCAGGAAAACAACATTGTCAAAGCCATATTGTTATTGACATATAAATTGTTCCGTTATTCGTTGTCTGTCAATGTCACAGCAGAAGTTACGTAACGAACTTCACTAGTCAAGATTAAAAATGGAGTTAGATTCGACGAGTATAATGACGTCACTACATGACCGACAGCGTTTTCAGAGTTCAAAAGTAAAAAAATATGAATACAATTTTTTTATTGAAAATACGAAGCCGTCGTACACTTTTAATACCCGAAATAAACCAATATTGGGTTCTTAGGTCAAATACTATAGAAAATAATTATTTATTGTGCCAAATTTGACAATTCTAGTCTCTAGTAGCCTATTGTTATGTACTAATCTTCAATTCCTTCACACCTTTTCGATGTACAGCCTAATTCCTCCAACAGCCCTTATCTTCACAAGGGTCTCCGAAAACCTACGCAAATAGAAAAACGCTAGTCATTGTTCAGATTAAGTTGCCAAGTCCACCTAACCGTAGACAACATACTTAGGCCGCAATTATAAACCTTATCTCAAAGCAATAAGGCTTACAAAATTGTCACTTGTTTGGCTTCAACAGAAGTATCTGTTGAAACCAGACTTTATTTCAATGTAATAAGATTGCTAATGCTTTAACTGGGTTATGGTATTTGCAGCGTCAGGGTCAACGATTCAATTCGTAGTTTGAAAAAAGCCGTTTTAAACGAAAATGTGCTAGAATTCAGGGGCGTCAACAGTTGGTCTTTCTACTTGAGCCTGTTCTTCGTTAATAATACAATGAACGTAGGATTTTTTGCCCCAAATTGTATATAAAACAGTGCTCGTATTTAAAATTCCGGGTTGTATAACATACTTTACTTTTCTATTTGTAACTATGTTGTACGGTATGGTAACTTATAAAGTCTGGTATTCTGAGAATCTAGCACAACAGGAATTCTGTTTGAGGGCCTTCGTCTAAAATTAACAATAAAAGCGACAATCCCTGGATATTTGCAGAAAGTGTCGTTACGGCCCGTAACCCCGTTTTCCCCACCCTCATCTATTGTCCGCTAATGTTCGCAATAATATATATTGTTACGGTCTGTCTGTTTGTATTGAAGAGGATAAAAGGAAGAATGTTAACGGGTGATGGGCTTTTGAAGAAGTTGGTGTTAATGTATAATGATACAAAACCGCGTTTAGGCGAATTGCTGAAAGACGTAGATTGCTACTTAAGAGGATAAAATAATGCTCTGATCTTGAAAGAATATTCAGCTATCTCGGATTTATTATTACCGGATTGAAACACCAGAATCTTTATACTATGTACACTGTGATTATGTTGAATTGCTTTTATTTTAAAAGTACATTCCCAGGCTTAAATTTAGATATTTTCTCAAAGACACTGTTATTCTTATGCGATCTATTTTTAAGATAATGACAAATATAGTTTTATCTGATAAGGCATTTGCAAGTGTGTAAACGGGTTATGAGTATTCGACATGGCATTGATATGTCATAGTTGTCACTCACTTAGTAAAGTTAATTGTAATGCGCATTTTACATTAGCGTTTAATGAAACATGTTATTCAATTTACAAACTTAATAAAACCAACTACTTATGCCATTGTGTTTTCTTAAGTGTACTTAGCTATATACCGAAGTTAATGCAATTTAAAAAAAGTACGGTGTATACTCTCATGAGTCATACTGATCTGTCAACTAACATAGGTATTAAAAGTACGTGTAGATTCATCACTATTAGCGTGTCATACTCAATGACAAACATGTCATGTAAATAGTGGAAAAAACGTGATATATAACCTTTGTTTTAATGTTAATGCCATAATCCTTGCTCAAATTAAACAAAAATGATACTAAAATGTCTACTAATAAAGAAATATACTCAAACTAGCTTTTGCGCTAAAATGACAAAAAGTAGCATAAGTCACTCTCCATCCTTTCAACTATCTCCACTAAAAAAATCACTCCATTTTGTCATGAAAGACGGACAAACAAACAGACACACACTTCCCCATTTATAATATTAGTATGGATTTATATTATATTGAGTTTAAAACAATATAAACCAATAAACTACTTAAAACTAATAGTAAATTCAAATGTCCCAACAGATGCAGTAGCTGCAAACGTTCGGTACAAGAAATAAAATAACAAATCCACACTAGACGCAGCGCTAAATTCGCAAGAGCACCTCACAAAGAGTGTCATTACTTAGAATTGTACCGTTTTATTGAACCATAACAACCGGATGTTCCGCAACAGGTGACTGTTAAAGTAACCTAACCTCAAACTAGACGCAATAGAAGACAAACCCTATTACATTCCAACACGGTGGTTACTGCGTTGTGGCTAAATATTCTTGATTAAACTACTGTGGAAATTAAATCTGTTGTTTTGTGAAGGTGGGAAGTTTCGGTCGTTTGCTCGCCATTTTCAATTTCAGTAATCGTAATGGAGAACAAGGGATATTATTTTGAATGGGTGGATTTTAGCACGTTTAATTTGGTACAGGAAATTGAATTTGCTTGTATTACAAGGTCATAAGTAATTATGTTTTTCTTTAACGTTTGAGACGACATATTAGTTTATCTTATCAGCACAGTATAATTGTTACTTCCATGGTTAGTGACCGTAAACTTACCTGCATTATTTAACTCAAAACACTGTGACAGAGTGGTCATTCGGAAGATTGTCTTCGCTGAAAAGAGACACTCTATCACGGTGTTTTCTAAAAAACTACTGAAAAGAAAAATACGTTACTTACATGTCAAGAGCAATCATATTGTCTACTACACATGTTGCTTTTATTAAATAATTTCTACCGTTATCCTTTTATACATGATCAAAAATCCGAAAAGTCGAGAAAAACGCGAACAGCCCATTTATCTTTGTAATTAACACCCAATTAAACAAACCCCATAAAATAAACCGTCAAGACACACTTAATAAGTATCTCTCAAATTGCCAAAATCGAACCGCTCCGTTACAAACCCGCATCCAATATTCAATCTCTAACGACACGATCGCATCAACGCATCAATATCCACAAACCGCCTTCGGTGACACCGCGGCGATAATTACAACATGGCGGCAACTCCATTACCGAGCCGGCCCACTCTGAAATAATCTTTTTAAAAATTCAAAACGGCACACGTTTCGGTTGACTCGCTCGTGAAGGTTTAGTACCCCTGGATTTTAAGCGCAACCCAAATTGCACTTTACGGTGAAGGATTTAAAGTTCAAGTTGGAATGGGTTTTTTTTTGTAGTAAAACCGTTGAGCAAACCGCAATGGAAGTATGTTGCTAATTAAAAAATGTTGGCTACCGGGGTCTGCGGGCGGGGTTGATTATCGGAGTGGCGCTCAAATATAGCGTCTCGGACGATGTGTTGCCTTTATTATGTCACGAGGTTCAAAATTAAGTGTTTTTGGCATATTAAGCGCAATTCTCATTTTAGTACATCATTATACGCTTGAGTAAATTTATACATTGTGTTATGCTCACACGATATAGCTGAAGCGCTCGTTTTTCGGTGGGTATTTATTTTGTAGTCGTATTTTTATCACAGTTTTGAATGAAATTGGGTAGGTAGAGTTACTTATTCTACGCTAGGTTGATACAAAATTTCAATGTGCAAAAAAAGTGTAGGTACTAATTTCCTAGTGAGTTGAAAATTCCATGCAATTTCGTAACTCAATGAAGAAAATTGTAGGACATACTGGGAAATTGGGTATTATTATGTTGGAGAGAATAAAGAACTCTTCTTACCTACAAAATTTCATTAAAATCCGACGCAAAAAAAACGTTTTTTTAGCGTCAAAGTGAAATTGTGCATGCCGTACCTATATGGAAAATTATAGAAATCGAAATTGTTATTTTAATATCTGTATGTACTACCTAAAATCGTGCAAAATAAATATCATTTATCACTTTACAACGAAGCATAATATGATCGTGTTAAGACGTCATGCCCGTCATGGTAACACCAGTTCTGTAGAGTAGAATACATACATTATTTCGAATTAGACCAATGGGAGCTACCGTATTGTCGCTCACCAGGCGGCGCCACTAATGAGTGGGTCCACTAATATGGGAGAATTGTCAAAGTGACGTTTAAATGTTCCCATAGGACCCACGTTCCACTAGCGCCCCTAGCGGAAAATAGTCCCGGAAAATCCTCATTAAAGCTATTTATTTCAATCTCATTTGAGTCCCGTTTGGTTGGAAACGATAATATTAATATGTACCCATATTCTTTACCTATATATACTATTTGCGTCACTATGTTAATTCAAAACATCATATCGAGCGTGTCCAAAGTATGGTTCCCGGTTCGAGGATTCAATATTCCACCTAAAGTGGAGGAACTTAGTTTGTTCGTGATGTTTATTTTGAGATGCGGTCCAGTAAACTAAACTATTGGATAGCACACGGTACAGTTAGCAAGAGTATATGTCGGGACGAACAAGTTTAGGTGATCAGGATGTACTAGGTATATAATCTAGATAGTACCAAAGGTATAGGTATTAACACGAGACGGTTAATATCGCGACTGTTCCCGACCGAATCTCCGAATCGAAGAAAGGCACAACGGATGTATATCGTTTAGTGTGGTAGGGCACAGCACAATGAATGTCGTCTCGCTCAAATCTGGAGCAGATCCCATCTGGGGGAGGTACCTCCACCTTAACACCGCACACACCAACACCACCACACCACCACAAAACCGCAACATCAGAAAACCGCAGTTTAATAACACTAGACCCTACTCATAGTGTCGTGCTGCTGTTGGTAAGGGCGCCAGAGCTCAAAGAGGATTCACTGTGTTGACAGCTGGGGACCCACGGAGCAAAGCTTGCCCCTTTAGCTGTCAACACAGCGAATCCTCCTATTTTTTAAAGGGTCGGCAACGCGCATGTAACACCCCTGGAGTTGCAGGCGTCCATAGGCTATGGTGACCACTTACCATTAAGCGGGCCCTATGCTTGTTTGTCACTTTTGTTACACCTTTTTACCCTGTTTAATACAACTACGTAGAGGTATTCAGCAATAGTACAAATTGTCTTTTTTCATCTATCTAATCTTGGCATTGACTTATTGATTAATAATCTAATCCACGTTCGTATTTACACAAGAATCTAACTCCCACACAGCTCTTATCTTACCAACTTCCATTTCGCACGAAAATACCCACTTGTCAGATAATTGGAAACAGAGTTCCGGATATCTTCGCTTTGAGTCCGGCTTAACCGGATTCCGCCGGCCGTAACCGGTTTTTTCTGACCCGAACCGGTTTGCACTGTCGCTCCCAGCGTGTTTTTCTAGAATTTATTTACGTATTTTCTGTGGGTAATGGTGAATTTATTTAGTACTTTTTGTAGGTTCTCATCGTGGATTTAATCTAATTTACATGAAAATGCCCCTTGGAACATGATTTCTATGCAATTTACAACAGTAATATACGCCCTGCTATTTGTTTTTCACGGTCTATGCAATTATCATAATTTTCATCGTATAATATTTCTAATTTATTAGCTTACACCCGGAAAATATGCACGTGAATTTTGTGATAACAAAATCTGCAGAAACATGACATTAATGCAGCTAATTTACTATGTAGTCAGAAAAGTCATAATTCATGCGCTTCTAAAGAATCTCTCTCTCATACGAAGCGTATCCCGGATGCATTTGTTTTGAAAATATAAGTCCCGCCGAGGGTCTTGCCGGTAATAATCTTCTCGGGCTGTGGTAGGGATAGAACCAGTACTTCATCATCATCATTTCAGCCGAAAGAAGTCCACTGCTGGACATAGGCCTCCCCCAAAAATTTCCACAATGACCGGTCCTGCGCCACCCGCATCCAGCGGACTCCTGCGACCTTCACCAGGTCATCAGTCCACCTTGTGGGGGGCCTACCGACGCTGCGCCTTCCGGTACGCGGTCGCCACTCGAGAACCTTTCCGCCCCAACGGCCATCGGTTCTATGTGCAATGTGCCCCGCCCACTGCCACTTAAGTTTAGCGATTCGGAGAGCTATATCGGTTACTTTGGTTCTGCTGCGAATGGACTCATTTCCGATACGATCTCGCAGAGAGATTCCTAGCATAGCTCTCTCCATTGCTCTTTGGGTGATATTGAGCCTTCTTATGAACCGGTACTTAGTAGCTTTTTTTTTGACGTTCATAAATGCATTGTACCTAAATTGAAAATTTGTGCCTAAATTGAAAAATAAAGATATTTGTCATTTATCATTCATCACGTCTTTTGACTTTGTTATGATAAGATTTTTTGTAAATGTTTTAATGTTTTTCTTTACTATGACTTACTAAAGAATGTGGGTCAGAATGAACACAATGAACATGTTAGCGAACAATCTTATTCTTTGTGGAAAGCCTGTGCCCGTGGTCGTTTTTCGGCTGAAATGATGATGATTATGATCAACGGCCTCCTAGCCTAGTTGGTAGTGACCCTGCCTACGAAGCAGGTGGTCCCGGGTTCGAGTCCTGGGCAGGGCAGTTGTGTGTTTATCACGAATATTTGTTCCTGAGTTATGGATGTTTGCTATGTATATATGTATGTTATCTATATAAGTATGTACATCGTCACCTGGGACCTATACTAACTAAGTATTTATATGTATCCGTCTATTATATATATCGTCGCCTAGTACCCACAACACGAGCCTTATTATTATGTGACTGTCGCTCTTAGACTTCGCTCCGGCCATATTCCATTAAATAGCTTCGCACATATGATGCGGAAAGTTGAGTCGCCTAATTGCAACATATGTGGGGTTGTAGAAGACGTTTATCACATAACAATGGAGTGTGGCCGTGGCGAAGTCTACCGACGCCTACTTAATTTAAAAACATATGATCTCGGAAAAATAAATAGTATCTTGTCTGATCCGACTTCCGATGAGGCGGAACTAGTATACAATTTAGTTAAGGCTGTAATTAAGTTAAGAAATGTTTAGTATAAGAGAGCCACTATGAGGGTGGCATTTGTAAAAAAACCCTCTCTAAATAAATAAAGATTAAAAAAAAAAAACGAGCCTTATTGAGCTTACCGTGGGACTAGGTCGATTTGTGTAAGATTGTCCCACAATATTTATTTATTTATGTGCATTCATAAGACGACTACAGTTTTTACTATGACCCATTTATTAACGTCAATGTATCTCTTCATTAATTCAATAATAGTGTATAATCAAGTTAACATATCACACAAATGGAATAAACAAGTCAATCCCCAAAGCAACAAATGATGATAAAAACAACGGACATTTGACTAAAACACGAGGGAACAAAAAGAAAAACTACCATTACTCCACGTCAGGCAAACTCTTAAATAAAGGTATGAAAAATAAACTTCAAACATACCTAGCTTGAAACCATCTTGCGTCCCTCTCAAACTTGTAAAGGAAGAAAAGGATGGATGGGAAAGTTTGAGTGTATCGAATATCCGGGCAGGGATAGTAAACTGTGTATCGCTTCCGATATTGAGATTTGATTTACGATCGCTGCTTGTTAGCCAGGGGTGCTTTTTATATTGCACGCTCCTGACGTAAAGAGTGTTTTATAGAGTTAATAACTAACTTTTACTTAGTGTACGTAGTTTTAAAATGATGACTGTATTAAACATAATAGTACATTACGATACATGTGCGAATAGGGGAAAATTCTCAATGAGTGGCGATAGAATAAAAAAACCACCGAAGGGAGTCTTTTAAATCGATACGAGTTGCGAATTACCTATTCGCATGTGTATCGTAAGAAGTTTTACACTACATATGGCTGTTTGAATTTTTGACGCAGGCACATAAAGTGCTACATTACCGCACTAGTGCGGTAATGTAGCACCATATGTACTGTAAATAATTTTTTAACAACAGCGTAAATAGTGAGAAAAACAAATCCCAAATGGCGGAAGGATGTGGAATTAGTCGTATGCCAACTATACTACTTTAAAAAATCAACAGTGTTATTATATTGTATGAAAATCCATAAGAGCATTAGTATTGACATGCGGATATTTGGTATCATCCGCCTGCGGCTTGTCATGGCGTATGTAACTGTTCGGTTAAATTAATAAGCCCCTAAATACTTACCTACGCATCTTTTGTCGCAGTTGAATGTATTCTCAAAAACATACCTGCAAAAAAAAAGTTTCATATAAAAAAAGGAATCCAAAAAAGAAAGGAAGGAAGGAAATACTTCTTTCACTTTTCAAGCAACCCGGCTGTGGAACTCTCTCCCTCTTGATATAAGGCGTGCTGAATCTGTTGCTTCTTTCAAATCTCTCCTTAAAAAGCACTATTTATCACTTCCTTAGTTCCTGTTCATGTAACTATTGTTTTCCTTTAATTTGACTGTGTAAAATCAGTAATCTGCTATCATCATTTCGCTTAATTAGTTTGTATTTGTATATGTGTATTTATATATTTATGTATTTTGGTATGAACATATAATATGTATGTATATGTAATTGTGTGTGTGTTTGTTTTCTTTTTTTTTGTAGATTTGTTTTTTCTGTGTATGTCATATATTTTGGTTCTCACATAATACTTTTTCCAGTTTTGCACCACCTACTGTATGTATACTTTTCTTAGTGTAGTGTCTCCTCTACCCAAAGGTTGTCTGGAAGAGATCGCTCTTTAGCGATAAGACCGCCTGTTGTTTGCCTCTTTTTCATGTGTAATCTATACCAGTTTGTGTTATTTTTGTTGTTTTGAGGTGCAATAAAGAGTTATTGTATTGTATTGTATTGGAATCAAGAGGAACCCTCCCTTTTCCTTTCAAGGTATCCAACTGTCACTAGTCACAGTAACCCCTCTCAATACTCAATACGAAGGTGCTTAAAGACAGAACCAGGCAGACAGATCGATATGAGGCTAAAATTAAACCTGGTGTCTACTGCGGGGCACAGCAGCTGCAGCGGGCCTTTATATAGGTATTATATACTAGTGAGCTGTGAGCTGAAGACTTGGCGAGATGGCGCTGGTGGTATAAAGGTCGTAAGCGCCTATAGACCTATGGCGCTTAGGACCTTTGTACCAAATCCCGCCATTTTTTAAATTTCCAAAAATTTAATCCACTAAAAACTTGTTTACAATCGATTCACGAAAGCTAGCGCGGAATATTTATGAAATTTATGAAAGTTTCATACATTTTCCGCGCCAGTTATCGTGAATCGATCTTTCACGAAAGTTTTGTAACCTGTGATGAAACCTGTGTAGTTGATTTTTAGGGTTCCGTACTCAAAAGGTAAAACGGGACCCTATTAATAAGACTCCGTTGTCCGTCCGTCCGTCTGTCACCAGGCTGTACCTCATGAACCGTGATAGAAAGACAGTTGAAATTTTCACATATAATGTATTTCTGTGGCCGCTATAACAACAAATACTAAAAAACAAAATAAAATAAATATTTAAAGGTGATCCCATACAACGAACGTTTGCTCTTATTGCTCGTTTTGCTCGATATTGATAACGCCAACAGATAGACGCTTGAAATATTTACAGAATATTTAGTTATACATTCATTTTAAAAACAAATAATTAAATAAAAATGAAACAGATATACATGGGGTCTCCCATACAACAACATGATTTTTTGCCGTTTTTATTGATAGTAGGAAACCCTTTATACGCGAGTCGAACTCGCACTTCGCCGGTTTTTTTATGATACTCTTTAACTAGACCCAGATGTGTTGTAACGACCGTTTCTTTTCCAACTTCAATGAATGACTTTATATTTAAGACTACAAATCCAACCACAAACTAAGCAGAGCATATGAATATTAACCCGTTTCACGCCGAAATCCTCCAGCGGCCCGGCCTAACCCGCTAAACGCTCCTTCAAAAGGGTACAAGCAAAAAGGCCACGCATAATTAACTCGCAATTGCTCGATTCTGGCTGGTCATTACCTTGGCGTGGCGAGCCTGTGGCTAACGTAAACCAGGTATATATGAGACGAGCATTTAACATAAGTACATAATAATTTTCGTCCAGAAATTAATTAAAAGCTAACAAAAGTAATATTGTCTTCCGTTAATGCCTTTTTTTTTCTTAAACATGATCGGAAATGTATGCATTTGTGTCACAAAATGAAGACATGAAGTTTTGTTGTTGTTTGTTTTTGGCTCGTTTATGGCTCCCCACATTTACTTTTTGGCCGAAGACTTTTTTCCTTATTAACTATTTGCCTAGTAGTTATTTTAATTTTAATATTTCCTGACAATGTTTGAGAAAAGCACCATACAAGCCTCGGTCGGAAGAGAGATTGCAGAACTTGTTTTATCCATCTACCACAAACTCGTCCTGCAATCCCTTACTTCACGGCCTCTGCAGTAATGTACTATTATTTATAGCATAGATATAGGATAAAAGACGGCCGAAAAAAATGACGCCATAAAAGTGCAGCAGTTGCTCTTTTTCATATAGTCTTGTTTGGAACGTGATGTTTAGTAAGTGCCACCAGCCTATATACTTTTAACAGTGTTGGTAGTTCTGTGTATGAATTTGACACTTTATGCTTACGTCAGTACGAAACATTTATGGTTTTGTATCATCATCAATGCAAGACCCACATTTTTTGACGTTTTTATTTTGCGTTGTGTATCTTTTTCTTTTAAGTAAATGATTTATAGGTATTATGGATAAACAAATTGTCAATGCACTTTTCAACACGATGGTTGTACACTTTCAGTGGTTTTCTTGAGGCGAACGCTGGCTCGGTAGTTATAATGACAACCAAAGGCCGGGTCAGGATATTATGTGGCGATTATACAGCGTGGCGGATTATATGTGACGAGCGGAGGGTTAAGCGGTGAAATTATCATCATATTTCGGAGCGCTTTGTGTCAGCCATCTATGCGGATTTGAATTTATTGCGTGTTTAGAACATGAGTTTATAACTTCCGCATGTTGTATGTTGGAATGTATGTCGGTAATCCTTCGTTTCGGAGGGGTTAAAAAACATACTTTGCTGAATAACCTACTTCCTAAACTCGGTTAGAAGATACACCTACCTAACTTTTTTCATAAAATTGCACAATGATTCGTGGATATGAATGAATTAGTCCATCCTTTTTTGAAGTAATCTTAGAATAAATAATAATAAACAGTAAATACATAAATACTCTGGGATTTGGTCGATTTGTGTAAGATTTACTAGACGACGATATACATAATAGATACAAGATACAAGTTAAATACATAGATATAAGTTAAATACATATAAAACATCCATAACTCAGGAACTTCGTGATAAACACACATATAAATGCCCTGACCAGGATTCGAACCCGGGACCTCCTGCTTTGTAGGCAGGGCCACTAACAACTAGGCTAAGAGGCCGTTTCGAATAATAATTATTTTTATATTTTAACTTTGTTCGTGTATTCAACATTCGTGCTGCAGTGTTAAAATGCGAGATATTAAACATTAATACAATTTTAAGTGTATCGATCGTTAAATATTGCATTAATATTCATTACGGCTTTCGAAAAAATCGATAGGTGTCAATATCTAACGTAAATTGATATGTATGGTCAAAAATGTTAACTTTAATGTTAGCTCAAACAGCCCAGCGCAAAATTGAAACAACATCTATGATGAATATATTGCATACATAACATGCCGCCTCATACATAACATAACACCAGAATCCCCCATTTACCTCCCTTGTGTTAAAAGCTACAGAAACAAACTAACAAAGTTCAACGCACCGCTTTCATTGCGTTCTCTGCCGCTTCGGGCTTCCATATTGTGCTTGTATCTGCTTTGTATTTAAATTGAATACATGCACAAATTTAAAAAAAATTGCTCAAATTTTACACTGTTCTGTTTACACTTTAAGAAAGTGAGATATGTATACATGAGAGATAAGGACAAATAATCATGTAGCTAAACTGTGTTTGATGTGCATTTATGAATTACTAGCTTTTGCACGCGGTTTCGCTCGCTTTAGAAAGAGACAATAAGTAGCCTATGTCACTCTACATTCTTTCAACTATCTCCACTTAAAAAATCACGTCAATTCGTCGCTCCGTTTTGCCGTGAAAGACGGACAAACAAACAGACACACACACTTTCTCATTTCGAGAAATAGTGGCTTATATACGAAGCGATTTTGAGCAATACAGCATTCATCATTATCCAATTAAGCACCTTACATAAATTGTCCATTAAATATAGATAAATATTGCCTTTCACAGCATGCAGTTTAAATGAATATTTTCGAAGATATTACAGATTTGAAATGCAGGGACATAGCGGTACCGTCCGTGGGGCCGGCGGCGCGTGCCTTAGCGCGTCGATATTATTGCATCCGTGCGAACCCGGGACGGATCGCTAGTGTATTAATACTCATACTCATACTCATACTCATTTATTTATAATAGAATTACATATTACACGTCAAACTGGAAAAATACAAAATCGATTACGACATACCACATGGTTCATTAAATACAATATTAAATTAAAGAAGAGATAATAAAATAAAATTAGAATTAGAATTATATAATGTATACTAAATCATTTTTTTATGTCAAACAGTTCGTCAATATTATAGAAAGCATTTCTAACAAGCCATTTTTTTAATTTATTATAAAATAGGTCATCATTCGATTCATTAATAATACAATCAGGGATTGCATTGTATATTTTAGGACCTATGGTGTAGATCATTTTGGCAGATTTGGTTAGCCTGCATCTGGGTATCATGAGAATTCCTCTGTTTCTGTCCCTTAGATTATATAAAGAATATAGTAGTTTAGAATATAGTAGTTTATGCAACAGTGATATAATAAGCTGTTGTATACGCAAATTTTTCTACGACAGATAAAATAGCGTAAAAAGCAAAATCTAGAAACGTGGCAGAATAGGGAAGCTGATGCCCGCTATAGAAAAAAAAACAACAGTGTTCATATATTGTATCCATAGGAGCAGTGTTCTTATGAAATACCATAGACAACGCTATAATTTATACTTTTTTAATATAGCTGTCAGTCATCTAATTTACAGATAGAAATGCTGGAGTAGAAAAAATAAATATATAAGTAAATACCAAGCCATTTCATCAAATAGCACACGCGTTCATCAAATAGCAATATTGTTCGCCGCAAACTTCAGCCACAGTAAAACGGTCCATTCTCCGTGAACCCCCCCCCCCCCCCCCTGCCGTGAGTGGACCATCACAGACTTAATTAACCGACTCCGCCGAATCATAATTCATGACGCGAATGCTAATGCAGAGCTGCCTCACCCGTTCGCACAGGGAGGCACCCGGTTATTCAACTTGGTTTTAAATTTATACGATTTTTCAACATACAATAGTAATCATATAATTTAAACTATCGTGAGTCATACTGACATTAAATTGCAACTAACACTCACGTATTTGTACCACAATAGGCGTGACATGTGTCGACTGCATCGGGCAGTCATCGTCGGATAGACAGAGTGGTGTTGTCACCTTCGCGGCTCGGGCACGCGTATTGTGATAAAAATACGAGAGTTTGAACCGTTACAATAATTATTTTTAATTAACCGGCTCTCTAGCATAGTTGATAGTGCTTAGGATCATTTTCAAAAATAGGGAACCATTTCCTTTTTTTTTAATACAGGAAGTCTTGGGTTTTTTATAACCAGAATCACGAGTACAATTGATTAAAAAAATAAAAAGAGTGTCCCTTTTTTTTGGTCAGTTTCGTAACGCATTTTTTCATACATTTTGTATGGGCCGTTACAAAACTGTCAATTTTTTTTTAATGGATAATCGAGGACCCATTTTCATTAAGATGGTGCACTTTTTTCTAGGGTATATGTTAAGTAAGAGTTGTAACTAAAAGATGACAATGACAAATAATTAATAATTAGTTTATAGTGCATATTTTCATTTTGGATATTTTTTAAATCTTGTACAATGGATTTAAATATTCGAATATTGTAAATTTGACTTACCATGTAATGAACATATTATATTAAAGGTTATAAATGAATATGAAATTGAAAACAGCCTTGTATTCTATTAATTAATTTTGTTAGTTTAGACTTATGGAAATTGGAATCAGATATAGTTAGCCAAGAATAAAAGACACCAAAACAATCCATTGACTCATTATTTGTATGAAAGTCACCACTTTTCATTGTAATAACCAATAAAAATGCGACAATTTAACATAGTAACGACGGGGCTAGAGTGAGCAAGCCGGTAGAAATCGAGTTCTTCCCTTCGCGCTCAACCATCACAAGCCTGTCTCCACATCCGTATTTGCATTATCCTCCTTGTATTTTATTCATCGCGCCACCCGTGCATTTTAATTCGGCTGCAGGACTTAAGCCTATTCATATTTAACGGCACGCCGGAGTTAATCGGGGGCCGAGACGTCTGCCATGTTGTCAAAAATTTCAGTGGATTTTTAAACATGAGAGGTTTTTTTAATTGTAAAATGGAGGTATTAGGAATATAACGTAGCGTAGTTTCACGGATTCTTACGCGCAAGTTTCTGAGTACAGAAATTGTCATCCCTATTTTTCTACCAGTGTTAGAAGGTAAGATGGTGTTAGTTTTTGGTAAATAATAGTGCTAAATTAATGTTGTATTATGCAGAGATTTACAATTTTTCGAAGAAAAATAGTAAAATTCTTCGCGTCGAGCAGGACACACGAAAAGATTTTCTTTCAGACTTCTCGTTCCGTACCGAGGTCTGTAGACAACCATCGAAAATACCTTTTCACACTATACCAGCCATAAATTATTCTAGCTGTCACATCAACTTGGAGCATGCACTAAGTGTGTAGCATAATATAATTCCGCATAATTCGGTTGTCGCGCCAAGGTTGCGTGGTTGACGGGTTAACTTAGTAATTGTGCGCTAACTTCGCATTATGGAGTTCGAACGCGTAGCAGTTGTTAAATAACCCGGTTAATGCTGACAAACTTTTAAGGGAGGGCCGTGAGAATGATTACATTTTGTAATTAAAGAACGTTAAGTGTTAAATTTCTACTCGTACATGGTCCGAGTCACAAATGGATCAAATCTTCAAATATATATATTAAGTATATTTATTTATTATTTATTTATTTAAACTTTATTGCACAATTATATTAAAGTACAAATGGCGGACTTAACGCCTTTAGGCATTCTCTACCATCGGGGGGTATATGTACCTATTCAATCAAAATTTATAGGAAATCTCTTAGTTTTAAGATAGTAATCAATGATTAGGTATGTGTTATGTCTTTTAGGTCAGTCATGAAAGATTATTACATTATGATTATAAACAAACATTATGTTTGTGTGAAACATAAGATTTATAGGATAATTTAGCTGATAATATATGAATAATATATAATATATGAAGAATATCCCACAGTGAAGATCGTTAATTAGAACATGATACTAAAATCATTACATCATAGAAATACCTTATCATCTATCTTCTATACATATAATAAAGCAGAGTATGGTCAAAAATCGATACATTGAAGATATTTGAATAAAAATTTGGTCAGGAGCTCTTGGAATTTATAACACTTTCAATTATTATTTGAATGTTTGTCTGTCTGCTTAAATATTTTCCAAGTCAATAATATTTAAAACTTTTTAGACTTACTACGTGTAAATTCTCAGTCACGACGAGTAAGTACACATAATAAAAATAAATGCGGCGCCCCTAAAAGAAATCAAAGGACTCTAATGAGCGTCGCTATTGCAGGGTCTTTAGTCGAAATAAAAGCCAAGACGGCACTTAAAAACGACGCCATTGTTGGACATCCATTGCCGACAGAAACAACGGTTATGGTTCCGAGAAAATATAATGAAATATATAATTTAAACTTTCGTGAGTCCTACTGATATTAAATTGCAACGGTTAACACTCACTTATTGAATTACAGTCATCGTCGTACAGACAGAGTGGTGTTGTAACCTTCGCGGCTCGGGCATCACTGCCCGAGCCGAGGGGGAACCCTTGGTGGGCGAGTCCTACTCACATTTGGCTGGTTTTTTTAATGTGAACCTTCATTTCTGAAAAGATTCCGAATGTTCGTACCATAGCTTATATACGACACAAATGCAAAAGTAAATACCTACAAGTAAACCTATCTATAAAACATTTTTTTAATCCAGGCTCAACCGTGACAACTTGGCAAGTACCAATGAAAAGAATGAATAACCAACTGACCTACAAGACAATATCACAAATAAAACCTCAGAAACGAAACGAATGGAATGAATGAAAGTTGCATAAAATCAGCTGGAGAGCGGGATAATGAACCTTTTGTTTACGCCTGATTGCCGATGCTGTGGAGTTCCACGTAATAGTAGCAACTTGGTCACTTCATTACTGGGTTCTTGTCTACCTACTCAGAAATGAAAGAGATAGGCGAATCAGAGACGTCTATTTAGGCCGGTCGGAGTTTCGGGTTTAATTGGAGTGTGATGCATTAAGTTATACGTGTATTTCGTCGTAGGTTTCTAAATGGGTAAGTCGGGAATCGAATTATATGTGGTTTGCGGAGTGCGATGCGTTGGCAACTGCCATGTCATAACACCCGTATATGTAAAACACTAGCTAGATCAGACGCCTTGCAAATTCCGAATCCATTTGATAACCATGGAAATTGGGTAAGCATAACAATAAAATATGCTGGTTTGACCGATCGAAGCGTCGGGCCGTGCTCGTCGACGTCACCATCCCCCATGACGAGAATCTCGTGAAGGCCGAGAAGGACAAGTCCAGTAAGTACCTAGACTTGGCGCACGAGGTAACCGCCATGTGGGATGTTGACTTGACGATTGTCCCGATAGTCGTTTCAGCGAACGCGCTCATAGCGAAGAGTCTCAAATGCCTTGAGAGCTAGGTGGCTGGATCAAGGGTCAGATGCAGAAAGCGGTAATACTGGACACTGCGCGCATAGTCCGAAGGTTCCTCTCTCTGCCACCCACCCGCAGCCTGCGCCCTGCCCTGTTTCCGGCGGCACTCTAGGTTAAGTTTTTTATAAATTGTATATGGTTTTTATTGTTTTTTGCATGTTGTTTTGTATTTTAAATAACCTAACCTAAGAAAGAAAACAAATAGTAATAGTACAAATTTAATGTACCCATGTAATTATATTCATTGGTAGTTGGTAGATATGTAGGGTAGGCGATTTACCACAATAAGTAATGGAGTTTATAACTGTGTGATTCCTAATATTTTAACTTTTAGCTTGGTTAACGTGTTAACCTCCCATCATTCAAGGAAAGTTGCTATCCGTACAGCAATAGACGAATATCGAACCTTAAAACTTATTATTTCTTTCATTCTTGACTTTTTGTTATTTTTTATTTCGATAACTGATGATTATATAACACAGGAGCTCTGTTGGGTGCCCCATAAGCAAGTAAAGTAGGTTGTTAAGTAAGAAATCTAGAAGTGGTACAATTTTTTTTCTAACATACCTACACTATATGTGTAAACAGTTACAGATTTTTAACCGGCGGTACGACACAGCCGACTCTCCACTACTATTTTTTATATCAGTAACATTTGCGGACGATACCATCTTTCTTAGAAAGACAGTTAGAAAGATAGAAAATGTCTGTACATTTTTTTGAATAAATATCTTAAATTATAAAAAAAAGATAGAATAAGTGGGAAAATGCAAAAGTTTGGGCGAGTCGCGAGTTGGCAGAGTGAAGGGCATGTATCCCAAGATCGCCTGTTCAGGTTCCATCCGTGTACAATTTAACACTTGTCCTCCTTCTTAGGAACTTAAAACTTATTTTTGTTATTTATGACTTAGTTTATCCAACTTAATCTTCTTGAATACTTGACTCAGCTTTTCGAGTTATTTTTATAAATTCCCACAAAAGTCAAGAACAAAAATCATACTTAAATAACGTTAAAAGTCAATAAGAAAACATTCTTCAAAACTAAAGTACTGAATGACGCCAGAGTTGAACACGTACAGATTTAAATGCAACTTCCTCTGTTCGAACATTTCCGATTTTCTATTAAAAACTCGGGAAGTTGGCGACAAACTATTTTGGACGACGACCAGGGGTGACATTCGCGACGCTTGCCTAGTACTGGAAACGAAGTCTTTTACATTTCCAAGCTTAATTTATTATTTACATAGTATAGAGACTATACGTCTCTTGCCTTACTAATTTTACTAATTTTGGAATGAGATTTGAAATGATACATTTAACACCGAACGGGTAAGCTCGAGCATTGGAATCGCCCAAGCTCTGCTAGAAAAAGCGGTCGAACTTCAGGCTCCCAGGAAACTGAGGAAAGCCCAACGGCCAAAGTTGTGAAAAGGCTTCTCGAGCGAAAGGTCAGCGGTGATCACATAATTAAGTACCAACTGTTGCCGATGCGCTGATTAAAAAGTGCAGGAGTAAGTTCCGTAAGAAAATCAGGGACATTCTTTAAAATTGTGACTTTAAAAATTATGCCCCATTATTATTGTCAGGCCCCATATGGAGTATTGCTGCCATCTTTGGGCGGGAGCACCTGGATACCAGCTGGGCCCCTTTGACTCGATCCAAAGACGTGCTGTCCGAATTGTCAACGATCCCAAACTCACGAGCGATATCGAACCCTTAAGTCTAAGGAGAGACTTCGCCTCCTTATGTGTATTCTATCGCTTGTACAATGGATTGTGCTCTGAGGAATTGTTTGATATGATGCCAACGGCTGCATTCTACCACCGCACCGCTCGCCGTCGGCAGGGTGTTCACCCGCATACCCTGGAGCCTAAATGGTCTCGTACCGTGCGGTTTATGAGGAACTTCCTCCCGCGGACGCTCCGGTTGTGGAATGAGCTCCCTGCCACTGTTTTCCCAAAGGACTACAATATGGGGTTCTTCAAAAAAGGAGTGTTAAAGTTTTTAAAGGGTCGGCAACGCGCATGTAACACCCCTGGAGTTGCAGGCGTCCATAGGCTACGGTGACCGCTTACCATCAGGCGGGCCGTATGCTTGTTTGTCACCGTCGTAGTATTAAAAAAAAAAAAATGTATTAATTTCATTTGTCAGAAAAAAAGGAAAAATTCATTCAACCTCGGGACTCGAATCCGCTACCCTAAGATACCAGCTAATCGCTCTTCCAACTGAGCTACCAAGAGCACACCCGTGGCCCCGAATTTTTCCACCATATCCTTCCTCATAATATGCGCCTTAGGGGGTTTGGGTTCGAGTCCCGCCCGAGGTCATATATTATTCCACTTTTCCTTTAATTCTGAAAATTTTGGAATTGGTTGAAAAAATAATATTAATTTCATCTCAGAACATGCAATGAAATCAGCATTTGTTTGAAGTTTTTTGTTGTATTTGTCACCAACTCGTACGGCTAATCATCACCTTGGTAAGCTTTTCCACTTTGGTAGACAGTTTCACTATGATTACTATTGAAAAGGAGATATTTACCATGTATATTTGTTTTTGCGAGCTCCCGATATTTCAGCACTTATGTAAGTTCACAGTGTAACAGTTTTTTTTTCCCAACATAAAAAAAGTAAGTGTCTGTAAGTTTTTATTTGTGGTACCCACACGCCGTAGCGATCTACCTCCCTACGGGTTAGTTTAATTATAATGTAAATAACCATGTTAGCTTAAAATCGAAGACAGTTTCACTGCTTACTAGAAAATAATTAAAAAAAAAATGTACTCAGAGATGATCACACTAGGACGGGGCGAGGCGGGATGGGACGGTCTGTCAGTTTCTATAGAAAACGTCACGTGACATCCGAGGGCTCCGAGGTAACAGAGCTCCAAGAGGATTCACTGTGTTGACAGCTGGGGACCCACGGAGCAAAGCTTGCCCTTTTAGCTGTCAACACAGCGAATCCTTCTTTTTTTAAGAGTCGGCAACGTGCATGTAACACCCCTGGAGTTGCTGGAGTCCATAAACTACGGTGCCCGCTTACCATCAGGCGGACCGTATGCTCGTTTGTCACCGTCGTAGTATTAAAAATGAATGATTTTTTTTCCTTAGAAACTGACAGTTCGTCCCGTCTCGTTTCGTCCCAGTGTGAGTCAATCTTTAGTTAAGAATTTAAGAAAACAGTAGAATTGTTAGAAAGTAATAAATATTTTTACTCATATGAACTAATAACATGGGTTCTAACACGGTTTTGTATTTAAATTGAGCTCCCGATGTTACATAGAATAACCCGTTTTATATAATAAAAAAAAAATGTAACAAACAGTATTTTTCAAAATCATAACCTATTCATTAACGCCATCATAGCTATAGCCTAATTTAAATAACAGCACCACTGCGAAACCCTTCAATTGTGAAGTCACAATGGGTGAATCGGGTTGAATGGGTGTCAAAACTCTATTACCCCGGCACCAACCCTCCCCGGTCTCCCCTACATACGTCTTTTCGACGCCTCAGTGAAACCAATTATTTATATTGGGGAGCTTTCTTATTAAATATTGTGGTAGGGTAAACGTGCCTTTGAACAACCCTATTTATTGGCACTTAATATCGTATCAAGTTGCCACAAGGTGGCAACTACGGGCCCTTTTCAGTGTCAATAAATGTTGAAGATGATTGAAGGAGGAAATTGAGAATAATGTGAATATCAAATCTAGTTTAAAAGTTCGAGTAGGCCTCTTGAACAACACAGCTGTCAAGTATAGTACATTACATACCAAGGCCGTTTAAGTGGGAAATGCCTCGGATTCCATGTAATTGTCGGCCGAGGCCAAGCCGAGGTCGACTAACATGTGATCCGAGGCTTTCCCATTTACCGGCCGAGGTTTGTATACTATTTTTCAGCCCGACGGAGCCGGCAGGCGGCAATTTAGTTTTGCTACGGCGTAGCAAGTGCTACGGCGTTGTCGAGACTGATCCGACAGGCGGGGTTGACTGTCATTTCGACTTGAACACATTCAATTTAGAACTATAAGTTAAAAAAATATGAAAAAAATTACAAAAGTAGAACTTAATAAGAACTTTATTGAAAAATTATTTTGAACTTGATTGGTTGAACGGTTTTTGAAACACTGTACAAAATTCTGAATTAAGTTTGTAATTTAACCGTATATGCAAAAAAAATGTTTATCTTGGGTACTTAATTTATCATCCCGCACGTATCTTCCTTCTAATAAGAAAAGACTGATTCAAATATTTTGTATAAATTAGTAACCCAATTGCCCGAGAGATGGCGCTGTGGTCTACTTCGCGCTGTTAAGATTTTTCCGGAGTTGATGGGGCCGGGACGGATGTGATCGAAAGTATCATCGAATTGCTAATTATTAAAAGCATAATGAACATGGTACCTATTAAAACACTTTTTAAGGTTGCCTATTGTGACGGACTGTAAACTATGGAACCCTACATTGAGCATGGCCCGATATGCTCTTGACGGTTTTTTCTGTATCGAGTCTAACAAAATCTGATAGTTTTAGTTAGCATAGAAAGGGTTAGTATATCGGAACGCGATAAGCCGGTCCAAGGCAATGTTTGCTCCGAGGCGCCATCCATCACGAGTGTATACAGGGTGATCGAGGAGACGTGATCGGAATTGATGCATTGTTGGGAAATAATCAAACAGAAATAATGGCGAAAATAGCACACACTATCGAATATGTGCTTTCTGTCATTTAAGTTTATTGTAAATTCGGAATTGACACTATTATTTTAAGGAGAAACGTCTGCGACCGATACCAACATACTCAGAAAGAAAGCAAGAGCGATCAAATTTATGACCTCGGACGAGACTCGAACCCGCGACTCTGAGATACAGTCAAGTGTAAAAATATGGGTGGACAAATCTTACTCAAAAATATGCCCCACAGAATTTTATTCCATTGTAATAAGAGCGTAGTACAATATTTATGAGACGATTTTGTCCATACGTATTTTTGCAGTTGACTGTACCAGCTCTAGTTCGTTTAAGTGCCAACAGCATATAAAGTGTTAACAGTGTTGGTTGTTCCGTACATGAATTTTACACTGAATGCTTACGTCAGTAAAGCTCTTGTTATTACGAAACATTATATCTTTTGTATCATCATCAATGCAAAACTGTTCGCTAATATCATTCGGACCCACATTAATCGATGTTTTTTTTCTGCTATTTCTTATAAGTCAATGTTGTAGCTATCGAATCACTGTAAACGTAATAGAATATGTAAGTATATCCACCAAAAAACGGAGAGACGATCCCCATCTCGTCCGCATAAAATCGCAAAGCCTATCTATCAAGAAGCCCATCTGTTACGATCCTCGGCCAATGGCAGGTGCGTACATTGATAACTTATAGCTCACAGCCCATCCCGTGATCTATTCGATACATTCTTTGTGTCCATTTATATCACAAAATCACTCTTCGTCCCGAATTTCGTACGCGTACTACTTTTGTAATATGTTTTGACAATCATAAATTGAAAGAGAATCATGAAAAGAGGCTGTGATCGGGTAGCCCAGTGGTTAGGGCGTCTGCCACAAAAGCAGGAGATCGCTGGTTCGATCCCAGCCCTGCTCACCGGCGGCCTTGATCACTTTATCTGTAGCATAATTATGACATCTCTTTCAATTTATGATTTATATATAGTAGTGTAACTACTTAAAAAACAAAAAAAACAGGAATCGAAACATTTATTACATTAAATAAAGATTTGATTCATGCTTAACAATTGTTTTGACAAAATAAGTCCCTCCATAAAAAAGCTACTACCGGTTCTAACCTTACACAGGTTAGAACCGGTAGTAGCTTTTTTTTGACGTCCATAAGTGCATTGTAATGTGCCTAAATTGAAAATTAAAGATATTTATCATTTACTTTTTTTAATAATTTCTCCCTCTAACCCGAGAAAACAAAAGTTATTTATTTTAGCTTACAATTTAAACAGTGTTAAACTGTACGTTAAAGAAAGAAAGATGGATAAACAAAAAAGAATAACTATCTCGAATAAAAGTAGTTTAACACTAACCCTCTAGCTTTTTTAAATTTTTAAATAGTTTAGCTTTCTAGCTTTTTAACTTTTAGAATATAATATTGTCTTCTGTTTCCCGCGATTGTCATTCATTGAAATTAAAATCTTTAGAACGGATTAATCGCGTGTATTAATAACCATAACCCTACGTTTCAGCACTGTACAGGACTCGTTTTCACAGAGTCAAGACGATGACTGAGAGAATGCGAATTCTCACCTTCAATTAAAAAAGTTACTTGTGCAAAGTACAAAAAACCTACCTACATACAAACATATAAATAATATCAAAAACAAAGATTAGTCTACAATGCCGAGAGAAGATTTTAAGGCTAGTAATATATTATTATATAGTAATGTTTGTACCTTGTAAATGTTTTGTTCTTTCTCATGTACCGAGGTGTGCAATAAAGAGTATTCTATTCTATTCTATTCTATATTGCCTAAAGCGCAAGCGCATAATTCAATAAAAATATTAAAATTAAAAATTACAAAACCCTGTGAGAGTTAACATAACCTCCTGAGATAAACCCAGGGCCTAACTCAGTCGTTCAATGTAAGCTTTTAAACGTCCATCACATAATACAAATTCAACATATTTCCAAAAACAAAAGTACAAAATCCTCTATTTTTCCGTTTCTTCTCCCTACAAACAACAAACACTATAGCATCTAGATAATATCAAACACAGCGGAAGCAATACATGAAATCATATTTTCCAAAACCCCTACAGCTCGGACCCTCCCTCCAGCTGTCCCTCTCACACTATAACAAGTGGAAAGCAATGTGAAATTTTTGAAGAATAGCATAGTTTGCTTGTGCCCATTTTATACAGACCTCAATGTCTATTACATATCGGTCGGTCGCGAGGTCTTTGATAAATGGTCACAAGTGGACTCGTTCGTATACTCAAGAAAGACAGTTACTGAGTACCGATTGTTCGAGTAATATATTATCTAGAAATAGGACAAGATTTCTATTACTTTTTTTGGAGAGATAAGTTATACCTTTCTCTGGTGGATCTCGTCGACCTTAGAATCCATGATGAAACGCTTTGAACAAGTTTCTTGACATTTCCTTACTTAGGTTTGAACGCGTTCAAAAGTGCATGAATGAATTCATTCATACACTGCCCTTTAGTACTTTCAAGATAACGTTGTAATAGTATTTAATATTTATGCTATTCACCGGTTAAGCCGCTTTGCGGCTACTGGACCTATTTGTTATCACAGCAAAAATAAATTTAAATATATAATTAGTTCAGGTTTCTTAGTTTAGATCTGTTTGTTTGTTTATATTATTATCGTAGGGCATCCTGGAGGTGCATAGGGCTTCCACAAGATCTTTCCACGCCTTTCTATCTTGAGCAACCTTCTTGGCTTCGCTCCAGCTCAGTCTTATGACTCGTAACTCACTCTCCACACTACGTCGCCACGTGTGTACAGGGCGTCCACGAGCTAGCTTTCCACCTTGAGGCCTTCACTCAAAGGCGATACTAACGTTGTTCGATGGTCCTCTTCGAAGGGTATGTCTGATCCTTCTCCACTTCCATAGCGCTACTTCTTCGGCGATTGAAGACTGTTAAAATAAATTACATAAGTCCTCGTTCCTTATTGCCTTCGGCTAGTTTGTTTGTGCATACAAATTATTGTTCCGATCTTTTTCCAAAACGCATTTATTTTCCCAATTTGGTTCGGATTTAGACCAAGATAACCTAATACTCCATCAATAGTTTGGGATATATTTATTTAAAGTCACTAAAAAACATAGATATAGGCAGAGGTTTCTGAATTTAAATTTAGAGTAATACGTACAGTCAACCAATTGGAATCCTAGGCTACTGTAGGATTATGTCATAAAATCTGAAGAGTGTTGGAGTGGCCTAGGGTTCCAATTGGTTCTGCTAATGATTACTGCTTTTACCAACTGAAGGTACACAAAGCTGTTTAAAAGTAATAATCACTGCTCTCAAAAAGGCCAGATAACGAGGCGCACCTGCTCCGGAAATTAAACGTAAACGTACCTACGCATCCACATACCGCCATCTTGAATTGCCACCATTATACTTATGCTGGGTTTATGTGTTGAATTGTTAGTTAAATATTGTATTCTCTTTCCGCAACAGTTTATCATTGATATTAAACACTTTAAAACGGATTAATCGCGTAGTTATAAATCTGTTACTGCTTGTCATTTTGACATAGTTCTAGAGTCGCCTAAGGTTTTAGTTACTCGACTGTACGTGGTTACGTGAACGCTGTTCAGATCGAACGCCACAACAACCCTGCAGACAATCCCCGCTATGCAAACGCTCTCTGTATTATTCAGCGGGCCGGCATAACTCCCCATTCAGCCGTAATATGGTAAATCAAAGTGTCGTCGCCTCTCAATTACGGCGCGTCGGTAAATAAGGAGGAAAAATCAAAATTTAATGAAGGCCGGTCTGTCATGAATATTGTATGGCGCGTACCGTTGGTTACATCTCGGATACACAAGTTAAAGGAAAACTCGACACGGTTTTTTCATTTTTGCCACGGCTATGTGCTTTTTACTGCTATGTAATTTGCTGCTACTCTAGAAGTGAAGCGTGGTTTATCAATCCCTTAATTAGTCTGTCTGCCGCGAAAGCAGGAGGTCACTGGTTCGATCCCAGCCCTGCTCACCAGGGGACCTTGGTCACTTCTTCTGTGGTATATGATATCTCTTTCAATTTATAGCCTGTCTTCGTTTTTAGTAGTCTCTACAAATTCTGATCTATTCAGCACAAGACTTTTCCGTTTTATTTAGGCGTATTTTAAGCTGTAAACAATTTTTACTAGGAACGCAGACCGTCGATATAAACTCACATATATCTCTTTTTTAAGAACGAAAATGTAGTTTTGCGAATTTTGAAGCAAAGAATAGCCTCTAAGTTAAGAAAAATCTACATCTTAAATAATTGTATTCTTAATATATTTACTTATATACTTTTTTTCAAAATCTATTTATAAAAATTTATTGCTTGTGTTAAAAATCTATCCAGATACAATTCCTTCGAGAAACAACTAGTAGAAACGCAAGATGTTCGCACCAGTGAAACGAATTGACCTACATAAATAAACGTAGCAATGAAGAAGACAAAGGTCGTTTTTATTTCTTCATAAAACAGGGCTTCTGCCGAATGTCCCACGATGGGTCTGGGCTGAGACAAAAACTACGCGTATTTACATCTTTAGTTATCCAGTAACCTGCACCACGGGTGCTATCTATATCTATGTAGATTAAGAAAAAAAAACTCGCTCAAGTGTGTATTATTTTTAATTTAGAATTCATATTTAGAAGCTGGCCAAACTTTGGCTGTCCCATACATTCCGGCGGGTGTGATGTCGCCAATTTGGGACAGCCTAATATTTTTTCAAGATTGAGGTGTTGGCCCCATAATAATAGTTGATCAGTATGACCTATACATCCACTACTCAGAGTTTGGCCAGGGACTAAAATATAATTCTGTATTACCTACATTATTTTATACGAATAATTTATTTTTATATAATATTTATAGCACAATAATATTAGTACAAATGGCGGACTTAATGTCTTAAGGCATTCTCTACCAGTCAACCAAAGGGCTAAACCATAAAAATTAAGTAGGCGTCTTTTGAATTAGACGGACATGATTTACGAAAGAGATAAATATAATAAAATAAAAAATTTACATATACAAATAAACATACACACATACAAACATATATCTGGACCTTGTGTAAACTATCAAGAGGATGATTAAGATAGAAGTAGCTGACCGGGTTGAGTATTCAAAATGATATAAATATAAATAAATAATATTAAATAAATATTATAGGACAATCTTACACAAATCGACCTAGTCCCGCGGTAAGCTCATTAAGCCTTGTGTTGTAGGTACTAGGCGACGATATATATATAACAGATAGATACATATAAATACTTAAATACATAGAAAACATCCATAACTCAAGAACAAATATTAGTGATAAACACACAAATAAATGCCCTGACCAGGATTCGAATCCGGGACCTCCTGCTTCGTAGGCAGGGTGACTAGGGCCAACTAGGCTAGAAGGCCGCTTAAATAAAATTTTAAATTGTTAGGTAAATGATTTTGACACATCTAGTATCACAACTAGGCAATATAAATCCGGTTTTTCATTCCCTATTATCAACCATACAATCCATGCCATTTACCTACAAAGTCGCACAAAAAAATTTTCAATCTAAAGCGGGCCATATACGTGCAATCTGTGAGATCTCCATGATTGCAAACAATGCATTCACAGTGTAATACAAATAAGCCTGGTTTCATACCCCCCTTGCCCGTAGTAGGGGTTTGACCTTACGGGTAATGTGTGCAAAGAACCTGGATCGCGTATGTTTTGAGACACCCCGTTACGTAAGAGGATTACACAAAGCCAGGCCGAAGGTATTACATAATACTTTTAGAGTTTATAAATGGCTTGCATATTGAATATTTGGAAATCTCAATCGACTACGATTTAATGTTTTGTGAGAAGGTTTTTGTATCGAGAAAGACACAAAATAATGTTAGGAGAAAATTGAGTTTGTCATGAGCTTCGAATATTTGAAGCCTTGGTAATAAATTGACGTTTTAATTAGTCTTCAGAGTTCTGTCTTTCCTCTCTATTTAAGTCAGCTTTCTGAGTGTTATCAATTTCTAGAGATTATTTTGGTCCTGCTGCTTTTTTTTACTTTTTTATTTTTATGTTTATTTCATTTACTTTACTTAGGTTAGCAATAATTTACGAAAGGAAATCGTAGTATTTATTCCAAATCAAGATTAAAAAGAGCATTTAAATTAAATTAAAAATGTATTCATTTAAAAAATATTTATTTTTAAACTTTCCCACTTACCGTGATTAGGTCAAATGAGAAAAACTCACCGTCCACTGCCACTCGGTGCATTTTTTAATGTCGCTAAAAGTAAGGGTTTTCCGGAAAAACTCGGGTTTGCGGGAAAGCCACTCTTGTCAGTCAGGCGTGGCAAAGCCGTCCCCATTACGGGTGACGTCATTCTTCCGATTTTAGAATAAAGTGACGCCGACAGTTTAAAATTTATATCTGTTTCAGGTGTTTCGAAAACTTTTGAAATAGGGCTACTGTGATTGATGACAATAATCAGTGTAAACATTAAATTTTCTACCTTTGCTTTAATTATTACACAAATATTTTATTAAATTACTTCATTAAATTATTTGGGAGTTTCACAAGGTAAGGTACTAGGTTCTACATTATATATCGTTAATGAAAATGATGTTTACATTTTAAAAGCATTCAAAACAAATTACCAAAACAATTTTACACACAACCCACAAATATTCACTGAAACAACACATCAAGAAAAACTTAAAGAGGCCATTTTGCAAATGCGCCATAAACAATTCCGCGAACGTCCCTATTCTTACATGCAAATTGACGACAATTGCGGCATTATATCAACTTGTAAAACACGCTCGTAACGTAATGACTCGCATTACCTACCCAGCGCGCCGTGGTAATGAGATTTCGGAATGTGGGATCGAATGAATATATCGGTGACACGGAGGGAAGTAATTGAGAAATTAGAAGACCGAGCACGTAAAAAGTAAGAGGGAAATCTATACTGGCAATTGAAAATACGTGTCATAAAAATATCGATGATAAATACATATATAGATGTAGATATAGATGCCTCAGATGTAAATTTGTCACACAAGCCAAAAATTTGGGTAATCTTGGATTGAATTGTCTGCAATTTACAAATGTTTCTTCTTCACGTAGTGGGATGAATGTGACTGTTTTTTAATAACAGTCTTGATTGCAAAAGTCTCAGCTATTGTACATACTGTTGCTTCCGAATGTATATAGATGTGCAAAGTTTTTACGTACCTGAAATGAAGATAAATAACAATTAATTATCATAGTTATACAATATTAAAGACATAAACATGTTTATTGTTAATAAGATTAATTTCAAAGCTTTATGTATCCAGTAACTTATATTTAACATTAATTTTTGTATCATACTTATCACCATGTAATATAATATATGGGATAATATTATCATCCCTTTGCATAAAACATATCCAGCCAGCGAGATAGGCCGTTATCCCAAACTTATCTCACAAATACGAATAGACGCCTGTCATTTCTGGGGTAACCTGGTTAAGCTTCATCAAATTCTACCTGCCACAAATACGGTTGAGTAAAATATATCTTTTGTATATGTTTAATCAGGTGTTATGTCACAGGCTTTCAAATAGGCAGAAATGTACCGAGGGAGATTATTTTTATGTAGATATTTCTGTAGGTAACGTTGTTACGATACAGCAGTAATATTACGTAGGAAAATGTTTGTTAGATTTCGGTTACTGAAGTGGATTAAAAGAAGATATGTAAATACCGCGATATTTATTCAAAATCAATGAAGCATTATGGTTTTAACGAGGGGAATATATGTCGCATACCTTGATATTCGAGAAACCGAACTGTAAGCATTTTATTTGTTATAGGGAAGAAGACACAATAGCAGGTCAAACGTAAATTCACGCAGTTCTGCATAAGGATACGTATTTGCTTGTGACCAAAGTATTTCAAAGCCATTATAAAAAATGCTATTGTACCAAAAATATTTTAATTGATGATTGAGTCGTTAAATATCTTAAATAACGTTAAAAAAACTAAACAAACAGTTTATCTCACAGTTAAAGAGTTTAAACAATCAGATTTACTAAATTTAACAAAAATATCCAGTGAAACTCATTAGAAAACCCCATTCGTGTTCCTTAATCCCAGATTCAAATCAAGTTTCCATAATGGATACATGGTTATCAAGTAAATTTCTGTCAAATTATGAAGCCCGCAACTTGGAGCACATTCGTCTTCCCTGTCGGCCTCACTGGACTTGTTTAGGCATAATTTGTAACATACGACCAACATAACCAGACACGCCTTCTCCCAGGGGATCCTCTTCAAGCACCTATTTAACAAGTGGGGCGGCGAGGGGGGCAGACCAAGACTTCCTGGTTGGTGGTGAGTTAACAGAAATGTTGAATGGGTCATTAGACATTCTCTGAACGTGTTTTCGAACCTTTTTAAATTGCTTTGCAAATATGGAGTGACACGCGCTTTATAGGTTGAAATATAGTCGGCGCATCAACGATTTGTCGGTGAATGTCTATTTTTATTTTGAGCAAAAATAATTTATGCTATTCTGTAGTGTATGGGAAGAAAATATTCAATACGTCAGTGATTGGAACTCAAAAAACCAACAGTCTCACACGGTCATAACGTAAAAAAGTTCCGTTTGAAATCCAATCTATATTTATTTAGGCGTCACCTTTTGCTTGTCCACTTGGTTCGAGGGTAGCAAAAACCGTCCCTTTGAAGGCTCTCCGCGTAATAATGTCCGTTTGATCGCGGGCTTTGGTTTGTCTTTTTAATAATTCTCGTGTACAAAGACGTGTTTACAGGTTCCCACCCTACTCCACTGTATTTAGGTGGAAAATCAAAATATATATCTTTAATTTTGAGCAGAATGCGGTCACGGGACGCAGAGCCAAACCTGGAGATTAAGTCTTTTGTTCACTGTTTTGGACTAAGCTATGTATGTATGTGTATGCGTTACGGTGTTTAGAACCAGTACATATATCATCACTATTTGTTACTTTGGACCAGCTTGTATGCAACTAAAACTTTTGAGGTACGAGTATAATCCTCATAGAATACTATGAGACCTTCTTCGTCTTCATTGTTATTTATGTCACTTCTAACATTTTGATTACTGACAAATGTCATAATTCAAGAAATGTGACGTTCTCACTAAATACTATTGTCAAAAACACCGTCAATGATAAATACAGTATTTGTTTGTTGTCAATTATTGAAAATAAGTTTTGTTTGAAAAATAGGTATATTTAGTATCTTTTACACAAATAAAAAAAAGATTTACGTTAGTGCAATACTGAGATTCTCGGGTTTCTGGGTTTGTCCAATGACAAACTGATTGAATAATTTATTAATGTATGGTATTACAACGGTAATTATAAAATAGTTTCATGCAAAACGTTATACAAAGTTTGACTATACTCGTATCATTATACACGACACATCGTAGAAGACGATCACACTTGAACATGATACCACGTATGAATTTTCCTCAATACAGTTATATATACAAAATATAACACGTAATGTACCTTCAATTTATCTCCTTAAAGTTATAACAATTCAATCTTTCCAATAAATTCTAACACGCTTTTATTAAAAAACCTCTCAGCCACTAAGCGTCTGCCATTTTTCTACCAATAAATTTCCCGATGGAAGTTAAAGGAGTTTAATATAATAACCCAGGACACGTGCCGCCTGCGAACTGTATTGGCTCCAGAGACTGTTCATAATAAATCAAGCTGTAAAAATACTGCAGCATGAACTATCGTCTGCGACAAAGGACTGCGACGGCCAAGCATTTGGGTTTCATGACGTTGATGATATCGCAGCGATCGTAAAATCTCATCTACAAGTGCAAGGCTGGCGTAATGCGGTGTTCCGGAATTTTCAGCGAAATTTTCTTATATATTCTTCTAGAAGATAGTACGTGTATGAAAGGACATGTGTAGTAAAAATGCTCCATCGTTTTGCCTTGAGAACTATGTGCATTTTTAACCTGATGCGCGGCTTGTCTGCGCAACATGACAATCTACATATACCTGGTGTTTCATGTAATAGGAGCAATAAATCTAATCGTAGGTTTAAAAACGACGTGTGTTTTGATTTTTATTTTTATTACACTTTATAGTTTGTTAGAAGACGCAATGTACTGCGAATTGACGTCTTTTTTTAAAAGAGACGTCAATTAGGCTGATGTTAAAGTTCACTGAAAAGACTAGTTAGTTTGTATAAAAAATTGGATAACTACAGAACAATATTTTTAAAAGTTGTTGAAAAAAAGTTGTAAGGTTCGAGATACCTACCATTAAATTTATTGCTCATATTACAGAAAACCCGGTATGTCAATAATGCCTTCAAAGGAGATTCATAACGTCTGGAAAAAAATAATCCATAACGGAACTATGTAACATAGGCAATTTGTAAAAGAAATGAAAAAAATAGAAGTATAGTTAAAGCAAAAGGAAGGAAACTGCCATCCATTTATAATAACTTGCAGAGCATTAGTAATTGAAAGAGGAGGCATAAGCTAAAGCATGCTTAGAGATTCCACGTTGCTAGGGATTACTGCGAGCTGTTGTATTGGACATAATACAAATGCAGCATTCCCAGCGAGAATTCCCAGGTTAAAATTATTAAATAGAAATTAGAGTCAAAATTTGATATCCAGACGTGACTACCAATACATCTGTAACTTAACCATATTGCAACGCGACGTTAAGCCATAAAGAATGCAGAAAGATTTTTCAAAAAACGAAACATTTCTAAATAAAACTATAACTTTTTATGATACGTTGAAAACAACTGTGATATTGCACATAAAATTCTACAAGATTCTACTGCAATAATGTAACATTATTTTATTGTTAGCGAAGTAAACCCATAAAATGTCGTCTCTGTTATTTTGAATAATAAACAAGGCACAATTTTCTATTACGTTAAAAAGTGCAGGCGACATTTCGCGAGACATTTTTAGAAGCAAATGCATTTGCCGTGTTCGCTGTTTGTTCTAAGCGCTCTGAGGGTACAACCTTGACGGGATTTGAACTGAGGACCGGCGGCAATGCGACTTCGACATTTTAATTTAGAAAATAGCATGGTGTCATCCATAGTAATATGCTTATACTAATATATATATAGGGATCCCGCCTTTTCAGGTATAAATCATATTGGAAGAATATTTAAAACATACACAACACTTTACAAAACAATTTAAAAAATATTAAAGATGACACGGTATTTAACACGAAATTAAAAAAATGGCTAACAAAAGAAGCATTTTATGACATAATAGAATATGACAATTATTTAATTAAATTGAATGCAAATCCTAACATTTATGCCTAATCTTAAATTTTAATTTTATATAATGTGTTATTTTAATCTTTAATTGTAATTTACATGATTTATTTGACATTATTATTATTTTATTTCATTTTAAATTTATTTTGACATGTAAAATTGTATAATTTTATGAATAAATGAATATGAATATGAATATTGTTTTATCTGAGTAACCCTATGAGGTCGCTATCGAGCTTTTTAGCTCCAACGCTCGTTTCAGACGACGTAATTAGTACTAATGAATAGCTTTTCCTGGTGATACTGCAGACTCCATCCGTTTTTTTACTCGTGTCCTGTATCTAAAGCGGAAAACGACGCGACATATATTATCAAATTTCTAGCACTTATATGTAGGGAATGCAAACCGGTAAAAAAATTTAAAGGAAACACCAGTTAACCGGTAATTTTCATACAAAATATTAACCGGTTACAGTCCCAACTTAAATATTGCATTGTGAAAAGGGACTACATGAACAACAAAAGTTGTAACTTGTAATTTAGGGTAACTTGCGCCTAAAAGCCCGGGTTGGCTAAGTAACCCGGAGTTAGATGTCAAAACGCATACGTTAATGACTATCCCTGAGGTGTGAACGTTGCGCGAATATTATTTTTACATTTCATTCAAGGGCGTGTTTATTGTAAGTTTCCCTTGGCAGCCTCACGTGGAGCAGAAAAAAAAACAACGAACAAAATGGACGTGTCTACCATTTTTATTTAATTCCTTCATTTCATAACAACAGAGAAAGCAAAACTCAATACGCTCACAGAAATCTTATTTTGAAATTGGTTATTTCTTGAACGGGGTCTCATTACGTCCGACGACGTCCTGCAGACTCGTTCTAATTGCCTCTCTTGGGCAATTTCAAACACTTACCTAGCACGGGATAGGTAAGTGTAGGTAGGTGGGACTAAAAATTCAGAAAGAAGTCCGAATTTGAAAACTGCATTTGTTTTTACGAGACTGCAAAATACTTCTATCTTAGAGTCATAATTCGAGTATTTCATGAAATTATACAAGCAATTATTTTTCATTTCTTAGAAAATAATAATAGTAGTTTATGCAACACTAATATAATAAGGGCTCTCGGGTCTATTATTACAAAACTCGACTTCGCCTCGTTTTGTAACGGCGACCCTCAACTTTTTAAGAACTAATTATGAACTGTTGCATACGCTAGTTTTTCTACGACAGCTAAAATACCGTAAAAAGCAAAATCTAGAAAGGCGGCAGAATGTGAAAGATGTCGTATGCCCACTATAGAAATTAACAGTTCTATTATATTGTATGAAAACCCATAAGATGAAAGAGTGTTCTTATGAAATACCATTGACAATGTTATAATGTATACTTTTTTAATATCGCTGTCAGTCATCTAATTTACAGATATAAGTGCTAAGTAGAAAAATATAGTTTAAGTTTTGATATACCTCCTTTAATTTTCTAAGACAACAACATTATTATCAACCTCATATTTAAAATGTGTTACAAACGTATAGCCTTACCCCGCTATTTTATTTGTCTTATATATAAGTTGGCAACCGAAATATCAGATCCGAAACAATTTAAACAAACCTATTTCCCAAATTGACCTAGTTGGGAACCGAACCCCGTCTATTTCGGGCGGGCGAAAGCTTACTGAAAGCGTTCGGCGGATTTTATTATGGCTTTCAGGGAAATAAATGAAAGCTTTTGGGGACGTCACAAATCTTTCACAGGTTTTATTTTATTGAACTGTTTTACTGATATTTTTTTCGTATACAATTAGAATTTTAAAATTAAAATATTTGTAGTTTACTTATAGTTTGACAAATCAGTTTTACCAACGAGAGTGGTACAGTCGAGTTCATAAATATCTGAGCATTTCCAGGGCTTTAAAAATATCTGTACACCCTTAGTAAATTGACAATAATGCGGGACTTATTTTTTCAAAACAAATTACAAAAGTAGTAAAAATATTTACAGTATGGTGGTTCTACAAGAAACCATATCAAAAGAAAATAGTTAAACAGAAAAACAAAAAAAAAGGATGAACAAAATATAACAAAATTTAACGATTGTACACGATATACACAACATTTGATATGATTTATTTCGTGAACTGTGCCCTTCAGTCTGTAAGCAGTAGTACATTGAATTTAATTTTTTGTTGATTTCGTTACAGTTTCTGGTATGGGCCATGCATGTTTGTCTGTTAAATAGACTACTGTGTAATTAATGATAAAACGAACTTACTTGTACGTGAAGTTCTATCATGTGCTGTGTGAACTAAACACAGAAGTATCGATACCGCTTTCATGTAGCACGTCCTTTATCCAGTGACTAAGAGTCTGACTCGACACCTTCTTATGAGGTTTTCTAAAACTGATGAATAAATAATCTGAATCAGGTGCCCTGAGCGACATGGTTTTATCTTAATAACAAATTAATGTTCTTGCGGGGCATATGGCTGGATTTTCATTATAAAATGGTATTTTTAAGAGTGGTTGATAACAATTGGGCCTAGTTGTTTTTATTGACTCCGATATCATTACAGAAATACAATCAGAAGATATTATTATATTTTTTAACCGTATTAACGATAGAGTCTGAACTCTGTGAGAAGTTACTAGTGCGAGAAGGGAGATTAATTTTTTCGATAGAATTTCAAGACTCAAACCAACAAGTTAACTATAATCGCGAGAATGGAAGAGCAAAGCATAATAAGCCTTCGGCATCAAAGATTTTTCAAATAATTCTTAAGAGTGGGATAGGGCAATTGCAATGATTCATCCGGTAACTTGTTATAGAAATGAATATATTGTCCAAAAAAATACTTACATACTTTACGGACACGACACTTTCTGATAGCTATTAATGTCAGGGAGCCGTTTTTTTGAAGAAATATATGAATAACGAAACATCTCCATGGTCAGATTTCACTTTTCTCGGATAAAAATTTTAGCATTATCATATGATGTCATATTGCCAGCCGTTCCGAGCTCACCAGCTTGCGTAGCCAAGATGCCAATCGCTCACGCTTATTAACGTATCGTAGCAACCTCTCTCTATCACTCTTCCGTATTAGTGTGACAATGTTGCGTTTCGTTAGTGACTGAGCGTGAGCGATTGGCATCTTGGCTACGCACCCTGACGTCAGTCGAACGCAATGCGAAAGTACGATATTGCAAGTTTCGGAGCCGCCGAATGGTTCGGCTAGTTTTTGGCCGAAACCGAATCCGAATCCAAAAGTCGGACACTACTTTAAACACTTTACTTACCCACTTTACCGAATAATACAAGCTTGGACAAATAACAGTGCAATTAATCACGTTATTTACCGTCGAGTTAGCAACTTTGACACCTTAGTATCAGAATTTAGTGCAAAATGCATTTAATCGCATATTCAAGTAACTGCACAAATAGTGAACTTTTAATGACCATTTAGAACCTTCCCGCGCAGAAATTCTCGAACAAACGACATTATATTTATTGCGGGACACAATCCCCAGATTCTCGTATCTCTTGTTGCTGTCTCTGCTCACCGAGTCATTGCCTCGCGCAATACGAATACGACGTGTTGTTTTGTGCGGCAATCCCAGCGTTAGACGCATGCGATTAACGGAATGCGTTTGCCCCGTATGTTTCACCTGCTGCGTTAACCGCAAAAACAATGGTCTATAATTATATTACCTGAATTGAAATGATCTGCGTCTATCGCAACGTGTAACGTAGCGTTTATCGCATAAAACAACCGCGCGCTTTAGGTGAATTCAATTCATAGCTACAGTTATTTTATTTACGAATAAAACTAACTTTTACTCCTAAAGCAGTTCAAGTTTTACAGAATACCCTAACCAGATTATATAATAATGGAACTCATTATAAAGGATGGAGCTTTGCTGTGATTTTTCCTAAAAAGGTAATGTTACCCGGGTACATGTCAGCATAAATTTATACAATTGTGAAGCATGAATTAAATAATTTATAATAAATGTTTTGATTCATGTTTTAAGTAGGCAAACTACTATACATAAATTGAAAGAGATGTCATATACTACAGAAAAAGTGACCAAGGTCCCCGGTGAGCAGGGCTGGGATCGAACCAGCGACCTCCTGCTTTCGCAGCAGACGCCCTAACCCGAGCACGGGCCGTGATCGGGTAGCCCAGTGAGTGGTTAGGGCATCTTTGTCAATTTATAATAAAATACGTCAAATATTACATTGCACAATTGGTAAGTACATAAAGACTAAAATGACTACACTACAAATATTTAAGCAGAAAACATAATAGTATTAACACCGGTCATGTTATAATGAATTACGGACAACACCTACGGTTTTTTTTAATATTAATACGTATCATGTTAATTTCAATTCGACACATCGGTCATCCTACTGTAAACCACTCGCCTGCCCTCTAGCAATAAACATCACTATAGCCTGTTTTGTACCTACTGTGAACACTATTCACCAATGATAAGCAGCTTATGCCGTAAATATCACGGCCTTAATGCTTTAAGCAACGCTGTATAGATGCTTACAGGTGTTGTAGTAGTGGTATTAGGTTTACAAACGCTACCTAAAGGTTGTCTGGAATAGATCGTTTTTAAGCGATAAGACCGCCTGTTGTTTACCTCTTTTTTTGTTTGTTGTATTTATGTACCGATTTCTAGTGAGGTGTGCAATAAAGAGTATTTGTATTGTATATCACCTTAGGAATACGCTGTTAAAATCTCTTGCAATGCTCACGGGCACCGTGTGTAGCATGATCATTCCCGAACATAGTCGATGAAACCAAATAAATTGCAGTACACGGACAAACCATTAAAATGCCAGCAGAAAATTTGGTATTTTATTACCGGGAAAAGGCATTCCGTTCAAAAATCGCGCGAAATATATGAACCAGGATACCTGCGTAAACGCCATTACTGTGTTATAAACTATTTGTGACAGTGACAAAGATCACCGTGACCCGCCATTTAATTGTATCACCGTTACTGTCGGGAAACGAAGTAACCAAATCACGGTAGATGTTCGTACGTTCAGGTTTTCCTGTAGCTTCGTCACTCGCATCACGATTAATGAAAACAAAAAGGAAAGCTGGAGCTGCTGCGGAGAATACTGCGAAATTAAAGCACACCAAAAGTATACGTACTCGATTTTAAATAGAAAACTCCCGTGAGAATTAGACATATTAATATACTCGTACTTATATCGGGTTACCCACGTCTATAAAGTCGAAAATAGCTGGACATGTTTCGGAACGGTCCGCGTCCCATAATCATGAGTGAGAAGCGCTTGCGGCGATTGCTCTGCAGATGCCCTAGTACTAAAGCAGGAGGTCGCTGGTTCGATCCCAGCCCTGCTCACTGGGGACCTTGGTCACTTTTTCTGTTTTTCACATCTCTTTTAATTTTAAATTTATAAGTTATATTTCTGATCAATTACTTTAATTTACATTTAAACAAAAGTAGTACAATGCTCGTCGTTGTTCGGGCTAAGAAATTTAGCGAAAGAAAGCGGTCGACGTGCTACTTATCGTGACGCAAGTGACCGCCGTAACAAAATCCCGTTGGTATTTCACAGTGACTTTTTAAGAACTCCAGTTCCTCAACCCAACCTGTGACATCAGTCACAGTGACATGAGCTAATATAACATCAGGGACAGCGATATATATGTAAAACTTTTCCCGCTCTATTTATTCCCTATCTGTATTAGTTTTGAACACCTGCCATCGCTGGTGGAAAGCCCGTATATTTCGAGTTCATGGTTAAAATATATGTTATATTTTGATGACGATATTTTAATTGCTTTGTCATGTTAAAAACCATAACTGAATTTTTTCGAAAGCCGGCTGAGTTTTTGGGGGTTTATTCGACACGTCAAAATGGTAGTTCGTGACAACAATTAAATAAATAAATAAATTTTATTTATTCTTACACAAATTGACTTGTTGTCTTGAAGAAGTTGACTTGAAGTCCCGCAGTAAGCTCAAGGCTTGTGTGACGGGTACTCAGACAACGATATATATAATATACAAATACATAGAAAACAGCCATGACCCAGGAACAAATATCTATGTTCATCACACAAATAAATGCCCTTAGCGGGATTCGAACCCAGAACCAGGGTCACTACTAACTACGCCAACCAGTCGTCAATTATAAGGCCAATTTGAAAAAAGAGCCCTCCAACATAAACACTAAAATGCAAAAGTGAATTTTCCAAAAAAAAAAAACGTTTTTTTACCGTGTTCCTTTATTTATGATGCAAATGTAAGTGTTAATTAGTTACACGATACTTTTAACTTTTATTCTTAAAAAAACGACTCTAATATCTGCAACATAAATTTTCAAAAAAGTATAATTGGTAACTCGACGTAATCTTCTGCTATAGAATAGGATCATCCACAAATTTAATTTAATTTTATTTATTCATCACAACGTCACTTACAGCTATTCCCCAAACATGGCATGGAAATACCCAACATAAATACAAGTCATAAATAATAGACATATGATTCATACTATTAAATGGTTAAATCAACTATTTCTTATCGCTAGCTGCCACGGTGACGCTCTGCTAGATCACTTGTAAAATCATGGTTTCATGGCATTAAAATTTACAGTTTTTTTTTGTAGTAACATTTCCTTTCCATGATGGGCCATCTACTTAGCATGTAAGTAGAACATACTACAACGTTCTTTGAACCCGGGACCTCCTGCTTCGTAGGCAGGGCCACTACCGACTAGGTTAGGAGGTCGTTGATATATACACGACTATGTACGGTCATCTGCAGAATTAAGTGCCCCCCCCTACAGAGAAAGTTTGTATGCAGAGGATTATACGTGAGCGCATTGCACTAACCCACATGCCTTTCATTACTTAACTCGCATTTCAAAAAACTAGGTAACGTATAACAATGAAACATAGGTATCTGTTTAGCTTCTGAGTTTACTATAAAATGTATGAATAAGAAATTAACTCGTTTTGCAGCGAGAGTCAGGCAATAGGTTCTCGGAACTTGTTACTCGGAACGTTCCTAACTAAGCATTGTTTCTTACCTTTTCTAACAAAATAATTAAGTTCAAAAGCGCATTTTCATCTTTCTTATAAGTATACTATCTTCTGTTACCGCGATTGTTATTCATTGAAATTAAACACTTTAGAACGGTTCTCATTTTCTAAGTCATCATCTTAACCCTGTGAAAACGCGTGCTGTAAAGGGCTCGAAACGTAGGGTGATGGTGTTAGTAAATGCTATTAATACGTTCTAAAGTGTTTATTTTCTTATAAGTAGTTAATAATGGCATTTTATAGAATAGATTTATTTTCAATTTCTCACAAACGCTTCTTCTACAGAGTAAATAAAGAAATGAGTGCTTCATAACGTTGAACAAGGCTGTATATTATAGGGATATCCGTATAACGCCTTTATGCTGCACTTAGCTGAGTTAAAGTGTAATATAACCGCCATTGTTCGTAGCGACCTACGACGCGTAGCCGCCGCGTAGCGCGCGTAGCGCCTCTACGGTGCACTTTCCCAAATCTATTATAAAACATTTTCATGCCTCTTTCAAAACCCCTCGCATTTCGCGTCGCCAGTGTCTTATTGTATTGAAACAAAAGCGAAAAATCGGGTCAAGAGAGCGCCCGATGAAACGGCCTTTAATTGAATACAGGCGTCGCCTTTCAGATTTAATATTTCCCAGGCGTTTTACTACCTACCAAACTTCACTGAAAATTCCTACGAGAAATAACTCACTCAACTTAATCATTATGCAAATATGACACTTTGAAATTTATCTTGTACCTCATTATTGCCAAACTCCGCAAAATGTTTAAAAACAACGCCGAGAGACCTCCCCAAATTTTTGTTATTCGATAAAAGTTTTCGTAAACAACAAATTTTAGACGATGATCGAGCGAGCGTCACGGCCAATTTGCATTACAGATGAACTCATGAGTCACCTGCGAGAACTTTTCCTGAGCGTCGAGGATCTCGATGAAGAGGGAGAGTTTGTGGTCCATGATGGGGAAGCCGTTGCGCGGCTGCATGAGGAGGTGGCGTACCGCCTCACGCACCGCCGCCGGCGTGCTGGGGGTGCCCGGCGTCCCCAGCGCCGGGTACGGCCCCATGAGCGCGGACAGCCCGTGGAACGTGGCCGACGGCTTCGGCGGGGCCTGCGCCGGCTGCCCCGGCAGCGACAGCCGCCGCAACGCCGCCGGCGGCACCGCGCCGTATCCGTTCGTCATAATCGCCGGTCGTTGCAACTGGTAGTCACTTCTCGAAGCCGGTATGTTGTACGCGCGCGGCAACGTCGACAGGCTGGTCGCCGGCCGCGGCCGCCGCGGCACCGGCTGCAACAGCGGCACAGTCGGCCACTCATCCTCGATAGCACCTATAGAATGAGGCCTAGTCGCTAACTGTTTCAAAGGTCGCGGAGAGACAACACTATGCGGCCGCCGAGGCGGCGGCGGTCGCCGGCGCGACACAGTCTCGGACACTATAGGGTTCGGGGGCGTGTATGGACAGAAGCCGCCGAAGTCGTCGTTGAGAGGCGACGGGCCGGGTTTGTTGGGCTCCGGGGCCGGCGGAGGAGGGTCGTCCCAACGCGGCCAACTCAAGGCGAGCGAGTCGGGCTTCCGGGGCGGCGCGGGCCGAGGCCTGCCCGCCCCCTCAGTCATGGCTGCCGCGGGCACGATCTCACATCGCGACGTCCGCCCCGCGCGACGGCCGCCGCTAGACTGAAGCGTCGCTGCGACCCCGCGCATCTCGTGTTTACGATCGTGAAAAGTTCCGTTCGGTTTTTGAAGTTTCGCCCGCAGATTAAATTTACATCTGCGAGTTTTATTCGGGCCCGCGGGGGGTGACGCGTCTGCCCGATGGAATTGTTTCGTTGTTTCTAAACGCTTGTAAAAAGGCCGACGAAAGGAAAACTTTTTACATTTATAAATCCGCTTTTCGCCACTTCGAGATTATGCTGTGACATCGTTATTCGATGAGTTTACAAGTTCAATTTTGAATTATCGCCACCTACCCTTTCAAATTACGCCCCCCTATTTATGTGAAGTATATTTACATGCAAAAAGCTTTCGTAGGGTATTAATCTCCATCGCAATGTTTGAGCATCTCGTTGCATATTTAGAATGTTTCAGTCGGATCAATGCTTCGGTATATTTACGGCTTCGTTCGGGGAATGAAAGCTATAAATAGTTTTAATAACAATTCAAGTACCTAAGCTTTTTGTCGATAAGACCGTACTTGAGGTTTTTTTATAGAAACAAAGACGTGATCAATATTGTATTTACTACCTATCTACCTTGTTGTCTTCATAGATGTTAACAGGCAAAACAATGAATGCGCACTTTTTACAAGTTTGGGAATTGTTACAGAAAATATTTAAAAAACAATAAGTACTCGTATGTCAGAGTAAACCCCAATAATAATTTGTTAACGCAACAAAAAATAAAATAAAAAAGCAACGAAACGTCCAAACAAAGAGCATTAATTCAAATAATGACATTATATTTCAATCCAATACAAGTTTAACTGAAACATACCTTAGTATAGAACACAGCGTTTAATTCAAACATCCAAATTCGTTTGTATCATATCAAAAACCTAATCAATTTCGAATGGTCCAGGTCTAAAAAAAGCAAAGTGTTTCCGTCAAGTATAGGTACACCCAATATTCTCGAGTGTTTTGTCTCGTGCTATTTCAAGCGAGCTCGAGAGATTGAGTTATCGGCCGAGTTCAAGCACCGATATCACCTTGTCTCTGGAAATTGATTTGATTGGGACATGCCGCTTAGTATGGCAATCTCTCCATAAATGTCATATTTGATTTCCAAAGCGATAAACAGAGACGATTAACATATTATAAATTGAAAGAAATTTTATCACCATACAGTAAAAAATAAAGTCACTTCCCGCTGTTCCATTCATTCCATTCTGTTTCCTTAATTATACCAAGCCACATGACGAAGTTAAAGCTAGTCCTCAAAAACATCCTGTATATCACTCGTACGCGCCGACCACCCGTTGAAATCTGACAAATAATACAGAGCATGCCAAAGAAATAAACGTACATACATACGCTTAGCCTTTATTTAGTATTGTTTTAAAAGAAACAAACAACTTTTTTCATCCTGTTTTAATCTGAAAGCGAGCTATTTTTGTTAAAGTAGTTTCAAGTGCCCCCAACCCAGTATAAGGAGCACAAGTACCTACTCACGGCCCTGAGTAGACACTCCACTTTTTGTAGACACGTTTAAATGTTCAATCAGAAGAATTGAGAGACCGATCTTCTTGAAAGACTGTTTTAACACGCTTGTAACAGACTAAGAAATTCTTTTGACCGTCTCATATGTTTCGGTAAATCAGTGACAGCAAATTTTTTTTGTGATTTCATAGTAAGTCCCATAACCAAAAATGTTACGTATGCCCTACATAATCACCTTAAATATTAGGTACTTACCAGTAAAAAATTACACTTTGTAAACGGGGTTTAATCCTGGGACATTTTAATGGTAAGTTACTCTCCTTACTACAGCAGTGATTTAAACATAATAAATATTCTTGCATATCCTAGTCCCGAAAGTATAGGTAGAAATACAAATAATTTACCATAACATAAATATAGCACAACATTTTACCACGAAATGGACTCGCCTCAGCATAATGCTGACAGGAAGGTCAACGCTGATCTTCTGGCGAGCCCATTTTGTTGACCACGATCGCATCAAGCGATCGTGGTCAACAAAAGAGGGATATAAAAATGTAAAAAACATTATAGGGATTTAAAAATGTAAAAAACATGACCTAATAATAAATCTGAACGCATTACTAGTGAACGGTAACGCGAGCATTATGTATGGCAATATTGGCATCACAGGTCCCAATAAACTCCCCAACATAAACGATACTAAACTGTATGTATGTAACTGATAGCCCTCATTAATTTAGTTATATAACATAAATGCATGCTTTGTTTAACTAACAATATAATATAAGTCACAATTAACCTGTAAACAATTACCTTAAGATAACGATTATTGAGCGCGAAGCACCAACAAACTGGTTACTCCAGTTTGGCGCATTTATGTACCTACATATATGTAATTGTTTTACGTGAATAAACGAATTAATAATTAATTAATTAATATTGTAACCAATATAATTACCATGACAACCGTACCCTATTCGATAGTAATCGCATCTCGCATGTTCTTAACTGGAGAGTCAAGATGCAAACCCTATCGAATCGCGCAGCTATAGACTACGCTCACATCGAACTTGTGGTAAGTACCCACACTATTCAAACAGCGCTTGATCGACATTGAAGTCTGACGGCGAGTCGATAAACCCTGAATACTTGTACTAACATGGATGGGAGAGCGCCGGCATCCAAATATAAGACCAAGTATTCTCATTGCTGACGCGAGCGAGATTAGGACCAGAGTAACAAGACGTCACAATCCGTAAGTATTGAGAAAAAGATAATTTACAATTGCAAAGCATGAATTAAATCATTTACTACTATATAAACTCGCTCGTTAGTATCCTCCGTGAACATGGCGCTTGCAACAGTGTCGAAATATCGGATGCTCAATAAAACAAACATACAAGGTAATTATCTCGTTTTAGATATTAGTTATAATGCTGTCATGTTGGTCCGCTCGATCGTTCACTTCGTTCGTCTGGGCAATACGTGCCAACACATGCTTCAGTGAAAAAACTAAACACTGAATGCAGCTGTTCATTCGCAACGTGAGTGAAATACCTATGAATGATATTTTACAAATTCGATTTTTCATCGACACGTATGGTAGTTTCGAATCGGGGATTTTAGCAGAACATGCACGCCTCGATAACTTTGATTCAAAACTTTAGACAAAAGTACAAGCACCATTTATATGCAGTATATTATCACCATCCAGAATTTTTAGATGTTTTTCAAGTCAATGTATCCTTCATGCATTCAGGTAACGATTATCTTGAGACTTTTATATACCCAAATATTATTAATCCTCAAAAACCGCATATTAAGACTTTTTCGTTGGGAATTTCTTATCTGTGAAAGTGTTATTATAGCTATGTAATATCATCGACTTCGATAATATTATTACATTCAAATTTCGAACGTCTCCGTTAAACAAGGAAATTAGATTTGACCGCCGCCAACACAAGTTGGTCTCTGAAAAATAAATGTCAAACTTCAACGTCAGAAAAGTTTTCATTCATGAAAGCCGTAATGGTGCTCGAAATATGCGGCTTGCAGGCATCATGGAGAGCTCATGATATGTGTGTTTATACCAGGGATGGTGTACCGGAATTATTTTCAAACAAATGAAACGGTGAAAAATATTAAATAAAATAATTTCATTTGTGTCAACAAAAAGTTGAAATGAAACGGTATTTAATTTCGGTATCTCAGTTTGTAATGAATATTTTAGCATTTTATTCAATAAATCCGCCTAAATACCGTTTAATAGTAGCAATCAAATATTGCGTATGCTGGGCATAATTTATATTTTCAATTATACCTGATATAAACCAATGTCTATGTGACTGTAAATAAAAGAAGAAATATTTTTTACCCGGTTTTAACCTATCTATATTATGTCCTCTCGCGACGAATAGGTATTTGTTCTGGAATTAGTTCACCTAATTCCGTTCACTGTAGATTACTTTAATATACAAATAAGTAAAAAACGAAATTTACCTGCCATCACAATTCTCCAAACACCCTAAACAGCATAAGACTACCAATACATCTCCCGATGTAATTCGGACAGCAAATAATTTACATCAGCCGGCCAAGAAGCTTTGAAATGCGAAAAGGCCAGATCAAAGGGAGGCCAAGAAAAACGAAGGGATCCTAATTCCTTTAACAGAATATTGAAAGGTCCAATTCCGGCCGCCTTAGCAAGTATTAGAAAAATAGTGGAATGCAAGCGGTCCGATATTAGACTGGGGATCAATGGAGGACGTTTAGCTTGGATATTTGATGCGATATGCGTTTTGTGTCTTGTCATTCAAGTTATTAAATTCTTTGGTGAGATAAAACGTTGCGTTCATTGTAAGGATTTGAAAATGTAAAAAAGAAAAATCATGAAACAAATCATTTAAATTTTGTAATAAATATTTTGATTCATGTTTTTTTTTTGTAGTCGCACTACTGTATCTAAATTATACATTGAAAGAGATGTCTTATATTTAGGCGTCTACGGGTGTGGGGTTAGGGCGTCTGGTGGTTTCATCCCAGCCTTGAATAACGGGGGCCTTGTTCACTTATTCTGTGACATCTCTCATCATCATCAATTTTATAAGGAAAAACATGTTTTTACACCACGTCGGTGGCAAATAGGCAGACGGGCCGCATGACGGAAAGCGGTTATCATAGTCTATGGACAACTGAAACTCCACGCGCGTCGAAACTGAGTTTAATTACATATTACGTTAATTGCAGATAGACAAACATTTCACAAGATATTCGAAATTAGGTTTGTTTCTTGCCTTCAATTATACGTAAATTCTAAAAGATAAGTAGTTTAGAAACCATATAGCTTGTCAAAATATGCAATTTATTATCCTCTAGACCTCTGTCCTACATTTTGAGACATATAGTTTCAAATTAATCGAGGTAAACTTCATGGGTCCGACTTGACTAAGATTTGTGTGAGACATCGGATCGTCAGCGGGGCCTTAAGAATGCGTGAGACGCAATTTTCATACGGTACCATTAATCAGGGTGCGCGGACCACTGGGCAGAATCTTACTTCTAGTGATGCCACTGTATCGATATACTTATCGATATAAAATATGAACTGCTGACGATGGACGTAAGGATACGAGACGTTTATTTTCATACGACAAAACTAATCAGCTGTGCTGGACAGGATTTTGACCCTAGTGAATGACTATCGATAAAACTAAACCAGAGATGGCAAACGTCAGAATCTGAGACGTTATTGTCATATGGCAGAATTTATCAGAACTGCAAGAGGCAGGATTTAAAATCGCCGTCAAAACAACTTCCTAACAATGTAAACAAACCACCACACTGATCGTAATAACCTAACTTTATTGTTTTTAATAATGTCTTCTTTAAGTTATTTATGTTGTTGTGTTGTGTTTCTGTCGGTGAGTAAGTTTGCCAGAGCTCCAAGAGGATTCGCTGTGTTGACAGCTGGGGAGTGGGGTGTACCCACGGAGCTAAGCTTGCCACTTTAGCTGTCAACACAGCGAATCCTCCTTTTTTAAAGGGTCGACAACGCGCGTGTAACTACCCTGGAGTTGCAGGCGTCCATAGGCTACGGTGACCGCTTACCATCAGGCGGGCCGTATGCTTGTTTGTCAACGTCGTAGTATAAAAAAAAAAATATCTTAAGTTTTGTATGTTACAATATTACGACCATATCAGTAGTGAACGTCTTCAGTCGTGTCTGGTGAGTTAGTGTGAAAATATATGGAGAAACAGTGACAAAACATGTGATACCTTTTGTTTGCAATATTCGTAAGTTCTATAGACGGCGATTTTAGGCAGGATTAATCAGAACTGCAAGCAAAATTTTTATGGTATAGGGGGCAAACGAGCAAACGAATCGCCTGATGGTAAGCGATTAACGTCGTCCATAGACACCCGCAACACCAGAGGTGTCGCAAGTGCGTTGCCGGCCTTTAAGGTGGGAGTACGCTCTTTTCTTGAAGGTTTGAAGGTCGTATCGGTCCGGAAACACCGCTGGCTGGCTGGCTGGCTGTTCGTTCCACAGTTTAGCTGTGCGATTTATGAATTTAGTATCTAATGGTGAGACCGCGTCGATAATGTCGTTAATTCAAAGCGATTTATCGTATATTAGTAGCAAGTAGATACAATAAAACGCTCGTAAGGACAATTTAAGAGTTGCCTCTGTAGCGGGTGGTCGTTGCTGGGGCCTTACCGTGACATCTTAACGCAATTCAGTTTAGGTTCTTAACTGTGCTCAGTTGTATGGCAGCGACTTAGTTTAGGTCCTAAACTGAATCGTCTTAAGACATGGTAAGGCCCCTGATGACGATCAAAACATGTCGAGTGAAAATTAACTTAATTACGTGATTGACCCGTTTTAACTATCATTTAACAAGCAGATACTGATAGAAAACAGGTAACAAATGCATGTTAGATATTTTAGCATGCTATTGTCTTGTGTATTACTTAATTTACTAAAAAAAATATCCGTATAAATCACTGAGCAGAATTCCTACTGTCACTGTGTTACTCGGTATTGATTTACGTACATAACTTGATTTTTACTCTTAAAAAAAGGTTATGTTGTTATATTTTTCTTGCACCTATTAGAATATTGCCGTTGGAATGACTAAGATTGTTTTTTTTTTAATAAATTGTAACTTCTGGTATGGTTTAATGTTTAACCATTGTCAAAAATGAAATGCAGTAAGCATCGACGGACCATGCAAAATATTCTTATCGATTCGATTACATTTTTCAATGATTACAAAATTCACCATTTTAATGCACACACGCGTTCAAAAGTGCATGGGCAATTTATGAATTATTTCATTAACTGCCCATGCAATATTTAACGCGATAGTATCGATAAGTTTCTTAGTGTCACATCCCTAAAGGCAGTTCCACACGAGCGCGCCGCAGCCGGCGGCCTGTCGGCGTCGTGAAGCTATGTGATGCGAGTCTCTGCAATACGAGGATTCGAGCGAATAGTACATCTGATTTCATGTTTGGCAAGAAACAAGAGTCAGATCAATTTGCATCGATTTTGATATTCATCATCATCAGTCGTTCCCTCAATGCTGAGGATCGTGACATCATGTCATTCTCTTGAAGACCAGATTCCTCCATAGGTTCCTATCTCTCGCCAAATGCATTGATATTAGAGACTGTCTTATTATAAACGTCAAGCTTCTATGAAATTAAGACGTTTAAGTTAAGTTTAAATTAAACCAAAATATCGGGAGCAAGAAAACAAATATACATGGTAAATTTCTCGTTTTAAATAGTAATTACAATGTTAATGACCATGCTAGCATAAAATCGTATACGATGATGATAACTGTTTTAAAATGCTACATTTCATTGAATACTAATCGCGGTTATACAAGACAATATTATATTTTTAACACATTCAGTGCCAGTGACGCATATGTGCGTTCGCCATTCCTAGGCCAACAGGCAGCGAATGCGTTAAAAAATACAAACGTGTTGAAAATTATAACATAACATTGTTTTTTATTTTGTTCGAGTCTGCATCTATATTTACACCTAAGTATGTAAATATTAAGATGTATTGGCTCATTAATCTCCGAGCACATCCATAATCATACACCTTAATCTAATTAATTAAATACCCAAAGCAACACCCTAACATTCTCCTGTTATCAAAAAGGACATAAGCGCCAGCCATCACTTAATGTTTAACATCTTTTTGGAACATTTACTAACGTCAATATCCTTCGAGTTCACCATAGTTTGCTTTACTCAAAAAGAGCTTAAATACCAAGCGTTTCACAGTAACATACAGAGTGATTTTGTTTTGTGTACCTAACCCATTGACTTATGAAAAAAAACGACACAAAAACCAGAACAAAAACGTGAAAAAGTGTGGGTCAGAATGATATTAGTGAACAATTTTGCGTTGATGATGATACAAACTATAAATATTTCGTACGAAAAAGTGGTTTCTGACGTAAGTATTAAGTATCAAATTCATACACACAACTACCAACACGGTTAAAACTTAACTATATTGGCACTTAACGAAACTTTACGTTCCAAACAAGACTATAAGAAAAAGTGCTGCAACCGCAGCACTTTTATGACGTTATTTTTTCGGCTGGTTTTTTTATCAAGATTTATTATACAGAACATAGCAAAGTAAAATACTCGCAAACATACCTACTCGTAATAATATATTTTGTGTGTAAATAGAGAGTTCTTCTTAGCATAGTAAAGTTATGTGCAATCGTAAAACACAGTTTATACAAGTACATACACACACACAGTTTCCTAGTACAGTCTGTTTCATTACGTCTGACTAGTCCATGGCGTTCTCTCTGCTCAAGTCCCATGACACTGGCATGGGCAACAGAACAGCCATGATTTAACCACCATAACCAGAGTGAACCTTGTTGTGTCAGACATAAAATCACCCTCGATAGTTTTATATGTAAGAAGTATACTAGATGTGTAACTGATTAACTGTGGACCCATAAATCAGGGCTGGAGGGTAATCACTCCACAGACAAAAGACACAGATGAAATGCCATTCAGATCCAATTGCTATGTTTGCTGTGCTGTGTAATGTAATTCATTTTTTATTTTATTTAGGGAAGCATCTGTGTTTAATGTTTTAAATAGTTATTGTGGGTGTTATGCTTCATTTTAGTACCTATACTTTATCAAATACCTTTAATTTTATTTTAGGGTTATGCAACAATAATCATTACAATAAAGCATCTGCATGTCAATGTCATGACATTTACAATATATAGTGACAATAAGTAAAAGTAGGTATAATCTATTGATAATTCAACAGCCAAAACCTTGGTAAACAATATTAAAGGCAATGTAAATGTGGCCTAGAGTTCCAATTAGTAGACTACACTTGGCACCTATGGCAAATTCACCCTGTATACCTGTTACACAGGTAGTACACTAGTGTAACTGATTAACTGTGTACCCATCAACTGGGCCGGAGGGTAATCACTCCACGGACAAAAGACACGGGTGGGATAGAATCCATTCCAATGTTCGGTGTGTTTACTACGCACGGGCGAGTTATACAGAATACGCTTTTTGATATTTTGGCAAAGCATTAATGTATTAAATATGGAGGATTTTAAATGGATGATTGGAAAAGGCTGTAAACAGTGTGGCAGACAAAGGTAGACATAAAATAAAGCAGAAATAAACGCAAACAACAGTAGCAACACTAGTACTCTAGTCAAATACCTATGTCATTATTTTCATAAGCAAACATCTGCCAAACAGTATAGTTACTGCTCGCACTTATGCGATAAAATGAGATGCAAGATATATATACAATGCTGCCTGCTAAAATAAATTTTACGCCCTCTGTAAATGTCTACTTCTTTCTGTCGGGCTGTATTACAGTAAGTATGTATATGTATATACTTATTTCAAACCTCAATTAGGGTTAGTTAATAAATGCGTTTAATCAGTTCTGAAGTGTTTAATTTCAATGAACAACAATCGAGGAAACGGAAGACAATATTAAACACTAATTAAATTATAAACTTTTTATTCCTGCATAATGGGGCGTGACTGTTCTACTGTTCAAATATAAATAAAATTATTTTTTTGCTTATGTGCTTTTTTATGAGAACGACTTTTTTTATGAGAAACTAATGTCTTCAAACCGAAATTATTCCTTCAGAATCTCTCCCCACTTATAACCCCATTTGTCAAACTACTGGAACTAACTTTGATAAATTAGATGCCAATAGATTCATCTTCATTACTCATTAAAGTTTTAATTGACTTAAAGCGACTACTTAAGAGCCGTTGATTATAATATCTTTAATACTTTAACAAGAAATGTTGGTGATACGTTTAGATACGACCAGCCGCATACAAATCTTTGTCGTACCACGATACGGTTTACGCTCTTAAAATGATCACCAACATTATTGTTACCCTGTAGAAACTACCGTTTTCTAAATTGTTTTTTCTACTCCAACAATTCTATAATATTTAGATGACTGACAGCGATATTAAAAAAGTATACATTATAACGTTGTCTATGGTATTCCATAAAAACACTGCCTCTATAGATTTTTAATAATATAATGAGCACTGTTGTTTTTTTAATTTCTATAGTGGGCACGACATCTTCCACATTCTGCCACGTTTCTAGATTTTGCTTTTTACGCTATTTTAGCTGTCGTAGAAAAACTAGCGTATGCAACAGTTCATAATTGGTTCTTACAACTCTCGGGTCTATTATTACAAAACGAGACTTCGTCTCTCAACGGCGTCCCTCAAGTTTTAAGAACCCTTATTATATCACTGTTGCATAAACTACTATTCCCGTGCTACAATTCAACTAATTACCATTTCACAACCAAATTAATGCACGTTGCAACAAAACGGAACAACAGAAACTAACTGCAACAAACAAATTTATAATCCCACCTCGTTCTATAAAAAGGCGGGCATTAAAACCTCGTTAGAGTACTATCTGTAGTACCTATTGTTTTCGTTCTTTGTTTAGCCCATTATGAGGTGTTACAGTAGCTGGATTTATTGTTTGCAGTTGGGTGAAAACAGTGTAAAAATATGGGTGGCCACATCTCACTCAAAAATATGTGGCATAGCAACTTATTTCGGTGTTTTAAGAGCGAAGTAGGTCTAGGAGGCTATTTTTACGATATACGACTTTTTAGTAGGGGTAGATTCTTCAGGTTAACTCGAGTTAATCTCTCTAACAAACTAGTGTCTTCTAAAATCGCCGTCAATGCAACTTGCAAACAATGTAAAAAACCGCCATATTGATCTTTATAACCTCACTTTTAAGTTTTTAATGAAATGTCTAAGATTAACTTATTTATCTTATGTTTTGTATGTTACGATAATACGACCGTTTCAGTAGTGAATGGTTTCAGTGGTGTTTGATAAGGTAGTGTGAAAACAAGGAGAAACAGTGACAAAACATGTGACGCCTGTTGTTTACATTGTTAGGAAGTTCCATTGACGTATCTTTTACTACCGTTTTCAAGATATTCAATAATAGTACATTACTGTTGAGGCATGGAAAAGGAGCGATTAGCAGGCTAAATAATATGGTTAATGGACGACTTTTGGAGTCAGTTTTGCCTAATGGGTCGGAAGAGCAGACGGAAGTCGCTTTCATAAAACTAGCGCGTACATCAAACCTTAGGATTAGTTACCAAAGCAGACCCCAAGGTGCCTATGGCATAAGCCGGGCAAAATGCGAAGTTCGACTACTGTTAATATACTTATATCGGGTTACTCACGTCTAGAAAGTCGAAAATAGCTCGATATGTTTCGGAACCCATAATCATGAGTGACCACCGCTTGCGGCAATTGCTCTGTACGCAGAGCAATTGCCGCAAGTGGTCATATTACGTCATATTTTTATTTTGTTGTCGTTCTTTTTTTCGCGTTAGATTTGTATGAAATTTGGTGGGTAGGTAGAGTTCCTTATTCTACGCTAGATAGATACGACATCCCAAAGTGCGACAAAAATTTTGTATGAAAATCCCATACGATTTCGTAACTCAGTGGTAAAAATTGTGGGACATACTGGGAAATTGGGTCTATCTTGACTCGTCCTACCTACCAAATTTCATTCAAAATCAACGCAAAAAAAAGACAACAAAATAAAAATCCGCCCATTAGCGATTTTCGACTTTATAGACGTGAGGGTTACTCACATAAGTATATTTATGTCTAATACTCACGGGAGTTTTCTATTTAAAAGTTGGACTACGGGTCTAAATACGTCTAATACTGCGCTATTAAGTATGAGGTGTTGCAACTAACTCGATTTACTGTTCCCAGTCGGGTAAAGCATAAACTGGAGCGTGTACATTGTGAGTTAACGATTGCCAGTAAGGTTAAGTGCAACTTAACCTGGAATAGCTTGTTCTGTAAACACTAAGTAGCTGCAACATTTTCTAGACGTTTTCTTAGTCTTAGTTATACACGTATACATGTATACAATTTGTATACACTGCAAGAGGAAACTATAAGGTTTTATTTATATGTATTAGCATTTAAATAGGTTGTTTCTTTTGTACAGCCTCTGAAAAACTAGCTACTGAGAATAAAAGATTAACCCGATAGCTTTTCAGAGGCTATCGAGTATTTTACTTAAAACGTAATGCGTTTTGACGACCTAGAATCCTGGTTAGGGCATTTATTTGTGGGTTTATCACGATTTGTTCCTGAGTTATGGATGTTTTCTATGTATTTAGGTGTTCATATGTATATGTATATATATCGTCGCCTAGTAGCCACATCACAAGCCTTATTGAGCTTACCGTGGGACGAGGTCGATTTGTGTTAGACTGTCAATATTTATTAACTTATTGATTTATACATTTTTTTTAAAGCACGAATCAAATCATCCATTAAATGTAATAAATATTTTGATTCATGTTTTTTTTGTGTTTTTTTTTTAAGTAGTCACACTACAATATATAAATTATAAATAGAAAGATTATAGATAGATTATTGATTTATGTTAATAAAGTCATAACCACGTTATCTCGTCCAAGCAATTGAACTGTTAAACTTTAAAATGTCATTTTAATCCTCAAACTTCTATGAAATTATGAAGTTTACGAAACAACTTCACAGTCTGTGTTATCAAAAAAAAACTTACCATACTTATTTTTTTTTTTTGCTTTTCGACTTTATAGACGTTAGTAACCCGGTTTAAGTATATTAACTTACCATACGTTATATTTCAAAGACCGTAGACAGAGCCGATTTCACTTGACTATGCGAAATATTGATGTAAATTTTATTTTATTTTTTAAAAATTCTATTAGTAAGTACAGTGCCTCAAGGCCTATTTTAGATTAAAAGTAGGTAGAGGTAGCTAGGTAGGTAAGTAAGTTACAATTACTGGATACATTTTGATAATAAATGATAAAACGAACATGATATTTACCGCCGCGATTAGTTTCATTTCAATTAATTTGAGTTAAAAGCCGATAAGCATCTCCGTTCGATAATGTACCTGTAATTTACCCAAGATAACTCCCAGACGAACTTGTCCCATGAATCAGTGTCTAATGAGAGTTTAGGTCGGCGGTTGGTTAACTCCAGCCAGGTGAAACATTCCAAGTTTCAAAATCTAATCTTGATGTCATATTGATTTGAGATTCGCACAACTTGCTCGCGCTGCGTCGATATATAAGAAGAAGCGAGATGCAATGGGTAATCAAGTTGATTAATATATATTGTATGCCCGTATGAAAATCCTTAAGAGCAGTGTTCTTATGGAATACCATTGACAAAGGTTTTTTAATATCGCTGACAGCCATCTAATTGACAGATAGAAGTGCTGGAGTAGAAACATTATATAAACCGTCGCTGGTAAAACTTGTAATGATAATATAAAACATTAATTACTACCAAGAAATATCTAAAGGAAAAATTTAAGAGGCTTTTATACAAGGCGTGAAATAGATTGTTTACTAAAACAACAGCATATCTTGTTCACCGCTTTCATTGCAATCTGAACCCTGTGGTTATGTTAATAACGTTGATATTACATTGAACATGAAATGGTGGCCCATGAGGGGAAATTCGATAAAGGCAGACAATTCGGCCCTTATTATTATTGGGCCCTTTCTGTCAACCAATTCAGCCGGAAGGATGTTCGAGCCAGTTCCAGGGCCGGCTCTAATTAAACACGGCGATTCAAGTCGAGTGAAAACCCTTGTATTGTGACTATTGTTTTTGCAAACAAGTCACGCCGCGTCGAATTATTTCCACGTTTTTACTTAGCTGAACTTGATCTAATTATTGGGAGTACAAAACTGGTTACACACATTAATTATTACAATATCAACCCCCCCTATTAAAAAACAGACGTTTCTAACAAAGATAAATGTGAAACTCATAGATAAGAACAAACAATAATTTAGCTAAACTGTGATTGCTGTGATGTGCTTGAAACGAGTGCTGTAAAGGGCTCGAAACGTACGGTCATGGTGTTAATAAACGCGATTAATCCATTCAAAAGTGTTCAATTTCAATGAATAACAATCGAGGTAATAGAAGACAATACTATCAATAGAACATCTCCAAAAATAAAGCTTCTTGGCACACTGTGAGATCACCAATATTATAGTTAGGTACACCTGTACAACCTACTCCCCAAGACACTTACTGGCAAAAATTAATAAACCCCGCCACCATGTGTATGCGCATATTCGATGAGGCATCACTCTCACGCGTGGGCCCTTCACGCTCATAAATATGTATACGTGTATTGTATTCCGAGACAATTTAGAAATAACCAGACTGAGTAAAGAGTGGTGAAATATTCGAATATGTTGAGCAATAAGTCCGTCTGCTATTAATTTGTTTTATTTTCCTTTGTACCTTTGGTAGGCAGTAAATGGTACATCTTGTATGAAGGACGGTAAACGAAGTGTGAATTTAATTTTAGTACAAGTTGGAAATTCTTGTACCGCCCGTGATACATACAATGTTTTTCATGACATCTGCGAGGAAATAAATAAACAATAATTATAAGCGGTAGTGTAGTAGCACAGTCCACAGTACTCCGGAGTGAGCGGCGACTACGTGCGGCGAGCGCGTGGCGCGCAGGCCCTCAGCTCATTAAGTCTAAGTATGCTTGCATGTAATAAATATCACCATTTACGAGCAGGTGTGATAAAAAGTGTATAATTTTGTGTCTTTTTTTCGTTGTATTATTTTACTGGTGTGACAAAAAGTATGTTGGATTAGACAATGACAGTTGATTGTCTTTCTTCCGAAACATACTGTCGTGGTATTCTTGTGCTATGACTAATTGATAAGGATAAGGATGTACTTTTTGTATTTTTTTTACAAATAAGGTGTAAAATCTCTTCGACAATTCACTAAATATTTTTAATTTGGGGCCAACCTCCAACTCGCCCATGTCGTCAAATTTATAAAATATAATAATCAAACCATTTCGGTAATCCTCAATTTTAAATGCCCCTTTAATTGGCAAGAACAAGGGACAAAACACATTAACATTAACATTGGGAATAAGTAATAAACTTAGTATAAATACTTACCGACGTCATCAATGATTCACCGCCAGACTTATCAAAGTACGTACCTGTAAAAATAATTATTAAATTAAAAATCTTTAATTTAAATACTATACGGTAATCTGGACACCAACTGCAACTTCTAAATTGGAGTATAACTGACAGAATCAGAGGTCAAAAATGCTGATAATCAGGGTCCGTAATTTTCATGCCGGTTTCGTCAAAATGACGTGTATAAAACACAGGATGTTTAAATACGAAATGAGTTAATTATATACATGTACGTACATACATACATGTACATATGCATATATAATAATGTCCGTAACTCAGGAACAACTCTTGTTAAACACAAAAATAAATCCCCTTACCGGGATTGGAACCCGGGACCTCCAGCTTCGTAGACAACGTCAATAACAACTTGGCTAGGGAGACCGTTTTTTAAATGGTTGGGGTTTCTATCCACGTTTCTTGTGTAAATAAAAATATGTACATAGTTCTTAACTATTTTCATCCCCCATCCGCTTTCAAAATTCCCCATTTAACTTTTCTTTACGACAAAATTTAAATTAAAAAAGTATTTCTTTCTGGTATTATCGTGGCGCTTTGAAGTTTAAAGTTCGGCCAGTAATTTGAAAACTCTTCACTATAAATATTAAAGAACTACTCCTAGTTGGGAATTAAGTCATAGCGAACTTATATTTTGTAGAAGAAACTTAAACCCTACACAAATTTTCAGTTGGAAGACCAGTTCTTGAAATAACTAAGGTGGACGGCCCAGTGGATGACACTTTTGGACAAGAAAAGTAAACAAAAGTAGGTACAAATTTTTTTCCGGATAAAAAAATAATACTCACACGAACTCACTAGATAAGGAAGAGTGTCAGGCCAAGCCACAACTAGGTAAGTACTTACAAAACAAATTTACAGAAAAATCATACAAGTATTTAATTTTATTTTTATTTTTTATCATATCTCATGCTCTGATAATGGGCCATTGTTAAGGTAGCTATGATGCGGGTGATAAATTATACGTTTCCGCCCTAGGGCCTTTTACTTTCCAATTGCATTTATTTCTTAATGTTTACTAATAAAAAAAATAGTTACGAGAAGTTTGTTTTTAGATATATTTTAATACCTAAATAAAACTGTGTTTCTCCGTCCTCATATTCGATATGAAAAGTAAAGTGTTCAACTCAGGTAAAAGGCACGATTTCAGTCTCAGATTACCGGCACTCCAAACCATCCGAGCGCCAAATACCTGGCCTGAAATTGGCACCTTTACTCCCTTGGTTAACAATCTACTAATTATATTCAGTTATTTTACTTTATTTCTCTCTGAGTCCATTAACTTAAAAATACATTAAAGCGCAGCTCAAGTTAAACTCGTCTAAGCAAACACCGGTCGCGATAAGAATATGAAATACGCATACTAAATATGTAAATTAAAATGTAACAAAACCTAGCGGCTGCGAAAATAACACTAACGAGAGAAACTGACAGCGCTATTTACTTTTACATTAATTTTCATTTTCAAAAATAGGGTATCATTTCCTTTTTTTTAAATATAGGAAATTTTGGGTGTTTTTATAACCAGAATCACGAGTACTATTGATTTTAAAAAAGAAAAAGAATGTCCCGTTTTTTTGTTTGGTCAGTTTCGTCACGCATTTTTTCATATATTTTGTATGGGCCGATACAAAACTGTTTTTTTATTTTTTAAGGAAAATCGAGGACCCATTTTCATTAAAATGGTGCAATTTTTCTGAAAATGCCCTTTCACAGGGTTAAGATGATGACTGAGTCATGGTGTTAAACGCGATTAATCCGTTATAAAGTGTTTAATTCCAATGAATAACAATGAATTTCAATGAAAAAGCGGTAAAAGAAGACAATGTAATATTATTTTTAAAATATAATTATGGTATTTAAAATCAAGTTTAATTCAGAGAAAAGTAAAGTATTAAATAATATTTAAAACGGGTCACTCACGTAATTTAGTCGATTTTCGCTCGACATGTTTCGTTCTTTACGAAGAACGTCATCAGCCGCCAGCTCTGTCGCGGGTGGTCGCTCCTGATGACGTTCTTCGTAAAGAACGAAACATGTCGAGCGAAAATCGACTAAATTACGTGAGTGACCCGTTTTAAATATTATTTAATATGTTCGAGTCTCACGAGAGTTTTATAGTTAAAAAAGTAAAGTAAATATAACTATTAAAATTACTATTTAATTAGGTATTTATCATGTATATTTGTTTGCATGAGCTTACTAGATAAGAGGGTAGATCAACTCAACTAAAAACTCGCAGTAAGTATATCAGTTACACCGTGAGCATAGCACTTGTAACAGTGCCGAAATATCGGGAGCTCTCATCATAATGTAAATGACCATGTTAGATTAAAAAACAAGAAAACAAATTTGATTAGGCAAAATAATTTCACTAAAAGCGAATCTACACTCATTTTCCTGATTTTAAAACGTGTGCGATAAAAACTGACTGTAAGTAATAAACTTCAACGTTGACAAGGATGTTAAAAACCACCTCTAGTTATTGTTCTGGGGTAGACCCCCGCCACAGCGCAAATAAACGAACTTCGTAAATGGTTGGAGTTAAGAAACTTGGTGCGAAGTTGCGACGCACACTTTGCAACTACCTTACAGTGACAAAAGGTTGCACATCACATGGGGGGTATGTTACATGAGCCCTTTTGGTGTGAAGCGACAGAGTTTTCTCGACAACTTTCGCTTTTGTCGCATCTTCGGGTTGGCGTTGAAATTTAAAACCGGGATCGGACATAGTCTAAAAAGGACGGTAAAACGCAAGTAAATGTTTATTTGTTTTTATTTGGTTTTCTTGTTTGATTTGTTTTTATTTAGAGCTTCTGGGCCTGCTACAAGTAGCTTAGAATTTTGATGATCTGTGAGTAAATGACCAAACTAAGGAACTTTGACGTTCGATAGTTCTTAAACAACAAATTCAAATTAAATGTTATAGAGAATATATCTACTTCATGTTAAAGTTAACATGTCACAGAAAATTCAGAGTCTTAGCTTTAACCAGCGCGAAATTAGAGTAGCTTGAATATGGCCTGAATAGCTTCGAGAAAAGGATGGTACGGCCCTGCCGTTGTAGTAATCGACTTGTCGATATTTTACAGATATTTGAGGTTTTACAGATAACTTAGAAAAATCTCAAAACGCAAATCAAGCAATAACCTCCTGGACCCTGGAGGTATCGATTACGGGACCACTATTATTTACCTATTTTTTTAATCGAATAAGACTTCTGTCTAAGCCACCCGGATCGCTAATTGGCCATCTGAGACTCGGTGTTTATTTTATTAGCTTGACAGTTTCGTTCGGAAACGTTCTGTGTGCAAACTTTTTAGGATGCTTTGAAATCGCACAGGAGGTTTTTTAAATCCTATGTCCTTAAGCGAGGACCGGGGATCCAGGAAGATAATCTAAACAATCAATAATTTTGCAACATTTCTGAAAAATAAAACTAGAAAGTAGATATCTCGACAAATCAAGCAGTCATTTAAATAACTTTACTATCAGGAACTTGTCAAGTCGACCCCCAAAATCTTATTCAACCAAAAATATGTTAAATAAGACCCGAAAACAACATAAAAGTAGGCGCCGGCTGCTCAAAGAATCCCTAAAGTTGAGCAATATTCAATATACTCGCTCAAAACACGGGGTTAGCGACATTTGAATAGCTTGCAGAGTATCCGAATATAAATGACAGTCCGTCAGCATCAAGAAGAACCCAGGTTTTAAAATGATACGTTCGGGTAAGGGCTGTACTGGGCAATTCGTTTAGTTTGCAAGCTGTCCCGAAATTCACTAAGTATCCACTTTTTTTATTTGAATTTTTTGAATCGCAAACTTTTATATCTATATTACGGTTACCATTTCTTGAAAGACTTTGTATATTCTCATATTATAACATGAAAAATTAAAAACAAGAAACAAATTTAATAAAACTGACTATATGCCATTTTGTTTACTTAATTATACCAAACAACATGACGAGGTTAAAGCAAATGCAGTCTAGATTTATAGACAAACGCTGACTGTACAAGAAAAGAAATGCTCTGTGCATACTAATTATACGCTCTACGAAATAAAGCTAAACTATATAAAATTGCTATCCCTACCCTTGCTATTGCTACCCTCGTTTTAAAACGAAAAACATTATGTGGGAGCACTAAACTCCAGTTCTTAAGCAAAGCTAACATAACGATATAATAAAAGGATACATGGTCGCGAAACTTACGAATACATAAGCACAAAAGATTTGCATCAGTACTGCCATCTTTATCGGATTGCTACTAAACTAAAGGACATTGCAAAGTAAAATATTTTGCTGTAAAGCGCCCCTTGAATGAACAAGCCAAGAAGGGCACCAAGTAAGGACCAACTGGTTAGTAGTTTTTGGCACTACCCACAGATGGCGCTGTAAAAAAATATGAGGGTGGCGTAGTGTACAAGCTGCGCACACCCAGCGTCATCTGTCGGTGAAATTTCGAACTAGTTGTATACAAACGTTGGACAGGGTGGGTTTAATTTAACGTGGTACGGCAGAGAGGGCGCTGTTTACTAAAGCTTATAATTAAATTACACTAAACAAATCAAAGTATATTTGGTACATGTTCGGCCGTAGACGACGAAGATGTTGTTCTTGTAAACAATTATTATTCGAGTTATTATCTTTTGCTCTAAATCATAGATATACCAATGTTGTTATCTAATCTTTGCCTTACAAGACTAGAGTAAAATATTAGTGTTAAAGTAAAATATGGGACATACCTTGAGCAGATGAGGATCCCTCTCAGCCGCGTCCAGCAACGACTCCGCTTCGCTCAGCCAAGCGACGAACTTCTCCAGCGAGCGATCGAAGTTCTGCAGCGACGACACTGCTGAGTGAAGGGCTTTGCCGCGAGCCACAATGCTGCAGGGAAAACATAATCGATTTAGTCGGATTGACATATGCCTTTTGCATTTAATCCACACGGAGAGAATATAATAATTAAATTACTTTAAAATTAAAATTTAAAGTCATGCCTTGTGAGGTTAAACCTTAATTTTTACGATCTCCATGACACAAAGCATGATTTGAATGAAACATTATTTTTCAGTCTCATTTCAAAGTAATGCTAAGCAGAAAGTACATATAAGGTATTACTGGTATTAGTAATTTGGAACACGTGCAAGAGATGGCGCTGTACGGCCAACTCCGAAATATTCAACTTGTGCACAAACGAGTTACCTACAGAACTAACTGACTGTAGTGAAAGATGGCAGCACTGTTCGTTTTCACTTCATTGACACCGACTGTTTCATAACTTTCATTCCATACGAAACTATACCTACTTTACCTAATAAGTAAGGAAATAATGGTGTAGCCATGAAAATATTGTACGAGTTTATAAAAGATATTAGGACTATTTATTTTTCCAAATATACAATACATATTGAACCGCGTAATGTATATACCTAACCTAGTCAGTAAGCCAATATAAGTATTTTTTTTACTCCAGCACTTCTATCTGTCAATTAGATGACTGACAGCGATATTAAAAAAGTACACATTATAACGTTGTCTATGATATTGCATAAGAACACTGCTCATATGGATTTTCATAATATAATACCATTAGCACTGTTGTTATTTTTTTATTTCTATAGTGGGCATACGACTTAATCCACAGTCAATGCCAGTCAATGCCACCTTTCAAGATTTTGTTTTTTCGCCATTTTAGCTGTCGTAGAAAAACTAGCGTATGCAACAGCTAATTATTCTTAAAACTCTTGGGTCTATTATTACAAAACTCGACTTCATCTCATTCTGTAACAGCGACCCTCAAGTTTTAAGAACCCTTATTATGTCACTGTTGCATAAACTACTATTATTTTACAGTCATATTTGTACATGTTTAAAAAAGACATGCTCACATATAATTAAATACTTAAAACATTGACTAAATCTGTAAACTCATACAGTTCATTACCAAATAAACATGCAAATGTAACCAAGCCTTTTAAAAATTGACTTCTGAATTTAATTTACGGTAAAAGCCGGTCCTAGGTCCATTTTCACTTTTATTTTAGACCGAATGTGATAGTACGTAAGGTTTAAATTTGTAAAAAAAAAATTAACAGCTTTCCGCCCTTTGAAAGGTTAAACTGTTTGGATGAAGTTTACGGTGCAAGCCAAAGACCGTTGGATAATAAAGACAGGGAATCATCATACATGTAACAAATTAAATATTTTTACATTATGTATTGCAGACCATCAATAATGTTTGGTTTTAAAGTGAACTTGACGTCTAAACGCTCATAATTTATTTACCTACCCTTAATACTTAATAATTTATTTACCTACCTTTACTCATTGTTTTTTTTTCTTGCTGTGCATGCATGTTTTGGACGGCATTCTTATTTTATACCTACCTCATATAGCTGCTGTAATAATGTAATGAATGTTGTCTGTTTTGTGTGCCTTATGAATAAAATAAAATAAAATAAAAATATTACCAAGATTACGTTGACTTATGTAGTTAGTTGGTTTATATTATGAGCAATAACAAGGGCAGTTAACAGGTAAAATTTGGGCTATCTTTGCTTGTTTTTTCACTCAGCTCAGCTAATGATTTCATAAATAATATACAAATACATAAATAACTCAGGAACTGGATCTGTGTTCATCACACAAATAAATGCCTTTACTGGGGTTCGAACCCAGAACCATCGGCTTAGCAGGCAGGGTCACTACCAACTACGCCGACCGGTCGTCAGAAGTCTTTAACCTATCGTTTGTCTCTGGTGTGAAGTTTACGGTGCATGTAGTATCCGTGCCACGGGGTGTTAAACGTTGCTCAACTTTCAGCGTGCGCCGACGCCGGGAGGTCGGCAACCTTCTTTAATTTGTTCCGTGTAACATTTTAAAGGTAATAAGCGTTTAAAGCTTTTACATTTTAAATGTTGATGTAACTGGTGACCGAAGAGCTGCTGGCTTCCTCGCACAACGTACCAGCATTTATAATGCTAATATAATGTGTATAAACGCAAGGTATAGTGTGCATAAAGGCCACTTACAGTGTGTATACTTAAAGGCCAGAATAGTGTATATAAAGGCCAGTTATAGTGTGTATAAAGGCCAGTTATAGTGTGTATAAAGGCCAGTTATAGTGTGTATAAAGGCCAGTTATAGTGTGTATAAAGGCCATTGTATTTACAACTGTCCCCCACTTTCACTTTCCCTACTTTCAATACTCAATCTATGAAAAATGGTAACGGAATAGGAAAAAGATCAAGGAACACTTTTTTTTCTCGTATTAGGATTGAAAGAGCTCTGAGTAGAAATGGCCTAAAATGTATAAAACAAAAGAAAAGTGGGGGGGAACAACTTTGAAAAATAAATGCCAATTAGCTCACCTGTTATTGAGCTCGTTGTATCGATGGTTGATGGACTCCGTGGCCCGCTTGATACGGGATGTGTCATCGTTGCGGTAGACAGCGATGAGGCGCTGCGTGAGTTGGCCGAACAGCTCCACTTGGTGCTTGTACTGATGCACCTCGGCGTGGAATGACTGGAAATATACATTAAAATATTAGTAATTATGTTTAATTTCCTTATACAAATAGATCAAGAGCTCGGTGCTCTTCTGGTAACGACGAATCTCGCGGAGTGCGACGGTCCCGAGACGGTAGCAATTCTTCGGCGGTTCTTGACGCCGAAGGGCGCTCTTGCGAGCCGCCCTGGTGCTGTTTGCGGGGTGCTTTACCATTCCTTATACAAATATTAAATTGAAAGAGATGAGATATTATATAAAAAATGACCAAAGCTCCCGTTGAGCGGGGCTGGAGTCGAACCAGCGACCTCCTGCTTTATACAGTTTACCCAAAGGTTTTCTGGAAGAGAGACCGCCTGCTGCTACCTTTATTTAAGTCCTAAAAATGTCCTGTATTTGGTTTCATTTATGGTGAAATAAATAATATTTTACTTTACAGTTTATTAAAGTATCATTGCTAATACAGTTTACAGTTGCACAGTATGGTGGCGCCATCTCTCGCTTCTAGTTGAAAATAATCTGTAAAGATTATCTAGAGGGCCGCACTGGACGTAAGTCTGAGCTGTAGGATGGGCGGAACGCACCTAAACGTTTAAAAATAAGAAAGGATTGCATATACATACTTAGGTAATTTCGGACTCTGGTTGCCGTGATCCGGTATCATTGCTAATAATTTTGTGTAGTTATGTTTTATCTAACAAACATAAATGTCGAACTTGTATTGTTCAGCCACCTGCGTATCTTTCACTAAAATTATTCCGATATACGCTAACTCGTCTACATACCAATCAGTATTCAGTTCAGATATTTTTTAACTTCCAGGTTAGATAATCAACGAACGAAATGAGTATCATCGATTCCGATTGAACCACAAGCACACGGCCCGCCTGATGGTAAGTGGTCACCGTAGCCTATGGACGCCTGCAACTCCAGGGGTGTTACATGCGCGTTGCCGACTTTTTAAAAAAGGAGAATTCGCTGTGTTGACAGCTAAAGGGGCAAGCTTGTTTGATTATACTTCGGGAAAATCAGTCTTAACAGAAAGATCTAGATAGATAGATAGATAGATAGAATAATTTATTAAGTCAAGGTATTAGAACGGTAGTTATAAAACAGTTTCCTGCAAAACTTAATACAAAACTACTGCGAAAGCAATGTAAAGCATAACAATGAACAAAGTATTAATTATAAAACCTGTTTCGCAGGGTTAGAGAATCGCAATTCAAAGTGAAACTATCTTTCAGTTTCCTGAAAAGTCGGCCATTGTGTATTTTAACAAGAAAGTTTAATTTAAAGCTGGAATAATTCTCCGTAAATCAAAGAAAGCGGGAACGAACCGTGAATACGAAAAAACCAAGTATGAGTTGGGCTCGCCCACCGAGGATTCCGTACAAAGGACGCGCTCCATTTATGATCTGAGGCACTTAAGAATACTGGTGCCACGGAACGAGGTGCAATAATTATATGGATTTCAGATTTTTTCCTTTATTTGTGCTATAAGTTCTTGCTTTTTGCTAAATTTCGTGATTCTAAGTCAACGGGAAGTACCCTATACATTTTGATTCCCGTTACAAATGTATGGGAAATGCGATATAAATGGCCGTATTCTTTGATTGCGTTGAGATAGATGTTTGGTTTTTTCACAGATTCAAGGAACCGCATATCTGTGTATGTGGTAATTTCAACTTGCCACCTCTACGCATTCCCGATATAGCTTTTCAGACAGACGGACGGACAAGAAAGTGATCCTATAAGGGTTCCGTTTTTTCCTTTTGAGATACGGAACCCTAAATAACGGTCAAGTGACAGTCGTACTCTCACTATTCACTTTTTTTAATGATTTTGTACAAGGACTACTAATTTTTGAGCCATTTTTTCTATTATATTTTAGTAAACCGAATTGACAGTAACCATTCCCTTTTTAGTAATGTATTTGAGAACGTATGATTATCTTTGAGTAACCAATAATTAGAAAAGATCCAGGCCAGACTCTGTGAAAGTGATAAAGCAGTATGGGATCTTGAGAAACAGCTCACCGAGTGACATGCCCTATAAACACCGATTATATATATATATATATATATATATACCTACCTACTAAATGGATTTACCCTACAAAACAGTAATTTTTTAATACAAATTCGCACGCCGATAACGCTCATACTATCACAGGAAAATAAGACAAGTTACTTTATATTTATTCGCGATTAGTTAATATTTATAGTTTACCAGCAAACAACACAAAATCTCAAAGGTAAAGTCCCCCGAGGTTTCTATTCAACCTACTTAATACTATCACATAAAACAGAATTAACAAAAGGAAACAGCTAACGTAAAACGAAGGGCCTCATACAATTTCTTCGTATATTGGACCCTTTATAAACTAGCGGGATTTCATGCAAATTTGCTCAAGGGTGGACCGAGCACGCAAACGAAAAGGTTTGTTTCAAGACAACTATGAGACTAAACCTTTTTCATCACACTTGTTCGGTAATGGTGTTATAACGCGCGGGCGTATAGAGCGGTTAGAGCCGATTTAGTCCCCTCGAGAGTTATGGATTTTAGTACAATATGACTCCCGAGGGAGTTATGAGTTTGGTTTTAAAATATCGTACGTCATTTCACTGCAGACTAAGGAGGTTTTGCATCAGCTAAGGCTTATTTCAAATCTTCAAACTTGTCTATAAACCTACTTTACTGAGTATTATTCAAATTAAATAAATAGATTGATTTGTATATTTTTTTTTCCCTTACACGTGTGATGAAAAACATTGTATGCATCACGGTCGGTAAGAGGATTACAAAATCGAGTCATCAAAAGCCCTCCGCCTGCTGGGTCGGGCTTCTAACAGACTCTCGTTAGTAATCCTGTACTTACCTCCCTAGATGCACAATGTACTATTTCATATGGCTTGCTGATCATCGACATTTCAACCAGTCAGTGCGCAGGAGATATCAAACTGCTCGCGCTCGGTTCAATCGCTCAGCGACCCAAAATGAGTCTTAGCCTCCAACACAAGAGCTCGCCACTCTACCCGATCCTGTGCAATCTCTAGCCAGTTTGTGACTCCGAGTTCACGCAGACCCGTTTCCACCAGATCCATCCAGCGGCACTTTAGCCGATCGACCGGACGACTCACAAGAAAATAATTTAACAAAATCGACCTTGTTATAAACTTTTTTTTAATGAAATTGGTTGCAAACGAGCAGATGAATCACCGATTCATCTACTCGTTATTAACGCCGTCCATGGATACTCACAACACCAGAGTTGTCGCAAGTGCGTTGCCAGCCTTTAAGGACGTTTAAAGTTCGTATCAGTGCTGAAATACCACTGGCGACAGTTTGTTCCACAGTTTAGCTGTGCGAGGCAGGAAGTTTAGGGAAAAACGCACAGTTGAGGACTGCCAACAATCTAAATGGTGACGATGAAAATGTTGTCGCGTAAGTAACAATCCGAATAATTCCTGTGAGCACTCCCCGTTATACATGCGATAGAAAATGCAGAGCAAGGCTACATCTCTACGCATCGCCAAGAGGTCAAGCCGATCAGAAATAGGATAGTTCTCTACGACTATGATTTTGTGGTTGTACTTGTCACCCGACAAAATGCGTTCTCTCGTCCTTATTCTACTAGACCTGATGGATCAGAAACTCAGATAAAGTGACTGGTCATAGGCTTTTATCACATCTGTCACAGTAGAGCAAGCATATTAATCAAAATAAGTCGTGTCTAAAATTAAAAAACAATACGAATCAGATTTAATTGGTATGAGGTAAGTTGAATCCCATTTATAAAGTTGAAACCATTTGCAATTACCGAAATGGATCAATTTCAGTAGACTGTAACGAGATTGTAATCATCAAATGTTTGTTAAATTCGCAAATAATTCTTTGTTCCTCTTTTGTCCAATTAACATGAATCTAATAGCCGATAGTCACCTAAGGATCAATTAAAATGATCCTTAGGTGACTATCGGCTTAGGTGGTAAAGGTGGTAAATGATGCAAAAGTGACTGTCAGCTAAGGTGGTAAAGGTGGTAAATGATCCTTAGGTGATTGTCGGCTTAGGTGATAAAGGTGGTAAGTGATCCTTAGGTGATTGTCGGCTTAGGTGATAAAGGTGGTAAATGATCCTTAGGTGATTGTCGGCTTAGGTGATAAAGGTGGTAAATGATCCTTAGGTGACTGTCGCCTAAGGTGGTAAAGGTAGTAAATGATGCTTAGGTGGTCCCAAAACTATGAAGAGTCCATTACTTCAAAACGCTTATAAATTTAACCTTCGCTTTTGTACTTAACATCTCTATTTATTAACTGTATTTTTCAACTGTGTTTGTGTACAATAAAGTGATGCTTACTTACCTACTTATTTAATTTTGATGCACTTTATCAATTAATTAATAGTTTCAAAATTGTTGTGTTGTTGTCGTAATTCATAGTTTTTTCATTCATACAATTTATATGAATTTTAGCGATTTTTTATTGAGAAATGATATTTCAAAAGCCACTTATTACAGTTATTTCCGTGTATATATAATTACATGAAAGAAATTCAAGGTTTGGCTAGACATACATTTACCAGTCGGTTCAAAAATTTGTGGAAGTATTTACTCATGGCGGTGGAAATTATTTACCAACCTTCTCACAATTCCTTTAATGGTTGACTGATATTAAGTTACATTCAAATGAGTTGTTACTTTAGGAGATAGTGCTTTCCCAGTCCCCACTTTTCCAGTTAAAATATAAACAAATAGTTATAGTTGAGGCCATTTACAGCAATCATGCAAATGCAGGAGTGGGCCGCGAGATACCCGAGCGCCAGACATGCAAATTGCAAATACGCAGAGACGGGAGTCGGGACGATGCACTCTTACCATCGATTGCAAATACCTACGTGGCAAATAAAGTACACTAGCTAATAGTAGGTTATGCAACAGTGATGTAATAAGGGTCCTTAAAACTTGAGGGTCGCCGTTAAACAATAATAGCCCCGAGAGTTTTATGAACCAATTATGAGCTGTTGCATACGCTGGCTTTTCTACGACAGCTAAAATAGCGTAATTAGCAAAATCTAGAAACGTGGCAGAATAGGGAAGATATTGTGCCCACTATAAAAATTAAAATAAAACAACAACAGTGCTCATATATTGTATGAAAATCCATAGGAGCAGTGTTCCTATGAATCGTTATAATATATAAAAAAGCATACAATGACATTATAACGTTGTCTACTTTTTTTAATAACGCTGTCAGTCATCTAATTGACAGATAGAAGTGCTGGAGTAGAAAATAGTAGTTTATGCAGCACTGGCATAACTAAAATCTAAAACAGGCTATTTACCATGTATGTTTGTTTCAATGAGCATCCGATATTAAATTTAATCGGTTGAATCTCGCTTATTCTATCACAATAGGCGTGATATGTTTCGACTGGATCGGGCACGTCGGACATCGTCGTCATCCATCAATAACCTAAGTTCTTTCATTCCGGACGAACACGACTTTTTATTTCGCTCATGATATATGTTAATTTGTTTATTTTGCTATAAATTGCATTGATAAAATAATAATACCTAGCATCTATCCTGTCTTATCCCTACTCGTAGTAAGTGCAATCTGAATTATCCCGCGCGTCCGACGCAAAATGATTCACGTATGAAACGAGTATTTCGTTCCACAGTTTAGTGTTGTCTTCTGTATTTTACATCACATTAGTCGGTATAGTTATTTTATGGCATGGGAACTAAAATAATGGCAGGAAGTATTGTCCTGCCATGGATCGGATACCTGTATTAACTCCATACAAAAAGAACAGAATTATTTTGTTCCACTTCGTGCTTTGGCTTATTAATCCATTGTTAAAGGGGCAATTTAATAGTGATCATACCATAAATGGTAGAATATGAACAGCTATGTTAACTATGTATAATTCGAGTATGCATATAAATTATGAAACACAGAACAACACACATCCTTATAATCCTCACGTTGTCGTTGAATAATGGCGGTCTTGTTTGGGAAGTGCGGGATAATTTGATATTCTTCTTGGACACGGCCTAGATTTTCGAGTACATCAAAAGTTTGTGATTTATTATAGAGCTTACTAAGAGACAAGAAAGATTATCCGTTCTAAAGAGCGTCCATTTTGTTAGACAAATGATCCGTTAAAACAGTAACTGAGGCTACTTCTGCAAAATGTTGGGTCTTTCGAGTCTTTCCTAGCAATTCCAGCACGTCGAGCGAGAGGCCACTGGCCAGGCTACGCCATGGCCAGCCTCGCCTCCATCCTCGTGAGCCACGCGTGGGCGTCCCGCCGCCGAGCCTCATACTCGGCTGTCTCCCAGCATGTCTTACCTTCTGCTCTCTCAACTGCATCTCCAGCACGTCGGCCGTGTGGCCGGGCTGCGCCATGGCCGCCAGCCTCGCCTCCATCCTCGTGAGCCACGCGTCGGCGTCCCGCCGCCGAGCCTCGTATCGCTGGCTGTCCCCCAGCATGGCATCAAGCTGTGCCTTGCGCTGGAGCACGCGCGCGTTCGCTTCATCCCAGTGCTCGCGGAGGGCAGTCACTGGAAACGAAAGTAAGTGTTAAAATCGTCACACCAAAAATCTTGTTTTACCTATAAGAGGGCTTGGGATATGATCCCACGCTTTTCAATTTTAATATGTATCCAATCATATTCTTACGGAATTGTTCGCTGAAGAGCTAAATTAGTATGCGTTACCCTTGGTTTGAAAGTTTAGTCAAATCCAGCCTAAATATACTAAAATAAATAAAGAATAAGAGTAAACTCCTTTCCCGAAACAATACAGAGCCGACTCCCTTTGTATGTCAGATGTGATGCGGGTTCTCTTAAGGATTAAAAACGTACGAGACATTAACTTCTTAATACCGGCTCGAACGTGAGCGTAGAGTCAGCTTCAAAGATATCTTTACAATTTAGACCTTATTGCAATGTAATAGCGTCTCAATTGTATATATATTTATGACGCTGACTGTACTTGTTGAATTGAGATATACTTTCAAATTAAACACTTTAGAACATGACCCTACGCTTCGAGCCCTTTACAGCACTCGTTTTCACAGGGTTAAGATGATGACTGAGAGAAACGTAGGGTCATGGTGTTAATAATCGCGATTAATCCGTTTCTAAAGTCTTTAATTTCAATGAATAACAATGGCGGTAACAGAAGACAATCATCATGATCGTATCAGCCATAAGACGTCCACTGCTGAACATAGGCCTCCCCTTTGGATCTCCATATGTACCGGTTGGAAGCGACCTGCATCCAGCGTCTCCCGGCGACCTTCATAAGGTCATCTGTCCATCTTGTGGGCGGACGTCCTACGCTGCGTTAGAAAATATTTGAGATGTACTCTTGTGTATTTGTTAAGGATGAAGGTGTATTGGGGTAAATCAACTATTTCTATGTGTTATTCTGTCCCGTCAGCCAGGGGACAAACGGCAGTGGGAAGCACAGTTTGTTAGAACGAACAACGTTGATTATATTCTTTAATACTACTAATATATATATCCCAAATCCGTTATCAATAAAACGTACCATGTACATGATATTTCTACTTAAAAATTTAAATAACAATTCAAAAAAGTTACTATCACGAGCAACAAATTTTCAACTCTATAAACGAAACAATAAGAGTCATTTTAGAATTAGGAATCGTCATTTTGAAATTGTGAGCAGCCCAGTGGAGCGCGTAGTCACCCCGAGCGGACAAAACAACTGCGTGCACAAAACACAAAATAGACCGTCAATTAGTTTTGCGCGATTGAAAGCACTGGAGTAAGTCTGTGCATTTGTCTGTTTTGAATTTAAATGGTCGCGTAGTGCATTTCCCGCAGTTTATGTACTTTATGGTAATCATATTTGATTTAATGTACGCCGCGATATACCTTGCATATTAATTGAAATTAATCAAACATGTGTTGGCGTAATCATTCTATCGCATTTGATATGGATCTGATAGAGATAGTTATTTAAATGTTTACCTATAAATATGAGTACAGTAAGTTTGTACAGAATCTGTGTAATTAAACTTACAGCGTAGGGGTACCGGTGTGATATCTGCCTAAGATAAGAGTTGCCAAAAAGCCTCATAAATTAAAAAAAAATATAAGAATTCGTAAAATATTGATTTGCGCAAATCGTCATTACTTACCACGGTTTTAATTAAAATTGAGCTCAAATTACCGCGATAGTTTAAAAAAGCGTTAATAGGTCGTAATTTTATTCAATCCTGTATGGCCTGGCCGCCTGACGAGACAACCGCATAAATAAAATACATATCCTTAAAGTCTTAGTTTGCTTTGTGAATTACAAAATGCAGGGTTCAAACTAAACCCTCACACAAATATCGTTTTACCCGTTAGACCCTTGATATACTATACTTTTAAGACGAGGAACGTGCCTTCTCGCAACAATATCAAGTTCCATTATAACAAGGTTATAATAGTTACTTATTTTACTACAGAATATAGTAAGGTATTTTTCCGGGGCAACCTGCCGAATCCCATGCCACTGGTTCAGACGACGCAACGGAGCCACGCTATTGCGTCGCCTAGAACTAAGTGATTTTCGTTTGTTATTGTTTCTCTTTTGTGTTATATTGTTATATGCCTATATGATTTTTTTATGTATAATTTATGATTTTTTACAGTGCATTGGTATTAAACTGTGTTAAATTTTTGAAATAAATAATAATAATAATAATTTCTCAGTAAGAAAGGAAAAGTGGCCAAATTCATGACCTCGGGCGGGACTCGAACCCGCGACTCTGAGATACCAGCTCATCGCTTTACCAACTGAGCTACCGAGACCATACCCGTGGCCCCGAATTTCTCTACCATATCCCTCCTCATATGCACCTTAGCGGGGCGCTTAGCAATATCTACACTGTGTCTAATATATTCAAATACACATACTCTAAATTCAGATCTAAAGAAATACGGATTTCAAGGCATCAAATTATTATTTTAAATAAAAAAGTATGTTGACGTTGAGTGTGGGTCTTAGATACCATACTTATAAAAAACTGGAAGTACGAGTACATAGGATTTTCATAGTGACGAATAAAAAGACAGTGCAAAAACCTAATGGTTTTCGTCTAATTTAACTAATTTCTTCCCAAAATTTTGACGGCCACCCGTTTATTGAGACTTGAACGTATTGTTTCGTTGGTCATACATACTTTCGAAGCTATCTTATTATACAATCATAAACTTGGACAATTTGAAAAAGGTTATCGTACATATTTGGGACGAAATGCCAATAGAGTGGTGCGTGCCGCGTGTGTATCACTCGAGAAGCGTTTGAGGCTGGTAAAAAAGTTAAAGGTGGAATTATTCCGAAACATTTGTTGTAAATACAGTATATAAGTGTGCCATTAAGAAGATATGATTTTAATTGCCATAACTATTCGTATATTTATTTTATTCAACATCGGTACTGTATTCGAATATATTGGACATTGTGTATACCAGAGCCATAGCCATAACATTTAGTTGTACGAAAAACTACTATCCATTATTTGTTAGTTGAGTCAAGTATTATTTATTCTGTGGTAGAGTAAACAACTAAGACTATTCTCGTTTACTAGTTAAGCCAATATTGTGACTAAAATATTCTACACCTATCGTTCACTCACTCTCAAATGGAATATAAATGAAACTACCTGCAACCCTAAACGCGAAACATCACCGAATGATACACGCGCGTGCAATATAAAGTATGCAAATGTGAACTCCGCGATGTTACAGTGTCGAGCAAGCGTCGCTTAACAGGCGCACAGTGGTGCTCAGCAGCGGAAGGAGACAAAAACTTTTAAATAGTTTTTTTCGCTCGACGCGTGAACGGGAAGTGACGCTCGGGGAGGCGTGATTTTCGGGATATTCTTGTTATTATAACATATTTTGCAATGCATTCTCACTTTGACTATGTTTTATTTATACACCTGCTTTTTTGATTTTACTTTTCGTCCATCGAAAATATTGGTACTTTTCATCAATTATTCAAATATTAAGGTTTAGTGGTGGACGATCAAGTTATTGCCAAACAATAATGTTGTTATGTGTTAGTGGTATTGACTAATGCTTATGTGATAACTAGGGATAGAAGTTAACAGAGAGTAACAAAAATAGATCGTGGTGAATCGTCTAGGAGTGTATTAAACGTGTTTTGATTATGGAATGTTAAGAGAAACTATTTTCTAAAGTAAAAATATATTTTTTTTAAATTAAATTGTAACAAAATTGAGTCCACCTCCATATTACTCAACACGTGTTCGTCAGCACGGTGTAGGCACTGAGGCCGAGTAGTATAACAAATGTGATAACAAGATTTGACGACCGGTTGGCGTAGTTGGCAGTGACCCTGCCTGCTAAGCCGATGGTTCTGGGTTCGAATCCCGGTAAGGGCATTTATTTGTGTGATGAACACAGATATCTGTTCCTGAGTCATGGATGTTTTATATGTATTTATGTATTTCTATATTATATATATCGTTGTCTGAGTACCCGTCACACAAGCCTTCTTGAGCTTACTGCGGGACTAATCAATATGTGTAGAAATGTCCTATAATATTTATTTATTTATTGTCAAAAGCAAGCAATAAAACGGCGGCGCTCAATCTACTTCAGTTTTCAAAATTGCGGCTCCGTTACATCTCTTATTCTGCTATCTATGGACCACTTTGCACTGTACTATACGTATCGTAACAGTGTAGCGGCAGCGACCACACATTAGCATTCGCGTATCATGGCCGAAACCGTACATTCCTGATTAGCCGTTTAAGTGGCCAGTGGTCCAGACGGGTTCGAAAATGTGCAAAATCATTTACGAACGAGTACCTAATGTTTCCGTAGATATGTTTATTTATTAACTTTCAAATCTAGACACGCGTTTAAGTTTTAGTTCCTAAATCATAATACTCTGAAATAAATTACAGGCATAGTGACCTTTTAAAATTCGAATACGAAAACTAATTTATATTAATTTATAGGCATGTCACAACCACAATGTTATGCTGCAAAGGGGTAAATTGTAGAGGGGCGTAGGACGCAACTGAAGAGGTCTGATTTTTACGAAAAATAATAATATAGCCAATTATGAATCCCAAATATCTTGATCTTCTCGAAGTTTAAAAAATAAAAATATAGTGTAAAAAAGTACCAAGATCATATAAAAATATAAAAAAAAACAGTTCATAATACTAAGTTAAAATCAAGCAGAAAATTTAGAAACTAGTTAGTAGTTATTAATAATTAAAGTTGACATTAAAGATTAACCAACAAGTACAACCATATATGTTAACGAATTCCATAATACCTAAATTAATAATATTTACAAATATTAGATTCTGGATTAGATAATAAAATTGTGTGGATTCAGGTGCGAACCTTTTAGTAAAGACCTCAAGTGTAAGAAGTGTGCGCTTGTTTTTGAGACGGGGAAACCGGTTATGTGTGCAGCTGAAAACAAATACATACATAATATATAATACACAATACACATATAAATATTATAAATAAGCAAAATTGTAAAATATAAACAAGTTTTACAAAAATAAATCAGGTTTTTTTTTTTACACTGGTTTTTTCAATTATCTACGGACTTAATTAGTGTACGAGAAATGAAAATGTATAAACATACAGTACAAGACCTTTTTCCAAAAAAAATACCAAAATCCTTATCTTCCAGATCTGGATTTGATTGGGCTCACCCGAATCAGAATCACAATCTAACTAAATCGATACTGCCATTAAAAAAATGTTCCAGAATTTCCATATAAAATTTAAGTGTCTATTCCGCAACGCTCATTATAAGTTCATAATGACACGTTACGTAATGAATGGAAATTTTTTTGGTTCTTTTTTTTATTTTTTTATTATCAGTATTTTATCAACTCGTGATTCTAATTACAATGAGCTCAAGCAAGTCCAGATCTAGACGAATCAGATTTTTGGGTTTTATTTTGAAAAACACTCACAAAATATATATTCATCAAAACATATATATTGGAATTTTCATGTTCTATATTTTCTGAAACATCACATCATAGTTGTTTTCCTATTCTAGCTTTACTACCCCAAAAGAGATGGATATAGTTTTTACTATTCGTCTATTCTCAAAACTCTTTTGCCAAATATATTCCAGGCTGAAATCTTACACCAGATGGCGCTGACCGCCTCATTAGGCCGCTACATTACCGCCAACGAGGACCTAAACGCCGCACAGGTGCGAAAACCAGTGAAACGTTGCCGGTAATGCCGGGAAATGTAATATTTCTGGCCGATACGGCCGGTAATTGTGATTGCGTGTTGTTACACATTGTTTTGTATAATATGCCTAAACGTACCTACCATTAGTAAAGCTTTGCAACATTGCAAGCTTAAATCGCACACCAGATGGCTCTGACCGCCTCATTAGGGCCCCTACATTACCAACGAGGCGCGGGCCTAAACGCCGCACAGGTGCGAAAATCAGTGAAACATTACCGGTAACGCCGGGAAGTGGAATATTTCTGGCCGATACGGGAGGTAATTAGGATTGCGTGCGGTTACATTTTGTTTTGTTATTGCCAAATATATTCCGTATTGGCGGAAGCAATTTACAAAGTTTGCGAATATTTTAATACCTGCTTATTATAAGTTTTAGCTCAGTACCCAATTCGCGTAAAATATAGTTAACTAATCTATTTAATTTGAAAACTTCATCAAGTTTCCATGATGGGTCTCCGCCCTTTGAAGGAAAACTGATTATTTACATCAACAATGATTTTGTTTGTAAGTAATTAAACAAGACTATTTGATGTTTTTCTGTTTATCAAGACCCGATAAACTGATATCACATACACACCTTTAAACAGGCAAACAAATGAAAATCATCACAATTTTAAATTTCGAACCACAACTTCGCACCAGCAAACTGCAACATAGACTATAGACCTTATCTCGTACCTAATAAGGCTTAAGATTGGATAGCCGACCAACCGACAACCTTCGCACCAGCAAACAGTTACAGAACCTGACTATAGATGAACCTTATACCGTTCGGAATAAGGCATAAATTTGGTCTGTCAACTTGTTCATATTAAACTCGGTTAATCCCGCATTTTAACCCGTCGGTCGCGGTCGGCTTAAGGCTCGTTAAAAAAAGATTTGCTCAACTACGTGGCCGTTCATTGGGTAATGATGGGCTGCCCGGGTTAACCCCACGTTTAGACGGGTATTCTACCAATCATGTGAGTTTATCCTGAAAATATTAAATCTAGGTACTTAGTTTATTACGAAAAAAAACAACCTATTTTTTCCAAAAGTACGTACATATATATATATATACAGTGATAACGCAAAACGCAGATTCATATTATTTTTGTCTGCTGATAAAGTCATGGTTACAAAAAATTCTCAGACTGTATGAATAATTATAGATACGCAAATAAGACAGGCATCCGACAAGCGAAGCTTAGATAATAACTTGCTCACGATTTGTTGTGACAGCGCTCGCTTCCCATTCTTGTACCACTCGTCTCGTGTAAATTGCTTTATTGTGTTTAAATATAAATGATTTAGCGAATCCATCTAACCATATAGGCATAATAAATTTCATAAGAGTAGCGTAGCATAGGAGTAAAGCGGATCGAACGAATGTGAAACTCAGCGAACGCTCCAAAACCCGTATTGCCGATCGATGTTAGACTCAAGACCGCCAAACTGAAATGGGACTGGCTGGTTGGCTGGTGTTTCACCACGCAGCTCACAGCGACATTTTCCTGTTGCATACTAAAGGTCATAGAAGGGCGTTTTTATTTTTTGTTATAAAAAAACATTTTTTGAAAATTTGAAATCGTTTAATTGTTTTCCATTCCGCGAGCTCTTTCAATCCTTGTAGGAGAAAAAAGTGTCCCAAGATTTGTTTTCCATTTCGCCACCATCATTTCATAGATTTAGTATGGCGGTAGCGCAATGGAAAGTTTGAAAAATGTATGGAAAATTTAGGACACTTTTTTTCTCCTAATAGGATTGAAAGAGCTAGCGATTCTATGGTTTAAGAATTTATTTCTCCAAAAGAATTATAACAATTCACTTAACTAGAGAAATACAAAACTATCATAATTTAAATATACATGTGCTATAAGTGTATGAACACAAATCAAACAAAGTACTTAATAATAATAATATTTCTGAGTAGAATAGAGATAAAAATTTCCAATGTATCAAAAAATTATATTTCTACAACAAAAAATAAAAATGCCCATAAACGTTGTGACTTGTCGCAATGTCAGCATCGTGGAACAGGCTGCAGATAGATAGACAGATGCATTTATTTATTAATGAGAATTACACGGTATTTAACAATGTCACAACCTACAATGTATCTAAATAACATGAATCCACAAAAAGATCGTCAGAGAATATACCAAATTTACAAATGAAAAATAAAATTGGAAAATAATACTAATGTCAATTATTAAAAGTATTTATTGCTAGGGTATCCTAGTTAATACGAGTATAATGTTTAAATGTCAAAATTTATGATTAAATTAGTAACAAAAAGTTAATAAATAAAAGAAAGATAGATGGGCTAACATAGCTACGGAGTGGGTGCCGCAAGACAGGCCCAGAAGGAGATGACGGGACAACCCGAGGTCTTACCATGATGTCTTAACGCGATTCACTTTAGGTTCCGTTTAGGCTCAGTTGTATAGAAGCGACTCAGTTTAGGTCGTCAACTGAATTGCGCGCCTGGACGCGTATCCCAACGGTTGAGGCCACAGGTTGCTCCAAACCGGGACGGATAAATGCATGATGATCGATTCATGATACAGAAACGAGACAAGTGACTATCAAGTTCTCTTGGAATGTAGACTTTGTCATATCGTCGTAAGTTCTTAATTTGAAATGAATTTGGCCGTCACTTAGGATGTTTTGGGATCAATATTGATAATTCATGCATGTAAGGGTTAAGAGAGGAGGTTTTTGTTCAACAGTGGGACTATGTAGGGTATTAATAAATGTATAATGCTATGTATTATTCAGACTTAAAGAAAATAATACAAAGCTACCGTAGAAATAAGTTCATTATTATAGCACCTGTCTCCCCTTTGACACTGGCTTTGATTTATTATAAGGAATTCAAATTATATTACATTAATTATTAGCTTCTCACGCCTTTGTTCGCGTAGATTTAATAACAATCTTTCAATTTCATTTTCACTTGTATACATAAAGGTTGAATATCAAGGTTCTTAGTTGAGCTTGGCATAATTTAAAAGATTAAAATACGTTTCCTTTCAATTGTTTTGATGTCTATCAAAATTCAGATTACATACACTACTTTATATTCAAACATATCATGAGCTCTCAATGATGCGTTCAGAGCGCATATATATCGACCGCCATTGCGATTTTCAGGAATGACAACTTTTCTGACATTTATATTTTTAAAATTCAGAGACAAACTAGAGTTGGCCCCAATTTTCATATCGTTCGAAATCAAAATAACGTGCGACTTGCGTGCGTCATTGTACTCGTATGTCATTGACAATTCGTTTCAAACTAAAAGTCATCTCGACCGATATTAGAATAGAGGTCAAATCGAATTTCCTTGTTTCAGACGTGTTCAAAATTTGAATAAAAATAATATTATCGAAATCGATAATATTATTCAGCTATAATAACATTTAAACAGATAAGAAATTTGTTGTAACAAAAAAGTTTAATATTATGGGGGCCTTTATATGCGGTTTATAAAATTTAATTAAAACAGCTGCAAAAGTACATGTTGCACAAGAAAAACACCCATCACTTGTGTAATTTGGCACCAAGCCCTTGTTTCCACTTCTCAACTTCATTACCACTTGCAAGAACCCACTAAACACTAACCAAAGTCTCGAGCCAGTACTGTACTCACACTAACTTCTATCGAAGTTCCACCAACGTTGGCTCCAGTGTTGGCTTAACTAAACCAATTTAGTTGTAGACAAACAAGTTTGCTAACAAGATACCAGTTTGAAAATAGAACAAACAACATTAAATTTATAAAACGGTTAAAAACTCGCGCATTCTTATCACAATAAGCGTGACATGTTTTGACTGCATCGGGCAGTCCGAGCCGCGGAGGTGATAACACCATTCTTTCTGTCTGAGGAAGACTGCCCGATGCAGTAGAAACGTCACGCCTATTGTGATTAAAATAGGTTAGTTTTTAATCGTTTATAAGTTTAATGTCAGTATGACTCACGAAAGTTTAAATTGAATGAAACAAACAATAACAAATAGAGCAGAAAGGAAAGTATATTCGAGGGAAATACAAAATAAATCAAGGTATTTCTACCGATTTTATAGAATAGGCCAACCAAAGTCAGCTGTAACCTGAATTTGGTTGTAATAGAACCTTAGGGCATAAAACTATATCCGTCCCTTTCTTTCCAGAATCATACTCAAATTGACCTACAAGTGTGTTTTATATAGGGATTTATACAATGGAAAAAATGAAAACCAACTGCTAAAAATATGACGTTTTGTTATTAGTCAATAATAGACTGACGATGACATAACTATTATTTAATTCCCCGTACAAATGCTAATACATTTTATTTCTACAGTAAGGTTAATGTAAGTAAGACCCTGGTTGTGAGCATGTTTTCGGGGCCTAAAAAAACAATTTATGGACACTTCTTTCATCAAAACGGGGTCATGGATTTTGACGATACAACTTAACGCAAGCCTCCTTGGCAAAACATAACCTTGCTCGGATTAATTATAAAAAAAAACCTTCATAAATGTGACCAAGCTAATCTAAGTTCTATAAGCAATTATTTTTACAAAAGAAAATAAAATTAAAAAGTGAAATAACATTTCGTAAACCTTTAAAAACTCCTTCAAAGGAAGGTAGCTGAAAATCAAAGTTTAATCTTTAAAAGAAAGTAATTTGTACAAAAAATTTGTAGCTCGATATCAAAGGATTTTAATGTTACTCCAAAGGATTAAGAGTCTAAGAAAAATCTCGAAGGAATCAGTTCATTTGAAAGGCTCTGTAAATACCTAAAAGAAGAGTTATAAATAGGCTAAGAATGGTTAAAATTATCAATTTAATGTGTGAATCAATTATTTCTTGTTGTTATGCTGTCCCGTCAGTCAGGCTATAAATGAAAGACAGTTTTCAGAAGAAACATTGTAGTATATTCTACTGACATGTTTGGTAGATCATGGAAAGGGAATATAACTACCAACCAACCAACAAAAATCATGTTTTTTGAATTTTAATAGGTACTATAAAACCGTTATTTTAAAACTGATCTAACAGGCCATGACCATGACGGAAAAAATATATTGTAACCACGCACTAGTAACAAGAAATTGCTCATTAACCCTAATAAAAGGTAGGCGAAAAATGTATGCACAAAACGTGAATAAAATTAAAAACGAATGTTTATTTACTAATAAAGATTGTTTGTACTCCATCAACACTTCTATCTGTCAATTAGATGACTGACAGCGATATTAAAAAGGAAACATTATAACGCTGTCTATAGTATTGAATAAGAACCCTACTCCTATGGATTCTCATACAATATATGAGCACTGTCGTTTTTTTAATTTCTTGAGTGGGAATACGATATCTTCCACATTCTGCCACCTTTCCATATTTAGCTTTTTCACTTTTTTAGCTGTCGTAGAAAAACTAGCGGTATGCAACAGTTCATAATTAGTTCTTATTATATCACTGTCGCATAAACTCTTATAGTAAGTCGTAACATAAGTATAAAAAACCAGGAAAAATTTTTTAAGTAAGAATTGGCCTCCCGGGACTTAATACAAACTAAAGCAAATAACTACTGATGTTTTATTCAATGCCTCTGCAAATACAAAATTTAAATAGAATTGGCTCGAACAATATTGTTAAAGCTTATCTCAGCGTTTTGCCGTTTTATTTATTTTGCACAAAACAGGAAATTCATTAAATAATCTGAGCAGTTGGAATAAGGAACTGGGATAGAAATAACAATGGGACAGAGAGAAAATGGTTCAGAAATAATTAGATTATAGATCAGAAGACAAGGAGTATATTTATTTAATTGAACGCGTAAAACGCTAATCATAGAACTATGAAAAAAGGAAGACAAACTTAATGTACACACGCGTTCACAAGTGCACGCGCAATTTATAAATGAATTCATTCATAAACTGCTCATGCAATTTTACACTTTGAAAACAAGTTGCAACTAGGGAAAACATTTTTATAAAAACGAGTTCTAGACTTTCAATGTAACGTACTACTTACTCGCGTTTTGTCAGCAATTTACGCACCGCTCATATTTATATTTCTTAAAATACCGACAAAAAGACAACCAAGGTTCACACAAGATGGATATGCCCCATGAGACTTTATTAGTACCTCGATAGATCCTTCCACAGCCGTCTCTTTCTAACTTATCTAGAAAAAAGAGAAGGGTTCGTCTGCAGCTGTAATTATGTAATAAAGCACACTTGCCGGTGTCGGGTGCTCGCGGGATCTTAATTTCTTTTCCAATTAAATGTGAGCGCAACGACACGACATTATCATAAAGTGAAGCAGGTACTAAAGGCTCTACAGTACCTCGCCATGCTGCGCTCATATCTGCCGTGTCACGCCTATCTCGTGTAACTTCCGAAACATAGTTACATGCGTAATAGGACATCATATTTAACCTTAAGATTTCAAAATTAAGGTTTTCATTTAATCGAAAAAGCATCACCGTTATACTTAAATTGTGTTGTCCTAAAAATAGGACAGTGATGAGAATAATAGTACCCTCCTGGATATTATCATACATAAAACGTGTCATTTTTACATAAAAAATAATCAAAAATCATTTTGTCCCTACTATTTTGAAAGATTTTATCTTTCAGTCCACTTTCAATAACATGGTGTAAAAAAATAGTATTGACACCACTATGGCAATTATTTTCAAAAGTTGACGTAACTAACTATGATTCCAAAATGGTATGGTGGCTGTTTATTCCTAGTCGACCTCTAGATAATGGGCAGATATGAGATCTTATAATCATTTTAACATGTAACAATTTCGGCTTATTTAAATGTATTCGACTCGATTATATAAATGTATAATATTAGTTTATGCAACAGTGATATAATAAGGGTTCTTAAAAGCTGAGGTTCGCCGTTACAAAACGAGGCGAAGCCGAGTTTTGTAATAGTAGGTAGACCCGAGAGTTTTAAGAACCAATTATGAGCTGTTACATACCCTTTTTTCTACGACAGCTAAAATAGCGTAAAAAACTAAATCTAGAAACGTGGCAGAATAGGGAGGATGTTGTGCCCACTGTAGAAAAAAAAACAACAGTGCTCATATATAGTATGAAAATCCATAGGAGCAGTGTTCATATGGAATACCACAGACAACGTTATAATGTATACTTTTGAAATATCGCTGTCAGTCATCCAATTGACAGATAGAAGTGCTGGAGTAGAAAAATACATTTAATCGCATCACAACAACGAACCTCTATCATCGCTTATTCAATAATCATCAATAATTGCGTTAAAACCAGTTTTTCACTTTAATGGGCAGTCGTAGTCAATTGTTAATTTATTTTTCGTCCCTCGAGTCACGTTTTAATTGAGGTAGCATTTATGAGGTAGATTATGAGGAAGTATTTTATGAGGTGAATTTATGAGGCGAGCGGAAATTCTCATTTAAGCGTATGAATAATGTTGCAATGAATTATTGCAATGATTGGGAACTGGACTACAATATTCAACATATTTAAAATAGAAATACAATTTTTACCGACGACTACGTAGTCTCCGTACGTCAGTGTAAAAGTTGATACATATACATATAACGTTCATTTCTATTTTTATCACTTTAGGGGTTGAATTTTATGTATGATTTATTTTCATTGGTTTAGGCTGTCCGTTTCTGTTGTCTACAAATAAAATACTTTAAAATGAATTGCGTACATTGAATGCCCTACATTATACGTGTTAAAGGGAACACATACAAGAGATGTATGGGCACAGCGGAAGCATATCGTTGAGTGTGGTAGGGCACAGCACAACGAATGTCGTCTCGCTCAAACCTTACAGAAAACCGCAGTTTAATAACACTAGACCCTACTCATAGTGTTGTGCTTCTGTTGGTGAGTAAGGTCGCCAGAGCTCCAAGGGGATTCACTGTGTTGGCAGCCGGGTACCCACGTAGCAAAGCTTGCCCCTTTAGCTGTCAACACAGCGACGGGTTTTAAAGGGTTGGCAACGCGCATGTAACACCCCTGAAGTTGCAGGCGTCCATAGGCTACGGTGACCGCTTACCATCAGGCGGCCCGTATGCTTGTTTGTCACCGCAGTCCTGTCAACACGGTGAATCCTCTTGGAGATTGAAGGGATGATTAATAAAACATCCCTCATCTAAGAGGCTGTAGTTAAAAATAATGGATTTTAAAAAATCCGAGCCGCTAAGAAGCTTATCAGCTTTACCGGAAAACATAAAAATATTCACTTGTTAATTTAGACTGAAATTTTTTCTTTGTTGGAAATGCGACTTAAAACTTTATTATGTCTGCAGTAATGCGCCTTTGAAGAACCCAAAGGGTAGTGCCGTCACCGGCAATATCATCTTATGCCAGATGTGTAAGCCTTCATGGCTCACATCTGGAACAATCTTACGAGTATTTGTATCGCCATATTATAAGAGCGTATCACATATTTTTGCGGCCAAGTTTTTTCGTTTCGTGTTTACGTATATCTTGTAAGGCGCACTTTCAAGGTGCTATCGTGTGGATACACACTTCTGTTACTGCCATACTATCAATGTTAATTAATCCGGGCGCCTAGCAGCTGTTCAGCGGTGCGTGCGATAGTTGCTCTTTGTCGACGTCTGGCTGGGTGATCAACTATATATTTGCGCCTTCATTTTTGCACACACGATTTTCAAGGTCTATTCTAATGAAAAACTATAGACCTCTATAAATGAGACGACTTGTCTCCCAACTAAAACGACTGGTATTGTTATACTCGAATTAAACAGGTACATAATTACACCAAACCCAGAGCTCAATAAATTGAACTACTTCAATTAATTATATTCTTTTTTGTCGCGCTTAACACCTGCCAGGTTTAATTAATAATGCTAGTATAGCACTCGAACTAGAGGGGTTTCTTAGACCATTATACAAATGTAGGAGACGGCCACATAACGTAACGTCTAATATGACGACGAATGATAAAGATTGCATGTAACTACCGCTGTTACATCTTTGTCAACTCCAAAAGAAGCGGCACAAAGCACGCGTTTGCAAACGTAGCGGCATGGCTTGTAACTCGTATCACACTTATGCTGGGTTTACATCAGCTTAGTACTTAGTGGGCGGATTTTTATTTTGCTGTCGTTTTTTTTCGCGTCAGACAATGAAATATGGTAGGTGGGGAGAGTTCCTCATTCTCTTCAAGATAGATCCAATTTCCCATGTCCTACAGATTTTTCAACTGAGTTACGAAATCGCATGGGATTTCGTAGCGATTTCGTATTATTTGTCACTCAGTGGAAAATTTAGTATACTTTGTCAAATATTGGGATTTTGTATTTATCTAGCGTAGTATAAGGAACTTTAACCACCAAATATAATTAAAAACTTTTGTGAAAAAAAAACAGATAAGTACTTGTTAGTGAAATAATCAAGATAAGTTGTTAAGACCGATCTGCGGAGACAGTTAGTTATCTGCAACGTCTGCTGTGACGATGATAGATAGAGATTGCGTGCAACTTATCTCGCAAGCCTCATAAAGACGTCTTTGTCACGGTACAACCATGTGGATTAAGCTATGGCTGGGCCTGCGATGGACTTGGTATTTTTCTTTAGTATATGACATTTATTTTCAATGTATCCATACTAATATTATAAATGGTAAAGTGTGTGTGTCTGTTTCTTTGTCCGTCTTTCACGGCAAAACGGAGCGACGAATTGACGTGATTTTTTTAGTGGAGACAGTTGAAGGGATGGAGAGTGACATAGGCTACTTTTTTTCTCTTTCTAACGCGATCGAAGCCGCGGGCAAAAGCTAATAATTTATATATAGTTAGTAGTGTTACAACTTCAATAACAAATCAGAATATCTAATTAAATTATTTACATATTTTTTTTTATCAAGACAAGTAACTTATAAGCACTAGTAATGACAAAGACTAAGCTCATGTAAACGTGGCATTACTGAAAGGCCTTTTTCTTGCGGTACCGCGCCACGTTAGGCTGTGGCTCAAACTTCACTAATTGTACCAACACGGACAAGTAACTACGCATTAGTCCTAATGACAAGTACTAAGTTGGTGTAAACGTGCCATTACTACAACTACACAACTACTCGTCTCGGCAGCCTCATTCAAGATAGGCATCTTTGTCGGGGTACAACCACGCTTATTAGGCTTTGACTACACCAAACTTCACTGATGAGTCACGTTAAAGAACATATTGTGAAGTGTGAGCTGATAATTAAAGCGGATCGTTAACTTTCGAACAAAAACAAATATCATATAAATTTTCTAATCTAATGTTAACGTAATTTTAGTGATGTTTGATGAGCAATGAGAACGGTAGAAAAAAAAATTATACCTTCTGTTATAGCCCAGTTCACATAGGCTACACTTTTAACAGATTACATAAAAAACATAAAAGCTGTACAAACATTAAATGTAAACTAAGCAATGACCAGGGACTCTTGTAAAAAAAAAGAAATGCCGGGCATCCTATGGGCGATAATATGCATATTCTGGGTCCCACAAAACCGAGATGTCAAGGCAGACCACGAAAAGCTGGAGAGACGAAATTGACGTCTTTCTCGCCGACTGGTGAGACAATGCATAATACTCTTAATTAAGGCTCTTAATAAATAAATAAATAATAAAAATCTCATAAATAATTCAATCACTTTAAGGAACAGTAGGTTAGAGAGCAACATACTGTATTTTTCATACGGTAGATATAATTTTTTATTGCCTCACTGTTACTGCACTTGTGGCTGGTCAGACTATATAAATGTTTTGGGTCTCCCTCTGAGCGCATACAAACTATTGTCATATTTTTGATTGTCATAACACTTTTCGCACATATTCGTTTGTCATAATTATTTTTTGTCATAATTATTTTAGAGCATACCTCGTTTTTTGTCATAAATGATCTAAAGCATATTTTTTATAATTATACTTTTATTTGGTATAATATTTTTAATCATATGTTTGATGACCATAATTGTCTTTAGTTATAAGTATTGCAACGCATCTTATTAATATTTCATCAAAATTTAAAGTCATATATTTAAGGCTCATAACATATTTTATTCATAAAAAATACAAAGCTGTAACCAGACAAGTGGGTTAGGTTAGGTTAGAACTGAGACCCCCACAGATACAAACTGTTACTAGGAAAGTGGGTTAGGTTAGAACTGCGACCCCCACAGATGCGAACTGTAACCAGAAAAGTGGGTTAGGTTAGGTTTGAACTGCGATCCCCACAGACATGAACTGTTACCAGAAAAGTGGATTAGGTTAAGTTACAACTGCAACGCTCTCAGAACTGTGACCCCCACAGATACAAACTGTAACCAGAAAAGTGGGTAAAGTTAGGTTAGAACTGCGATCTCCACAGACATGAACTGTTACCAGAAAAGTAGGTTAGGTTAGGTTAGAACAGTGAACCCCACAGATACAAAATGTTACCAGAAAAGTGGGTTAGGTTAGCGCCCTATAGTCCCAACCTGTTACCAGAAAAGTGGGCATATATTTAAGGCTCATAACATATTTTATTCATAAAAAATACAAAGCTGTAACCAGACAAGTGGGTTAAGTTAGGTTAGAACTGCGACCCCCACAGACACAAACTGTTACCAGAAAAGTGAGTCAGGTTAGGTTGGAACCGCGACCCTCACAGACATGAACTTTTACCAGAAAAGTGGATTAGGCTAGGTTAGAACTGCGACCCCCACAGATACAAACTGCAAATCGTTATGCGAGTTAACGTTATAGTTATTGACAATTATGCTCTTAGTGGTTATGATATTTAATTTATTATAATTTAAATTTATATGCGTAAAAAATATATGACCACTACTGAGTATGATCAAAATTTTTATGACTAAAAATGTATGACACAAAATAATATGACTTTCTAATTGTATGCGCAATGATGATTATGAAACAAGTGGTTATGCGCAGCAACGATATGACTTAAAAATGTATGCCACCCAATATGTTTTGTATACATTATTATAAAACATAGAACGGTACTTTTTCTATCTACCCATGCGTTTAGAGTGACTTACCGCTGGGTAGGCGAACATTTCTAGCAAGATCGCCGTTGACACTTCGCTGATTCATCAGTCAAGCCGAGACCATGACACATGGCACTGCGTCCAAACGTCGGTATATTAAGGCAGATTAACTACATTCGCGATAGTGTTATATGTTTTGTATCTCGGAATAAACTGCTGTTCCAATCCCTCTGGCCAATCAAGGCCTCTGGTGTATCACAGCCCTTATCTTAGGACTAGTACACACCGCACGCAGTCGTCGCCTGTTTGTGCATTCATCGCCGAGTCATTTGTGCACGGAATGAGGCCCAGCGAACAATTCCCGGTTTGTTGACGAGTTGTACGAGTGAGAAATACCGGGCTGACTATACATTAGCTGGGCATATACGTTTGGGCATATCTGTCGGGTCTGCCGATTAATGTATGGGAAGTTAGGTTTTCTATGCAGGGGGGGAGTGGGGAAATAATTCTGCAGCTAACCGTATTTACATCTTTCCGTTTCAGTTTCACCATGTCTGTATGTCCGACCGTCTGTGGCTGATTCAATGGCCGTTATTACTAGAAAACTGTGTCTATCAATCAATCAATATTTGGTATCATGTATATTAATTATGCCGACAAAGGTAAAAAAGTCCGACAACTTTTATTGGGGTACCTCCCATACATATGAAGGGTAATTTTTTTAGGTTTCTGAAAAAGAATAGGGGTTTGCTAAAAATACTTTTTGATAAAATTAATATTTTTGGAAATGTCCACTCTGAGAGTTAAAAAAATGTGACTTCCTCCTCTAACTTTAGAACCAGAAGAAGTCCAAAAATACATGGAATTACAGTTTTATAAAGACTTTTTTTGGCCGAAACCGACACCGAACTTTCGATAAATGCGATTAAAACGGTGAATAAAATGTTAGTGAGCCGTTTTTTTTTAATGAATGACGAAACATCTATGGTCCGATTTAACTTTGTTCGGATAGAAATGTTTGCATTATCATATGATGTCATATTGCCAGCCATGCCGAGCTCACAACATGACTTCAGTCGAACGCGACCCGAAAGAACGATATTGTAAGTTTTGACGCGGCCGACAGGCTCGGCTAGTTTTTGGTCGAAGCCGAAATTTCGGTCGGGCACTAATTCTCCATGAGTGACGGTGAAATAAGATAAATGTTAAACATGTATTTTTAGAATTCCCTTAAGTGTTCCCGAATGACAAATAGTAACTTTTGTATTTAGCTCCTGCCTCCACCATATTCGCAAACAAAAACTTTTACCTCAAACAATAGAAGTTTTCGTGTTAAATTTTGATTAGTTCCGAAACAGCTTTAACAGTTTGAGTAAAGTTCTGTGTTTAGAACTGACAGACAGCGCGGGAACTCCACGATTTTCATTTATTATAAGTATAGAAAACAGGGCTTAGTCACATAATTATAAATTATAAAAATATTATACAATTGTAAAGCACGAATCAAATCATTTATTAAATAAAATAAATGTTTTGATTCATGTTTTTTTTTTGTTTTTAAGTAGTCACACTACTATATGTATATAAATTATAAATTGAAAGAGATGTCATATACTACAGAAAAAGTGACCAAAGTCCCCGGTGAGCAGGGCCGTGATCGGGTAGCCCAGGGGTTAGGGCGTCTGCCGCGAAAGCAGGAGGTCGCTGGTTCGATCCCAGCCCTGCTCACCGGGGACCTTGGTCACTTTTTCTGTAGTATATGACATCTCTTTTAATTTATACAAATATTCTTCGACTTTTCGAGGGTGACATTGCCCCCATGGGCCTAGATAACCACGTCATCTAGCTGCAAATTTTTCCAACTACCCTCATTTGTCGCTCTCGAAACGTGTGAGGTGAATATTTTCATAATTTATACGAGAATAAACCCTATTTTTACTTACGAGTATAATATGTGAAAATCGTGAAGTTACATTAGTGTTTAGACAACGTATACCTAACACAAAAAGTGCGAGGACTTGTTTAGTTTCAAATAGATTAATAAACAGACTGAACACGCTTTCACTTGCTGAAGTATCTCTAATTTTCATAAAAGAAAAACTCGCATATAAGGTCATGTCAACATTGACTCCGTGAACAATAATATTATCCTATTCAAAGTGGAATTTGAATAGTAAACAAAGACGTATAAACGTAAATTCTTCGCGAATGATTGAATAAGGCGAACTCGGCCCATCGGGAAAAATCGGGAAGAGATCCTTTAGAAATCCAGCCTCTATAAAAAAAATTTGTCAGATTCATACTCATTCTTGGAGCAAGTCAAATTAAATATTTTAAAATTAGTTTTTTTAAACTACCGCGGGTTTTAAATATTCTAACTAATAACACTGATATTAAAAATGCCTCCAAACCCGTTTATGTGAGTCATCGTGAAAATACTGTGAGTATGTTTTTAGAGGTGAGTTTCGAGTGAGTTCCAATAGTGGTGAACTTAAATGAAAGATAGAGAAAGATCGTTATGAACGTAAATGAAAGAGAATCGGGATGTAGGAACGAATAAACATACAAGTTAACTACCCTCCTTTCATTCAAACAGCCAAATAGAACATAGAAATGATAACGTGAAATGATTTCAGGGCTTTAGTTTCGGTTCTTAATATCTTGCTTATTATCAGTCTATATCAAATTCCACTTGTGTAATTAAAATACTGCATTACTATTCTGAAATTTTAATAAATAAATACTATGGGACAATCTTACACAAATCGACTTAGTCCCACGGTAAGCTCAATAAGGCTTGTGATATGGGTACTAGGCGACGATATATATAATAGATAGTTACATATGAATACTTAAATACATAGAAAACATCCATAACTCAGGAACAAATATTCGTGATGAACACACAAATAAATGCCCTGACCAGGATTCGAACCGGGACCTCCTGCTTCGTAGGCAGGGTCACTACCAAGGAAATTATGTGACACGTTCTAAAATTTCTTCAAATAAACTAATCAAACATTGCCCTACATGGATCGAACAGGCACTCTTCATCCGACCCACTCAACCTCATCTTCATCCTCCACCCAACGTGCCCACCCTAAGCCAAATCTCGCAAAGGCGAGTGCTCGGCCACTCAAATATTCATGAACACGGCCCTACCTTTGTCGTGTTTTATTGAAAACCTTTGCTTTTATTTGAGTACCTGCAAACAAAAAAAGCACGTTAGGAAAGATTGTCAAACGATAAAGACACAATTAGAATTACGAGAATTACTCGTAAGAGTGTTTGGAACGATGTCGAACAGAGTCTATATCAATCGTTCGTAAACTAAAAGGTTACATTCTCTACTATCTTGTAAAATGTACGAGTATTCGGATTCAACGCAGTTTTTCATAAAGCCTAACTATAATATATAAGGAAAAGTGGAAAAACTTATGGTGATTCTCGAACTAGGGACTCTTAAGAGTTACCGAGTCATAACCGGTAATATGGTACCGTTCGCAAACCTATCTGTTTTGTAAGGTTTCATGGTTTTAAAACTAAATTACATGATTTTTGGAATATAAATTTGATTAAAAAGTATCTACATCGACCATTCCGGTGACGTCATCACAGATGGCGGTTAAACGGGTGGTGAGGTGACTTGACGGGCGGAGGCATTCTTTGGGCATTCTCTGTCCGGCATCGGAACCGAACGGACGTGTCGAGTATGTTTAACGTAGAGGTATTGCTAAGCGAGGTTGTTATTTAATTGTTTATTTAAATATACGTTTTGAGACTACACGCTGAGTTGGTTATTTCCGAAGTTGATTACATTTCAGCCAGTGGGATAACGAAATTCCGTAAGTACTCGCCCACTTGTTTAAATATGTGTGTTTTGCTTTTACAATGTTTGTTCCTTTGACTTAAAGTAAACTGAAGACGGTTCAATAAAGTCTCAGGGTAAATTGATTACTATTATTTGAATTGGATACTAATCTATGGACATTTAAACGGTTAGAAAACAATTATTTTATTTTACATACTGTAACGAGCTTATGTAAATATGTAATACACTGTAAGTATATACACGTTGTGCCCAATTTAGATACGGCACAATATTCTTAGTTATCTACTTAAATATTGTATTTTGGGGCCATGATTGTTCACGTTTTTGCAAATTTACGAATTATTTTGATCATTAGTGCTAACCATGTGCTGAGCACGTGTTTTATGCTACAATATTTTCAAAATTTGCTTGTGTTGCCACCTGGACACGTAAGGCGACACGGGGGTAGTGCGATTGACATTGCATGCATTTAACACATCCAACAAGGGCGTACCTCGAGGTGCCATACTTCATACAGGGTCCCACTGATCATTTTTGAAATTTTTTTGGGTTTTGATCATTGTGTCCGAGGACTTCTGGGGTATTAAAGGGGGACAAATTTTTCATTATTTTTGCGCTAGGACTCACCGTTTTCGAGATATTCAACCTTGTATCTCTCGGTGTTTAACCTCCTTCTTGTGTAATTGCTTACTTACCTACTCACTGCAATCCTGACCAGATAACTAATACTTTTTGCGGTGAGTTTTAAGATAATGAGTGACGAAGAATGAACAAATGGCCGGAGGTTGGAGACTTCTGGGCGTGACCGTTCCCGATCAAGGCGCAGTGAGACGGGCGTGCGTCTTAGAAGTCGTAGTCGCCGCCACAACCGCCGCTTGCGGGAGAGAGAACGGGAGAGACTTCGTCAGATGGAAGAGGACCGAGATGCTGAGCACCGTTCACGGAGGAGCGAACGCCGCCACACGCCAAGGTCGAGCCGCGAGCGCCGCAGCCGGAGCCGAGCACCGAGAGCTGTGACGAGCCGTGAGCTTCGCAGCCGAGAGCCAGGACCGAGAGCAAGACGCGAACGGACAGGCAGGGACTCCACGAGCATCGATCGTCGTTATAAAAGGTCATGTAGTCCTTCCTTTACTTCTAATGACGTTTTAAAAATAATAAAATCAATAAAAGAAGTCTTACCGTCTCAGCCGACGACACAAAGCCAAAATCATGTTAACAGAAGTCTTGATCACAAAAACATCATCCCAGAATTTAACCCATCAAAAAAAATCAACGAATCGATGTGTGGCTTAAAAAGGTTAATGAATGTGCTAAAGTTTTCGGCTGGGATGAGAAGACGGTGATCCATTTTGCTATGCAGAAGCTGACAGGGCTTGCTAAGATGTGGTTTGAGAGCCTTAACACTATTTATTTCACATGGGATGAGTGGCATACCAAATTAGCTAACGCGTTTCCTTCAGAACAAAATTATGGGCAGCTATTAGAAGATATGCTTAAACGTAGAAGCAAGCATCAGGAACCTAATGAAAATTACTTTTACGAGAAATTAGCTTTGCTTAATTAGTGCGAAATAACAGGCAAGCGGGCAGTCGATTGTCTTATACATGGTATAGGAGATAGAACGATGCGATCTAGTGCTTTAGCGTTGCGTTGTGAGGAACCCGATCAGCTGCTTAAGTTTCTTCTAAGTAACAATAAAGAATCACCTAGCCAATTTCCGTTACCTAAAGATAGGACTACAACTGGGACAGATGATAAGTCGTTTAATAAAGCGGGTACGTGACCGAACCCTAACATATTCGGCTACAACTGCAAGAAGGGACACATTTTTACCCGTTATCCACGGCCCTTAGTTAAATGTAGTATTTGTCAAAATGTGGGGCATAAATCAGAGATGTGTACAAGCTAAAGTAAGAATCAGGGTCGAAAAAGACTGACACATTGCCCAAAATTATGCGCATAATACGGTTCCAACCCATCTGAAAAATTCAGAAATTCAGTACAAGTTAATGATGAGACAATGGGTGCCTTTGTCGACCTAGGCAGTTAAGTCACCCTCATCAAAGAGTCCAGTTTCTCACGTCTTGGGCTTTTCTCATGATGACGTTCCTAATACTATGAAAGGGTTGAGATAAACTCGTACAATCTTTAGGATTGGCAGAGCTGACGATAGTAATTGACGGATTACCAGCCACCGTTATGTGTAGAGTCGTAAACAATGGATTGCTCGAGAAGTCGATGCTCATAGGTCAAACTTACACCGAGCAACCTCATATCGTGGTGTACAAGTTACAAATTTTACACATGGTTAGTGAGCTCCCTAATTTGCAGGTCCTTGACCATGATGAGGTTAAGAGAGTAAGAATTGTAGCGCGTAACAAAATCTATGGGGTAGCCAGCTTAAGAGCTGCCACAGGGTCAGTATTCAATGGCAACATAGTTTTAAGTACCAGGGTGGTGGGGAAGCCTCTAGACCAGTATGTAGTTTGTGGCGAGGTGTATGAAGTGAAACAGAGTAACCTATTATTTATGACCATTCCTTGTGCTGACTCTTGTTGTTTGCAAGAAAATTTTGTATTCGCGCGAGCAGAACGTGTTCAGGCAGTATGTCGTTTATCTGAAGTAGATGTTATAGGATCCTAATTAGAATATGATAGGTAAAAAAAAAAGAGATGCTTTACCCACTCGGTTTGACGAAAAGCAACTTAAATTAGGCGAGAACGTTACTGAAAGCGATAAGTTCAAGCCCGTTGAACTTCTCAAGCGCTAAGAATGCTAAGATGATTGTTTTGCATATGATTTAGCTAGTTTAGGTTGCACGCATACTACCGAAATGCACACGGACGCAAGTAAGTTAGGTGTAGGCGGAATACTCTTGCAGCGGCCTGAAGGAAGTGGAGGGCCCTTTCATCCGGTGGCGTATTAGTCGTCAAACTACACCGAAGGAGAGGAACTTCCACTCCTATGGATTAGAAACTTGGGCCGTGATCTGCTCGCTGAAAAAGCTTAGGGTGTACTTATTAGGGAAACCATTTAAGATAGTCACTGATTATAGTGCGCTTCGCTCCACATTCGAAAAACACGACCACATACCGAGGATAGCCGATGGTGGTATAGCGTTACAATACAAGAGTTTCAGTGCACAGTATAATACAGGGCTGGATCTAAAATGGGGCACGTAGACGCTCTATCCAGAAATCCCACCGTCGATTTAGATACCGTATGTCCGGAACAGTACCCTTCTGCCATGGCAATTTGCTATGATGACTGGCTTCTTATACTGCAAATGGGTGATTCGGAATTCTGTCGTATCCGCGATATTATTACTAATTTGGACTCTGAAGGCGTAGAATATATAAAATCAAATTACGTTTTGCGAGACTATAAATTATTAGGGTGCCTAAGCGGCGATAAGGAAAGTTTGAGGTGGGTGGTCCCAAAGGCCGCAAGATGGCAAAGATGCAAGCGCAATCATGACGGTGACCTAGGTTTAAAAAAAAAAAACATTGGACAGAATAAAAAGAAATTACTGGTTTGCAAAAATGAAGAAGTTTATAAAGAAACTAGCGACCCGCCCCGGTTTCGCACGGGTTATTATTATATAAACCTTCCTCTTGAATCACACTATCTAGTTAAAAAAAAAAACGCATCAAAATCCGTTGCGTAGTTTTAGAGATTTAAGCATACATAGGGATATAGGGACAGAGAAAGCGACTTTGTTTTATACTATGTAGTGATATGTAGGAGCTTGCATTGAGTGTGCATATGCCAAAAAGACTCCGAATTCAGAGGAAGGCCTCTTGCATCCCATAGAAAAGATACAAAAACCATTTCACACGCTGCATATAGACCATCTTGGGCCCTTCGTTAGGTCAAAGGCGGGTTACACTCGCATACTGACTATAGTTGATGCATTTACGTTCCTATTTATAAGATCGGTCAAAAACACGAAAACTCGGAATGTAATAAAGACATTGCAGGATATATTTGACATTTTCCGAGTACCTGAACGAATTATTAGCGACCGAGGCTCATGTTTCACTTCCCAAGCATTTAAAAGGTTTTGTTTGGACCGAGGCACCAAACATGTACTGAACGTAGTGGCAAGCCCGAGAGCTAATGGGAAAGTCGAGCGATATAATAGGACAATCCTCGACTCGCTCACAGCGCAGGGTGTTGGAGCCGACGAGAGAGAATGGGACAGGGAATTAGGGAAGATTCAGTGGGGATTGAACAATACAATAAAGTACTAAGCTCATGCCATCATACGAGGGTCCCTTTAAGGTCGTAACGGCAACGATCTTTCTAAGATAGCTCCTATCTTTGGATTTGAGGGCATGAAAAATAAGAAAAGGACTACGGTAGCCGCAGACAGAATGCGTCCTTGGATTCATATCGCATGATTAGAGATTGAAAACGATAACGAAAGTGATAACGATGGCTCTTATGATGGGGACGAGAAAACTAGTTATTGCAAATGTTTTTTTTGGTTTGTTTCAGGTCAAGTGCTAGAAGACGTGGAAAGGGATCCCGTGCTTAGCTTGGCCTGGAAAGAGAAAACTAGCATATTTGGTTACATGGTTACAAGGTTACAAGGCTACAAGGTTAAAAGGTTACAAGGATACATAGTTTCAGGTCAAGTGCTAGAAGACGTGGAAAGGAATCCCGTGCTTAGCTTGGCCTGAAAAGAGAAAATTAGCATATTTGGTTACATGGTTACAAGGCTACAAGGTTACAAGGCTACAAGGATACAAGGCTACAAGGTTACAAGGTTACAAGGTTAAAAGGTTACAAGGATACATAGCTATAAATATATAAGAGTACTTGGTTATAAGGTTGTAAGGTTAAACGGTTACAATGATAAATAGTGTTTTCGTTACTAAATAAATTGGATACTTGGATATATAGTCCCTTAGATCTTTGGGTATTCAAATAATTCCCTACACTCATTGGATACACTGCTTCAAAAAAAATATATTCATACATACCTTTATATTGTTATATTGTATTACTTTTATTTAAATCATAAGACAGGTATACGTAATTGATAAATTATAAAGAATATAGTCAATTGTTACAAGGTTTTTTGGATATGTGATTAATTTAATTTGTGTTATGTGTGGCTAACGTTAAATGCACAGAGAATGTCATTGCTCGCCGAGTGTAAGGTTTTGGTTTCACCAGATTCGTGCCTGGGGACATGCACGTCATCAGGATGGTCGAGTGTAAGGTTTCATGGTTTTAAAACTAAATTACATGATTTTTGGAATATAAATTTGATTAAAAAGTATCTACATCGACCATTCCGGTGACGTCATCACAGATGGCGGTTAAACGGGTGGTGAGGTGACTTGACGGGCGGAGGCATTCTTTGGGCATTCTCTGTCCGGCATCGGAACCGAACGGACGTGTCGAGTATGTTTAACGTAGAGGTATTGCTAAGCGAGGTTGTTATTTAATTGTTTATTTAAATATACGTTTTGAGACTACACGCTGAGTTGGTTATTTCCGAAGTTGATTACAGTTTAATAAATAATATATAATAAGAGAGTACTATTTCACATAGTCTTAAATAATATTTAAAACGGGTCACTCACGTAATTTAGTCGATTTTCGCTCGACATGTTTCGTTCTTTACGAAGAACGTCATCAGGAGCAACCACCCGCGACAGAGGCAAGTCGTACGTGTCGTGTCGCGAGTGGTTGCTCCTGATGACGTTCTTTGTAAAGAACGAAACATGTCGAGCGAAAATCGACTAATATACGTGAGTGACCCGTTTTAAATATTATTTAATATGTTCGAGTCTCACGAGAGTTTTATAGTTATAATCATATAGTCTTGTTTGGATCATGACATTTCGGTAAGGGCCGAGGGCCTATAATATGTTAACAGTGTTGGTAGTTCTGTATATGAATATGACACTTAATGCTTACGTCAGTAAGCGCTTTTTCGTACGAAACATTTATCGTTATATATCATCGTATGGGGCGTCCTCGTAAAAACCAAACCAGATGTGTGTTGGTAAAGTTTCGCGACATCACTGACCGCAACGACGTTTGGTTCGGCAAAACCGGGCTGAAGGGGACAGGCGTGATCGTGTCAGAGTTCTTGACCAAGCCTCGGCACGATGTATTCATGGCTGCCCGTGAGCGCTTTGGTGTTCGCAATTGTTTCACACGGGACGGCAGTGTTTACGTGCAGGTCAGGGAAAATGAACGCCGCTGCGTGACCTCACTCGCCGAGCTGGACTCGATCGTGGCTGCGCCGGCGTCTCAACTCGTCGATGCCTCGACTGTCGGCCCGGACCCGGCGGCCGCGGCGGCAGCTGCCGGCCCGGACTCGGCGGCCGCAGCGGCAGCTGCCGGCCCGGACTCGGCGGCCGCAGCGGCAGCTGCCGGCCCGGACCCGGCAGCCGCAGCGGCTGCAGTCGTAGAACAAGCTGCTAGTAAGCCAGACAAGCGAATGAGAAGGCAGGCCGCTTCTAAACCCCGTAGTTAGTGTGCATTACTTGTTTTCCTTGCTTCGACTTAACTTTTGCTCTTGGCCGTGTAATACCTATATGTTATTTTTCTTTTACCCACTAAATAGTCTTCTTACTGTTTTATTTCGCACAACTTTTTACTTTTGTCGGTTATTACTTTATTTTTACTGTTCTTGTATCTTTTTCTTGTTAATTTTTGACACTGACAGCAGTGAGTGACATTTTTGACGTCTGTGTATCTAGTGTTGCTACATTAAAATTTTGCGTTTCGATTATCGGACTGCTGGCAGGTAGCCGGGCACAGCTTTAGTGCGTATTTTGTTTTGTTTTGTGTTTGTAGTACTTATAAGTATATTATTGTACATTTGTATATTTATTATTCATTCGTTTAGCGTATGGCAAGCGTTAGCAGTGATAGTAACCTTAATGATTTTGTTTCTGCTTCGTCTGATAGTGATAATGATAGTTTTCACAGTCTCCCACCATCTCTTCACGACTTACTTGACCGACAACTCGCTGACGTTCCTAAAAACTTTAATATTGTGCATATTAATGCTCAAAGCATTCCCGCTCACTTTACTGACTTTCTGTTAACTTTTGAACTGCTTCATATCGATGCTATCTTAGTCTCGGAAACCTGGCTCAAACCTTGTCTCCCTTCTACTTCTTATTCTTTGCCCGGTTTTCGTCTAGTCCGCAATGATCGCTCTGGCAGGGGAGGTGGAGGAGTTGCTATTTATCTCCGCTCTAATATCTTATTTTCCGTTTTAAATATATCTGCTCAATCTTCTGCCTCCGACACCGCAGAGTATCTTTTTCTAGAGCTAAGTCTAGCCCACTCTAAAGTCCTTCTGGGCGTTTTTTATTCTCCCTCCCTTCAAGTTAACTACTTTGATTCATTAGAAAAGCTTCTTGAGGACTTAATGCCATCTTATTCTCATCATATCGTTATGGGTGATTTCAACACCTGTTTATTAAAAAATGATTTTCGTTCCAAAGCTCTTAAATCCCTTGTAGAGGGCTGCAACATGACCATTTTGCCTTCTGGTCCCACGCACTATTTCCCTAACTGTTCTCCATCACTCCTTGATGTTACTCTTGTTTCGTCCTTTGATCATGTTGCAAGATATGACCAGTACTCTGCGGACGCCTTTTCGTATCATAGTCTGCTATTTTTGTCGTATAAAATCCGTCCCCCAAAGGCTAAGCCTAAAGTACTTCTCCAACGCAATTTTAGTAGAATGTGTATAGATAAGCTTCGTGAGGATGCCTTAAAAATTGACTGGAGTGGGGTATTGGGGGCTGTCTCAGTGGATGAGATGGTTTTTCATTTTAACTCCGCCTTGATTTGTCTCTATGATGTTCATGCTCCAGTACGTCCCGTAAAAATTAAGCATCTTCCTGCTCCCTGGCTCACTGAGGAAATTCGGGCACTAATTGCAAAAAAGAATCTGGCTAAATCCAAATTTAAGGGAGATTCCTCCGATAAGAATAGAGCCAAGTACCATGTATTACGGAATCGCTGTAGTACAATATGTCGAGATGCTCAGAGGCGTCATATCCATAACTCAGTAGAAAATGGAGATCCTGCTAAGATATGGAAGTTTCTTAAGTCTCTTGGAGTTGGGAAATCATCACAAAGCTCTATTAGTAATGGAATTGACCTTGACCAGCTTAACCACCATTTTTCTTCTTCTGACACTTTTTCTGGGTTAGTTAAGTCGGATACTCTTAACTATCTTTCAAATATCCCAACTCCTGACTATCCTGCTTTCACTCTTGCTCAATTTACTGACTGTGATGTTAAGAAGAGCGTAATAGCCATCTCGTCAAATGCCGTTGGAGTTGATAATTTAAGCCGTAAGATGATCTTACCTCTTATTGACATTTTAGTTCCTGTGATTACCTTTATCCTTAATTATTCCATCTCCTCTAGTGTATTCCCTTCGCTTTGGAAAGAAGCCGATATCATTCCACTGCCAAAGAAGTCCAGTGTCACCTCCTTCTCCGACTACCGTCCAATTTCCATTCTTCCGTTCCTCTCTAAGGTTCTTGAGCGTCTCGTACATCAGCAACTTACTTCTTTCCTGAATAGGCATGACCTCATGAATCCCTTCCAATCCGGTTTCCGTACTGGGCACAGCACTGCTACCGCTCTTATAAAGATTACCGATGATATCCGCGCCGGTATGGATGATCGGAAGATCACGGTGTTGTCGCTCTTGGACTTTAGTAACGCTTTTAACACGGTTGATTTCGATATCATGTTGGGCATATTGCGATCTCTTAATGTATCTCCTGCAGTAATTGACTGGTTTCATAGTTACTTAGTAGGGCGGCGGCAGCGTATCAAGGTGGACTCCTCTCGATCTTCGTGGTGCAACACGCTTGCCGGTGTCCCTCAGGGCGGCGTGTTGTCTCCTCTTCTCTTCTCCATCTTCATTAACTCCATTACTAGCAATATTTCTTCCTCCTACCACCTTTACGCTGACGATCTTCAGATTTACTCTCAAGGTTCTTTTATCGAGCTTCCCAGTACTATCATCGCTATGAACAGGGATTTAGAGAGCATTTTAAACTGGAGTGGACGATATGGTCTCAGGGTAAATCCTGCTAAAACTCAAACTATGCTGATAGGTAGCTCAAAACTCACTGCTAAAATTGATTTCAGTAATTTACCCGCAATTGTGTTTGACGGTATTCAGATTCCCTACTCGGCTCAGGTTAAGAATCTGGGTGTTATTTTGGACCAAAATCTCTCTTGGGCACCTCAGGTGGGCGAGGTCAGTAGGAAAATGTTTGCTGCAGTAGGTTCGCTCCGCAGGCTAAGAAACTTTTTGCCCTACGCCACTAAGGTTGCGTTAGCCCAATCTCTCTTACTCCCTATATTAGATTATGCTGATACCTGCTATTTGGACCTTTCTGAGGAACAGCTTAATAAGTTGGAACGTCTCCAAAATCTCTGCATTAGGTTCATATTTGGCTTGCGCAAGTTTGATCATGTTTCTAATTTCCGTTCTCAGCTTAAGTGGCTTCCCATCCGTCTTCGACGTGACTCTCATATTCTTTCCCTTCTTTATGGCATTCTCTTTAACCCTGCTACTCCTCCTTATCTCAAAGAGCGTTTTAAGAGGCTCTCTTCTGTTAGATGTTCTCTGGTTCATATTCTTGCTCCTCCAGCATCTACTTCTAAATTTTTCAACAACTCCTTCACGTTTCGGGCTGTCAGGTTGTGGAATGCTCTGCCAGTTAAAATCAGACTAGCCAAATCTCTGCCCATTTTCAAAAATCAGCTGAAGCTTCATTTGCTGTCTCTGCCATAAGCTGATCATTTGCTATTTATTTATATGTGTATGTGTATACTTATGTGTATATATATATATATATATATATATATATTTATTTATTTATGTATATATTATTTTATAGATTTATTTTATTTTATATGTAATTTTTTGTTTGTTTTGGCTGCTTTCATTTTAGGCGTAGATGTGTGTTTGTATCTTGTTATGCTCTTACTTTTAGTTTTATTTTCATTTTTTGCACTACCTGTTAACTGATACGCTTTCTTCATTTCCCGCTACCCTAAGGTTGTCTGGAAGAGATCGCTTTTTAGCGATAAGACCGCCTGTTGTTACCCAATGCTATTGATTCTTTGTTTCCTTCTGATACTGTTACTGTTATTGGTGCAATAAAGAATATTATTATTATTATTATTATTATTATCATTATTGTTCTGATTTGTGTGTCTATTTTTTTTTAATACGTCAATGAGCTGGTCACATTAAATATGTCCCCATTAATACTTTTATCAAAGCAGTAACGCACAACGAAAACCTGTCTAGTGCTAGCAAGGATGATAAGCGACCCTTATCCGTTCCGGACGCTTGACCGCCATATTTTACGGTGATTGGGTCCGTAGGGTAATTTGTCAATAGGTCACATCGCTGCAATGTAGCTCTTGAGGACACGATAGTTTCCTTCAGTATGCATTTCGGAATGCTTCCTCAAGAGTCACAGCCAGGCAGAGATCTCTCATTGTTTTGCCGGCGGCCGAAATTTAAGACGATTTGGTAAGATAAGATATTTTGGTAGGTATATTTTGGTTGTACTACTCTGGAAATTTGGGGGTACTACTCTGGAGACCTCGACTTGGAAGCCGGAACGAGGGGAAGCCACGAGCGAGATGGTCAGACGACATCAAAAAGACGGTAGGGACGCCGCATCAAGATCAGCATGGAAATCCATGAAAGAGGCATATGTTCAGCAGTGGACGCAAATATGCTGAGTAGAAGCAGAAGAAGACGATTTTGGTTGAGGCAGTTAAGACTCCCATGCTGAAGAATCACTAACCACTCATACGGCTCGTTTATTATGTATCTCGTTACGCTATAATAGCCTCCTGGATCCTGGAGGTATCGGTTCTGGGCACACTCATATTTTTTGAATAAAATCGAATAAGACTTCTAAGCCTTTCTGTCTAAGCCAACCTGATCGCTGATTGGCCATCTGAGACTCGGTGTTTATTGTATTAGCTTGATAGTTTCGTTCGGAAACGTTCTGTTTGCAAACTTTTTAGGCTGCTTTGACAATTCACAGGAGATTTTTTTAAATCCTATGTCCTCAAGCGAGGACCGGGGGATCTAGGAGGATAGATGTCGCAAATATCCACATTCAAATAATAAACTTAAATCTAAAAGCGGCGCATTTACCGAATCCAGAGGCACCGTAAGGATATCTTCACCAGTGCTGAGCTGCGCTCCCTTTCATATAGCTACTCGTAACACACAGCTTCGTAGCATGGCTTGCTCGTAAACGTAGAGCAGCATAGCTCTAGTACCTTGAGAGGTCACACCTAGCGTCTCCCGATCGTCGGGGTCTACTATCGAGCAACACAGGCTTCCAAGTGTGTTTGAGCAATTTCTTTAAATTCAAGGGTGAATTCTTTAGCTTTAATTAAGTTAAGAGAGGTATGGGCACAGCGGATGCATATCATTTAGTGTGGTAGGACACAGCACAACGAATGTTATCTCGCTCAAATCTGGAGCAGAGCCCATCTGGGGAAGTACCTCCACCTTACAGAAAAGACCCTACTCATAGTGTTGTGTTTCTGTTGGTGAGTAAAGTTTAGCTGTCAACACAGCGAATCCTCTTTTTTTAAGGGTCGGCAACGCGCATGTAACACCCCTGGAGTTGCAGGCGTCCATAGGCTACGGTGACCGCTTACCACCAGGCGGGCCGTATGCTTGTTTGTCACCGTCGTAGTATTAAAAAAAAGATATTACTGTGAAAGATAATATGGTACGGATCCACATCACGCGTTACATTTTGTGTAGGGTGTGTATTCACAGCTGCCAATTTCCCGGACTACAATAGGAGCACGTATGCGATAGGGTGGCCATGGTGTCGTACAGGACAGCATTTAAGTAATTCCTATAATTCAAATAAGTACCTAGTAAGTACCTAGACTTGGCTCACGAGATAACAGCCATGTGGGATGTTGACTCGACGATCATCGGCCCGATAGTCGTTTCAGCGAACGGTCTCATAGCGAAGAGTCTCAACCAACATCTTGAGAGGACTCTCGCTAGGTGGATGGATCAAGGGTCAGATGCAGAAGGCGGTAATCCTGGACACGGCGCGCATAGTTCGACGGTTCCTCTCTTTGCGGCCCTAGGGTGCCACCGGCAGCCTGGGCCATGCCCCGTTGCCGGCGGCACCCTAGGTTAGGTTTTGTTTTATGTGTTTTTGTTTTATATGTTGTTTTTTTAATGTTGTTTTATATTTTACTTTTATAGACATATTGTAAAAATCTATCTTAGGAAAGAACATGAATAAAGATAAAAACTTTCAAATTCGTTCTTATGTATTTAATTTTTTTCGAAGCTGTATAGAAAAACGTCGTTCAATACACGTGCGGATATGTAATTATTAGAATTTTTAGAAGTAATGACATACTTTCCGGACTAGCATCGTAAAACGAAACCCAAAACAGGAATGTATCGGATCCACATACACTAATTAGAATCACACGACACTATCCCCCAAAATATTGGTGCCAATACCAAGTACCTATTTAAGAAATATGGAACCGTTTTCCAACACATCCCTAACAGACAAGCGCTGTTCGAAACATTTTCTAGCAAATTGAGTTCCGCGCCCGTCGGGTGAGAATCATTTCGCGAGCGACTCTCTGTGACAATAATTTTGGGAATCCGAGGATATTACGACTTCATGGACAACCGGTAGCGATCGTTATGTCCCTATAGCATAAAAAAAAAAAAAATGTCTGTCCCAGGACACAGGGGCAATCATGGACACCCGGTGACAATCATTCCGTGTCCCGTGGCGGTGTGGCTATCATAGGCACCTGGTGGCAATAATTCAAGAGAAGGTAAGGATGGGAAAAAGTGTGGATAGGTTTGCAATTACTTTATAGTGGTTATTTAATTGATTTGTTTTGTTTTACCGATTGAAGTCAAGTTCAGTATCTCAGTCTGTTTAAAAAAAGTGATCTGGACAGTAATTAATAATGTGACCGGTTTTAATAAAAAAATATTTCACTAGTAGCTGAATAAAAAAAAACTTTTAATTCATAAAATAAGATTATAGGTAGGTAAGGTTAGTTATTCCGTAGTACAAATGATCCACATATTTTATAAAATATTCTCAAACAGCATTGGCTAAGACTGATTTTTTTTTACTAAAGGGACCTAAAATCTAATAAAAATCAAGACGAGAAAAACGAATATCTTTTTTTATATATCATATCCAATATTATAAATGGGAAATGTGTGTGTCTGTTTGTTTGTCCGTCTTTCACGGCAAAACGGAGCGAGGAATTGACGTGATTTTTTAAGTGGAGATAGTTAAACGGATAGAGAGTGACATAGGCTACTTTTTGTCTCTTTCTAACGCGAGCAAAGCCGCGGGCAAAAGCTAGTAATACATAATCGTACAACCCTCAACGGAACCACTCCACATAAATTGTCTTACGCTTCCCGCGTAAACCTAACGGCCATGTTTTCCAAAGGTTATTTTTCTTTACAATAAAATGTACATTTGCCCTGAGCGAGCGTTTCTACATCCAAAACTGCACCCTATTTCCTATACAATAGAATACAGATTGGCACAATCACGGGCATTAAATGTGCTTCTGTAGTTTCGTAGGAAACCAGTTGAAACTGAGTCTTATCACGTATGTAATAAGGTTTGGAGTGGTTTGTAGGATATTGACATAGGCATGTCATTTGTTGCTATCCACGGTTCAAATATGGACGCATTAGTTGGAATATCCTTTAATATAAAATGTCGTCAAGACTCGAATGCTTGGGACGTTTTTATGAATTCACAAAAGAGTAATAATATAAGTGAAGTAGTATGAAATGGTACTCAAACAATAGACATACAACTAAATAGACAGTTGTAGACAAGGTAAAATCGTTGTTAATGGAACTTCTTAACAATGTTAACAAACCGCCATATTGAATTTTTAAGCTTAAATGTTCTCGATTAATCGAAATTAAACACTTTAGCACGGATTAATCGCGTTTATTACACCATGACCCATAAGCCAGTTAGGGAAGCGTTCGTAAGATGTATGTATGTTATTCCTCACAGGGTTGTTATAATATCTTTAATTTTAAGCTATATAATGGACATTGTAGGCCAACCTTTGCTTTTGTTGTTTGCACAAGTAACGGGGAGAATTCGTATTCTCTCAGTCATCATCTTAACCCTGTGAAAACGAGTGCTGTAAAAGACTCGAAACGTAGGTTCATGGTGTTGATAAACACATACATAAATGCCCTGACCAGGATTCGAACCCGGGACTTCCTGTTTCGTAGGCAGGGTCACTAGTGACTGGGCTAGAAGCCAGGTGAGTTACGAAATCGTACATTTTGCACCAAAATATTTTAATATTATATTTTAAAGTTTACCACCAAACCAAGTACAATATTTATGATTTATTTATCCCGTTAATATTCAAAATATTCTTTTTTAACATAAAAAAAATAAGAACCTATTACCCACCTAACTTACTTTATTAAAAATTCCGAATCAGCAATTTTCAAGAGTCCCCGTGATTCCTTCGGGACTCCGTCATTATTATTATTATTATTATTTATTTCACTCAAGACTACATAGGTCCACAATAATTATTTACAATAATATGAGAAATTAAAATTAAAAAGATAAGAGTTCACATTTAAAAAATTGAATCAATGTCATCAATGAACCCATTTATTTTTTATTTCTGTTGACATGTATCAGCATGCAGTGATTCATGTAATAACAGTCGAACCTGCTAGATATCATGTTCATGATGGTGTTCGGGCTGGCACGCACTCTGCTGAGCAAGGACGCGCACCGCTTGCGCAGAGTTGTGAAGAAGCACGCGGTGCGCGCCTCCGCGAACATTCCCGAAGCACTGCAGCGGCGTGGCAACCCCAACATCACCCTGAACGCATCGTTGTACTGGACGCGTAAGGCGCTGATAGATCTGCGTGTGTAGCATGCCCACAGATTGCACGTATACAACGAGGTACAGTACGCCCTGAAGAGTGTAACTTTAACTTCCCTCGTGCATCGCGCAAATCTGCGAGCCAGCATATTCGCTCTGACTGCCAGCGCCCTACGCTCCCTCTCGATGTCAGCGTCATCCATTAAGTCGTCTGTAAGTATGTGGCCAAGGTATTTAAATTGCCTTACACGACTAAGCTCAATCCCATTTAACCGAATTGGGGGCACATTATCTGGTAATCTAGTTCCCGACCTAAAAACCATCACTTCACTCTTCTTCGAGTTATATATTAAGCCGTGGCTAGATGCATACTCTTCACATGTGTTAAGCAAGCGCCTTAACCCGCAGACCGACGCACTCAGCAGCACCATGTCGTCCGCATAACTCAAGTTATTGACACTCACGCCATCTATATGGCAGCCGACATGCTGGTTGCTGAGAGCGACGATCAACGCGTTTACATAAACGTTAAATAGCTTCGGTGAGGTCAATCCACCTTGTCTGACTCCACACTGCAGCCTGTAAGGCTCAGAGAGCTTATCGGCCCATCGAACATTATTTATTTGGTTACTATACCAATATTTAAAGATTTTAATTATTTCGACCGGCACATTAAACTCCCCTAGCTTTTTCCACATCAGGTCGTAACTTACTAAGTCAAAAGCCTTAGATAAGTCGAGAAAACAAGCATAAATAGGCGTTTTTCGTGTGGTGTAGTACTTGACGACATGCTTAAGGCCCAGTATGGCAGACTCAGTCGATAGTCCGGGTTTGAATCCAAACTGATTGTCGTGAAGCCTCATATATTTGTCCAACTGGATGTTAAGCAATCCGTCAAGCACCTTAGCCAGAGATTAGATCCCCACTTAACGATAATGGAGCAAAACATACTCTTCCAAACAAAAATATCATTTTCGAATTAATCCGATCTTTTGGACGGAGGAAAAAGTAATTTACTAGATTTATCGTTGTATATGTGAAGATATGTTGTTTTCTTCGTTAATAGAACTGTAATTTTAACAGCATTATATATTGCAGTAATACTTGAATATTATACAGACCAAAATTTTCTTAACAACGAAAATAATATTACTTTGCTATTCCGCCAAACGTGCTAGTCTATTAGTGCCAACCCGTTATACCTACTTGCGTATTTTTTGCATGCAATTAATGTTCCCACCCTCCCGCCGCAAAAAATAAATACGCAAATAGATACAACACACCACCACCAATAACACAAAACTCGACACGTGTTTCGCCTCTCTACGAGGCATCTTCAGGAGACACAGGAGATCTTGTCGTCTGGTGTCTAAGGAGGCCGGAAGTAGAGCCAATGCTTCACGATGTTTTCCATTCTCGAGTAAAAAATCTTACCGAAGTAGAATTCTCTAGAAATGAAATTGGGCTTTTGGAAAAAGGGTTGAAATATAATTTACAGCCAAAATTGAATCAGGAAACACTAGAGAATTTGGCAGTGGATTCAGAAATTGCGATAGTGCGGGGTCGTGGTGATGTAGATACAAAGACTATGATAGCTAACGTCATTAAAAGCACTGGTCCGGTACAAGGTGTGGGGGCACGTTCTGATACTTTATTGCTGAAATCTATACAACAAAAAGTGCAGGAGAATGAGCTTGTGGTTTCCAAAGCGGACAAGGGCAATTGCATTGTGATTATGGAGAAGGAACAGTATGATCAAAAAGTATTGGATCTGATCCAAGGTGACGGTTTTTCTAGTTTACGTCGAGATCCGACACCGGGGTTCCAGAAGGATCTAAAGAATGCAATTAAAAATTCTTCGTTTATTTTTGAAAACGAGCATAAGAAAAATATGGTTGTGTCTATGAATCCACGAACTCCTATTCTTTATGGACTTCCGAAAATTCATAAAGAAAATATCCCGATTCGTCCAGTGGTCTCATACTTGGGTGCACCAACTTATAATTTAGCGAAGAGTTTGAACTGCATTATCAGGGAGAAATCCCAATTTCGGCCGAAGTATTGTTTAAAAAATAGCTTGGATTTAATAGACAGGATCAGAAACATCGATTTGCCTGATAATGCTACACTTCTATCATTGGATGTTGATAGTTTGTTTACGAATGTTCCGTACGGGGATACTTTAGATATTCTTCGCGGTCTGTTTGAAAGGCAACGGCTACATCCAGGGGAGATAGATGAATTGATTGAACTAACTACAATTTGCATGAAACAAAATTATTTTAGGTTTGGGGGGCATTATTATTTGCAAGATGATGGTTTGGCTATGGGTTCGCCCCTGAGTCCTTTAATGGCGGATATTTTTATGGACTACTTTGAAAACCAGCATATTGTGGGTAATCAAGATATTTTATATTATTTTAGATACGTAGATGATTTGATTATTTGTTGGACGGGGAGTATGAGCCAATTGGACGCATTTGTTGTAGATATTAATAACAAGCATCCAAAAATCAAGTTCAAGACAGAACTAGAGCAGGACAGTGCACTCAATTTCCTGGATTTAACTATCACTAGGGTCAATAATAAGCATCAGTTCCGAATTTATCGTAAGCCTACACACACTGACACAGTCATCCCGGCTTCTTCCACACATCCGTGGCAGCATAAATTGGCTGCGTTTCATTGTTACGTGCATAGGTTGTTGGCCGTGCCTCTTTCTGATGAGCATTATCAGATGGAATTAAATAATATTTATCACTTAGCGATTTCTAATGGCTACGATAGGTCTATTGTGGATGGTATCATCAGAAAGAAGCAAAATAATTTGATCAATAATATGTTGTATGCAGCACAATCCTCTAATCCTATTAGGAAGTTTAAGGCGAGCATTACGTACGTTGGTAAATTGTCAGAATCGATTTACAAGATTTTGAAATCTAACGACATTAATGTGGCTTTTAAGACAAATAATACCTTGCGCTCGAAACTTTGTAATGGGAAAGATAAAATCGAGAATGGGAAGAAGTCTGGTGTTTATAAGCTAACTTGTGAGGATTGTAGTAAGGTGTATGTTGGGCAAACGGGTCGTAATTTCACCACAAGGTATAGGGAGCATCTTGCGGCATACAGGCATAACCATCCAGAAAGGTCAAATTTTGCGAAGCATTTGTTGGATAATGGCCATAACCTGTCTGACGATCATTCTTTTAATATTTTACATGTTTGTGAGAAAGGGTTGCGTTTGAGTGTGCTAGAACAGTTAGAGATAATTAGGTACAACAATAGGGGTGTGATTGTTAACGAACAGTTGAATGTAGCGTCATCACCGTTATTACGAATATTTGCAAGTCATTTGCGGGGTAGGGGGGGTGGCCAGGTTATAAATATGGCCGATCAGTCTGGGCATGTCATTCACTTGTCGGACGCCAGTACGACAAGATCTCCTGTGTCTCCTGAAGATGCCTCGTAGAGAGGCGAAACACGTGTCGAGTTTTGTGTTATTGGTGGTGGTGTGTTGTATCTATTTGCGTATTTATTTTTTGCGGCGGGAGGGTGGGAACATTAATTGCATGCAAAAAATACGCAAGTAGGTATAACGGGTTGGCACTAATAGACTAGCACGTTTGGCGGAATAGCAAAGTAATATTATTTTCGTTGTTAATATGGAATTCCGCAAAGTAACGCCTGATTCAATAAATTACTCAAAATTTTCTTGTAATGAGTTTAAAAAAAAAGTCGCCACAAATAAAATAAAAATTGTCACACTTTTTTTTCTCCGTGTGTATAAGGCTCATTCGATCTAAAGAACAATTAGTTTTTTTTTACAATGTTTTTAAAAAATAGTTTAGGTTAGGTTAGATCTGTCACCTATAAAAATATCTATGTACTATACCGATCATTATACACCCCCTTTTACACTGGTACGCGGTCGCCACTCGAGAACCTTTCCGCCCCAACGGCCATCGGTTCTACGTGCAATGTGCCCTGCCCACTGCCACTTAAGTTTAGCGATTCGGAGAGCTATATCGGTTGCTTTGGTTCTGCTGCGGATGGTCTCATTTCTGATACGATCTCGCAGAGAGACTCCGAGCATAGCTCTCTCCATTGCCCTTTGAGTGACTTTGAGCCTTCTTATGAGGCCCATTGTAAGCGACCACGTTTCAGTACCGTATGTCATCACTGGCAACACACACTGATCGGGAAGGCGCAGCGTGGGTAGGCCCCCCGCAAGGTGGACTGATGACCTGGTGAAGGTCGCAGGAGTCCGCTGGATGGGGGTGGCGCAGAACCGGTCATTGTGGAAATCTTTGGGGGAGGCCTATGTCCAGCAGTGGAAGTCTTTCGGCTGAAATGATGATGATGATGATGATTACACTGGTACAGTTAACAAATTTATTTATTGAATATCTCAAAAACTGTAATAAATAAGACACTAGTTCCTTAACGAAATTAACTCGAGTTAACCTGAAGAATCTCCCCTTACAATTTCCTGAAATAAAAAAACCGGGTGTATAAACCAAGCCAACAAAAAAAAACCTATCTGCTACGAGTGTAGTCAGAACGCCGTAGCACTGCTACGCCGTAGACGCTCTACAATAAATCACCGTAGAGCTTTTGTACCGTCAGCAAAAAAGGTTCATGTTATTGATATTAATGATCCCGTGGATAGTGGGACGCTACAGATGTTGCAGTTTAGCTTTTTGGTGCCTCGTGTCGCTGGTTAAGTGAAATGAGGTCGTATTTGGGACAATGTCACTGGCAGCGTGTAATGTTTCAATTAAAACTCACAACTAATAAATAAATAAAATAAATAAATATTGTGGGACAAATCTTACACAAATCGACCTAGTCCCACTCAATATGGTTTGTGATGTGGGTACTAGACGACGATATATATAATAAATAGATACATTTAAATACTTAAAAACATCCATAACTCAGGAACAAATATTCGTGATAAACACACAAATAAATGCCCTGACCAGGATTCGAACCCGAAAAATTCGAATTTTCACATATTATAAATTAGTGGTTCTGTGAGCTGAAGACTTCGCGAGATGGTAGTAGTAATTGCATAAAAGTCCTAAGTGTCCCTTTGGGCACTTAGGACCCTTGTGCCAAATCCCGCCATTTAAAAAATTTCCAAAAACTGAATCGTCAATAATATTGTCTTCTATTACCGCGATTGTTATTAATTGAAATTAAACACTTTAGAGCGGATTAATCGCGTTTATTTGCACAAGCAACTTTGTTGATTGACGGGGAAAATTCGCATTCTCTCAGTCATCATCTTAACCCTGTGAAAACCCTGTGTAAAGGGCTAGAAACTTAGGGTCATTGTGTTATAAACGCGATTAATCCGTTCTAAAGTGTTCAATGAATCGACAATTTTTTAATGTTATTACGAACATGCTTTCAAAAATTTACAAGGATCGGTTGATACATGCGTCCTGTAGAGGAGAACAAATCGAAAGCATTTTTCCCCAAGCTGAAAGCCTAAGGTGCCGATTAAGAAGTACTTTTTACGGTAGATGTTGCTAAGCGCCCTCGTAAGGCGTATATGAGGAGGGATATGGTGGAAAAATTCGGGGCCACGGATGTGGTCTCGGTAGCTCAGTTGGAAGAGCGATGAGTTGGTATCCCAGAGTCGTGGGTTCGATTCCCGCCCGAGGTTAAGGATTTTTCCACTTTTCCTTTCTTTCTGTTTTCAAAGTTTGTACACGATTAAGCCCCGTTTTAGTAAATCATTTTAGTTGAATTGAAAAAGGAAAAATACGTGTCCAATAATTTTAGACAATCTAACTGACGGACTAATTCGAATGATAGTTTTTCAACCTAGTTATCCCTATTACCCCTAAAACCCGTAATTTTGAACAGTACACGTTTACCGGTAATCATTTCGCAGACACAAGCGAAAACAGAAACGGGATGACAGCCCGTGACAGGTGAGGTGGGTTACGTTTGTTCCTATTTAAACACAAATAAATTTTACGACAGGCGTTATTTGTATCTCATAGTCGACGAGGCGTAGGTGGACGTTTTTATTTCTTGCTGTAGAAAAATCATTTTTTGAATATTTTTTTTTATTTGTTTTCTATTCAGTGTCGCGAGCACTTTCAACCCTTGTAGGAGAAAAAAAGTGTCCCAAGATTTATTTTCCATTTCGCCATCGCGCTACCGCCATACTAAATCTATGAAATGATATAGATTTAGTATGGCGGTAGCGCAATGGAAAGTTTGAAAAATGTATGGAAAATTTAGGACACTTTTTCTCCTACTGGGATTGAAAGAGCTCGCGATTCTGAATAGAATAGAGATAAAAATTTCCAATTTTGAATTAAAAAAATCTGCAACAAAAAATAAAAATACATGTGTATTCAATTTTGCCCCTTCTTCCCCTGATTTAAGTTCCAAAGTGTATAGATATTTATAGACGTGACTGTACAAGAAGCGTTGGTGGCCCAGCGGTAATAGCATGCGACTTTTAATCCTAAGAGTTCGAAGTTCACACCCCGGCTCTTACCCATGACTTTTACGGAAGTAATGTGGGCCGTTATTTACCTATAATGATTTCTGATCATGTGAAAAATGATAACGGTAGAAATTAGTAATAAATATATATATACACGGTACACGTGAACATTGCGAGAGATTTTAACCTCGAATTTCTGAGGCTATAAGGAGTAATAAATCTTATATGAACTTAGGTCAAAATACGAGTTATTTTTATTTCATATTTTCGTACAGTCAGTGCCCTCACAAGCGCGTAGCGCGAGTGGATACTTTCCACTCGCGCTACGCGCTTGCATAGGGGTGGATACTTATGTGTGGGCACCGACTGTACATAATAAATGGTAATCTCGTAAAAACGTGCTTGTAGATCTGGATTTGACGTTTACAGTCAAATTAGATGGTTAAGTCTCGCAACGCATACTGGAGATTTCATTACAACATTTTTACAGGAAAATGAAAATATCTCGAAAGCCGAGCCGAATTCAGCAGACGTTAATTAGGATTTTTAACTTAAAATATGGTCAGAAATTTGCTGTTAAAATCTCTCGCAATGCTCACGAGCACCGTGTATGTGTTTAAAGTAGACTATTAGATAGTTTTTTTCATGTCGGTAAGGTATTTTTCTTTTTACTGGTTCTCTAAAAAGCACCGTGACAGAGTGGCCCTTTCAGCGAAGACAGCCTTTTTTATTTATTTATTATATACAAACATTTTACACAGTTTTACAGTTTGCACCAAAGCGCTGGAAAATTCAGACAGAACACTAACATCCATCCGCCATCTCGCAGTATCTCAGGCATTTACGACACCCATTTACCCATCTACTAGCAAACACATCACACTCAGGTGCTGATGACAAGAACTCGTTAATCATCCTCAAGGCTCGAAGCGTTGGAGAGTTCCACTAGGATACAGTACGCGCCTGGGGAACAGCCAAGAGATCGGACCGGGGCCTGAGTTGGTTTTTAGGCACAAACGGCACTGCAAGTCTCACTAGCCTTGATACCTAGTCAGGACACTCACTATCTCCCCTCAGTATACTACATACATATGTCAAAAGAGTTGAAGCCGAGAGTCACAAGCAAGAATCTAGTAGGGTATAAATAAGGATAGTACCCATGCATTTTCTTGTACAAAAACCTTAAAAAGACTTTTTGTACTCTCCCCAGAAGTAAAACATAACTACTCTCATTGGGATTCCAAACTTCCGATTGACCACTCTGTCACTATGTTTTTTTTTTTTAAGTTAAATAATGTAGGTAAGTTTACAGTCACTAATCAGGGAAATGACAAGTATACTGTACTGATAAGGCAATTCAAAATGTTGGGCATTTACCTCCCAGAGCCATAACAGAAGCCGGAAAACGTAAAGAAGGAAAATACCTTTATAGAAGTATTTTCATATGTTTTTCCCGCAGCACCTGAGATGATTAAGTTAAACTGAAGTTTGTCCAAACATTGTCCGCAAGTCAAAACATTGGCTAAAGATTGTCAAACATTGGCTAGAGATTGGCAAACATTGGTGCGCTGAGCCAATATTTGTCGAGCATTACGAGAACTCCCGATTGAGACATTTTTAGGAAAACAAAGAGATGAGGAGTTTGTTCAGATTGCTCGACGTTATTTTTTAAAATAGGGTGGAGCGGGGTACAGGAAACACGTTTGATTGTACTGTTGTATTACTGTATTTTTTAAATAGGGTGGAGCGGGGTACAGGGAACAAGTTTGATCGTACTGTATTATTACTGTATTTTTTTACTATGAATTTTAGAAATTTGTCGCTGCTCCAGTAAATAAACTTTAACCTAGTAAATTAAACATTCACAGTCATCATCTTAACCCTGAGAAAACCAGTGCTGTATAGGGCTCGAAACGTATGCTCGTGGCGTTAATAAACGCGATTAATCCGTTCAAAGGTGAAACTCTATTTCAATGAACAACAATCGCGGAAACAGAAGACAACATCACGTAATTTTAAGTTTATTTTCAATACCTAATACACTTTGTAGAGGTTAAGTACAAAAAACAATGGGAAATTTTGCAACTAGTTAAAAAAAATTGGTAAATTTTTCAAATGATTAGAAAACCGTTTGGGTAAAAAGTTATCGAGAAAAATATATAAGGGTTAATATGCGAATGGTATTAAACGCAACGCAGAAAAAATAAAAATACAGTACCTACACACCCTTAAGAAACGGCTTAAACGTCAAATAGGATTAACAATCCCCCCATAACACAAAAACCAACATCACAGAGTCACGGAGTCCCACATTACAAAAGTCATCTAACACAGTTACTCAGCAAAGCCCGCAATACCTTCGGACAGACATACAACTTTAATGTCTAGCACCACCATTACTACCGTTCACGGGGTAAACGCACCTTGGCTACAGGCAATAAGGATCATTATACAGTGACGCGGCGTTTACAATTAGCTCCTGACTGTTCTGATTAGCTTTAAAGCGAAAACAAGTGTCGTGCGACTCGACCTGCTAAGGCTGGATTTGACCAAACTTTTTAACCAAGAGTAACGCTTACTCTATACTATCTGAGAGTAAGCGTTATTCTCGGAATGAACATTTGGTAAAACGCAGCTTTTGGCTGTGTTTATTTTTATATGGAACTACCTATCGGCTATAGAATTTAAGGTACATATTACAGATAAAATATTTTGAGATAACGCTTTTCGGCTCAGCAGGACAGTATGTTGACCTCAAGATAAGTTTAGAAAATACTAACAAAAAAAATTAAAATATGTACGCATGTAAAATATCAATATGAAACTTTTGAACCCCCAATAGTTTTTTATTTTTTGTGTGTAAGTCTAATAAACATTTTCATGGGCAAGTAATTTAAAAACAAATATATATGTACGGGGTACTTCAAAAAAGGAGTTCACAAGATTTTAATGGGTCGGCAACGCGCATGTGACCCCCCTGGAGTTGCAGGCACCCATAGGCTACAGTGACCGATTTCCATCAGGCGAGCCAAACAAGCATACGCTTGTTTGACTCCGCCGTGGTAAAAAAATGCGTTATTCGAATGGAAATATTTGAATTTTTGATGAATGAAAACGTTACGTAAAATGTAATCCTTTGATATCTTCCAAAATCATCATCCAAGTAGCTGTTCTTTTCACACCAACTATTCGAAAAGGGGCTATTTCTTCCCCCTTTAGCTTCTACGGAGTCTAGAACATACGAGTATTATAATGGTTACCTGATTCTCTGACTCGCTTCTGCTAAACAAACACCCACAACAACTCATTTACCTGTTGAAGCGCAACAGACGAAAACCAACTTTAGCACGCTCACTTGAAATTCCAATCTCCAACGCAAGCATATAACCTCATTGAAACAAGTGAATACCGTAAATAAAAGACGCACGGTCAAAATTGCCGTGTGGCAAAGTCACGGGTTTTGTCGAGCTAATTAAATCTCTGTTGTGTAGTAATTAGGTCGGAATTTGCGTGGCGGGGCCGGGTTGTTGACGCGGACGTTAGTGCATGTTGACCGGTGTTACGGTGTTCAACTACAAGAATGTTAGTTCCATATAACTGAATATACTGAAGTTTGAACTCGGAGCGAATCTAATGAAGCTAGTTTCTTTGTTTTTTTATGAATACTACGCCGGTGACAAACAAGCATACGGCCCGCCTGATGGCAAGCGGTCACCGTAGCCTATGGACGCCTGCAACTCCAGGGCTGTTACATGCACGTTGACGACCCTTTAGAAACTTTAACACTCCTTTTTTTAAAACCCCATACTGTAGTCCTTCCTTGCGCGTCGCTTGTATCGATTTACAATATATTACAACTATCAGTTCATAGGCTGTAACATACTCCAATAGCGATACCTTCCGACTTACGGTCAACAAACCGCCATCGTCTCACGTGTATAGTAAATAAAACTACACTAAACAAACACTCGGACGGCCAATACATCAGTACCCGACACTTTGGGAACCGCCGATTGTTATAAGGCGAGGTTCACACGACGCGGACGAGTCCTCGACCAGAAATACGTGACCTCAACGCCTGAGGTCACGTATGTCAGCGAATGAAGTGATGTGCTAATTTTATTTTAAGAAATGCCTGTTAGTGTAAAGTGAGCGAGGTGAGCAGGAAGGTGTTCGCTGCAGTAGGATCCCTCAGGCGGCTTCGTAATTTTTTACCTATCGCCACTAAAATTGCGCTTGCTCAAACGTTGCTTCTTCCTATACTGGATTATGCAGACATATCTTATCTTGACCTAACCGAGGAGCAACTAAACAAACTTGAGCGTATTCAAAATCTTTGCATAAGGTTCATTTTTGGGTTACGCAAATATGACCATGTTTCTTGTTTTCGTTCTCAACTCAAGTGGCTCCCTATCCGCTATCGTCGTAACTCCCATATTCTTTCACTTCTCTATAGCATTCTTTTCAACCCTGCAACCCCCTGCTATCTCAAGCAGCGTTTTAGTTATCTCAATTCTCTTCGTTCCTCTCAAAACATGCTTCTGACTGTGCCATCCTCCTCTTCCAAATTTTATAGTACTTCTTTCACTTCTCAAGCAACCCGGCTGTGGAACTCTCTCCCTCTTGATATAAGGCGTGCTGAATCTGTTGTTTCTTTCAAATCTCTCCTTAAAAAGCACTATTTATCACTTCCTTAGTTCCTGTTCATGTAACTATTGTTTTCCATTAATTTGACTGTGTAATCTCAGTAATCTGCTATCATCATTTCGCTTAATTAGTTTGTATTTGTATATATGTATTTATATATTTATGTATTTTGGTATGAACATATATATATGTATGTATATGTAATTGTGTGTGTGTTTGTTTTCTTTTTGTAGATTTGTTTTTTCTGTTTTTGTCATATATTTTGGTTCTCACATAATACTTTTTCCAGTTTTGCACCACCTACTGTATGTATACTTTTCTTAGTGTAGTGTCTCCTCTACCCAAAGGTTGTCTGGAAGAGATCGCTCTTTAGCGATAAGACCGCCTGTTGTTTGCCTCTTTTTCATGTGTAATCTATACCAGTTTGTGCTATTTTTTGTTATTTTGAGGTGCAATAAAGAGTTATTGTATTGTATTGTATTGTTAGTAGAGGGGCGTTCTTATTTTTTGCTAAATTGGAAACTTCTTTTGTTTTCTATTCAGAATCGCGAGCTTTTTCATTCCTAGTAGGAGAAAAAAAATGACCCGAGATTTGTTTCCCATTAAGCCACCATTATTTCACAGATTTAGTATGGCGGTAGCGCATTGGAAAGTAAAAATGTATGGAAATATTAGGACACTTGTTTTGATGCGATGCGATTCTGAATAGAGTAGAGCAAAAAAAACTAATTTAACAAAAACATATTTTTGTACATCAAAAAATAAAAACGCCTAGAGGCTCGCTATTAATAATATTTATCTAATCTTTCACTACTTAGTTTGGTTCCTCAGTTCAGTCAGGTTTTAAAAAACCGACTCGGTGAACGGTAGAGGAATGACACTACGATAAGGGTTCGCACACACGCGCCGATAAAACGCACGGGCCGGAGCCGCGGAGTAACCGACTTGTCCGAACGTGACCGGGATCCAAGATGGCCGCTAGGCTCCGGCTGGATTCTTTTTATGGTAGCTATTTGTTAAATTGTACCTAGCAATAGTGGTCAAAATATTTTCTTCTGTTACCGCGATTGTTATTCATTGAAATTAAACACTTTATAACGGATTAATCGCGTTTATTAACACCATGACCCTACGTTTGGAGCCCTTCACAGAACTCGTTTTCACAGGGCCATCATCTTAACTTTGTGAATACGAGTGTTGTAAAGGGCTCGAAACGTAGGGTCATGGTGTTAATAAACGCGATTAATCCGTTCTAAAGTGTTTCATTTCAATGAATATTGGTCAATTTTAAGATCTACAAATGTACCTACGACAAGTTTTTTGGACACAAATATGTGACTGTATTACCCATTAATTTTATATCAATAAGGTTGCTTTTATATCGGAGGTTAATATACTATCCATTTATTTCAAAATATACACAATGTCAAATAAATAAAAAATAGAGTAACATAACAATACAATTACTTCAATCTTAATTAAAAAGCAGAGACGGATAACATAAAAAATAGCTGTTACATATCGATCATGTCGACATCAATTTATTGTATTTCGTCGATACACAAAAAATCTCCGAGAAAAATAAGAAAGGCAGAACTCTATCGCCAAATTTCCAGTTCCATTTTTTTATGATTGGGCCGCTGCGGGCGAACGTGAGGAGAATGCCTACATGTCTAAGGTAACTCCTGAATTGCTTATGTTATTTATTATTTGTCAAACTTTACCGAAGTGTGTGATTGACAGTAAAAGCTGCCTGAAATTCGAGATAAATAAGAATTTGCTACCCTTACCATGAAATTCGAACGTTGATAGCGATGTTTAGTAATCGTACATAATTTAGTTCGTTTTGACAGCTCCTTATTTGCTGCCTAATGGACAGAAAAGTTAGCGTGAGTTCCTTACGCAAAAAATGTCCAATTACTCATAAGCTCCCAACACATCATTATCCATCACAATCGGCCCAAAATAATTCCATCCCAAATACGGCAGGTACGTAACGCTCCCTCCATGGAAACCATCCATCACCCCCCATTATCTAACTTAACGATTCGCCGTAAACAGCATAAAAACTTCCAATGACACTCCAAAGTTACAGCCAAACGAATATATACCTTAAACGTATACGCAGAAAGTCGAGAGTGGCAATTTGGGCGTATAAGAGAATTTTTCATACGCCGTAAAAGAATCACCTTATCATCGTTTTGGGGTAATAATTAATGTTCTTATATTGGTGGAAGTAAGTGGTTATTAGATTCTTATAAGGATAAAATACAGTAGATAGAAAAAGCCGGGAAAACGCTTGGATAAAGAAGAATATAGAAAAAAAAGATGGTATATAACAAGTCAAATAAAATAACTTAAAGCGGTCAAGCTTTCGCTTAAAAGGTACCACCTTGCCGGTCATTGATAAGGTTATTTTATAAATTATAGCAGGACTGTGTCATAGTGACGCTATAAATCAGATTGGAAGAAATCTCTTTACTGCTCGTCATTTTGACATGGTTCCAATTGGTTAACTGTACCTCATTACTCAGAAAGGAAAAATAAGAAAAATAAATAATAATGTACTGGCGTATGGATGTGGCGACCCCATCGCCCACTGGTTTCGGTGCAATCAGTCAACGCGTATTTCGGCACTGTTGCAAGCGCACTGGTCACGGAGTAACTGTCGTGCTGCGAGTTTCTAGTTGCTGTCTACCCACACACCACACACATTGGGTGCTCAGTAAAACAAACATACACGGTTAATATTCCGTTTTAGATTGTATTTATAATGCAAATTACCATGTTAACTTAAAATTGTACATAATTTCCAATTGAGGTTCGAGACCTTTGACATCGTAGGTTTTCTTCGCCCAATTTTAAGTATACCTTTTTGTTAAGCAGTATTATGGACTCTTTTCTCTCAGCTATCGGTTACCATGGACACCTTTGATCCCTGCCTAACAGTTCACAAAAGGTATTCTCATACTTTTAGGACCTGGCTGGTATAATTTGAACCCCAATCCAACAAAAGACTTGACAATGCTATAAGAGAAGGATATGGCGGATAAGATTAGTACAGCACCGAAATTTGAGACATAATAAAAAAGAGTGTTCCGACTTAAATACTGGATGAAGTAGTATACAATTAAAATTACGGTCGAGTCAGTCTATGCTAAGTTTCATAGATTTTTATAGCACAGACTGAGAAATTGTTAAGTAAACGTCAATATTTCATAGAACGTTAAACGACGTTTGAGACGTTTAAGATACCACTTTAAATATTGTCTCCTGTTTCCGCGATTGTTGGTCATTGAAATTAAAAACTTTAAAACGGATTAGTCGCGTTTATTAACACCATGACACTACATTTTGAGCTCTACACAGCACTCTTTTTCACAGGGTTAAGATGATGACTGAGGCTTTCCATCTCCGAAGTTTCCGTTTCAATAATTAAGTATAACAGTTAATTTTCTTGGAAGAGATAGTTTGACTCTATTCAGATTTTAAGATTTGCATTTTAATGATCTGGTTCTTTTTTTTTATAGCCTATTTAGGCCTCCTTTCTTTTCCTCCATTCGGTCCTATTCTTAGCTGTTTCCCACCAATCTGCGCAGAACGCCTTCAGATCTTCTCGCCATCTTCTTTTCGGTCTTTCTCTTCCTTGGCCTACGCCGGTTGCGTCCCGTGGGTCCCATTCTGTAGCCAGCTTGGCCCCGGGTGCATACAGACATGCCCAGCCCAGTCCCACTTTAGACTTTCGCTTTAGTCTTTACACCTGGTTGAAATATGACCGTTAGATCGAGCTGCCTAGTGCGTCATTATCAAGATGGTAATGACAAAAGCCAAACTTGTTCAAGTATTAAATTTTAAACTGGTCTCACCTCTTTTAGATGAGAATACGCCAGACAAAGAAGATAGTACAATCTGACTTATAATAGACTCAAAACAATGAAGCGTTTGATACTGATTTGCGAACATCGAAGGCTAACCGGGTTGTTGAGGTATTTCTCCGGTCGCCGAGAGGCTTTGACGAGCCCCCAAGATTCTCAACGTATTTTTCCACGGTGTGATGTTTAAATACTTGTTTGTGATCTTAATTTCACTATTCGGAATTTACTTTAATTTCATATCTTGGAATTTAAATAAACGAGGAAAAATTCCATGCCGATGTTTCCCGAGATACTTTAGCAGGTTTTTTACTACAGGTTTTTAAAAGATCGACTTCACCTGTATGACACGTTTGAACTTACACATGTCCATAAGCTACGTAAGTGGTTGACCTGTGGCATGCTTGTTTGCCACGCTGGTAACATAAAAATGTTAAATGACATGCTTGAAGCATAACAAGGTCAACCACAATATTTTACTAAACTTTTTGTGTATTTCATCATTCATAATTGTTTCGTACTTTCTTATCGAATGTAGTTATTTTCAAAATCCGGGTCTCCATTATTGACCCCTGAGTTCTAGCTCATCGTCGTCTTTCAAGCGTGTTCTGGACCTTTAGATTGACTTCGCAAGTTACTCCCAAGACGTAATTTCTTTGTAATTTTTTGAGAATATGCCCAATAAGGAAACTGGGCCTTATTGGGATCAATCCATACCTCACGATGTTATCTTACACCGTTAACTGATAGGTACCTAAAAATTAAATGATATTTCCGGGTTCGAACCCGCGACCAACGGATTGAAAGTCGCACGCCTTTCCTCTAGGCCAACAACGCTACAAATACCGTTGCATACAGCCCAACTAATCCAATTAGGGCCCCATTGTCCCCGGAAACCCCGGCCCGGCCCGGATGCTCATATTTTTATAAGCCGCCCGCGGGATAATCATGTTAATTTACTGAACAACCAAGATGGCCGTTATGTTGGGGACGAAATAGAAAATTACGCCAAGTTTATTTAATTTGCGAAATGGCCTTACGGATTCCGGGCTGTATTAATATTGCCGAAAGACAAAGGAGGTTATGTGTATTACCGTATAACATTTAAAAACGAAACAATTTTAGTAAAAAAGTTGTATCCATGTAAAAAGGATAAATGATAGATATCTTTACAGTACCTACACATGGTGCTACATTACCGCACTAGTGCGATAATGAGCACTTTATGTATCTGCGTCAAAGATTCAAAGAGCCATATGTACTGTAAAACGCTGTACGATACATGTGCGAATAGGTAATTCGCAACTCGTGTCGATTTAAAACACTCCCTTCGGTCGTGTTTTATTGTATCGCCACTCATTGCGAATTTTCTCCTATTCGCACTTGTATAGTAATGTACTATTATTTTTAAATTTAGGCACATTACAATGCACTTATGAACGTCAAAAAAGAAACTACTACCGGTTCTAACCCTATACCACAGCCCGAGAAGATTATTACCAATGCGATAAGCGATGAGCGTCGAGAAGTGCGTTTAGCGGAGCGTGGAGCTGCAAAGGGATTGGAGCGGCGCGCAGTAAAACCAGTCTCATTAGTTTGCATTTGTAAACGAACAAAATTGTATTCCATATATATTGTACCTAAATATCATTCTCCGTGTAAGTATAAGTATGTATTATTTGCTGTAAATGATATTGTGAAAATTTGTTTGTAGATGTTTAAGTAATACTCTGCCTGTTAGTTTGTGTGTACTTAAGTTTGTAACATTTGTGTTATCTGTCGTCCCACTGAATGTGTTCTACGGAAGACCAGCGCCGGCTTCTTAGCTGGGAATATGCTGAGTTGGGTCCATTTTGTGATGCGCACGCAACTATATTGTTTTCATTCTATGTTTGTATTGTTTATTGTGATCATCGCAAATAAATGTATTTCTTTCTTTCTTCTCTTTCATTTGTTTAACGTGGATACGACGACAAACGCTCCGCTTTTCGCCCAGCCCTAGCGTCAACTCAGTTTATAGGTACACAGCTAGTTTTATAGGATAAGTCTGGCTAAACACAAACCCGATTTATGTCATACATCAAGACGGGTTCAGGTAATAGGCTTGATTATGAATGAACTCGCTAGTAACAAAATCAATATCGATAAGTGCAGCGGTTACCTTTAGATATCTAGAAGCAGTCGATGATGGTTTGAAAGTATAACTCATACCTGGAACAATAAAAAGATTTATGAAATATTATGGTTAATTTATCGAAAGTATATACACAATGTTTTCTAGAATATTGAAGATGTATACATAATAAGATTAATAAAATACAGTATACAAATAATCAAACTGGAAGCAGCATTTAATAACTGGATATAGTGTTAAAATAAGTACGAGTACATCCGTGGCAGCCTCGCAGTCCGTGACGTAGCGGAGAAGCTCCAAGAATGTCGCCTTCGGTGGTTCGGCCACGTTTGTCGTAGGCCACCCGACTACGTGGGAAACAAATGCCTTAGCCTAGCCCTTGACGGACCCCGACCCCGCGGTAGACCAAAAAAGCGATGGCTAGATGTCGTGAAGGCCGACATGAGCGTAAATGGGCTTACCAGGGAAGACGCCCAGGATCGTGCAAAGTGGAGGAGAGGATGTAGGAAAGCGGACCCTGGCAAGGGCCGGGATAACGCTAGGTAGAAGAAGAAGAAGAAGTGTTAAAATAAGTCCACAGAGTAAAATAATAATATTAGTAATATTTAACCACAAAATCATGCCCTTGATTCGACAGGGAACGAGGCCACGGAAGAGGTAAAAGAGTTTCCAAGAGCATAATATACAGGGTGATTCATAAGACGTGAGCAGGATTAATCTTACGGTTTCAGTGAATAATAAGCTATTATTTCATACTAGACCTAACGAAATTAACGTTCAATTAATTAAAATCTCCAAACAATGAGGTAATTGATACTTAATTGATATTTCAGTATCAAGGCTTGGACCAAGGCCGTTACTGATAAGGATCCTAACGCTTCTGATGTGAAACGCAAATTAAATGCTGCTTCGAGGTCCAGTAAAAGAGCCATTGCCAGAGCTAAATTCGACTTCGTCGGCAGAATTGGTGAGAAGCTCGTGGGCTATCCCTCAGGGAGTCGTGCCTTCTGGTCGCTCGCCAAAGCTGCCGAGGGAAATTTTTGTCGGTCGTCCTTACCACCACTGCGAAATGCTGATGGTGATCTGGTCCACAGTGCAAAGGAGAAAGCTGATCTCTTGGGCAATCTCTTTGCCTCGAACTCGACCATGGACGATGATGGCAGTACCGCACCCCCTACCGTCCCGCGGTGCGGTTTCTCCATGCCCGGTATTATATTCAGGCAAACTGAAGTCCGGCGGGAGCTGCTATCATTAGACGTCCACAAGTCGAGCGGGCCAGACGGCATACCAGCAGTGGTGCTCAAGCGGTGTGCTCCCGAGTTGTGTCCAGTGCTCACGCGCCTTTTCACGCTCTCATATCACAAACGGCAGGTGCCGTCTTTGTGGAAGACCGCCCTTGTGCACCCTGTGCCTAAAAAGGGTGACAGATCAGACCCGTCGAATTACAGGCCAATCGCTATAACCTCCCTTCTCTCCAAGGTGATGGAGCGCATAATCAACGCAAAGCTCCTGGGATCACGATCTGATCAGTGACCGACAGTATGGCTTTCGCCATGGTCGCTCCACTGGTGATCTTCTAGTGTATCTCACCCACCGCTGGGCTTCAGCTATTGAGAGTCAAGGTGAGGCATTGGCAGTCAGCCTGGATATAGCGAAGGCGTTCGATCGGGTTTGGCATGGGGGTCTTCTATCGAAGTTACCATCTTACGGACTGCCCGGGGGATTATGCGAATGGATTGCCAGCTTTTTGTCCGGCAGATGCATACGAGCCGTTGTCGACGGAAGTTGCTCCGATAGCATGGACATAAATGCTGGTGTCCCACAAGGCTCTGTGCTATCCCCAACGCTGTTTTTGCTGCATATCAATGACATGTTGTCCATTGGCGATATTCATTGTTATGCGGACGACAGTACTGGGGATGCCTATTACACAGGCCGTGCTAACATCCCTCGTCCCGTTGTGTTAGAGAGTCGTGAAAAGCTTGTGTCAGACATCGAGAGTGCTCTCTCTGATATCTCACTGTGGGGCCAGGAAAATATTGTCCGATTTAACCCCACTAAGACACAAGTTTGCGCGTTCACCGCTAAAAAAACCCCATTTACTGTGGTCCCACAATTCCAAGACACAGTCCTTACCATGTCAGAGAGTATTGGGATCCTGGGTGTTGACATTTCCAGTGACGTCCAATTCCGTAGCTACCTGGAAGGGAAGGCCAAGCTGGCATCCAAAAAGCTCGGTGTTCTCAATAGAGCTAAGCAATACTTCTCTCCGGGGCAAAGACTGTTATTATACAAGTCCCAAGTCAGGCCCCATATGGAGTATTGCTGCCATCTTTGGGCGGGAGCACCTGGATACCAGCTGGGCCCCTTTGACTCGATCCAAAGACGTGCTGTCCGAATTGTCAACGATCCCAAACTCACGAGCGATATCGAACCCTTAAGTCTAAGGAGAGACTTCGCCTCCTTATGTGTATTCTATCGCTTGTACAATGGATTGTGCTCTGAGGAATTGTTTGATATGATGCCAACGGCTGCATTCTACCACCGCACCGCTCGCCGTCGGCAGGGTGTTCACCCGCATACCCTGGAGCCTAAATGGTCTCGTACCGTGCGGTTTATGAGGAACTTCCTCCCGCGGACGCTCCGGCTGTGGAATGAGCTCCCTGCCACTGTTTTCCCAAAGGACTACAATATGGGGTTCTTCAAAAAAGGAGTGTTAAAGTTTTTAAAGGGTCGGCAACGCGCATGTAACACCCCTGGAGTTGCAGGCGTCCATAGGCTACGGTGACCGCTTACCATCAGGCGGGCCGTATGCTTGTTTGTCACCGTCGTAGTATAAAAAAAAAAAATTAACTCATAATTGGGCAATTAAATTAAATTAAATTTAACGTTAATTTCGTTAAGTCTAGTATGAAATAATAGCTTATGATTCACTGAAACCGTAAGATTAATCTTGCTTACGTCTTATGAATCACCCTGTATTTGCAAATACACAATCAATGCAATCGCTGTATATATAAAATTACATACACGCACTTTTTTTATTTAAACTTGGCCATACACACTTCCGTATGTTTAAATATACGTAAGAATTAATGAAAATATAAACATATTAATCGTTAATTTCGATCATTCAACACCCTCTTCTAACCATCAAGAGACGTTGCAATCAAGTGGGACCATCATTTATCGTGGCTACATTCGATCGAGCAACTCGAGACAGCGATTATCAATCGGAGACCGGCTTATCGATAATTGGGTCGAGTCTAATTGCTGACGAGACATTTGAGGTCCTGAGAATGCAGAGGCAGACGCGGCAGAGGGGACAGAGCGGACAATACTAAGTAATAAACACTTTGTTGTACAAAACAGGATATGCGTCTACAAAAAGGAATAAATAGAAAGGTATCATGGGACCAACTCTTTACAACTCAGTACCCTCTAATATAAGAGACTCAAGTGGGTCTGATAAAATATTTAAAAGAAAACTCAAGGTGTATCTTGTAGAAAATCAACTTGTAGAAATCTTGTAGAAAACAGCATAGATGATTTTTCAAATCCCTAGTCAAAATGAGAACGTTGACCCTACACTCAATAAAAGGGGAAATGTCGAATGTACATAGTGCTAATTGTATATAAGTAGGTAATATAGTAATAACTGACTTGTAAAATGTGTTTTTACCAATAAATATCTGTATCTGTATCTGGTACAGAGTCGGATTTATCCCTACGAGGGATCTAAAAACGAAACAAAACACGACGCGACGTCGTACAGCTAAAAAAATCTTTTTCTTATTCTTTATTCTTAAAACCAATTTCTTTTTTTGATTATTTAATTGTATAAGTCAAGGTATGTATCAGTAATCAAACCGGCCAAGCACTGAAAGAAGAGGTAAAGGAACGAAATTGAAATTTGATATAAATTACCAATCGCTTTTCGGTGAAGGAAAACATCGTGAGGAAACCAAACTAATCCCAACAAGGCCTAGTTTACCCTCTAGGTTGGAACGTCAGATGGCAGTCGCTTTTGTAAAACTAGCGCCTACGTCAAATCTTGGGATTAGTTGCCAAAGCGGATCTCAGGCTCCCTGAGCCATTGACCAGAGATTTGGAAATCATCTTAAGAATTCAACTTGTGTTTATTTTGAATGTGCTCAACATACGGGTCGCCTCTGCCCAGCTACTCTATCTACAGTTGTCGGAGATTGCCCTGGCAGGATTAACGCTACCAATACAGATCTGCTAATAACCAGTCTCCGAGACTTCCATTACTGAACACCATTACTAGTCCAATCTCTGCGACTGGGACGATGTCTTGATTATGTCGATTCGTCATATACGAGTAAAGTAAATGGTTTGCTGATGTTTAATATAAATATATGTATCTCGGATTAGACAGCTATACCTATCTTAATACAAGATGCATTTATTTTGGTATACATTTCGTCCAAAATCTTGATTGCTTAAACCATCGCCCATAAAGCTTTCAACAGGAATAGTTTCACTGACATTTCCCATACAAAAAAAACATTTAAACATTCCCTTAAAACGCGGTTTATTCACGATAGCAAACTTTGACTCTATGTTACAACTTGAAAAAGTTTATAGAAGGCAAAACTAAGAACCGTTACCATAGGTTTGACGTAACCATATTCGCTAGCACCCGCGTAATTTCATTGTTTGTACCTCGCTTGCTTATCAGTGACTAGCTGATGCCCGCGACGTCATCCGCGGATAATTTGTTTTTAGCCTATAACCTGACAGGAGATCCCCTTAACGTGAAGGTTGTATCTAAATCCATTCAGCCGTTTCCACGTGATGCTCGATCAAATAAACAGGCAGACAAACAAGCAGACAAAAAAAATCATTGAATGTGGACTGTTATCAATTTTAAGTTTAAATTTTATTTCAATAATTTTTTTTAATATCTTTAATGTACAGATTTTTGACCCTACTCTGATTTATTATATTAGAAGACAAATAGGTAATATCTAGTAACATGAAAAATTCCTGAAAAAAATATTTTTTTTTTCTTATATTTTTTGTTTATTCTTTTTTTTCAGCAATAAATAATATCATAACAACTGTCTTTGCCCTTTTGTAAGTTTAAATTAGACCTAGTATTCATTTATTCAAAGTAGAACATTTTTCATTGTTTTTTTTTTTTTAAGAATCGAATAGTTCTACGGTTAAGAGTACGTCGAACTCATCGTAAGGGTCAGGTGAACTCCACACAAGAAGTTAGGCCATAAATTAACCTGGCAACCCCCGATAGGCCCCAACTTGGACGGGTAGGTATTTGCGGATATACGGGGTGGTAAAAACAGATGTCATAGTACAATAATAGTTTAAACAATGTAATTTTAACTATAAAACTCTCGTGAGACTCGAACATATTAAATAATATTAGCGTAGAGCGAAAATCGACTAAATTACGTGAGTGACCCGTTTTAAATATTATTAAACAATGTACTTTTTCTTATTGTGTCAGTAATTTAAGCCAGCAGGCGATTCAAAAAAGATAAAAATTGCAATCTATTTGCCAAAAGAATATGAAATAAAACTTACTATTGGTACCTATCACGTATTTTGAATAAGCAGTAGCAGTTTTGCAGTTACTTGTTTTGTGTAGTTAAATATAAAATTTTATAAAATGTCAAGGTATCCCTGTGTACACTGAAGCCCACAATTTACATCAAAATAATATCACTTATTTAAACTTTCACGATCTCCACAGATTATAAATTCAAGGGCGTTTCAAGGGTGACATTGTCCCCGTGGTCCCGGGGAAAGACGTCGAAAGTCGGAGGTTTGTTTTCAAAGTTTTACACGTTTAAGCCTCGTCTCTTTTAGTAAATTTATAAAATAATATCACTCAAAAAGTATATAATTATATGAATAACACGATACTATAAGAAGTACTACAAGCAGTAGGTACCTATACTTAGAAGTAGTAAACTTTTTTGATAAAAAATTGATAGATATTTTTCGAAATTACTAGGAATAGGTATGCCATAATTAGAGAAAAAATCAATATGAGTTTTATTTTAGTTAAGTTCAAGTTGCGAAATGCATTGCAGACACACATCTTCGAGGCTGACATGAAGAAAAAAAAACATAAAGCTATCTATATTTTACGTTTCCGCAATTCCGCAAACGGGGGCGATGTGCCGTTCGTTTATTCCACCCAGTATACTTCCCAGTGTAATGATGATTGAAACGAGCGGTTGAGTTATTTTATCTTTTATCAGTCGGGTTTATGAGAATTATGAGCGAGGCGAAGGGCAAGGGTAAAGAGGATTTTTGTCGAGATTTAAGGACGAAGTTTTCAGGCGCGTAATATCGATAAAGAGGGAAAAATAGCATGTAAGAAATACTGTGAATACATTGGTATTGAAAAACTGTTAAAAAGCAATTATCTAAATAGGAAAACGATAATTGTTGTTCACGGGCATTTTCAAAAATAGCGTAAGTACCATTTCCTTTTTTTAATATAGAAAGTTTTTGGTCATTTATAAATCAAACAAAATCACGAGTAGGTACTATTGATTTAAAAAACAAGAAGAAGAGTGTCCCGTTTTTTGGTCAGTTTCGTATCACATTTTTTCATACATATTGTATGGGCCGCTACAAAACTGTCATTTTTGTTTGTATGGAAAATCGAGGACCCATTTTCATTAAAATGGAACACTTTTTTCTGAAAATACCGTCACCGTCGATTCCGAGACCAGTTGAACATATTATATATATATTATTATATATATATATTATATATTTCGGACACAAAGAGTAACATGCTGCCAGAATGTGCATTTATCAAAAACTTTGACAATTTCCTGCAGCGCACGTGAATCTACGCGTCGCCCCAAAATAAAAGTAATATTATGAACTGATATTTTCTTGTGATGCCCGAGCCGCGAAGGTGACAACACCACTCTGTCTGTCGAACGATGACTGCCCGATGCAGTCGAAACATGTCACGCCTATTATGATAAAAGTACGTGAGTGTTAACCGTTGCAATTTAATATCAGAATGACTCACAAAAGTTTAAACTATATGATTTTTTTTAATTAAATTTCCACGCTAGCGAATGAAGTGGACTTTTAGCGGTTGAAAACAGCCATGTCGGCGTACACAAATATTTTTTATCGGTCCGATCCGGTTTTAGAAGGAAAAAAAACGGCCAAGTGCGAGTTGGGCTGACCTACCGAGGGTTCCACACAAAGGATACTCCCCCATTTATGACTTTAGGTAGGTTGAAATGACTGGTGGCACGGAACTGTCAGTTTGCGGCACTTATACGGTTTCCGAAGTTTACCTGAAGTGTGCAAGATTAGGCAGTGTAGTTGTATCATTTTATATGAGCTTGTGTCATCATTACATATTGTTTTTTGTATATAATGTGTGAGAAGTGCGTCTGTGTGCACTTTTCCTGCAAAAGGTGACAGAATAATTTGTATGGTAAGTATAAGTATGTCGCTTTGCCGTCTCTCTTCCAGCGAAAGCCTGTGTTGCTCGAAGGGCATAAACTAAATTATATACGCAATACCGACAGACTTTATTCTAGAACTTATTTCAGACAAAGTAAAACCCCAACCATAATGTACTTTTAACATGCCATTCAAAAATAACTCTTAAAAATATAACACTAAGGTCGCTTTCACGTCATCCCCTCACATGTCAAAGTATCGTTTATTCAAATTGCAATCTTAAGTGCGGCGATAAAGGTCGAAATTGGATTGACGATGATATTGCGTGAGCCGTGTCCATGAAGAGGAGATTGGTATCTTTCGCGCCATTAGCTATACAGAGTGAAATTAGTTCTGGGTTTAAAGTGAATTCTGAAAGGAAGGCACATCTGACTGTAATAGCCGGGACAGGGTTGACTGATAACATCTTGGAATAAAGAAATAGAATACTGTGACGATACGAAAAAAAACAAATAAGTACCCATAACACTATGTTTTTATTAGAACTCGCAATTTACTTGCCTTAAAATCAGCCCTTCCAAATATCCGTTGTTTTCTTAGCCAGTGAAACCTATAATCCCGTTTGCACTTTTTTTATTGAATTACAACAAAATATTTCTAAGTAGATCGTAAATGTTGTAGCAGTTTTGGTGCGGCATAGTAGAAATAAAGGAATTTATACAAAAAAAATATTTAAATAAATAATTAAATACTTGGGGACAATCTCACAGTGACCTAGCCACAAACTAAACACAGCTTGTACTATGGGCACTAGGCGACGATATACATACTTCTAAATACATAGTTACTTATAAATATAGGAAACGTCCATAACTCAGGAACAAATATTCGTGATAAACTCACAAATAATTGCCCTTACCGTTATTCGAACCCAGGACCATCGGCTTAGCAGGCAGGGTTACTACCAACTACACCAACCGGTCGTCAAATACTTAAATTCTTTGACAAATAATTTAGTACCGATATCATACCGAAACATTACATACGTACTTGGGGTTGTTGGCCGTTGGCCATTCTTCGTTTCTATCCATAAACATAGTAAATAAAATAAACACACAACGCAAAACAAAAACGTCAAAAAATTTATATTTTGAATCACATTAGCGAACTTGCATTGATGATGATACAAAACCATAAATGTTTCGTACGAAAAAGTGCAAGTGCAAAAGCATTAATTGTCAAATTCATACACAGTACTACCACCACTGTTAAAAGTATATAGACTGATGGCACTTACGGAACGTCACTTTCTAAAAAGACTATATGAAAAAGAGTCGCAACGTTCTTTTATCCTATATATATGATTCTATACCTCGGTCTGGGCACCCTAAATTCATGACGAAGATTCCAAATACCGTCTATCGTCCCTGGTGAAATATGGCTTTTCTAACAACTCGTTATCTCGGTCACAAAGCACAGACTACCGCCAATAGACTCCGTTACGGTGCGTTCAGAAACACGGTGACATCCGAACTAGTCCGACTGTGTTAAGTTTCCTAGATGTTAATAGCATACACAGTCTATGCTATCAAAAAATGTAAGTAAACGTCATAATCGTCATGTTCGTTATTTTCAATTTTAATCAAATTTTACATAATTTTATATCTTAGCAAATTTATCATTTTAAAATTTACATTGACATTGTACTATTATATAAATTTAATGTTTAGGTGTTTAATGTTCTCATCCGGTAAGGTCTATCTGGGGTGCTTGTTATTAAATAGCTGTTTGTCATGTACGTACCTACTGTGTATAACAATAGTTTTGTAAGTTATAATATTTTAAGCTAAGCTAATAATTTTATGGGCTTTGCCTGAAACAAATTTTTCATTCATTCATAATTTCATGAAATTTTGACGTAAAATTACAATTGAATGTTAAACAGTGCATTTGCTTGTGTAGTTACATCATTATTATCTATTAGAAAAAACACGCTCTACACAATCAAAAGTTACGGCACATTTCCAATGGAAATCAAAATGTATAGAGTATTTCCCGTTAACCTAAAATCACGAAATTTGGCAAAAAGCAAGAGCTTGTGGCACAAGTACAGTAAAAAATCCGAAAACCGTATAATTACCGCACACTGAGAGTTCCGTGGCACCAGTAATTTTAGTTACCTAAGGCCATAAATGGGGGGAGTATCCTTTGTGCGGGCGGAACCCTCGGTGGGCGAGTACGACTCGCACTTGGCCGTTTTTTTCTCCTATTAGGATCGAAAAAGCTTGCGATTCTGATTAGAAATCACATAAAAATACCCATGTTAAAAAAAGTGGGGGAAGCAACTTTAAATAAATTGGCCCAGATGACTAGATGATTCATGTTCTCTTGAATGCCCTGTTGATAAGCAAGAACAGTTATCTCAAGGGTAAGGGCGGATGAAGAAGGAAGTAGAAGGAAGGGTTGCGGTGTAACGACCCGGGTATTGGGCAACGTTCGCGTGCCGCTCTAATGGGGACCGAGCACGCACGGTGCAGGCTGCATTCAACAACTTTCTACTGAAATTAGTTTGGCAATAATGGGTTAAAAATTATATTCCAAAATTGAATGAAACACAATATTGTCTTCTGTTACCGCGATTGTTATTCGTTAAAATTGAACACTTTAGAACGGATTAATCATGGATGGATGGGCCATGGTGTTAATAATTGCGACTTTAGAAAGTGTTTAATTTCAATTGAATGAAACACGGAGGGTTAATGTTAAAAATCGCTTACAAGGTATAACTATCGCGTTCAGAATTTCATGGGCAGTCTATAAATGAAATCATTCATAATTGCCCAAGCGCTTCTGAACGCGTGTGTACCCATTTAAAGGGCTGACAACGAGTGAGAATTTAAGCCCTACGAGTTCGTAAATCTTGTACCGCTCATGATACATACAATGTTTTTCATCACATTTGCGAGGAAACAAATTAACTTGCTAGGCAGATAAAGAAACAATAATTATTAGTTGTAGTATTGTAGCGCAGTCCACATTACACCGAGGAGAGCGGCGTTCGCGCGGAGCGCGGGTCCTCCGAGAAGCCCGGGCGGACGTTAAAGTAGTATTGAAATCCATTACGGCCCTGGGCTTAATACAGCTCATTAACTTCAAGTTTGCTTGCATATAATATCACCATTTACGAGCGGGTGATGAAAATAAATAAATCCAATACAATAAATCCGTTGTGCCCAGAACAATATACCACACGTCACAATAACACCGTCAATTTCAACCGGCCGCTAATGAATATGGATCCAGATTGGCCGTTCCATTTACGGACGGATTTGTCACGCGGCGAAACTAATGGCCACCCTGCTGCCAGTTAAAAATCGCAGCGGGTGACCACTGTTTATTATTTTTGCGGGACTTATATTACATTTTCCTTTTCACTTCTCTTGCTCGTAAAGTTCGCCTTTAAATCGTGGCTAGGCGACACAAAATCGCTTTTCATGCTCTAGGGCATAAAGTAACATCCCCCGCGCTTCCGGCCGAATTTAATTTAATTTCCGGCCGGGGAGAATTTATTTTCCTAACACTCGAAGTGAAAAGCAGTGTATTATACCTCAGGCATAAATACCCATTTTATCCTCGACGATTATATTGCCTCGTATAAATACGGAATAAATAGCCTCGTCTAAAATGGGTTACTTTATGCCCTTGATATACAATCTACTATTGTACCTATTTATTTAGACAAAGAAAAAGTATTGTGTGTATACCAAATAACCATTACACAGATTTTTTCTCATTTTTTTTGTCTTCGGATTGTCTGTCTTTGCTGCCAAGACTACTATGGACCACTTCTTTTGTTTGTCTACATGCATTTATCACTCGAATCTGCAAGAGTAAAAGAGAGGACAACCGACGAACAAACGAAATAAGTGATTTGTGTACTCCCGTTTGTTTTGTTTCCAGTTAGATAAATATTTATTAGACCATTTAAGTATTAACGTAGGTACTGTTATAAAATAAAGCTTAACCATCCAGTGTATTATCAGATTTCTATGCATTTCAGAAACCGGAACAAACCAGTCGCATCCGGATATTTCCGTCGTGTTATCCCCCGCTTGAGCAGAGCTGCCTAGCTATTCCGACTGTCCTCGCTTCATTCGTTACCTATATTAATAACTCCGCTTAGAAATGTGCAAACCCGAAAATATCGCAAACCGAGTTAAACGGTCTGACTCAAAAATAAGCCAAACCGATCTGAACGGTTTGACTTTTTTGTGTAAACCGGGCTCAAGCCGAGTTGCTATGATGGTCCGGTGTAGTATTAGGTTTAATCAGACCGACCCATCTTAGAACGTGTCAATCAGACAAATTAACCTAACCTGTGCGCAGGGGATTTTTCTGTTGGATTCGGCTAATGCCTACTACATATAAGTAGGGAGGTATCAAATATATTTTACTATACTCATTCATTAATGTTACTACCTAATTGTGTTGCCTGAATATATATGATTCTGAGCCATTTTTACATTTAACTCATTCGCCACGACTAGTTCCCAAACTGCAGAGCGTTTTTGCGGGCTTGGTCAGGACCATCTGAACTATTTTATTAGACAATGGGAGATTCAGGACATTAAACAAATAGTATTGGCTAAAGCCAGCGCTGGTCTTCTGAAAGGCCCATTCGGTGAAGACAAAGACACTTTTAAACTGCAAACATCAATTACAATTTATATCTTCCCATTGTTGAACTAATATTGTCCGCTATGAAACCTCAGGCAGGTGCAAAGTCTCAAAATGGCTCTAGTTTGTTTATTTTGGGCCGCCGCTGAGCTTGTGTTTCATTCCGTTATCCTCCTCGCTTTGACACAGCCAGAAATATTTCCTCTAAGGCCAGGCTTTGACAAGGCTTGAATTATTCCGTTTATAAGCCAGTCGTTTTCGGAAACTCATTTATACGGTTTTAATTAACTTGAAACTGAGACAGCATACAGAGCTCTTGCTTTATTTTGGACGAACTGATAGTGACAGGACTGGCTTGGGACTGCTTGCTCTAAAGTTAATTAAATGAGGCTACCCAGGGACCTACCTGCAATATTTCATTAATATGAGGAACTAGAAGCCTTAACCGCAATTTATTCGTGGACCGAATTAATGTAGGCTAAGGCGTACATGGTTTTTATGAAATAGGAGGTAACGAGCAGACGTATCGGCTAATCGTAAGCGAATATCGCCGCCCTAGACACTTGCTAAAAACGGATGGATATAATTTTACCAAAACGTTCGGCATTTCAGATTTGACAAAAAGAGATACAAACGGCAGAAGATCGCTACGACTGTTTGTGCACTATTTATGCTGTAAAAATCGCTGCAAAATGGATTATATCTCCTCATTTTGCGAATTATAGTACCAGTTCCCGTACCCGGCTGAAGTACGAGCTTGGCTCACTGCTAAGTCTCAATATAGTGCACTAAGCCGAGAAGTCACTGCACTTTGGCAGTAAGCAACGTGAATGAAGTTGCTAATATAAATGCTAATGTCACCCAATATATCGCTGGTTAACTGCGCCATGCAATCATTCGGCAATATGCGATCTATGAAACGCTGGTGATAATTAACTAATATGACTAGTAGATAATGCCTTGTGAAATCGCCGTCTATCCAACTAGCAAATGATGTGAATAAACCGCCATTTGATCGTAATAACCTAACTTTAAAGTTTTTAATGAAATGTCCAAGATTAAGTTGTTTATCTTGTTTTGTATGTTACGATAATACGACCGTTTCAGTAGTGAATCGTTTTAGTGGTGTTTGATGAGGTAGTGTGAAAATACAAGGAGAAACAGTGACAAAACATGTGACGCCTTTTGTTACACTTACCAAATTTTTTGAAACTGGCACATTTTGTGTGTGTATTCTGTACACACGCGTTCAGAAGTGCATGGGCAATATATTAATGAATTCATTCATAAACTGCCCATGTAGAACCACATATTGTAAATGCCCATGTTTACTACTTTAGTAATTTGTTTTGAAGAAATAAGTCCCGCCGAGTTTCTTGCCGGTAATAATCTTCTCGGGCTGTGGTGTAGGGTTAGAACCGGTAGAAGCTTTTTTTTACTTTCATAAGTGCATTGTAATGTGCCTAAATAGAAAAATAAAGATATGTACAGTACATACGGTGCTATATTACCGCACTAGTGCAATAATGAGCACTTTATGTGTATGTTTAATATGGAGGTATTTCCCCAGATGGGCTCTGCTCCAGTTTTGAGCGAGACGACATTCGTTGTGCTGTGCCCTACCACACTAAACGATGTGCATCCGCCCATACCTCTCTTCTGAAAAATTTACCGATTATATTACATAGTTCCCACTAGTTAATTCATTTCAAAACTGCTTATCGTGTTTGAACTTTGTTTTCACCAAACAGTGATAGTATTATAAAACAAACGGTGCATTCTTCGTGTGCAGGTGCATTAAGTTAGTGCCAACAACCCGCGGCAAAGAATGTCCGCTTAAAAGAGCTATTTCAACGTGCAGTCGCCTTCGAAGATAAGTTTTTCCCTTATTGCAAAAAAGTTACGAATAACTGCGCAAGAAAGTACCCGGCTTAACACTTCTCGCCATGTCAAATATAAAAGCTATCAGACGCCACGTCATCGAAATGATAAAACTAAAGTTGAACTATGTTTTTTAGTATTGTAAGTTTATTTTACTCTGTGACCAATATCAAATACACACTGAAAAAATGTTACGCATGTGCTTTGTCGACCATGCACTGATTTATTTGTATTTGTATTTATTTGTTTAATAATAACAAGTTTGTAAATATTTTTACAAACGCATGCATGGATTCGGGGAAACACCATTATTTAGAGTATGGCGCTTGAATATTCTATTAAATAGTATTATTACAATTAATTATATGGACAACAACACGTATGGCACTCGTACGTTCTGGAATCTAATAATCGGGTAAACAAAGACTATGTAAACAAATAATTCGGGCAAATGAGTATTATTTTGTATAATTTTCGGGCAAACAATAGACAACCTTGTATTATAATATTCATATGTCTCACGATAGCTTAAGCACAAAATGTGTACCCAAGAAATTGGTTCTCCTGGTTGTGCCAAAATGATATTTAACCATTCAGAACAGCTTAAAATTTTACTGGTTATGTAGATTACATTGGTATCTATGGTCTAAACAAGTAAAGTGTGTATATGGTTTTTAAACGATTTATCTTCGGCGTTATCAGTCTATTTTATTTCACGTCCATGGTTCTCTTCCTCTTGAATGTAGCATTGCAATTATTCAAAGTACCAAATTAACTCTAATGCTGTAAAACGCAGGCTTGGAAAGCGAGTTTGGTATTCATATATTCATGTTGATATTGCAAAGTAGCGGTTGAAACAGCGGGATGGAAAACTAAGTTCAAACGAAGTTTTCTCTTCCACCAGGGATTTCGTGTGAAAGTAAGACTAAGAGGTATAATTCATTCGGGGACATTTCATTCGTGGTTTGTGGTAGTTTACTATAACCTAAGAAAGATTTTCGATTGGCATATTTTGGCATTTAGAATATAGAATTTAGAGCGTACAATAAAAGAAAAACAGCTAGCCGTTTAAATAGTGTTTTGCATAATTGAAATCCAAAACAATTCTTTATTTATATTATGAGGCAACATGGCGGTCGAAAACAGCGAGGGTAGTAAGTCGAGTATTACGAATTTAGTATTGCTGTATATTTCAGATTTTAATGGTAAAGCACTCCTCCTTGCTTCGTTCTCCTCAGTGCTGAGGATTGTGAACTTGTGACCTCCTCCGTGGATGACATGGTTCCGGATTGCAGATATCAAGGCATTTTGGTCGTATGCTACTTCCAAGGCATTATGAACCTGGGCGGATAGCTATCTGGCAATTTGGTCTGACTATCGTGTGGGACTCCGGCCTCTTCCTCTTTTTCTTTCTACCAGGGACCATAAGTTTCTCCAGGTTTTCCTAGCTATAATATGTGATGGGGGTAAGCGTATCTTCGGCGTCGACTGTACATAGAAATTAAGTTATTACTGTTAAGATTGTATTCTGCATAATTGATACGGTAAAACAAAGCATGATAATTATGAGCGCACCGCCAACAAACTATTCTACAGTTTGGCGATTTATTTATCAGTATATTATTTATGTTTTTTTTTTTTTTTATGGGAAAGGTAACAAACGAGCAGACGAGCCGCCTGATGGGAAACGGTCATCGCCGCCCATGGACATAAGCAACATCGGAAGAGCCACTCATGCGTTGTTGACCTTTGAGCCTTTTAAAGCCCTGAACACTCGTTTCTTGAAGAACCCCATATCATATCGCAAAGGGAACACCTCAGGAGATAGGTCGTTCCACATTTTACATGTTCTGGGTAAAAACGAGCGAGAAGCCCGTTTATTCTTGGTGTGCCATGTATCTAGGAAATGTGGGTGAACCTTATTCCTTTGGCGGGAGGTGCGATGGTAAAAACGAGACGGAGGCACCATGTCAAAGAGTTCTTCAGAGCATTCCCCATTGTACAGACGATAGAACAGGCACAGAGAGCCAACATCTCTCCGAAGGCTGAGCTGCTCTAAATTGTTAGTAAGATCGGGGTCGTCCACAACACGAACCGCCCGACGCTGGATGGAGTCAAGTGGGAGAAGCTGGTACTGAGGAGCACCAGACCAGAGATGGGAACAGTACTCCATATGCGGTCGAACCTGCGCTTTGTATAACAAAAGACGGTGACTCGGTGTGAAGTACTGTTTCGCTCTGTTGAGCACTCCAAGCTTCTTAGAGGCCAGTTTGGCTTTGTGCTCCAAATGACTCCGAAATTGGACTTCGTTCGTGATTTCGACACCAAGTATCCCGATACTCTTGTAGATGGAGAGAGGGATGCTCTGAAATTTAGGCGATATGGGAAATGGGGTTTTCTTAGCAGAGAACACGCACACTTGTGTCTTACAGGGGTTGAATTGGACGAGGTTGTGAGCGCCCCATTCGGAAACCTGTTCGAGAGTGGTCTCAATTTCAGACACAAGCTGCTTTCTGCACTCCAATACCAGCTCAGGACGGGCATTTGCACGACCCGTATAATAGCTATCAGCCGTGCTGTCATCCGCATAGCAATGAATATTGTTACTTGACAACATATCATTGATATGCAGGAGGAACAGCGTGGGCGACAGTACGGATCCTTGCGGTACACCAGCATTTATGGGCTTGTAGTCGGAGCATATTCCATCCGTAACGACTGAAATGCTACGCCCAGACAGAAAGCTAGCAACCCATGTGCACAATCCCTCGTGAAGCCCGAACGAGGGAAGTTTCGAGAGGAGCGCCTTGTGCCATACCCTATCGAAGGCCTTTGCGATATTTAGGCTAACTGCCAAAGCCTCACCCTTGCTCTCGATGGCTGTGGCCCATCGGTGCGTGAGGTAAACGAGAAGATCACCAGCTCCTCGACCATGGCGGAAGCCATATTGCCGATCACTAATGAGCTGGTGGTCCTCTAGGTACTTGAGAAGCTGGTCGCTTACCACCCGCTCCAGCACTTTGGAGAGCAAAGAGGTAATCGCAATAGGCCGGTAGTTGGAAGGGTCTGTGCGGTCACCTTTTTTGGGTATAGGGTGAACCCAGGCACTCTTCCAGGAGGAAGGGGAGTTATGTGTTTCATTATAACAATAAAAAAATACATGTCCATTGAGGCACAAGGTTGAAAGTGTGGTGGTTATTACGATCTCTTTGAGTATTAATGCATTGGTCCGATGTTCAGTCTACGATACGCCTAGTATTTTCCGGCAGCACCACATTTTGTTAAAGCATCAATGCGTTTTCTGTCAGCTGACTTAAATAGTCTAGGCATACAGAAAAATGGGTGAAAAAGTAGTGTTCTATATTTCAGTTGTTAAAAGTAAAGCAGTAGTCACTCCAAAATAACAATACAATAAACCACTCTCAAATGAAATCGGATAAAAATGGTATTTGTAACGAAACCGAAACGAAAACGCTTAACGTCAAAACTATATCCCATTTGACCGCTAACCGGCTTTAATATTAAGCACTATTGTCATTCATAAGTTAGGCCGCGGCTTAACATGCCAAAACCATAGTTTAACCGTTAAATAAGACGGATTACACACTTGTGCGGGACACAAGTGGCGTCGAGCCGCTCGCGAAGGAGACATTTGCATAATAATACCCCAACGAGGCCTGCAACTAACCTATTATGTGCCTCGGCCATAAACTAACGAATTTTGCTAGAATAACGGCCTGAAACACGATAACTTAACATAGTAAGAGTATTTATAAAGTGTTATTTTGAAATACTTTTTTTCTTGTTTCATATTTTATAATATGTTTTGTTATTATTATAAAATTTTACGGTTGACAAAATCCAATCCACGACGTAGCCCAAGAAAGTCCAGATCTGGAAGAATCAGGTTTTCGGGATTTATCTTACACAAACGCTCATTACGAAAGTAGACATTTACTTTCTGCCCTCCGACCGTCAAGCAGCCAATTGCAGGGCGCTACGCTAAACAAATTCGCCGCTTGCCGACTGCGTCGAGCAGAAACGTTAACCATTTAACCATTTCGCTAATAAATTAAATATATATGTCACCGTTAAATTGTGAACTCCCGACAGATTATAATTTGACTAGGGATATTATAACCTAACCTAATCCATTTGTTTACAATCTCGCGCGTTAGTTTATAAACCAACGGTACTCACAATTCTACGGTGACATATATACAAACACATTAATAGTGGTAAAAAAAAAGAAAGCAGAAAGACGAAAAACTTAAGTATATAGGCATAAACCTAAGATTAAATGTGACATTCACAAAAATTGAGAACAAGGGAGTGAAGTTCACGCAACTTTAAAAAGAAAAAGAACAAGTCGCAGTCCGGTGCAATGGATAACGGCTTGTAAAGTAGCGCCTGCGCGCGGACGAGTCACGATTACTCCTTTAAAATTGGTCCTATAACTAATATTTGAAACGAGATAATTACTAGTGCTCCTGGTCGTGACCGTGTTTCGTGAACCCGTAGCCGAATCTACGTTGCTGTGTTACTCGGCAACGGAGATCCGCTCCGTTTGCTCCGTGTGATTCGGCTACGTGTAATTAAGATACGTAGCTACGTGTACACGGAGATACGTATCTTATTTATACGTAGATCGGATCCAGTCGTGACCGTGACGTTAAGTGTAGATTTTATGCGTGTTATTAAACTCCCGAATGTAATGCAAGGGGCGAGTTTTTAATTTCAGTTTCCATACTTTTGCATTTTAAATAAAAATTTAAGAGATCAAAAATAATTAGATGCAAATATTATGTTGGAGGCAAAAATAATAGACCAGTACAAATTGTAAAAGATGTGTATTAAAAGAAGCCGAGCGGAGCCGAAGCCGAGATTCGCGGGAACGTAGCCGAATCCAGAAACGGATACGTATCTTTGACGTGACCGTGTAGTACGGGATCTTAGCACCGCCGGTGCTAAGGCTACGTAGCTACGGTTCCGCGTGTAACACGTATATCACAAGCCCTAATAATTACCATGTATGTTTGTTTTATTGAGCGCCCGATATTTCGACACTGTTGCAATAGCACTTCTACCGTCCGCTTTCTCAGTTGCAACGTGAACATGGCGCTTGCAACAGTGTCGAAATATCGGGTGCTCAATAAAACAAACATACATGGTAATTATTCCGTTTCAAATATTAGTTATAATACAATGTAAACTTAAAAAAGTTTGTCCTGTTATTCGTGTACACCATGTATAATGTTTTCATATATCAACCGTAGTAAGATTTACTGTCTCAATATTATATGATCTAAACTAGGTAACGTATATTCTCGCTCCGAATTTAACTACAGCAAAGAAACATATCAATACTCATTTGCTTTGATCTCTATATAAATAAGACATTAAACATGTTTTAGAGCAGTTTATTTAAATAGCAAAGCTACTCGTACATTTAAACTGAGAGAACACACAAAAAACCGGCATAAATATTTGCGGAGCAAGTCGGCCGTGGCAGTGAAATTCTCCAAACGGAATGAGTAAACAATTCGGAATATCTTTTAACGGCCTCCTAGCCTAGTTGGTAGTAACCCTGTCTACGAAGCAGGAGGTCCCGGGTTCGAATCCTGGTCAGGGCATTTGAGTGTTTATCACGAATTCCTATTCCAGAGTCATGGATGTTGTCTATGTATTTAAGTATTGATATGTACCTGTCTAATATAAAGGTATATCGTCGTCTAGTACCCACAACACAAGCCTTATTGAGCTTACCGTGGGACTAGGTCGATTTGTGTAAGATTGTCCCATAATATTTATTTATTAAGCTATTGCATAGCTTCTATCGCGGGCCTTGAGCGCGGGGACCGAATCCAGAAATTCCGTAACGAAAAAAAACCTGACGCTCCCCACTCCGACGGACCGAAACCGACTTTATTCACTTTGTTACAAAGTTCTTTATCGGGGAAAGGATATATCTCCATACGAATGTCGCTAAGTGTCATATTCTATACAAAATATTGAGGACAGTAGCCCTTATTACCAGAGATACGGCGATGTCAAATGTCAAAATAAACACTATTATTTTTTCCCGCCAGAATCAAATATGTTAAATCGATTTTATAATCGATGCATAATATACTGGCTGGATCGAATTAAAGGCAAAAGGCGCCTAATTTTTTATTTAGACTGCGAATCGTTTTGTTTTTTTAATCGATACCTTAGTGCAAATGCAAAGTCGTACTAAGTACCATTTTAAATTTGTGAATTTAGCACGTTAGTGCACAACGGAATAAAGTGGAAATTTCATTGGCATAAGAAATATTAGTACCTACAAAGAAATAGAGTATCGAAATATGCCTTTGTCTTGTTTATCAAATATTTTCTATTGGTATATTAGATTTGTTCCTTATTGTGATAATCACAAAGGTGATATTGCTGCGTGCTGTAAATATTTTGTTTGTGGTGTTCGAAGACGATGAATACCGTATGTTTTTCGCCTATAAAAAAGCTCTCTTTCACTGCAGACGAAAATGTACCCAAATTTATTTTAAGTTTTTTTTGTTCAGTAGTGTCATAAACAAACAGAAATTAAACTTAAGTAGGTACATATTTGTCACTACTGACGAAAGTGCACAAAAAATACAAAACTGTGTTTTTAGGAAATGAGTTGAAAAGTGACCAATGTGCCGGGATCCATTAAATCTATGTAAATATGATATGTTTAATGCTGTGATAAATTTGATAATAAATAAAATCACTAATAATAGTAACTTTGTAGCAGCCCGCTGTCTCCACAACCAAAGGCATGAACATGTATTGTATCCATGTCCTATAGACCTAAGTTGCTTATCCACGAATGTCATCTGATAATGATAATGCTATAAGTTCATGAAAAGACAAGTTGCATGGATAGTGCGACGGTGATTGCTGTCAAATGTGAGTAACTGTATAGAATTATCAGAAATTGTCATACAAAGGTGACAAACTGTTGTCTGATTACGTTACGCTATCCGTTTGGGATCTTATCCCAGAAGGGAGCGCACACTTTTGCCGCTTCGCCACCGCTAGAGTTTCGGCAGAGGGCTCCTGCTACGTGGGAAGTGCGAGTAATATGGGTGGTCGAAATTGTGCTAACGCATGTAACATCCCACACTGAACACCGCCCCGTTTTCCACAGCACCAGGGTCACTCCATCTTGCTATCAGTGCGGCTAAACCCAGTGGCTCCAGAACGGAATGAACACCCGCTGACTGAAGAGACCTCAGGACAATATCATTGAGGTCTTAGTGACGCGGAATCCAACCACTACAAATACGGCAACTCAATGTATATATGGCTGTCAACACCCACCATGCATTGTACAAGCGGATGACATACATACCTCATAGCGGGCCCAGGGGAGTACAACAATGGCCAAACGCAACGATTTTGCCTTTGCGCAAAGAACAATGTCACAAAGCCAGTACGGTTTTTATATTAAATATTGGACAAGGATAGTTTATAAATAAACTCAGATTTTTTTGTACGATTACTTTTCTAAAACGGCTTATTACTGAATATGCACAACTTGATGGATTAGGATGGCACTTATTACAGTTCTATCTATATGGCACTAATGGAACTAGGTATCGCCTATATCCCCGTTAAATTGATTTGATTAAAATTATTTTAACTTTGCGCAAAAACATTCTTAGATCATGGCATGCCATTAGTCTCATTAGATACATTTTACTTAATAATGGCATCTATTTTATTTTTGTTGTCTAGCAAACTGATCTTGCGTAGCGATGCTGTCACAAAACCAGCACGGTTTCTTCAATTACATTTTGGACAAATTTCCATGCGATGCTAATATTGTAAATTTGATGAACTATTATCTGTTACCAATTCACACTAAATTAAAAACGCTGAACGGATTAAGGTGAAATTTGGCATGGGGATGTTTTGACTCCTAGGAAAGGACAGAATAGTTTTTGTTATGAAAATCATCCTATATAGAGGTGCAAAGGGGAAGGAAGCAAGTGAAATAGTCAAATCTATAATTGCATGGGCAGTTTATGAATGAATTCATTCATAAATTGCCCATGCACTTTTGAACGCCTGTGTAAATGCGAATAAAGGCCTCTGCCGATCCTATCATAAGATCGTCCTTGGTTGAGATGAGACATAATATATACTTACCTACCTAATGAAAGTTTATAATTATTATATGCGTGACGTAATTATTTTGGTATCCTCGCAATGTTTTTCTTCACTGGGAAGTTAGTTGTAATCAGGTACCGACTGACATTCTGTGGGTTAAATTCAGTGAGCTTAAGGCAGTGTTGTAAACCGTGATCAAAAACACTCGGCCTTGATTACTTATTTCATTGAAAGATAATTTATGTCAACTTGGACGTACTTTTTAGCATATCTACAGCGTATCCAGCCACTGAAAGATTAATATGTGGTCAAAGATACATACAGCTGTCACAAAAATGCTGGTGATTCGATTAAATGTGTAATCACTAATCAGTATCGAATTGTGGTTAGGAGAATAAATAAACAAAAAATGTTTGACAAAAAAAACATTTAGTCCTATTTTTTCCAAATCAGATTACAATATTGATCACCAGCATTTTTGGTATATCCTGAATTATTAACGAGAACAAAGAATAACAGGTTACTGTAGTTGCAAGTTAGTTGTTTGTTTTATACGGCCCCGGAATTTAATTAGCAATTTACAGTTCAAGTCAATTGGGTATTTAATACTTATGGTAATAAAAATACACTACCAAACATTATAATACTGCGCAGACGAAGTCGCGCTAGTAATTGCATAAGTTGATACAAAATGATATGCAATAGCTTTACCGCGGCAGTCCCCGAGTGCCACACGTATTTTTTATTATATCTATCTGTCTGTGCCTGTGTACTCGTACTGTGACGAATCATTTAATTTCATCGTTTCACTTTCCAATTTGTTTAATAAATAAGACAATTTACGAACATTATTGCGGTGAAACTGATTCTCAAATCTTAATTCTCTTCTTCGTCCTAGCGTTTACCACGATTTTGCGTAGGGGTTAGTTTTACGAAAGCTACTGCAATCTGACCTTCCAACCAAGGGGGTAAACTAGGCCTTATTGGGATTAAGGCCTATTTGGGATTAGTCCAGTTTAGTAGTTTAACTGAGCTTATATTAGAACATGTAATGCTGGACTTTTAAACCTCTATCTATTTATTAATGGAACTTGTGTTCAAAAGAGTTGATTTTCTACTAGCGATGTTTGCAGCTTTCTGCTTTTTTTTAAATATTTTTGTTGTGATATTTTCTGGGAATGTTGTTATTTCTACTCAAAATCACCAGCTGTTGAATTGAACAAAAAAGTGTCCGCTGTATGTATTTATGTATGCTTAAATCTTAAAAACTACGCGACGGCTTTTGATCCGTTATTTTAAATAGATAGAGTCATACAAAAGGAAGGTTTATATTTATGTATAATAATAACTCGTCCGAAGCCGGGGCAGGTCGCTAGTTTTTATACATTTTGGTTGTGTGATCTTGACCTTTGAATTGGAAATATATTTTTAAACGCAGTCGTTATTAGCAACGATAATTAGTCCATTAATAGCACGCGCGTTGGTATTTATTCAGTAAATTAAATCGGATTGCAGATACTACACGCTGAACAACCAAACCCTCAACAACACTCCACAAACAAAGAAAACAAGTCATAATCCACGAACCATTATAATAAGGAAGTCTCAAATAACCCCCATTTCCCAATTCGCATGTAAAAAGGGGGCTCAAACGGCGGCGAAGTCAGAAAATCGGCGATTACATTATATAAGCACCTCTCAATGCTATTACGAAACAAATCAAGCTAAACTGAACTTTAACAGTGAGTGATAGAGTTGTTTTTGATATGTTCCCTGTTTGATATTGTGGAGCTAATTGTCCAAATAAACAAAAGCATTCATCTGGTGCGGCGAACGTAGGAATAGGAATGAATAAATAAAGACCAGTAATGGCTCAGAATGCTAATGGCTGTGAGCTTTCAATACTGTTGCCAGCCATTTTGTAGGTGATAATTTAACACATATTAATGTACTTATATCGGGTTACTCACGTCCATAAAGTCGAAAATAGCTCGACATGTTTCGGGACGGTCCGCGCCCCATAATCATGAGTGAGAAGCGCTTGCGGAACATGAGCTATTTTCGACTTTACAGTCGTGAGTAACCCGGTCTAAGTATATGAATATGTCTAATACTCACGGGAGTTTTCTATTTAAAAATAATAAATGATTTAATTCATGCTTTACAATTGTTTTTCCCGCTACTTTCACGATCATCCTGCAGAATCTGAAAGGGTTAAAACACAGAAGCTGAATAAATTCTTCTTCGAGCAGGTAAAGAAGACATCTTCCGTAGGCTGTAATATCCTTGGCGTATCCTAAACGTGTCCTGACGGCATTATGCCTAAAACTGTAAACTACTTACGTTCACCTGTTTATCTCTCGAATATGCAGGAGCGAAAGAGACAGACACAATTTATCTGCCTACGGTAGAAGCCTAGTAGGGGTACTAGTGGTAGCCGTAAAGTAGTTGTGAGCAATTTATAAACGCCCGTCCCGCATATCAAAGTGGTAGTTTCGTGGGTCCCGGGTATCCCGGGATTTCCCGCAGTGCCTTGTTACAATGACAAAACACTGTCATAAGTTACTTTGTTGATGGCGGTATTGATAAGGTTGCCGGGCTTATATTAACATTTTATAGTCTACTCCCGCCCCGGCATCGCATTATTGTTCCATACACACATGTAAACATTCCTCTTCAATCACTTTATCTATTAAAAAAAAGGGCGTCAAAATCCATTGCGTAGTTTATAAGATTTAAGCATACATACATACAGCGGGAAGCGACTTTGTTTATATAGATAGGTAACAGTGGACATTTTCTGACAAAAGTGCACCATTTTAAAGAAAATGGGTCCTCGATTTATGCCCCTATACACCTTGTACCAAAACGAAGATTTCGCGATGACCTTACTACCTTCCAGGAGGTGGTCAGTAACCGAGACGCACTTTGAAAGAGTCGAAATTAGTCTACTTCATTGAGACATACAGTGACTTAATTGCCCCCAAAAATCAGGGAAGCGTTCGTATGTAGTGTGTATGTTAATATTCACAGGGTTTTATAATTTTTAATATTAAATTTTCCGCCGGAGGGCGGGCGGAGCAGGCGCAGACCAAAAAGGAGATGGCGGGATGACCTAGACTAATTTTGTAGCGATTGGCGTGAGCATGCATTAAGCCGTGACGAGTGGCGGAGCAGAGGGGAGGCCTTTGCCCAGCAGTGGGACACAACTTATTAGGCTACAAAAAAAATTATGTATATTAATTTTAATTGTAGAATGCCCTTTAGGCAATGTATCACTAGCTTCATACGCCCCTCTGGGCATTTTAGACCAACCTTTGTTTTGTTTTTTTTTGTATGTAGAATACTTTCACACGTAACTTTTTTTTGATTGACCGGAAGAATTCACATTCTCCCAGTCATCATCTTAACGCTGTGAAAACGATGTCTGCCAACGGTTCCAAACGTAGGATCATGGATGGATGGATGGATGAATAAAGGCTCTTAATCCGTCCTAAAGTATTTAATTTCAATGCATAACCAAAACTATTTCACAAATATTTCCGTTACCTGTTTTTTTTAATAAACTTTTTTAATTTGCCGGGATCACCGGGACAAGAGATAAATCGCGGTAACGCTGGAACACGTCGCCGCACGTGCTGCGGATTGCGCACATAACTTGCACCCCCATGGAGGCTTCTCTGAAGTATTGCCTCTCGGCCACACTTATATACAAAATCACAGGTGTGACTGAAAAGCAAAATTTCGTTCTCGGCTCACGGCAGGCCCTCTTTATGGATAGGCTGCCGTTGTATGTAGTCTGATAAACAAACGAAACGATGTAACAGTGGGACAAAATATATCTATTCCTTTCTGTGGGGTGGTATTACTAGCGTTAGAAAATGACAGTATGGTGCTCTCTAACTAGGGTGTGCAAACTGGTTTTTAATTGTATGGGAAAACCGGTTATTAACCGAAAATTCATACATATAAAAACCGGTTTGCATATCTCTAACCTTCTGTTACTGCGTTCTTTTTCTATTCATACTATACTGTCTATTGTACCATGCGTCGTGGCACAAAGCACAAAATACGTTATCTACACAAAATTCCCTTCATATCATGTTCCTAATAAGGGTCCAAAATCCTTACAAGGTTTCCTTTTGTATAAAGGGAAACCCGTGCCCTGCTTTAATATGTAAGTATATATACAGTATATTTTCAAGCATAATCCGCCTCCAGTTAGGTGGCTAAACCAACAACGCTTAGGAATTCTGTTATAGGAACTTCACTCGTTATTCTACAGACAAAATGTAAACAATGGCGATAGGAAAAAAGTTAAAGATGGAAGACGTAAAAAATTTTAACCTAAAGAAATCACCCCCTTGGATGTCGAATTAAATAAAAAAATTGTGGAGTTTACGACATCTGAAAGATGTATGTGATAAATTTCATGGTTATACCTTCCACGCATTTAGGCTCTGCATTATTTCCTACCCAAAGGTTGCCCAAAGGTTGTCTGGAAGAGATCGCTCTTTAGCGATAAGACCGCCTGTTTTTTGCCTCTTTTTCATGTGTAATATATACCAGTTTGTGTTATTTTTGTTGTTTTGAGGTGCAATAAAGAGTTATTGTATTGTATTGTATTGTATTTCAGTTTTCATAGAATTCATATATTTTGAACTATTAAAATTTCAACATTTTTGTTGCAACAAATCAAATTATTTAATTAAATATTTTGACGCGTACACTACTATTATATAAATTTTAAATTGCAAATAGATGTCATATACTATTGAAAAAATCCGCATCCCATTAAGCATCTCTCTCGCCATACCGGAACCCCTAAGTTCGGTTTGGATGGAAGTACGAAGCAATGATGATTGTACTTAGGGTACGGCCACAAGCGTCCTGCGTGTTACTAAAATTGCATATACTCGAGATATTCGCCAACTTCATTGAGACCGAGTGGCCTAGTAGTTATGGCGTTAGCTGCGTATCTGAAGATCCCCGGCTTTGTCTCCAGTGGACTTCGTATTTTACTTTACTATATTAAAATGTGAGCCCAGAAAATGATGTTCATATTGAAACCGGCGTCGTTATCATCTTCAAAGAAAATGTGTTAATAATGGCGATTGGAAAAATGGTCAAATATACGAAAATAGCACCCAAAGTAGCTATAAATCTCAGCAGAGGTCAGTTTTACGAGACTATCGTAAAGCAGGGTGCGACGACAAACAAACCGAATCATAAACATCCATACCAATTTAAACCTTATCCCAACGAGTTAAGGTGTCAACGTGTACACTTGTTTATGACAATGACTTGGCCGTCGAGGGCACAATTGACTGATCATAGGTGAGCTTTATTTCCAGGAAATAAAGTATACAATAATGTTTAGTGAAATGTAAAAAGTTAGAACTACCGCTGCTCCTGGGGGTAATAATCAATAACCATGAATGCTGTTTGTTGAATGACTATGGTTGATTGGTGATCAAATGTTGTTTTACGGTTTTATTAAACTTGCCGTAATTGTTTTGGGAAGTCAAGCTGGGAAGCGGATTCTGAACTGTTTCCATGACAAATCGGTGAAATAATAATATAAGAATGACACTGAGCAGATTTAAATGCAATAAAACTCGATTGTATATTTTGAACTCTCTTTAAGTACATACTTATTTTTCAATGGCGTTAGTATGTATAAACTGACCGAAAAAGTACCAAAAAAGATCACCGGTGGGTCAAAAAGTTGCCAAAAAACATCACCTGGTTTGTGCATGAGCCCTAAGTCCTGCTTTATCAACGGCTGCATTCTACCACCGCACCGCTAGCCGTCGGCAGGGTGTTCACCCGCATACCCTGGAGCCTAAATGGTCCCGTACCGTGCGGTTTAAGAGGAACTTCCTCCCGCAGACGCTCCGGCTGTGGAATGAGCTCCCTGCCGCTGTTTTCCCAACGGACTACAGTATGGGGTTCTTCAAAAAACGAGTGTTCAAGTTTTTAAAAGGTTGCCGTAAAACCCCTGGAGTTGCAGGTGCTACGGTGAACGCTTACCATCAGGCTCGGCTTGTTTGTCACCGTCGTAGTATTTAAAAAACAGTTTAATTACGTATGTATACAAAAATAATAAATATTGTGGGACAATCTTACACAAATCGACCTAGTCCCACGGTAAGCTCAATAAGGCTTGTGGTGTGGGTACTAGACGATGATATATATAATATATAGATACATATAAATACTTAAATACATAGAAAACATCCATAACTCAGAAACAAATATTCGTGATAAACACACAAATAAATGCCCTGACCAGGATTCGAACCCGGGACCTCCTGCTTCGTAGGCAGGGTCACTACCAACTAGGCTAGGAGGCCGTTTAAAAGGTTATTTTTAGATTATCTCACGGCACATCTTTTCTTTCCTTTCGAGAGACAGAAATAAAATTAATTGAAAGCAGACAGCGATATAGCTTAGACAAGAGTGTATAGTATTCACAAGTATCTCTCCAAACAAGTCTCGTTTTTATTTATTCGTGCTATTTCCCGTGGTTTCAACCGTAAGCGGATTTTCGCTGGCCCGGCCCTCCCGCCTGCTCATTATTCACGAACGTTGTAATATTCATCGCACACTGACTCCCATGGGTCACATGTTTATGCCAATCACAATACAAAACTGTATACTAATTCATATCTGTCTATCAAGTCAATTAGCTAATTTGTTTGTCGTGATCTGTCACTTTGATATTTGTGACTGTAACGGATGAAACATAAATTAATATAGGTCTGTAATTTTTTTTATGGATAACTCGGTAAATGTGCTGGTTTTGCAAAACCATACTGCAAGCAACTAATAAATAGCTCAATCGCAATAATAAGAAATTTAAGAAAAATTTGTAAAACATATCTGCATGCAGAACAGAGACAAACTGTATTTAATTATATGTCTTTGTTAGTAACGCTTTATGAGTTTTTGGGTCTCCTACCCATCCCTCAGCGTAATCTTCTATAGAAACTTTAGTGTCCGTTCATACTAAGTAACGCTGTATGCGGTATGAAGAATGGATAGAGGAGACCTCAGCCTGTCACAGAATAAATAAATAAATAAATATTACACGACATTCTTACACAAATTGACTAAGTCCCGCAGTAAGCTCAAGAAGGCTTGTGTTACGGGTACTCAGACAACGATATATATAATATTCAAATACATACATAAATACATAGAAAACATCCATGACTCAGGAACAAATATCTGTATTCATCACACAAATAAATGCCCATGCCGGGATTCGAACCCAGGACCATCGGCTTAACAGGCAGGGTCACTACCAACTACGCCAACCGGTCGTCAAAAGAAGAAGAAGGTACAATAAATACTAAAATGTAGCCTGGCCTTGAAATGAAGCTACAATATTTGACCGATGCGAATGTAAGGGAATTTAAGTGTAGGGGGATGTAAGGAAGAATGGGATTCGCCAAAGGGTATCTGTGCTATGTTTGTAAAATAATTCGGAAATTCGTTTGGTCTTAACTCATGTTAATTACACTAAATTACCCTCAATTCTACAAAATAATTTAGGTGTGATGAAATATGTGAAAACTTACTCACACCTTGAGATAATACTATTACGGTTCTATTGTGTTTCTCTAGTATTATATATTCAGTTTATTAGTGTAAAATGACGGGTTTACAATTAGCGGTAGTTTTGGAAATAGACCGGATAGTGCGTGCCCGGATTTTATAGTGTAAAATCTTTAAGTTTGAACATCAAAATTATGTTATACAGAAATACGTGTCGCAAGCGTTTTTTTGCATTACAATAGTTATAAACGAAATGGGACACGTTCTCGCGCAACTGCTCTCTTGAATCCATAATAGCCATTGTCTCTCGGTTGGAAGACTAGTTAATATCGCACGTCTTTTGATAAATTATACGTTTGACTCTTCTTCTCTTCTTCTTCTCAGCATATTTGCGTCCACTGCTGGACATATGCCTCTTTCATGGCATACGTTTGACTATTCAGTACCTATTTGTATCTTAGTTTTGCTGCTTGTTGAAGTCAGCATTCAAATGCAGTCGGTTTTAATGATGTGTTCTATTACCGTCATTAGTATTCATTGAAATGAAACACTTTAAAACGGTCTTGTTACCGCGATTGTTATTCATTAAAATTAAAAACTTTCGAACGGACTCATCACGTTTATTAACACCATAACCCTACGTTTTGAGACTTTTACAGCACTCGTTATGACGGGGTTAAATGATGACCCCATCATCATTCCGAATTCTGAACGCGTTCGAGTGTCTGTTTAAATATTTTTGACCATCATGCCCGGTCTTATATATCTGATGAAGACGGTATTTTTCCCGGCTCGTAAACGTTCTAAATCCCCATCATCTGGGTAGTAAATCCTAGCTAGTAAAGTTAAATAGTACTTACTTTAACTTTCGCCTACACAATAATATTGTTAGCGATGGCATTTTGTACTTAGGCGAAGAAAACGATTAAATACCTATTTTTTATAACCAAGAGTCTACTTTTATTTACTTTCATAGGATTACAGTATTAGTTATTTATGGTATTTAATTATATTTTGCGCTATTGAGAGAGATAGCTTAAAGTGAATAATAAGCAATATACCTAAGTTTAGATATTAAGCAGCTACATTTTCATGTTTTTCTACCGCACCTCTCTAAAGCACCTCTTTTAAATACATTAAAAAGCACTCAATTTAAACATACAAAAGAGAAAATGCTACGCAATTTGTTGTGTAATTACTAAGGATAACATAAACAATTCAACAGACATGTCGTAACAAGAAAATACGCGTACCCACGTCTTGTCACAAACTCCGCGGTTCGCTCCGTAACCGTATTGCCTTGTTAAGAGTTAGATTGTTTTCAACCGACTTCAGAAAAGAGGAGTTCGATGTTGGAAAGAACAAGTATAAATAATATTAACATATAAACAGGTCATCGGTAAGCTGGTCTGCTTGGGATCACTATGAATTCGTTTGATGTTTAATTTTCCAAACATCAGTAAAAGAAACAAACAAAAGGAGGGGTAATTTTTTTTATAGAAAAAGCAACACTAGATATGTTTCAAATCGAATTATTTAAATAAGAAATAATAGTAAATTGAGCTGTAGGAATGGCGGAACGCACCTTAAAACGTTTAAAAATAAGAAAGGATTGTATATATGTACTTAGGAAATTTCGGACTCCGGCTGCCGTGATCGGGTAGCCCAGTGGTTAGGGCGATTCCAGCCCTGCTCACCGGGGGCCTTGGTCACTTTTTCTGTATTATATGACATTTCTTTCAATTTATAAGTAATGGTAAATTAAACATTGTTTTACGCATTTTTTATAGAGCGATAAGCATTGAACTCGATATCAGCCAGCTTTTGCGTAAAATAGTTTTATAAATACAACAATTTTAATATTGTCTTCTGTTGCTTGTTACCGCGATTGTTATTTACAACAATTTTATACTAAACTTGGTAAGTCGCCTGTTATTGTGCCATTTCGTACGCTCCGAAGAGAAGTCCGATTCTTTGGTTGTTATACTCGGCACATCTTAAAAGTCTAGTGTATGTCATAAAACCGAAAACAGTTTTAGAAAAAACAGCTGCAGCGGCAATCGCGTCCCAGCTTCAGCAAATTTCCTTTTACAGAATCGATTGTAGGAGTTGCCAATGACGAAATGCTCACCTCCGCGATATAAACCAATAAATTCTTGGTCTAAAACATATTTAAGAGAAAAAAACCATTATGTTTTTAATTTTATTCAATTTTTAAGAAGTGAAAAAATGTTTGTTCACTCTGTAGTATACAAAGTCATATTAAAATAGGTACTCATACCGGGTTACTTACGTTAATAGAGTCGAAAATAGCTCGACATGTTTCGGATGTTCCCTTATTCATGAGTCATGCAACATGTCCATTTTCGACTTTATTGACGTGAGTAACCCGATATAAATATTTTAATATGTCTGGTACTCACGGGAGTTTTCTTACATAGTCATCGGCAGAATAATTCGAAGTCAAGACTTCCAGTTGAAAGTTGAAAGTTCCATCTAAGTTGACTGTTTGTATTAAGTGTCAGGCACCGAAGCAGGAATCGAATTCCGAGTGAGTTACGGCTTCGATCCATCGCCTCATTTCGACTTCCCTTTCCTTCGACATCTTTCAATTAAGTCAATAATGAAGCAAATAATGTACGAGTAAGCTTCCAGGAAACGAGGTACGATTACTTATTACGGCTGCTGATGGTGACGATGGGTTTATTATCACTGATGTACGAGCATATAATGAATTTCGTGAATATGAAGTCTTTGAGCTATACAAAGTACCTTTAGGTGGACCTACGCAAACATACAAAAAATTCCGAGCTTCTTTAGGATATTTAGGAAACCTTTTCATATTATTTTTGACAAATATAACCAAACTCAATGTTTCATTGTAGTTACTTAAATATAACTTATAATGTAGGTACGTAACAGTTATTTTCTATGATAAGTTATACATGTTTCATTTATTCTTGTAAGCTGTATTGAGCCACATGATGGTTAATAAAGTTATTTTCATTTTCATTCATTTTCATTTAAACGTGCATAATTTTGCACTAATACAAAAACATGTGCGGTTAATTTAGGAATTCGAGTTTATTTTAGCATTTTTTTTTGTATGGAAATCCGAAAACACAAAACTTTATCTGTCATTAGCTCATTTCGTATTAAAATATCCTGTGTGTTTACTGTTTATATACGTCATTATGACGAAACCGCCATGAAAATTACGGGCCCAGAAGGCCTAGTATATTTCTTTACATGCTGTATTTGACATTTACATCTCGATCGTGTTAGCGTATCGAGAGTTCAAATTATGTTTGCCGTTTATATAAATCATCCGGCTACTTTCATATTTTGACCTCTCGATACGCTAACGCTGTCGAGAAGTAGGTAGGTAAGTGTCAAATATGACAAGTAAAAATGTATACTAAGCCTTCATTCATACAGGCTTGACACGTACATGGGTGTTACGTTGCTACTAAGAACTCGAAAGATACGCGATAGGGCGGAAATTAAATATTCATGTGAGACCCGTCCGTGTCGCCTATGTATATCTTGAGCTAGCTTAAAAGTTATATTGGAAAGTTTTCGATCCTCGAGATTTGCTCAGGGAGAAATTACTTACAAACATTCGTTCGTATGCCGAAGGCTCAAACCTTCAAAGTTGGTTTCCAAGCGGCATTCACAATACGCCAGCTGTTTGGTGGACAGACTAGGATATATTGACCTGCGGTTGTATACACCGTCAACGTTAATAATGCAAAAGATTGAAATTAAACACTTTAGAACGGTTTTAACTATAAAACTCTCGTGAGACTCGAACATATTAAATAATATTTAAAACGGGTCTCTCACGTAATTTAGTTGATTTTCGCTCGACATGCTGATGTCTGTCGCGGGTGGTCGCTCCTGATGACGTTCTTCGTAAATAACGAAACATGTCGAGCGAAAATCGACTAAATTACGTGAGTGACTCGTTTTAAATATTATTTAAGTAATATACTTTAGAACGGATTAATCGCGTTTATTGACACCATGACCCTACGTAATAAACGCGATTAATCCGTTCTAAAGTGTTTAATTTCAATGAATAACAATCGCGGTAACAGAAGACATCCGAAAGATTTTAAAATGAGGTGTTCTCCTGACCGCATATATTTAGAGATTATAATGTCATTTGAAATGATCTCGGTTTGGCTTAGTTTCAACAATAATTACATCTTTCTCTAAAACTGTTTTTCATCATAATTCGTGCAAAAACGCATTTTAGACAGTGTTATCACTATGAGTTTTAGTTTTGGCATTCTTATTGACTGATCTTAGATAAAAATAGAAAAAACATCGCGAAAAAACCTTTACCTCAAAAAAAAACCTTTAATCCCCTTTTTTTGATTATGACTTACTAGATGCCATGTGTAGAAGTCCATATTCGGAATTAAAAAAAGCGCAATTTTTTTTTATTGAAAAATTACAAAAGTTTTATAACATTTTTTTTTCTTCTTTTAAAGTCCAGAATACATGGTTCAAATATCGGGTTATAAACGCTCACGGTGTATTTTCGTTACGAATGAATAGGTCAAATAATAACCAGGGAAGTAATTATGGTTGAGTTAAAAAGTTTTGTTAATAGGCTTTTGATATCGCGCCTCCGGAGTCTGAACAAAAGATTGTAATAAAGATAAGTCGAACAATTTTCAAGCTCGTAGAATTGGTCGTGATTGGAAATCTCGCTGGTTTTACAATTTGTAAGGGTTTTGTAGAATAACAGTATCTTCTGACTGTTATTAAGAAATTGCATATTGCAAGGCCTAGACCAACAATATCGTGAATGACTCAGCAATTGAATGAAGTACATTGATGGTGTTCGATATTTAGATTCCTCAAAATCTCGATCTCGTGTAATAAGTAAATTTTCGTGTAATGAGCACACGTCGTTATCGCGGGTGCAAAAACGATTTGACAGTACAGGAAGATTATGAAAAACAAGCATTAACAGACTCGACACTCATTTTGAGGAACATCTATGCCTACTCGTACGAGTTAAAAAACTTATCAACATTAGGTATTTCTAATACCCAACCTCCGACTTGAGTATCAATAAGTACTTAAATAGATTAACTATGCAGCGGCAATGCAAACTCTTTAGTCTTTTTTCCTTTTTAAAGACCGTTTTTGGACTACTTGTATTACTCAAAAACGTTAGTTATGTTGTTTTTGTAAACATGCCTTCAATTATTATAGATCTTTTCTAGCGAAAACTCTCCAGCTCCACGTGTAGAGAGCTTCTTAGATGCTTAGTAGCTGTAGGCAGAATATGCCTGCTTCTACCAAATAGACATTCTGTTATATGTGCTCTTTATCTAGTTGGTTATTGTACCCGCGATAACGACGTATGGTAATGCGGCAAAGCTGAAGTCGACAAACATGTGATAAGAGGCTTTCTTATTTACAGGCCAGTGTCTGCACACAATTTTTTTGCTCGACGCAGCCTGCAAGCGAATTTGCTTAGCGTAGCGGCCTGCAATCGGCTGCTTGCCGGCCGGAGGGATGGTTTATTTATCTTATATTATGTATTAAATTTAGCCTCAATCAATAGTCAATGCTAGGAATGCTTTATTATTTAAAATTATTTATAGATGCAAATATTTAGTTTGTCTAACTTTAGTTTTGTTTGTCAATTATTCACGGCCTGTGTAGTAACAAATGTACTCCACTCCTGTGAAACTTTAGTTCACAGTTTACCACAGACGTTAACCAACAATACTCTAGTATAAACTAACGAAAACTAAACTAACTTCAATCTGTATGTGAAACCAACAGCATGAGAAAAGGAAATAATTTTTGACTATAATAATCTCGTGAGACTCGAACATATTAATTAATATTTGAAACGGGTCACTCACGTAATTAAGTCGATTTTCACTCGACATGTTTCAATCTTTACGAAGATCTTCATCAGGAGCGACCACCCGCGATATTCAGCCTTTGTCGCGGGTCTGAAAAAATGTCGAACGAAAATCGACTTCATTACGAGGGTGACCCGTTTTAAATATGATTTAAGGAAATCTTTGTTTAAATATAAGGTTAATATTTTGACGGGCGATTTGCGCTAAGAACCAGACTTAGCCAACTAACCCGGAGTTAAGCGTTTTTTAAATGTAATTTGACAGCTTAAGTCGGGGTTAGCGGCTAACCTCCGGACGCTCCAAGATATTTTTTTTCGTGATTCGACTTATCAAGATTTCACTACATTACCACACCTTCCCTGCCAGCATGCCTATCACGAAAATCGAAAATTGGCATCGACGGGAAAACCTCTTTGTCACTCCAATATGCAAGTGTGACAGAGATGGAGACACAAATCCGCAATCTATCTGTTTTCGTGGTATAGGCCCAGGCACGAGCGTTACATGAATAAACAATGAAATCCCATCAACCGTTCAAAAATACGCAGCCGCCGTGAATGGATTAAGAGCTGGCTACGGAAATAGGTTTGCAATTAGTAGAGCAATGCCATTCCTATACTTAGTAAGCCATACTATCATTATTAATTAATGGCAGCTGTTCAGCGTTGGTTGTGATTTGCGCCTGTATTTTTTTACACACGATTTTGAAGGTCCACTATAATGAAAAAGTATAAGCGCATACCTCTATAAATGAGGGACTTTTTACCGCACCTTAGACATCACCCAAAAGTCAATGCTCAAAGTCACCCAAAGGGCAATGGAGAGAGCTATGCTAGGAGTCTCTCTGCGAGATCGTATCAGAAATGAGACCATCCGCAGCAGAACCAAAGTAACCGATATAGCTCTCCGAATCGCTAAACTTAAGTGGCAGTGGGCGGGGCACATTGCACGTAGAACCGATGGCCGTTGGGGCGGAAAGGTTCTCGAGTGGCGACCGCGTACCGGAAGGCGCAGCGTGGGTAGGCCCCCACAAGGTGGACTGATGACCTGGTGAAGGTCGCAGGAGTCCGCTGAATGCGGGTGGCGCAGGACCGGTCATTGTGGAAATCTTTGGGGGAGGCCTATGTCCAGCAGTGGACGTCTTTCAGCTGAATGATGGAGACATCACCTGGCACTTTTTTTCCCCAATAAAAACGCCTGGCAGTGTGATATTTGAATTAAATAGATACATATCAGAATCAGAATTATTTATTCGTCAAACATAAGTACAATAATTTGGTCTTAATGTAGAGTACAATGTGAAACATTTTGTTTTGCACCTAGACGTACGAAATACAATTTCTTAACAGACATAAAACATAATTATTCATGCAAAATAATAATACATAATTAGCTATTATATTACACTAAACTCAGAGCTCTATAAGTACACCCCTTATTGATTTTAAAACCCTTTGTTGTCCATCCAGTCACACCCATCGCTGAACAGCTACCAGGAAAAGGGTTTCGTGGCTGAATGGTATACCTATTTCCGTAACTAGCTCTCCGTCTACTAACGGTTGTAAATCTAATTTCGGTGCACTAAAGCGAAAAATGCAATAAAACGGTTAACAATGCGCTGAATTTAATCCGACAACATATTGGTTCATAAAATTGGGTAATGGTATTTATTTTCATGTTAAATGGTTTAATGTGATTTATTTAGGAAAGGTAGGTACACTTAACGTGTATTGTGCATATTACGAAACTTTCAGATCAATAATTTTTTTTAAATAAATAGTATGTGGATATGGATTATGCCTAATCCATAATCCACCAACCATTAATATTAAATTAATTTTGTAGTATTAAGCCGAGACGACTGCGAATAAAATTTACAATTTTATAATTGATTTTAAATAGAAAATTTCCCCGCGTCGAGCGGGATTCGAACCCACGACCTCTCTGAACACCGGTCAGATTGCTCTGCTAAATTGAGCTATCGACGCCCGATTGACGACTTACCGATTAATGTGTGAAATAATGAATAAAAATAGATGGAATAAGTAACAATATAATTTAAAAACAATAAAAGGCGATAGAAAAAATCGTTAAGTTAATCTTCAATCGAATTCATCGTGTTTTTGCGGTCTCAATAGACGATTAATTTGATGAAAGTAATCATAAATTGAAATAGATCTCATATATTATACTTAAAAAAAGACTAACACGGACGGAGGCAAATCCAAGGATCGAACTCGGGTCTTCAGCTAACGCGGCTAACGCCATAACCACTAGGCCAATTGGTCTCACCGAATGCCGTTTAGTACATGACATCTATTTCAATTAATAATTTATAATTATATAGGAGTATAATTTAAACTTTCGTGAGTCATAATGATATTAAATTGCAACGGTTAACACTCACGTATTTTTATCACAATAGGCGTGACATGTTTCGACTGCATCGGGCAGTCATCGTCGGACAGACAGAGTGGTGTTGTCACCTTCGCGGCTCGGGCATCACTGCCCGAGACCGGCGTAGGTAACGGGTCGCGCGCGACGAAGCAGGCTGATTCGAGCAATCCGGCGCCGTCGTTGTTATTTTATATATATTCGTGTTACTACTTTAATAACAAATAAATAAAAATTGTTTTGTTTCCACAATAAGTTGTATGAAAGTAATCATCAGCAATGGTGTCGTGTACGAATCAACGTGTACGTGTACTAACGCTTTGAATCTGTTTATCAAAACGTACGTCACGTGGTCCCAAATACCCTTGTGTGGTCTTGTCAAATGGGACAATGGGTAAAGTTTCGGAAGTAAACGTCAAACGCAAGACGGTCGACCTTCTAAACGGACCGATGGAGTGCTAAAAGCCGTTCATTATGAATGGTTTGGGGAGACCTATAATGTCTTAAGTTTTCCGTTACTTGCGTTGATTGATACACCAACTGATGATGGTTGCAGTACTCGTATGTGTCGTAATTATTTAGCCCTTTAATGGTCAAGACTAAAGAAAATCGTGCGGTCGAGCCACCATAATAGTCCTAAAAATTCTGAATAAGAAAAAAAGTACAAGCAAGCAAGCACTATATATTGTAATATGGCTGTGCTGTTGTAGAATACTTTTTGAATCTTTACCTCTTTTGAGAATGTAGGTGTAAGTTTATATGAATTTCAGCACATATGTATTTCAGCGCATTTTACGAGAGCGCTCAAACGAGTATTTATAGTTTTAATTGTTTGCGGAGTTCTCGACTAGGGAATGAAGTTGGCAGCCTTTCATAGCAAACCGTGGAACATTCAAACAATTATCAACAGAGGAATCTACGATTGCAGGATTATGAAATTGTCATATATCAGTTCTAAATATAAAATAGCCATCAGTGCCCTCAGTCATCAGTTTTATCAAGTCAACATCAAAGGTATTTAACCTATTTGTGTCTATGAAAAACCGTCTATTACCCATCGTTGGAGTTCTTAAAAACTAATCGTGCTGAGATTTTGAGGATGCATCTAATCAGCGGCTATATTTTGGTTTGTGTGAATTTGAAATGTCAAAAGTAGACTTATGACAAGGAGAATAATGTCACTTATAACGTACAGTCAACCATTGGAACCCTAGGCTACTGCAGGACTATGTCATAGTGACGCTATAAATCAGATTGTAAGAAATCTCTTACTGCTTGTCATTTGGACATGGTTCTAGAGTGGCATAAGGGTTCCAATTGGTTGACTGTACCTACGGGGATGTACTGTAGGTATCATCTACACTATAGACGAACATATATATATATATATGTCGTCGTTTCATAGCGGGTGTCTATGTAAATCTACCAGATCCGGAAGACATGCCTAAACGTAAATGGCCGGCTTATATATATACATATATATATTTATAATACTACGACGGTGACAAACAAGCATACGGCCCGCCTAATGGTAAGCGGTCACCGTACCCTATGGACGCCTGCAACTCCAGGGGTGTTACATGCGCCTTGCCGACCCTTTCAAAAAGGAGGATCCGCTGTGTTGACAGCTAAAGGAGCTTTGTTCCCCAGGTGTCAACATGAATCCTCTTGTAGCTCTGGCGATCTTCCTCACCAACAGAAACACAACAATATGAGTAGGGTCTAGTGTTATTAAACTGCGGTTTTCTGTATGGTGGAGTTCTTCCCCAGATGGGCTCTGCTCCAGATTTGAGCGAGACGACGTTCGTTGTGCTGTGCCCTACCATACTAAACGAAATGCATCCGCTGTGCCCATACCTCTCTTAAAATTAATAATATAGTTATCAAATTCCACGAAAATCGATATATCTACGTTTCTCACGTTTTGCGTGTCCCGACACAATTATCACCAAACAAATGAATGGGTCTAAATTCAATACAAACCACAAAAATACTATTATATTTAACAATTCGGTAACCCTCATACAAATAGCGGTGCTTATAATTGGACTGTCAGATGTATCTGATGGCACAGCCTCAATTCAATTAGAGCCCAGATTGATGCCAAACCATTTGGGTCTGAACAGGTCCCTTAGTCATCGCACGGCCAGCCAACTCTGATCTCGGAGTGCAGAAAGCCCTGACAACGTTTTGGATGTGTATAGTTAAACTTGGCGAAATATAAGACCACCGATTAACTTGCATGCCCCCAGGCAGATGACAAGAATAATTCGAGTTTGCGTAACTAACTTCAATCTGTATGTGAAACCAACAGCTTGAGAAAAGGAAATAATTTTTAACTATAAAACTCTCGTGAGACTCGAACATATTAATTAATATTTAAGCGGGTCACTCACGTAATTAACTCGATTTTCGCTCGACATATTACGATCTTTACGAAGATCGTCATCAGGAGCGAACACCCGCGATACGCAGTCGTTTCATTTAGAACACGATGTTTTCTAAATGGGTATACCAACAGCCTTAGTACAACCGCCAACCACCGTTTTTGCTGCACCGCTAGCTCTACGTCTATAGGTAGGTACTAAGTAGGCGATATGAATGACACCCAATGGATCACCTGGATCACCTGGATGAGTACGCCGAAGCCGTTAAATTCACCGCCGCCATCTTGGAATTATCATCACCGCGTTTTACGTACGGTTAGGGCTGTCGCGGATAGATGGCGTTACTTCCACTCGTAAAAGGCAGAAAGCTGTAAAAGGCTAGAAGGAAGCAGCCGTCAATTCTTCAAATTAAATTAGTATCATATAAGTAGACACGATAAAAATACTTAAAAGCGTGGAAGTAGATAAAACTTGTGCAAACTTGTTTAATATCTGGAGCGGTATTCAAGTTTTACATATTAATTAATATATGTTTTGGTAATGATACAACTGCTCGTTGGTGCACGTCATATGAAATCCTGTGCTTGCAGAGCGTAATATAACTATTATAAAATATGGAACGGGTCTATTGCGAATACAGTTCATTTACCTTAATATACCGATGTTTCGACACAGTGTTCGCCTACGCAGCGGAAAGTCACCTTAAATGTTTAGTAAAAGGGTAGACCTAACTTTTTTCTATCTATTCATGCCAAGCGACCATGACACATGAAATTGTGTCGATATTTCGGTATATTAAGGTATACTGTATTTGCGATAGATAGATAGATGCTGTAGTCTATGTTTTATAATATGTGTACAAAACGCGCAAGTTTTAAATGTCGTTATATAACTTCTTAAAACAAAACTAGTTTACATTTTATACTTAGAATCATCCCACTAACATTTGTGTTAATGTCATTAATGTTTCTTTAGAAAATTCTTTAAGTTATCACGGAGGTACCTGCGTGTCGGCAGGCGTGAGGCGTAACGCCTCGCAAGCAATTTAGACGCCGGAAAATACTGCGTCGAGAATTAACCGACGCAGTGAATCAACGTGTGACGGGTAGCTTCACTTAGAGACTCGTTATTTAGAGTTTGTAGTAAATTAGGGTCCAGATGACTTCGCCTGCCTCGTTCAAACTCTCACTCCGTTTTCTCAAACATTTTACGAAACAATCTAAACCGAGATAGGTTAAGTAAGTTAATAAATGCAGATAAGAAATACTAGCAATCTTCGCGAGTAGCATGAAGTTAGTGGCCTCGCGGTACAAACAACCGCTTTCAATTCACATCGTCCCGTGAGAGTTGGAACTTATTACAACCCGAGTGACGTGCGCGAAGCAAACAATGCAGAAACTAACTATACTTCAATTTTCCAATTCAATTTTATTTATTAACCCAAAAGGAACATGTTCATTACATGGTATGTAAAATTTACAATATTTTTATATTTATAGCCACTGTACAAGTCCCGTCAATAATATGTATTTATAACGTCATATATTTATAGCGATATTCAGAGCAATTTGAAGTGCTGTTTAAGATAAAAAACACTAGAGATGGGTAAACACAATTTATAGTTTTTGGATTGTGTATGACTTAACTTTATAATTGCATATTCATTTATGTAAAAAAAGTTACTGTTTTAGCCAGAAAACTTGACTAATGTACTTACGTGTATTTCTATAAATTACCAAATAAAAAAAATACTTAATATTTTTCTGTAAAAATGTTTAAAAATGTTTCAGTTCTTCCGTAGAAGACGTTTTTGTATTAAAACATGTAAAGGAGTGTTAAAGTTTTTAAAGGGTCGGCAACGCGCTTTGTAACACCCCCCTGGAGTTGCAGGCGTTCATAGGCTACGGTGACCGCTTACCATCAGGCGGGCCGTGTTTGTTTTTCACCGTCGTAGTATTTAAAAAAATGTAATAATGTTTTTGTATCTTTTTTGCCGCCACTTATCAAACCGCCTTTACCACATATCAAAAATCGTTAAAAAATCCAATGAAAACCCATCAAAAGTTGACAATATTCCGCTAGCTACATACAGCGTGTAGCCTGCGGGAAAACAGGCCCAACATTTATCACGAGATTTGTTATCGTTAAATTTCAATATGGCGGATTGGCTCAAACAACCCCTGATATAATTCGGCGCGCATATTTACACGGTGACGGGCGCAAAAATTGGAAACGCCTGATAATTATTAATATGGGAAATTTTAATTTTGGAGACTGGTGTTTATTGTCGACAACTCCATACGGCCTAGCCCATGTGTTATCTTGTTATGTATACGTCGGTGCTGTTACTTTATGTCACCTTGTGGATTGTATTTTAAATATGCATACGTGTTTGTTTATTTTAGAAAAGAACGAAAATTTGATCTTACACTGGCATATTTACCTAGATCAAAGATTTTATTAATTATGTACCTAAGCGCAGGAACATGAAATGTATATCTTAAGGTTAAACAAAAGATAAATACAAAATTAGCACGAATTGAGAACCTTGTTTTAAATTTTGAAGTCAGTCATAATAGTACATGAAAAGCATTACAACAGGAGTGTGGGTTGTTGTAAGGCGAGTTTTTTAATGCCTAATCATGTATAGTCACATACACTATTTTATCTACATATTCATATTCATATTCATTTATTCATAAAATTATACAATTTTACATGTCAAAATAAATTTAAAATGAAATAATAATGTCAAATAAATCATGTAAATTACAATTAAAGATTAAAATAACACATTATATAAAAATTAAAATTTAAGATTAGGCATAAATGTTAGGATTTGCATTCAATTTAATTAAATAATATCATAAGTGCTTTAAAATGGGTTCAGCAATCGTAGGGAAATATATGATTGATACTTGAGCTACTTGTAAAATATCCATACATTATAGATATTAAAATAATGCCATAAAAATAAATAACACACATACTTTTTTCAATTCATAGACAAACGAATAAAAGTCTTAGGGCCTCCGCTAGCTGACGCGGATTACCCGGAACGGAACGGACGCCCGTCTAATAAGAAATTGTATGAACAGCGCTAAGTGAAGCGGGCCCACGGAGCGGGTGCGCCATAGTAAATCTAGCGCCAGCTAGCGTAAGCCCTTATTATTGTGTCACTCGAGATCAAATGTCGTGCGATTTATATCAAAAAACATACTGAATTGGCGTTTCCTATCGATAACTGTTTAAATATCTATAGATACTATCCTATCTATCTATCTATTATTTTCTCTTGTAACTGTATTTCATCTGTGTGAGGTGTGCAATAAAGAGTATTGTATTGTATTGTATTGTATAGATACCCGCATGAATTTGACAGCTGTTCCAAATTTAAACTTGTTAATTCCTGCAGGTTGATAATGCTGGTTGCCTATGGTTTTTGAACACATTTTAGAGTACTAATGATATCTGCGTAGATAAAGACATTTTATATATGTATACGTTTATATTTATATGTAATATAACATTTTATATTACGGCTGAAATAAATGTTATCTGAGATTCTCATAATAAAGACCCAGTGGAACTGGAATATCTGTTACGGTATTAAAAGTCATAAATTTAAGCAGAACGTTTCCGCAAGAATTTCAAGTAATATACAGGATTTAACTCTCCTCACATTTTAAATAAGACTCCTTTATAGCAGACGGAACAGAAAATCCGGCGACTGAGTTCGGACGAACCTGTTGGCAAATGCACTTTCCTGATAGACGCGGATATACGCAGACACGCTGTATAATTCAGACGGGATAGCCTTTCCTTAGGACGGTGGCACGACATTTTTCACGTCTCAGGCTAAGGAGAGTACAGTGTACTTACCATGAGTTGTATTCGATTGCGGCTGCGCCATTCGACAGTATGTCCGTCTCGCTCCTGCCAAAGAGGAGCGGACGAAGATACTTTCGAATGCCGAAGTCGCAATAGAAAACAACTTATGGTATGCCAACAGGCTACATAAAATATACTTTTCTCTATATTGACCAAACTACAGCTGCGGCCTACCTAACTGCTAAATACAAAATGTATTAATTTTGCCGTCGTAAGAAAAAAGGACATTTCTGACATTTCTTCCAAAGTTTTGTTCCAGATATATTCAGAATCAGTGAAAAAAGACGCACCTACGGGTATTTTTAATTTTACTGTAAGCAAATGGGCATTTTTACTTGCATCGTACTCAGGGTCATTCACCTTATTAGCTGTTGAATTATCGTTCGAACCTTTTGTTACATCCTGTTTAATAAATAAAACCCGACGTCCGAAATAAGCCTGCCATAGAAATCAATGTAACTCTTTAGATTAGTCTAAGGCCTATGTCCTTTAATACATATATTCCTCAGACCATGACTAAGACTACTAGTTTAAGACTAAAGCTAGATACACATGTGCGTCTGTATTGGCAACATAATAAATACAACATACCGTTCTATATGACCTAGCGAGCATTAAACGTTAATCCAATGCCAATCCGGAACAGGGTTATTAATTGGGGAATTCTACGAAGCTCAAAGGTGGCCAGTAACTCCGGAGATAGGCCAAAGGTTTATATTTCCTTTAATCCGTTCCTCAGGCCATGACTCGTTGTACAGTAGAAGCCACGTAAGTGCACATCTCTGATACGAACGACGGGTTGACGGGCTGAGTTATAGAGCCAGCTTAAGACTAAAGCTAGCTGCACATGTGCGCTAGTGTTGCCAAAATATTACGATCGATTTAAAAATACGACTCCGTCTAAGTACCTAGAAACGTTCTTATAAATAAACATCACAATGTTTATGCCTAATACCTTACTATTTACGTAACTGTCTTAAGGTACGTAATGTAAGTAATAAATTCACATACTAAAATACTCTTATTAACCGTTTTAAGCTATTTATCATTTTAACGTTGCTGATTGCAAAAAAAAACTGACATTTACTAAGTTTTATGAATAGGGGGTTATGTTACTTATGTTTTACAACATGTTTCCACAATTTTTTTTGTGTTTGATTCATGTTTTTTGTTTTTTAAGTAGTTACACTACTATATATAAATTGTAAATTGAAAGAGATGTCATATACTACAGATAAAAATACCAAGGCCCCGGTGAGCAGGGCTGGAATCAAACCAGCGACTTACTACTTTTGCTTGCATATACTTAGGAAATTTTGGACTTTGGCTGCTGTGATCGGGTAGCCCAGTGGTTAGGGCGTCTGTCGCGGACGCTTTTTCAGAAGTATATGACATCTCTTTCAATTTATAAAGTATTTCCTACACATGTCTGATCGTGTTTAATTCCAGTGAGTTTTCCTTCTGACATATAACTAGAGTAATTTTGTACTTAAATATGAACTATAAAAAAATCGCTTGTTCTGCGTCGCCCCTAGCTTGGGCCCTGTACGCCCATCATCGTCTCTATTTGAGACATTCTTTCCGAATATGTGAAAATACCTTTAAATGCGACTTACGTTAGATTTGATGAAGTAGGCCGACGTTTACTGAGATGGACTTACCTGTAAAGAAATAAAATCACGTTATATAGTTGTCTACTTGTTGTAAAATGTTTTGGTTCCTTATATGTGGCACAAAAATAATAAAATATGTCTAACGTCTAACTTTAAATATTCACAGATGCATTTGCTTCTGGTAAACCAAGCTTATAAGCTCATTTCTCGCTGGGGTTATAAAATAACGTATAAAATGCTAGACTGATTACTTTTTCATCACAATTGCTCGTAAATGGCGATATTATACTCGTATGCAAGCAAACATAAACTTAATAATGAGCTGTATTAAGCCCATGATCGTAATTGATTTTCATAATATTTTGCCGACTAATGAAAAACATTGTATGTATCACGGGCGGTACAAGAATTACGAGCTCGTGTCACAATTATCCACACTCGTTCGTAATTTCTTTTTACCTGTATTTTGCCTTTATATTGTGTAATAAACAATTACAAAAGAAACTGAGTTTCTGAAAAGCCCGAAAACATAAGAAAACGCATCGCGATTCCAAGTACGCTGCACTCAGTGTAGCCAAGCCTTAACTTATTATAAGATGCTCTTAACCCGCTGCATAAGAGCTTACACGTAACTCTAACCCCCTCAACCCCTCAACCCCCCTACACGTAGGAGTAAATCAGGCAGCGTCGTCAATTATTCACGCGAGACCGACGGGACGCTTCACCCGATGGGCTGATTCAAGCAACATGTTCCTCGTATTAAGGCGAGTATTGGCTTCAAACGATACTACAGATTATAAGTTATTAAGAAACGATATTTATCTTTCATAGAAAAAACGAACCGGTTTAAGCACTACGGAAAAATAATTGCCCTCCCCCGCACTTGGTTGGTTAGTTGGTATACAAATGGGAAAAACATCTTGGGACAATTTGTCTTCTACTAACATCGAAGGGGCTCGCGATTCTGAGTTAAAATAACATAAAAATTACAATATAATACAAAGTTTGGGGGACAACTTAAAATAAAAACGCCCGTTTTCATCTGCAATACTTTGCACTATTACGCACCCGTCGTTACATTCCATTGTCTCTGGTTAAATATACAATTTTTCTACCGACTTTATATAAATTTATCTATAAACAAGGGCGCAACAGCTATGTGGTATTTACGCTGCACGGCTCTAGTTGTAAACGGTGCCACTCGATCGGAACTCGAGCAAATCGTGCGGCTCGAGCCACTCGAGCCGGTAACCACGTTAGCACTAGTTTAAAACAGAACCTCGTTATTTAGCCAATGTCGTGTTCGAGTAGAACTAATTAACTTATATGCCTTACCTACTATTTTAAATACATAAAAGATTTACGACTTAAAACTACATAGCATGATTTTTCGAAATAAAGTTAATTTTAAGCTAACATGGTCATTTACATTATAACTAATATTTGAAACGGGATAATTACCATGTATGTTTGTTTTATTGAGCACCCGATATTTCGACACTGTTGCAAGCATCATGTTCACGGAGTAGCACAAGTACAGGAAAAAATGCGAAAACCGTATAATTGCCGCGCACTGAGAGTTCCGCCACCAGTATTTTTAAGATAACCTTAGGTCATAAATGGGGGAGGGAGCATCCGTTGTGCGGAACCCTCGGTGCGTGAGTTCGACTCGCACGGCCGGTTTTTAACAATACTTTCGGAAGATGATCACAGCGACATCTGTTGCAAGAAGTATCAAGTATGTTGCCAGACACAACCTATACATTTGACGAAGCGTCTACGACTCAATGCGTCTACGAGTCGCAAGGACCCTTAGATCGTCCTTAAAAGCGGGGCCCCGACGCACTTAACACAGGCAGGAATATTATCAACAGGGTCTGATAGCTGCCAGATAGACGATCCAACTTTACTCTACCCTTCGTCTTATTTGGATATCGCACTGCACATAGCTTGTACTTTAATACACATTGTAAATTTTAAGTGCTCCTTACGTTTGTTTCTGGAGCACCTATGTGATCAGTCCGGCACTGTAAATCCAACCCAGGAAATATACGGTTTTGACAGACATCAAATTATAATAGCCTGATTTTCTCAAATTACGTTCGAATGGAATATAATTATATAGATAATGTATGCAAAAATCCTACAAACTTTTCTTCCGGAAGTACAATACAATACAATACTCTTTATTGCACACCTCACACAGATGAAATACAGTTACACATAAAAAATAAGTAGGTAGTATAAGTAGGTAAAAAGTAAAAAAATAAAACTTAACAAGTCGATTTTTGAAATCACCGGTAACAAATATTTTTCTTATTTGTGAACATGACGACATATTTGTCTTAATATAAGATTTTAAGCTAACATGGTCATTTACACTATAATTACTATTTAAAACGAGATATTTACCATGTACATTTGTTTTCATGAGCTCCCGATATTTCGGCACTGTTACAAGTGCCATGTTCACGGTGTAACTGATTTGCTGCGAGTTTTTATTTTATTTGTGGTCTACCCACACCCCGTAGCGATCTACCCGCTTCTGGTTCGTTTAATTTACGCGGTGTCACTACCGCTACTAGCGTCTACTTTCTCACTTAGAACTCGATCACGTTCACGACACACGACACTTACAGTATCGACTGGTGCATTTCTTACCGAACCAATAACTTTTGGATTTTTGAATTTCCGAATCACTGGATGCCAGACCCTCGACAGCTCAATTAGCTCATGAAAACAAATGTACATGGTAAATATCTCGTTTTAAATAGTAATTATATTTGTCTTATTCACGTAAAACGGTCAAAATTTCCAAACAAGCTGTCAGTTTAATGACTGGATTAATCGGATAAACACGTTCATCTCAGAAACCTATTGACGTAGAAAGCTAAAATTTGGAGAAGGTTTAGCAAAAGCTGGCGTTGGTAAGTATCTTAGATCAAGAGCTATTTTTGATTTTTTTTAGCCATGTTGTGCGTAGTGATTGGATAGGTAATGCCAAACAACTTTCTCTATAAATAAATATTACGGGACAATCTTACACAAATCGACCCAGTCCCACAGTAAGCTCAATAAGGTTAGCTGGAAGAGATCCATTACAGGGATAAGGTCGCCGTTATTTATTTATTTAAACTTTATTGCACAGTAAATAATGTACAAAAGGCGAACTTAATGCCAGAAGGTATTCTCTACCAGTTAACCTTTACCAAGTAAGCCGTTGTACTTTAATCTTAGTTATTTTGGGATCCATCTTTTGTGCAATGAAGTGTTTACTACTACTATAGTAAATAAGGCTTGTATTAGGTACCTACTAGACGAAGATAAATATAATAGTTAGAGTGAGTAATATTCTACATAGAGAACATTCATAACCCAGGAACAAATATTCGTGATAAACGCAAAAATAAATGCCCTGACCAGGATTCGAACCCGGGACTTCTTCCTTAGGCTAGGATGCCGTTCCACATTGAAATATTTAGCAATAAGATATTTTCTGTATTAGCCAATTTTTATTTCGCTCAGGTCCATGGCAAAAGTTGTATAGTAGTTGACCTAATTAATAACCTCGCACAGGCAATAATAGGTCTATGAATTGAAAAAGTAACCTGCACAATATTTACTAGCGCTGCAATTTCAAATAATTTACCCGTAACATAAAATTATTGACGACGAAGTAAACGAGCGGCTTATAAATAAATAAGAAATGTAGTTTCGTAACCTAAGAGTACTTCACGACCTTTATGAACGCCGGTCAGCTCTCCCTGCCAATTGAGCTATCGACGCCCGATCGACCCCAGCTAATGTTTCCACTATTTCTTTCATTTGGTTATAGGGATATTAGTGTTCAGAGAGGTCGTGGGTTCAAATCCTACTCGACGCGGAGAATTTTTCCATTTTGCTTTCAATTAAAAAAAAAGAATTTTCTTTCGCAGTCTCTGTCTTAATTTCTAACAGTAGCTTACATACAAAGTTCGCCACACAAACATCGGTAACATTTAACCCAAAACACTGAAAAAAAACAAATCATTACTGTAAACTACAATCCGTGCCAACTTTCATGCAATTTTCTCATTCAATGTATGAAAATGTTCAAAAAATTATTATTATTTTCATGTCAAAGGCTTATCTTTTACTTCGCCTAAAAGCGGGTACGGATTCCTGTCACACTTTTGTCCTCACTTTTTTTTTCAGGGTTAATTAGGATACTGTCTTTATATTTAGAGGGTATGCGTTGTTCTATACTAAACTACCCTCCGCCCCTGGGCTCTACGGAAGACCAGCGCCATGGCATCTATGATGCCAGGGCACATGCTGAGTGGCGTCCAATTGCAGCCACTAGTAGGTACTATAATGGCAACAATATATTGAATAAATCGGTTTTAGTGTATTTAGCATGACTTAGTTAGTTTAAGTGTTTAGTGTTTAAGTTTCTATAGTTTGGTGCTGTATATAGTATGGTATAATGCAATAAACATTTTTCTTTATTTCTTTCAATATTAAAATCCCAATATAAGGGACAGCCTGTGTAGCATACTATAAAATACTACTTCTAACAGTTACTTTGCTAATTGACGCGCTAGTCAATTAGTGCTAACCTGTTATACCTATTTGCGTTTTTTTTTGCATGCAATTAATGTCTAGTAGGTACGTCTATTGACTCGCCGAAATAGCAAAGTAACATTATCGTCGTTATTAATATGGAATTTCACAAATTAACGCCTGATTCAATAAATTAAACTGCTTACTTAATATTTTCACAGCCAAGAACACGCTGGTTAATTTTACATAGAATAGGCTAGACGAGTTAAGACGACTAAAAAAATCTATTTAGTCCGTCTTTTAGATTATTAAAAAATATTGTACACGTATTTTTTTCTTTTTGTTCGTCAAATCAAAGATGACGAGCGCGTTCAAGTTTCGCGTAACGTCACTATTAGGTACAATTCTTACCTAGTAACGTCACAAGCCCCCACCCCGGAACTGTGATGCTCTATATCTTCGTCAATTTTAGTTAAATTGAAAAAGGAAAAATATGTGTCCAATCATTTTAGACAATCTAACTGACGGACTAATTAGAATGATGGTTTTTCAACCTAGTCGTCATCCCTATTCAAGGAGCTTGGCATTGGCACTGAACGTGTTAATGTAAAAAAGCAGTAAAGGCACTGCTAGACTGCGGGCAGACTGCACAGCGTAAACAGGAGTTACGTCGGCACGCATGAATGGGATCGATAGTAACCGCCCCCTCCCCGCGCCGGGGGCGACGACCCTTGCATCTTGTAGCTGGGTCATGGTTAACAATTAATACAAAAAATGCCCCGTGAAGAGTTTATGTTGATATTTACGGAACCGGCAACGTAGGTAAAATATTTGTTACCGCGTAACCAGATTTTGATTTTTTGTTTACAATCAAGTTCAACGCTTTAATAGTACATTGTGTATAAGAAACCACGAACGAGTGTGAATTTGGAGGTTTAATTTTAGCACGAGTTCGTTATTCTTGTACCGCCCGTGATACATACTATGTTTTTCATCACATTTGCGAGGAAATAAATAAACTTTCTAGCAAGATAAATATACATTAATTATTAGCGGTAGTTTCGTAGCACAGTCCACGGTACTCCAGAGTGAGCAGTGACTACGTGCGGCGAGTGCGTGGGGCGCAGATCCTCCGGGGGCGGGCGGTAAAGTAGTATGAGAATCCATTAAGTTCATGGGCTAATACAGCTCAATAAGTCTTAGTATGCTTGCATATAATAGCACCATATACGAGCAGGTGTGATGAAAATGACTGTTTTCGACAACTGTAGGTACCTATACAAATAATGATACGTTTTGGCGTTCGATCGTCACTTATATGTTTAAATGTCACAGTGGTCAAATTATTATCAATCAGACGTCTAGATTTCAATTTTGATAACAAATAGGTACCTGATATAGATAAACATAAAACTTCAACAAATTTCCTTTAAACTTGAAACATGATTTTTAACAAAAGCCTCGATGCTATTTTTCACACATAGGTCTTTTTTACATGTTTTTGGGCAGAACGTTGTAACCCTTGAATTTATAAACATGATTCTTAGTTAAGTAGTTAAATCTGATAAAAGCTTTTATATACAAAAAAATTTAGTTTAGTTGTAAACAGCAATTATCTGATTACGCAATTAATTTTGCTCGAGCATGTTGGACTCTATACTACATCCCGACGTTTCGTGTCCTTTACAAAACTCGTTAACGCAGGGCAATGAACGTTCTTCATTCAAATTTACATTTTGATTTGTTTCTTATCATCTTACCTTAGTTATGCTAAATGATAAATTTCTTCAAACTGTTCAAAGTTGACATCTCATTCAGACCTAGCTGATGCCTGGTTTCTACCTAAACCAGCGCAAAATAATTGCCTAGGCATAAACTGCAGAAACAGCTTACCAATCAACTCCTGGCACACGTGAGCGAGTTGAGTCTGAATATTGAATATATTACTGATTGCCTCAGTCTAATGGCTCACTAATTAATACTTGATGCTTCAGGTTTGCGTTATTGAGAGATTGAATACGTCGTAATGTAACATCTTGTTGAGTAGATACCTATTTTACACAATATACCAGTCTGTGTTATTTTTGATGTTTTGACGTGCAATAAAGAGGTATTGTATTGTAATCTAACGTAATGTAAGACAATAGTATAATACTATGAATAAATAAGTTTAATTTCCTTTTTTCATCTCATTAGCTCGGAAATCGCTCTTTTATCCTTATAAATAGGGTATAGCTTTCATTTGGATGGGATTAATAATCGTATGTAGTTTTTATTTTCCTCGCAAAAGTTACATGAAAATTGTTGTATAACTCTCGGCAGCAAAGTTTGTTCAACCCTCGTGTCTTGAGACGCTCGTAAAGCTCAAGATTCCAGGTTTTGAACCAGTTGCTAATAATATTGATTGATTTATTTATTTATAGTAATAAATTACAATAAGATTCGTTTTCTATTTCGCCACCATGTTTTTACAGATTTGGTATGGCGGTAGCACAATGGAAAATTTAAAAAATTATGATCAATTTTAGTACACTTTTTTCTCCTACTAAGATTGGAAGAGCTTTAATAAATTAAGCAAAAAAAAAATATTTTTCTTCAACAAAAAATTAAAACACCAACCTTATTGCATCAATACAATGCATTTTTACATGTAGGTAAGTGTTTTCATTTGTTTATTTAAATAAATTGCACATAAAATGCACAAATCAATTAACAAACCCACCTAAACCTGTATATTCCATCATGTTATTAGACCAAAGTTGGGAACTTGTAGACCAATTAGGTAGTTTTACGGTATGTACTTGTATTAATCCCTTTCATGATATGCAAAGGGATATTACGGGTTTAATAAAGTAGTTAGTTACGTACGAAAGTCACCTTCAGCTCGGTATAATAACGAGATTTCATCAAATTATCTCGTCAGACATACACGTGCCGTGATACTGGCTTAACACGCACGCACGGTGAAACTGTTATAAACACGGGAGTTATTCATACCACTTGTAGCAAAGTTGAGTCAAAAGTTCAGAGAACCTAGCCTAAAGCTAGGTCCACAATAGACTAGACGACTAAAAAACCTATTTAATCCGTCTTTTAGATTATTCAAAATATTGTACACGTATTTTTTCTCTTGTTCGTCAAATCAAAAATGACGAAAATACAGTGCGTTCAAGTTTCGCGTAACCACTATTTTAGGTACAATTCTTACCTCGTAGTGACGTCACAAGCCCCCACGATGGAACTTTGATGCTCTTTATCTTCGTCAATTTTAGTTAAATTGAAAAAGGAAAAAATACGTGTCTAATAATTTAAGATATTCTAACTGACGGACTATTTAGATTGATAGTTTTTCAACCTAGTCGTCATCCCTATTCAATCTATTTTTTGCGTATGCCCATTTGGGCTTGTACTTTGGTAGAAGAGTAACGGTGCGTATGCCGTCTCCCCTCCCTGTGTTGCTTGGTCTTTTGGTCTTGTCTAGAACTCGCCTCGTTCGCGCAGAAATGTGAACACAGAAAGGGGTCGGAAGCTTGCTTACCATAAAACAACAAACACTGCTTCATTTGCCATTTTAATATCTAGTTTAATATTGTTCTGAATTTTGATATTTTCTGTGTTCTGTTATGTAACAGTTATTTCGAATAAAAAATATGAGTTGAATATAAATGAAACCTTTGAAAAGTCTGACATTGCTTGGTAAAGATGACTAACCCGCTAGATAGTGCATCTACAAATATAGCGGCTTTGTAAGCGCGACCTCTTTTTTGTCGTATTCACGTTTACCTACATGTGCGCATAGACTACGCATTTATAAGCTATTATAAAAAGCGCGAGCATGCCCATACCCATCATGTATTTGACTTGTAAAATTGTACACCGCGAATAGCACAAGTGAGTTTAGCATTTTAAGGCGCTTGATTTGACCAAACTTTTTAACCAAGAGTAACGCTTACTCTTGGATACTAATGTCAAACTATGGGATAGTAATTTGAGGTTACTATCTGAGAGTAAGCGTTATTATCGGAATAAACATTTGGTAAAACGCAGCCTTAGTACACAATTTTATAGGTACTGCAACAATGCAGTCACACCCTAAAAGTCGATATATATAAACATCTTTAATCTTCACGAGTGCTGATCATAAAACCGTGGATGCTACTAAAATAACCAAGGAGTGGACGCGCCCTTATACCGCGACCTAACATGTACAAGTAATATGTTAACCACCTACTCTTGTAGTTGTTAAAGTAGTCTACTGCGTGCGTATAGCCAAGATGCTAACGCTCATTCGCGAACGAAACCACTAATAAGGAACTACGATACGCTACATAGCGTGAGCGTTGGCATCTTGGCTACGCACCCTGGTCAGTGCTTGTGCGATAACATTTCTATAGTACCTACTTGTAGGCATGTAATGCGCCTATGACAAGCATAGGCCAACTGTTTTTATCCAATAAAGCACCTGCGTTTAGTTAAAAACCTATAGCAACATGTTGTCTTCTGTTCCCGCTATTGTTATTTAATTGAAATTTAACTTTCCAAAGTGTTTAGTTTAAACAACGACAAAGTTTGATTATTAATTATATTACAAGCTTTAAAAGCGCGATAGCTCAAAATCTTCTTAAAGCCACTAGACATATAATAAAACGATAGTAATGATATAAATATTTAGCAATCTATAAACTTGTGACGAAATTTTATTGCTACCTATAAATGTTTCAACTCAATTTTTTGATACGCCTACAATTCTAGTTTTTAAGAGTACCTAGCTTCCATTGGACTATGCAATACTTACCTATCAAATCCCATGTCTGAGGCGGTCGGAAAGATATTAAATATTGTTAAATACGGTCTAAAAGAGAGAAATGTTGACTTGGCTATTTGAACTCTGTTAATTAAGTGCTTAAGTACGGGGCAACATATTCGTTTAACGAAAAGCTCCTTAATAAAGAAAAAAAAAGAGTACCTAGCTGATACCTTAATTATACTTCGTATCCAAATCGAAGATTACATATATTTACTAGCAGCAGTACACGGTTATGTGCTGTCCTTGTCACACATTTAGAGTTATAATATTATTCAAAAAAACTGTTCTCGCTCTCGCCCGCCGGGTAATTAGGAACGGCAGCGCTCCCAGCGGCGTGGTTTATCATTACATGTTTTTGTGTATGTCCGAGTCACACGTATTTTCTCGCAAAAATAGTGTTTTAGTGTATATCTATTTCAGATTGAAGGATTAGGGTGAGTGATTTTACACATCTTCAGAACGATGAATTCAAATTACAGAATAAAACCGCGGCCTAGTTGCCGTTTAACGAATCTTCTTTCGGAAAGTGATTTTGTCCAAATGTTTGATTTTGCTTTCAATATATGTGTGGTAGATTACAATTTAAAAACGAATGTTAGTGTGGTGTATTAATCATATAATAACTAAAAGAATAGATCAAGGAATATTTACTTTGTTCGAAATAATGCTTTTACATCTACCTTCTTTTTTCTAAGTAATATAAGTAAAGTACATGTTAAAGGCACGGGTTGTTGTTCGTAGATTAACATACAAATTTAAACCTAATTAAGAGAACTTTAAGGTTCGTTATGTATTTACGCGTTATAGTATTTACGCGTTATAATTCGTATCAGGTTTGTGTACCAGACCGTATACTAAAAATTGCGCCACACGCCATACTCGAGGGTTAGCCACTTACTTCTAACCCTGGTATTTAACGAAAACAAATGTAATCTCATCTACGCAATGATTTCATCTACCTTTCCAGAGTTCTGAGATAATTATAGTAATAAGTATTGAAGTATGCAATGCTAAAAAATTATGAAAGTCGACATGAATTTCACAAATTGTAGTAAATTCGGTTAACAAAATGGCATCTAAAAGTAATTTAAAGTAAAATAGCCATAGAGGTTCCCTCATTTATCTATAGTTTTGTTAATAAAAGCTAGCTTATGATCCGGATGTTGCCGTTTCGAATATCGTCGAGCCTTCGGGACAATATAGGTATTTTAGAGGTTCCCCATTTTATCCCTAAAAGGGAGGTATGACCTCTTCAATTCTTCATGTTTGTCTTGTATTATTCGTGAAAGACAGCCTCGATTTGTCAGCTAAGAAGTACACATACTTATAGCGCTTCTTGTACGTCGTCTACCTACTTCATTTATATGAACTGTCATAAAAATATACTCGCTTATAAAAAATCATGAGCTCGCTGAAATAAGTAACAATGACTACAATCAATAATTATCATCATAATGTTGTTGCAGAGAAAAATTGTAAAATAAAAATAAGATAGGTTTCGTATAAACTACGTTCCTATTTACGAGTAAGCCTATTTCAGGTTCTATCAAGGAAATACTACTTTAATGAGTCGGAATATATAATCTTGATCATGTTTTAATGAAGTCAAAATACTATGATATTGCGATTTTGAGTCAGTTAAGGCTCTAAACTAAAGGGAAGTGTAACCGCAGCGGCAGTGCCGTATTACCCTGTTCCGCTAAATAGCGCGAATGCTTGCTGTAGCCGCTGCAGGGGTTTAATTTGCGACCTAGTGTCTATACGATTAAAGAAGGATAATTTATGTTCAGAGGTGTATTCTTTGAGTATAGGTAAGTTATTTAAGGTAAAAAATAACTTTTTTGTTTTGTTCAGACTCGAGAGGTTATTATTTTTTTCCCTCATATTTTAGATACCGTAAACCGTTCAATATACAACGATATAACCAGGTCAAAAATATGATATTTTGGTTTATGTAAAAATTTACAAAATACAATACCTACATAATATGCGGACATTACAGGTTAGTATATTATGATTGGTGGTTCTTTAACAAATTGCACACCTAAAAGGTGTTCAATCGCTTTCCTGCATGCTCGAAGCATGAGCGAATAACGAGAAAACTGGTTAAAGACACAAAATAGTTAAAGTTTTTTGTGGTTTTTTGCATAACAATAATACCTATACTTACTGATTTTCTTTATCAACTTTACGTATCCCCATCACGAAACAAGGATAGTTTGGTTCCGGAATTTGAACCAATATCTGACGGCGCAGTCTTGCGAATTGTTGCGGTTAGTAAAAACGAATTACAATGCAATGCAATGCATGAAATTATATAAATCATATGATTTTTACATATACATATTATAATAGAAGTATTGTAATTTGTATATGTAGGTAGTGAATGTTGTGGATCACATTTTTATGATACCTACATATAAAATTGTAGATGATATCTTTACGATAATAGGACTCAACACGACTTAATTAAAATTAAGTCGGATATTAATATGGTCGTACGTACCTACTATTAAAACCTCACCGTTTAGGAAGGTGGTAACCAAAACGGAATAATTTTACGAAGCTGAGTGAGTTTGCTAACAAAAACCTCATTGGAGAGTAAATGGTTTTAACCCAATTGAATTATCACGAAACTAATATTCCTGTTTATTGAAAGCATGAACCGATATATACTGAAGTAATTAATACAAACAACGACTTAAATTTTGATTTATAGTTTCCTAGAGAAACTTCATATCATATATATATATACGAAACGAAAATATATTTTTTTTTTTCGTAGGCTATATCGATGAAATAGGCTTAATCTTATTAAATACCCTACGCTGCTCCGCTTCAACAGCGCCGAGTTACGTGACATAAATCGCGTGTAAATTTGTATAATTTTGCTCCGTTTCAACAATTATGCCACAAAAATTGTGTCAAATAAGCTTGCTTTAACAGCGTTGAGCTTTAACACATTAATCAAGGATCGTCCGCTTTAGCAGCGTTGAGGTACTCCACATTAATTGTGTCGAGGATTCCAGAACTTTGCTCCGCTTTAACAGCGTTGAGGTACTCCACATTAATTGTGTCGAGGATTCTAGAACTTTGCTCCGCTTTAACAGCGTTGAGGTACTCCACATTAATTGTGTCGAGGATTCTAGAACTTTGCTCCGCTTTAACAGCGTTGAGGTGCTCCACATTAATTGTGTCGAGGATTCTAGAACTTTGCTCCGCTTTAACAGCGTTGAGGTACTCCACATTAATTGTGTCGAGGATTCTAGAACTTTGCTCCGCTTTAACAGCGTTGAGGTGCTCCAGATTAATTGTGTCGAGGATTCTAGAACTTTGCTCCGCTTTAACAGCGTTGAGGTACTCCACATTAATTGTGTAGAGGATTCTAGAACTTTGCTCCGCTTTAACAGCGTTGAGGTACTCCACATGAATTGTGTCGAGGATTCTAGAACTTTGCTCCGCTTTAACAGCGTTGAGGTGCTCCACATTAATTGTGTCGAGGATTCTAGAACTTTGCTCCGCTTTAACAGCGTTGAGGTACTCCACATGAATTGTGTCGAGGATTCTAGAACTTTGCTCCGCTTTAACAGCGTTGAGGTACTCCACATTAATTGTGTCGAGGATTCTAGAACTTTGCTCCGCTTTAACAGCGTTGAGGTACTCCACATGAATTGTGTCGAGGATTCTAGAACTTTGCTCCGCTTTAATAGCGTTGAGGTGCTCCACATTAATTGTGTCGAGGATTCTAGAACTTTGCTCCGCTTTAACAGCGTTGAGGTACTCCACATTAATTGTGTCGACGATTCTAGAACTTTGCTCCGCTTTAACAGCGTTGAGGTACTCCACATTAATTGTGTCGAGGATTCTAGAACTTTGCTCCGCTTTAACAGCGTTGAGGTACTCCACATTAATTGTGTCGAGGATTCTAGAACTTTGCTCCGCTTTAACAGCGTTGAGGTACTCCAAATTAATTGTGTCGAGGATTGTAGAACTTGCTCCGCTTTAACAGCGTTGAGTCTCTCCACATTCATTGTGTCGAGGATTGTAGAACTTTGTTCCGCTTTAACAGCGTTGAGTTTCTCCACATTAATTGTGTCGAGGATTGTAGATCTTTGCTCCGCTTCAACAGCGTTGAGTTACTCTACGTCAATTTTGTTGATGATTGTACAACATTGCTTCGCATTAACAGCGTTGAGTTTCTTCACATTAATAAAATCGTGTTGAGGATCGTACAACTTTGCTCCGCATTAACGGCGTCTCGTATTACATATTCTACAGGAATTGTGTAGAATGTAATAAAATTTTACTCCATCAGGTTGTTTTTACCATGATGAGACTTCTTTTCATTAGTAGCATTCCGATTATCAAGATATAAAACACTCCACGTGTCTGTTCTTTATTATAACAATTATTTACAAAAATAGTAATTCTCTTGCTGCTGTAGCGTTACGTACTGGTCAATATTTCGTTATCCTACAGTAGAATCGAAGACACCTGCCACTTTTTTATTACAACGTTCTACTCAAAAAGGAAAAACTTACCGTATTAACCATTACCAACCACTTGAATTATTGTTTGGTCTCAGTATAAATCTGTATGTATATTTTATAACAAGATTTCTTTAGTACTAATCTTGCAATGAAGAAACTACTGATAGCTTGTTTTACTAATTATACAACTTGTTTTTGTCTTCCTTTTTTTACTTCGATATGAAATACAGGCATATCTATAGTATACAATCACTATGCAGGGATTCGTCAGTAGAGTTCAATTAAATGAACGAAGTATAATTTAAAGCAGGTATATTCAAGTAATGTTAAAATTATATCGACGATAATACACACTCCAGTGTTTTGTTTCACCTAAAAGGTTATTGAAAGTAATTTCATTCTTTATTAATGTCGTTCCTCACTTGGACACGCACAACATGTTATGCATAAGTCCAATCTAATAAAAATATTCATATAATATTTACATAATAGTACCGTTTTATTTTATTAGGCACTCATGTATGAAGCTAATTATCAGGAACCCATAGGAGCGTACGGATTTGACTTCGATATTTTATTTTATTTTTCCTACTTATATGTAGTATTACAATTCTCTAAACATCTGCTAGTAAATATATGTAATCTTCGATTTGGATACGAAGTATAATTAATAATCAAACGAACTTACCTGTGAAGTTTGATTGGAATTATACGAGTATCCAAATCGAAGATTACATACTCCCACCCTCCCAGACCCTAAAAATTAAAATAAAATCGTCTCTGGTCCTAACACAAAAATATTTATGTGCTCTAAAATAATGATAAACCACGCCGCTGGGAGCGCTGCCGTTCCTAATTACCCGGCGGGCGAGAGCGAGAACAGTTTTTTTGAATAATATTATAACTCTAAATGTGTGACAAGGACAGCACATAACCGTGTACTGCTGCTAGTAAATATATGTAATCTTCGATTTGGATACTCGTATAATTCCAATCAAACTTCACAGGTAAGTTCGTTTGATTATTAATTATGTTTAAGAAGTCTTTGTAATACCCTGACAGGGTACCATGTGTTTCTGTCTTTTATTTTATTATAACATCTACATGTTCGCAATAAATGATTCTAATTCTAATTCATCATCTTCCCATAGGTACGCAGAACTTCGCGTAAAGAAGTCTACAGGAGGCCATCTTTGTCTTTTGGTCTCGGTTCGGATCTAATTTATCGTTTATTATAATTGATAGCCTCTTCCTTTCCCGTCAACGAGAGTGATTGATCACCGACGAGAACTTCGCCAATAGGATAAATTATTACTTAATAGCTTACCGCAAAAATCATTATTATAAATTATGGAATCGGAGAAACATTACATAAATGGATCGTCGATATTTTAAGTGCAATTTAAAGTCTCTTTGGTGAAAAAAAGCTGTTGATTGTACCTAATTATCACTCATTATTAATCGATCGAATCAGAAAATTTGATAAAGCGAATTGGTTTATGTTTTATGAATATATTTATACAAGAAATATACACGTACAATTTGTCACTAACATTCTACAGAAGTCATGGAGCTCCACTATAACAAATCTTTTTTTCATTAATCACCTATTTCCTCTCTGGGAGCCTGGGTTCCGATTTGGCAACTTATCCCAGGACTTGAGGAGTAGGCGCTAGTTTTACGAAAGCGACTGCCATCTGACCTTCCAACCCAGAGGGTCAACTAGGCCTTATTGGGATTAGTCCGGTTTCCTCACGATGTTTTCCTTCACCGAAAAGCGATTGGTAAACATCAAATGATACTTCGTACATAAGTTCCGAGAAACTCATTGGTACGAGCCGGCAGGTGTTGAACTCGAGACCTTCGGATTGAGAGTCTCACGTCATACCACTGGGCTACCAAAGCTCTCTTCATTAATCACCTATTTAGAGGAGTGAAAACTGGGTTCCAATTTTCTAGGCAGACGAAGTCACGGGCAGAGTCTAGTAAAGAGTTGAGAGAGGTATGGGCACAGCGGATGCATATCGTTTAGTGTCGTAGGGCACAGCACAACGAATGTCGTCTCGCTCAAATCTGGAGCAGAGCCCATCTGGGGAAGTACCTCCACCTTACAGAAAACCGCAGTTTAATAACACTAGACCCTACTCATAGTGTTGTGTTTCTGTTGGTGAGTGAGCGCCAGAGCTCCAAGAAGATTCACTGTGTTGACAGCTGGGGACCCACGGAGCAGAGCTTGCCCCTCCTCTTTTTTTTAAAGGGTCGGCAACGCGCATGTAACACCCCTGAAGTTGCCGTCGTCAATAGGCTACAGTAACCGCTTACCATCAGGCGGGCCGTATGCTTGTTTGTCACCGTGGTAGTATAAAAAAGTAAACCTAGAATATATTGTCCACAGATACAAAAACAGGACCGCTCGTTTAATAAATGGAATATAAATTATTTGTCTATTCATTTTAACCTCTCATAAAATGTACACACAGTTGAAATAATGAAATTCAAATGATCGTTTGTTGAACAAATTTAATTGTCTGCCCGTTCCTAATTCTATTACCCGCGAACCTCGTTTGTTTATCTTTGTTTACACGCGACTCGTTCACGCGTGACTTGTTTACGTTGTTCCGACTTGATTACGAAAGAATTAGAAAATAAATTCGGAATGAGCGAACTACAAGCGGACATGTGTTCGCGCCAAAATATAGATTACCTCCGTTGTAGTGTGTATTAGAGCATTTCTTAGTTTTAAGCATTTATTTATTGTAATATTTTTTTTTAATCACGAGCGTATTCCAGCGTAATAGGAAAGAAAAGGTGTCCAAAAATGTCTATACATTTTGTTACCTTTTTTCCGTACAAATTATATGGAAAATGGTAGACAAACAGAAAAAAAGAACACATTTTTTCTCTAATTAGGATGTAAAGAGCTCGTGATATGATGTCACAATAAAAAAAAACCGCGCATTATGGACAGGCGGTTAGCAGTGCCACCAAAGGTACGCGCTATTTTACGAGTAAACAAATATGCTTCTATACCACGACGGTCGCAAACAAGCATACGGCCCGCCTGATGTAAAGCGTAGCCTATGGACGCCTGCAAGTGCTGGGGGTCACATGCGCGTTGTCGAACCACCCGACCCGGTACTTCTGGTTATTTAGAGACCACACCCTTCTCGTAAAAATTTGTTTGTAGATGTTTAATACTCGGCCTGTTAGTTTGTGTGTAATATAGTTTGTAACTTTTTGTGTTATCTGTCGTGGCATCACTGAATGGGCCCTATGGAAGACCAGCGCCGGCTTCTTAGCTGGCAATCTGCTGAGTTGGGTCCATTTTGTGATGAGCACACAACTATATTGTTTTCATTCTATGTTTGTACTGTTTATAGTGATCGTCGCAAATAAATGTATTTCTTTCTTTCTTTCTTTTACACCCGGCCCCGAATTTCTTCACCATACCCCTCGTATGTGCCTTAGGGGGGCACTTCTTTCTTAGAAGTTTGGTATCTACTTAAAAATAATACCAATTATTCTTTCCTACCGCACCGCAGTTACCGCTTGTCCTGTAAGCACCATCTAATTTACGTGATCTGTTCGTCAGAATGACAGATCGCGACAGAAGCACGCGACCGGCGATAAATATGACAGCAACGATAAACATGACAGCGACGATAAATACGACAGAAACGACAGAATTAATAAACGAGCGATTTGAACGTATTATCGCGTAAGCCGGAGCTTGGAGCGGTAAGGGCGTAAGTGACTTGATTAATGTGGGATTTTTGGCGTCGTATCGGACATTTGTATGTAAGCTTAGCATATTTTACATATTACACGGCTTAATGGTTTTGATACTATTGAAATTAAACAATTTAGAACGCATTGATAGCGTTTATTAACACCATGACCCTACGTTTCGCGCCCTTTACAGCACTCGTTTCCCATCATCTTAACGCTGTGAAAACGAGTGCTGTAAAGGGCACGAAACGTAGGGTTATAGTGTTAATAAACGCGATTAGTCCGTTCTAAAGTGTTTAATTTAAATGAATAACAATTGCGTGACGTTAACGTGAATTGACGTACGTTAAACTTTCTGTTGTGAGTGAATGGCAGAATTTCGGTACGACAGCAGACAACTCATTCGCGTCCAAACCAAAAGAGCGTTTTGTATGAAACCGCTCACAACAGAAAATGGTCAGTCTGTCTTCACCCTAATGGTTATTACAGATAACAGGCTATTTGACTATTAAAATTGGTCTTATATTATTATTAATGGCCAATTAATAGAAAAAAAAAACATATTTTATCATGCCCTAGAAAAATGCAATAAAACATTTTTTAAAGTTCACTTTTTCGTAATCCGACGAAAATGATGTCAGCCATGGTACTCCATAGATTAACTGTTGTATGACGTCACTATGCAGGAAAACAACATTTGTCAAAGTCAAATTGTTATTGACGTATAAATTGTTCCGCCATTTGTTATCTGTCAATGTTACAGTAGAGGTTACAAACTCGTACACATCTGTACGTATGTCATATATATTATACCTCCTAACCTCCATACATTACACCAAACCAACGCAAGCTTATCAACACAGCGAACCGGCCGAAGCATCCAAAGTAAACAATACAAAATGCAGTAACAAACACAAACGCAATATCATAACAAGATTACGTTATGAATATAAACGTGTTATTACTTTACGCTGCAGCTCAAGCTGCCAAACGAGCACATCAAAAAATTTCATGTCTCTGTCTCTATCCCTCGAATATGTAAGTGCAACAGAGAAGGTGATATTTCGATTTCCAGAGGAGCGTAAATCAAATACGAGTTCGTTAGGGTGCATCCGCGATATTTGTCATAAAATAAATACCGACATTGATAATTCACGTTCCGGTACTCAAAATGGCGGCATTTCGTGTTCTAAACTCAGCTAAAACTAGAGGAAACATTAAATTTACAGTGAGTATTAAGATCAGCATTCTGGTTAATTGCCAGTACCAATAAATAATACATTGTTACACAATTTAGACTTATATATAAATGGCATTGAAGTGGTAAAATGAGGCTATTAATTTGACGAATGTCGTCTCGCTCAAATCTGGAGCAGAGCCCATCCGGGGAAGTACCTCACCCTTACAGAAAACCGCAGTTTAACAACATTACACCCTACTCATAGTGTTGTGTTTCTGTTGGTGAGTAAGGTCGCCAGAGCTCCAAGAGGGACCCACGAACCAGAGCTTGCCCCTTTAGCTATCAACACAGCGAATCCTCCTTTTTTTAAAGGGCCGGCAACGCGCATGGAGTTGCAGGCGTCCATAGGCTACGATGTCCACTTACCATCAGGCTGGCCGTATGCTTGTTTGTCACCGTCGTAGTATTTAAAAAAAAAACATTCTTTCTGCAGGAAATTTTGTTAAAGTAGCTCAAACAGTTATGAAGTAGGTATTTTAAACGTTATAACTACTATTAATAAATAGAATAATTTTAATCATCAGTATTACTATTAAAAAAGAGCTCGAGTAAATAATAGTAGTTTATGCAGCAGTGACATAATAAGGGTCTCTCGGGTCTATACCCTCAAGTTTTAAGAACCAATTATAAGTTGTTGCACACCCTAGTATTTCTACGACAGCTAAAATAGCGTAAAAAGCAAAATCTAGAAACGTGGCAGAATAGGCAAGATGTTGTGCCCACTATAGAAATTAAAAAAAAACAACAACAGTGCTCATATATTGTATGAAAATCCATAGGAGCAGTGTTCTTATGGAATACCATAGACAACGTTATAATGTATACTTTTTAAATATCGCTGTCAGTCATCTAATTGACAGATAGAAGTGCTGGAGTAGAAAAACTAGTAAGAGGCGCGTTATCCATACAGAGTCAGATATCCTTGAAATATTAAAAATAAGGTAGGTTTTAAAGACTTGTCAACAAACTACCATCTAGAAAGGAAAAGTGGGACTCGAACCCGCGCCTCTGAGATACCAGCTCATCGCTTTTCCAACTGAGCTACCGAGACCACACCCGTGGCCCCGAATTTCTCCCCATATCCCTCGTATTCGCCTTAGGGGAGCCCTTAGCAACACCCACTTTTCCTATCTTTTTGAGAACTACTAACTTTGTAATAAATAAATAAAGGACACAAACACATCTAAGTTTCTATCACAACTATGCTTAGCCAATACCATACCTGGCTCATTCTCCATGGAGTGCAGGTCCTGCTGCGACCGTCTCCGCTGGCGGTACTGGTCCCTGTAGTCCGGCCAGCGGCCGTACTGCGCAGGCGCATTCAAATACTCCTGCGACGAGAACCTGGCCGCGCGCGGCGCGAACGCCTGCTGATAGTAGTCATGACGAAACACCACATCCGGATGACTCATGCCACCAGGCACTATCTGGCTACCGAAGTGACTCCTGTGCCCCAGATATTCCGGCTTCATAGGCACAGGACCATCAGTCAATTCATGCCCATGGATAGACGTCGAGCGCTGAGGACCATAGTCGCGCATACGGTTCGAAAATTCCATCCCCATCCTATGGGGAGAATAGTCCAAGCCGCGAGGACCCATTTCAAAATGGCCGTGCGATCGGCCCCGGCTATGACTATAGAACTGCGCTGCAAATGGGTTTTTAGCTTCCTGATTTCGCGCTGGACTGAAATATGTGTCATTCTTCTTGTCTTCTTTTGTCTTCTCAGCAGTACCATTTACTTCCTTCTTAGGAGTCTCTTTCTTATGAACGGGCGACTCAGACATGTCCTGAGACGCTCGCCGGTTAAACTCTTGCACCTTCTCAGGTACGAATCCCTGTGGCGCTTGCGACATCTTACACTTTATAAACACATCAAAACGTTTATAATTGACTACAAACAGCTTATCAAAAGTCAAAGTGCGATACAAATTCTAATCTATAGTGTGCGATATAGTTAGTAGGAAAGTAATCACAACCAAATGCACGCTCTGAAAAATGAAGATTACGTATCTCGCATAACTAGGATGTATTTTGGGCGTTTATTTGGGGAGGGTGGGGAAGGATGGACCGGGGGGAGAGATGGGGCGGGGAAGGCGGAAGCGGAAGCGCGATTCGGGCTACAGTTTGCCGAGTCATCAGTAATTAAGTGGCTGCTCTGGACGTTTTGTGTAGGTGTACGGTGTTTCGATGCTATTTTGAAATTTCAATGTTTTCATCTACTTGTGTTAAAGGTGGATAATTTATTGGTACGCAAACCGAGCATCACCATCAGTATCAAATTTGATCTAACAGTTTTCGACAGCATTTTTGGTAACAATTTTTATTTTTATTTGTCAAGTTCGACACTGGAGATTTCAATAGTCGTAAGGGATATTTTTTCGTAAGTGGGTACAATAAATAATGCATTGAACGCAGATTTTTTTCTCTATCGATTGGTGTTAAGAACTTTGTCGTAGCTCTTCAAATATATTAAGTTAGGAGATGGTGAGATTTTGTTAAAACTTCTTAAAGCTTAAAAAACATGTTTCATTATCAAATTTTAGGCTCATGTATCATGGTTTATTTGCAGATATTTTTCACTAACCAGCTAAACCAGTCTTTCGTATACCTAAGGCAACCTTGAACACCGACACCATCGTTAAAAACGGATCTCGGAACGCAATTTAATATCAATTATTCATAACAACCCCAAAGGTATCCATTTCAGCCTAGCCTCCCCTATCTGCCTGCTACAACTTGGCTCCACTCCAGTGCATCTAACCCGCCAAGATCAATTGCTCCCACACAAGGGCGCCTATAAATGACAAGTACACCTACATTGGCTGGTTACTAATCATACCACCAATTTACGATAACCCCCATCTTGTATACAACGCCATAGCTAACAGAGGTCTAATTAAACTGGTACTAAACCTGACCAATAATCGAAGACCTGCGATTATGAAGGCATCAGAGCTCAATTTAAACTATAAGATTGACCAGTAGGAGGTAAGAATGAGCTGAAGTATTCGATGAGGGGTCAACGTTCAGCCACCAGATATATCAGAGCAGCCGAGACTCTCAAAAATATATGAACACGCCTCTATTTTCAAAGCGTTAGAGTGCATTTTCAGATATTTCTGAGCACCTCGCCAGTTCCGATATATCTGATAGCGACTGTACAAACAACAACCTTATACCTTTGCAATAAAGACTACAATCAGTCAACTAACAGTGTTGGTGACGGAGAGCTAGCTATGGAAATAGGTATGCAATTTATGGAACCACGAAAACCCTCTAGTTAGTGAGCTATTCTATCATTATTTTTGAATCCGGGCGTCTGGCTACTGTTCAGCGGTGGGTGTGACGGTATGTTTTTTTTAATACGGTGGCAAACAAGCACACGAACCGCCTGACGGAAAGCGGTCACCGCAGCCTATGGACGCCTGCAACTCCAGGGGGGTCACATGCGCGTTGCCGACCCATTACAATCTTGTAGGTACGCTGTTTTTTGAAGAACCCCATAATGTATATTGTATGTGCCAGAAAGGGCTTGTAAAATCAATTGAAGGTGTGCAATCTATAGCTCTGAGTTTGGTGTGATAAAATAGCTAATTATGTACCTGTTTAATAACTTGCAAGGCATTTTAATTGGGAGAACAGTAGTGTCAGGTGAGTTCCAAGGCGCGATAAAAAGTACCAAAGTAGTCTCATTTATCTCTCGGCCTTTACGTTTCCATTAGCGTATGCCGTCGAAATCGTGTGTGCAAAAATACAGGCGCAAATATTCAATCGATCACCCCGCCAGGCGGCGACAACGAGCAAGAGGATTCACTGTGTTGACAGCTGGGGACCCACGGAGCAAAGCTTGCCCCTTTAGCTTTTAAGGGGTCGGCAACGCGCATGTTACACCCCAGGGTGCGTAGCCAAGATGCCAATCGCTCACGCTCAGTCGCTAACGAAACACAACTGTCATTGTCACACTAATAAGGAAGAGTGATAGAGAGAGGTAGCTGCGATACGTTATTAAGCGTGAGCGATTGGCATCTTGGCTACGCACGCTGGAGTTGCAGGCGTCCATAGGCTACGGTGACCGCTTACCATCAGGCGGGCCATATGCTCGTTTGTCACCGTCGTAGTAGTAAAAAAACTATCACACCCACTGCGGAACAAGCTGCCAGGCGCCCGGATTAATGGCACACTTACTAGAGGGGTTTCGTTCTAAAATACATACCTATTCCATAACTACCTCTTAGAGTATGACCAATTGGGGAACAGTGACCGTGTAATGTAAGCAATTTTGGGAACAGCAGATTAGCTAGAATTACTAGCCGCTGTTACGATAAATCAAATCGTTAATGATTTAGTGCACGTAGCCGCTAACATATGGAAATTATTTAAAGAGTTCTAAGTACGTACTATTATGAAATCATATGCCTACATGCGACAATAGACATTAGTCATTTAGACGACCGGTTGGCGTAGTTGGTAGTGACCCTGCCCGCTAAGCCAATGGTCCTGGGTTCGAATCCCGGTAAGGGCATTTATTTGTGTGATGAACACAGATATTTGTTCCTGAGTCATGGATGTTTTCTATGCATTTATGTATTTGTATATTTCGTATATCGTTGTCTGAGTACCCGTAACACAAGCCTTCTTGAGCTTACTGCGGGACTTAGTCAATTTATGTAAGAATGTCCTGTAATATTTGTGTGAATTGTCATTAGAATCATCTCGATTGTGAGAGTGACACACGGTAAAAAAAAAAAACATGCGTCATATACGCCATATATTATGTCGCCTACTTGCGCCAAAAATAACTCAAAGTCAAAGTTGTTTAATTAGACGCGTTATAAAATACGCTACAATACAAGAAATGTGTTAATGATAATATTATCACGCTAACCCTAAATAGCGTGCAAACTATAAAATCATAAATAGGGCGGACCTACCTCACCACGAATACAGTTAATTAAATTAATGTTACTTGACACAAACATCGGCCATCTTGGATTCTAACTAGTTCGCGAGCTGTCGCGACCGTGAAATTTGAGTACCTACTGAATCACGAAATATCATAGATAATAACTAGTAGTTTTGAGAACTTATAATAAGACTATGTTGTATGTGGAGCGGTTTTATTCAGTAATTATATATGTACTGAATAAAACCGCTGTGACATACGGACGGACGGACAGACGGACTGGTCGAAACTATGAGGGTTCCGTTTTGGCCATTTTGGCTACGGGACCCTAAAAAGGAATATTGTTTTGATGGTAAAAGGAAAATCTTAAAGTAATAAATCAATTAAAATATTCCTCGTAAAATAAAAATGGCGAAACGAGGAGGTCTTCCATATTCTGAAAAATAGCGAAAACCTGTTTCGGACTCTAGGACGCTAGCAATAACATATGGTTAGACAGACGAATTGCTGATTTTTGTCGGATTGCTGAGCCACCAAAGACGATGTACCGGCACTGCTCATTAAACATTAAACATTAATCGAAGACACTGTAACAATCATCTCCTAAGATGTCGTGGCCAATGATGAGACAGACGACTTCATGATTTTTCGTAAACTTGGTAGCGTACAAGGGCATTTGCAAAAATGGGGTACCATTTCCCTTTTTTTTGGAAAAAAAGGAAGTTTTGGGTTTTTTTAAAACCCGAATCATGAGTAGGTACTATACTATTGATTTTAAAAAAGAAAAAGAGTGTCCCGTTTTTTTGGTCAGTTTTGTAACGCATTTTTTCATACATTTATTATGGGCCGTTACAAAACGGATACATTTTTTTGTATGGAAAATCTAGGACCCATTTTCATTAAAATGGTGCACTTTATTTTGAAAATGCCCACAAACAGGTGAACAGTCTGGTTGTGAGTATTTTACTTAAACTTATCTAGTTTGATATTAAATAATATTTAAAACGGGTCACTCACGTAATTTAGTCGATTTTCGCTCGACATGTTTCGTTCTGTCATGTCGAGCGAAAATCGACTAAATTACGTGAGTGACCCGTTTTAAATATTATTTAATATGTTCGAGTCTCACGAGAGTTTTATAGTTAAAATTATCTAGTTTGTTCGATTAAAGCGTATTCTATAACTGTCCTTTCCAATATCACTATTCACTACATAATTCCATGATTTCGTCAATTATCTGTCTATTGCGAAATGGGTGTGCGTTAATTGGAGTTGATTTCGGAACTGGTTACTATTCATTAAACGACATTGTTTGGCGGCGGTTTGTTTAGCAAATGTATGTTAAACAGCTATCGATATTGTCGCCTATTACGTACTAAACATTGTTAGACGAGTTAACTACAGGAGACAACGTGAACTAAATATACAGGGTGTAATAGTTAAGTGTTTACAGGCCATAATTCCGTGAATATAGCAGATATCAGAAAACTTCTAACTGATATCGAAAGTACGTTACCCAACGAGTAAAATTACAATAATAACATTTTCTAAATAGATAAAGTAATATTAAAAATACTAAGTTAAAACGCTCCCATACATTTAGTATGACGACTTACAGCCTTAAAGAATGTCGGGTGTCGTAAGAGATAAAACTGTTAGAGATTCGTTATTTGTACGAATATTGTAATAAAATAATAATACTACCGTTTATGAAATAATTAATTTAACATTTATTCTTAAATGAAAAAATAAACTAGTCTTTGAATGAACGGTTACCTACTAAATGTATGGAAGGGTTTGAAGTTAATATTTGGGATATTTCTGCTTTTATTTCAAAAACGTTATTAGTGTAATTTTACTCGTTGGGTAACGTACTTTCGATATCAGTTAGAAGTTTTCTGATATCTGCTATATTTACGGAATTATGGCCTGTAAACACTTAACGATTACACCCTGTATACAGTCAACCAATTGGAACCGGCAGCAGTAAAAGATTTATTACAAACTAAATTATAGCGTCACTTAACAAAGCCTTACAGCAAATAAATATTATAAGACATTCTTACACAAGTCCCGCAGTAAGTTCAAGAAGGCTTATGTTACGGGTACTCAGACAACGATATTTTTACAAATACATAGAAAATATCCATGACTCAGGAACAAGTATTTGTGTTTATCACACAAATAAATGCCCTTACCGGGATTCGAACCCAGAACCATCGGCTTAGCAGGCAGAGTCACTACCAACTACGCCAACTGGTCGTCAAACAGTGGCTAATTGATTGTACGCGCTGCTGCTCAAGTTTGACAGTCATTAGCTAAATAATGTAGCTCAGCTATATAACAGACTTGAAATGACGGCGCTTCATTGCACTGCAGAAAGCTGTTCTTTGGGATATTGTGTCTTATCCTATAGTCCACTTCAGATAGCTTGGGTACAATGACATCTGTCACATCCGTATAATTTATAACCTAAAAACGCAAATCAGGTAATAAATTGTATGGAAATGATAGCCAGATGATAGCTGTCACGGTAACCATTTATTTATTACTCAAAAAGGTTGACACTATTTAGTATATATAAACTTTATCGTCAAACTGCAAGACAGTTTGTTGGCGAATCTGAAAAGGACTATAACATAGAATTTTTGTTTTACAGAAATATAATCCAGAAATATATACTTGTTTCTATTGTTATTTGCGTATTTATAGGTAGATTTGCTATACATTGTATACTATATACTCGTATATATCTAACTCGACATCAGAAACATTTTTCGTGCTCTGAGTGACATGTCTCGTTGAGTTTGTCACACATCTTACGGACGGACGCGTATTTTGCCAATATATTTACTTCAATTTTGTCTCCTTACTACGTGTTTGTTTATTGTCACGCTTCCTAAACCAATCTGGACGAAATTATGTCAACACCAATGTGATATTGATATGTGTAAGATGTGTAGTTTAGAAAATATGTGGATACAACGCTGCCAAGACATAGATTATCTCAGGACATTAACTTCATTTACATACGATACGCTTAAATTCACTCATTTCATTCTCTAAACGCTGATCTGACTTACACCCGTGATTTGTGATTGTTGTATAGACCATAGAAAACTGGAGACGGCCTTTTGAAACTGTGAAAGTTTTTGGATGTGTCTGACGTATCTAACACTAAATGTACAAAGCCCTCTAACTTACCGGCCATATACCCTCGGGCAACCGTATAGCCAGCAAAAGTCACCATCGAGACGTCGGATGTTGAGTTTCAAAGTGCAAACACATTTATTTTAAAAATATATACAGTAAGGTGACATGCTATTACTGGTGACCGAAGAGCTGGTGGCTTCCTCGCACAACGTATCGGCATTGCGATACTACGAGGAAATGCTGCCAGCATCCTAGGTACAATGCTTTAAGGACCTATTTTAGATTTAAGATAGGTAGTTAGGTAAGTTACACTGTTTCAAAGTTGTACACATTTATGTCTTAAAATCGTGAATTTTAAATAACTTTCCTTCCATATTTATTTATTTATTTATTTATTTAAACTTTATTGCACAAAATACAAAAACAAATGTACAAATGGCGGACTTAATGCCCAATGGCCAATATAATATTTCCAGCATGTATGTTCCTAATGTGTTACGGTTTTATATTATTCACTCTAACAAACTCTCAAGTATTTCCGATGCTCTCGGCAACACGTCCCGCCGGGTTTGTCACGCCTGTTGCTGGTGACACGCAATCTCGCGGCCGTCACGTCGTGGGGCACGCCACTCGAACTGGTTACCTTATTATATACATTTCTTACGAGAGAACATATACAGATTGGTTATATCGGTAAACCGTGGTGAAGTTTTATATTGCTAACTAACACAATTGTCAATATGGCAAATAGCGACCAAAGATTATTTAACAGATGTTTAAAAATATAATGTTAAAAGATTTTTCGAACGAAAATGTTCAGTATTTATACGGGTTTTTTTCAAAAAAATTGTGTCTAATGTGTTTTTTGTTTTTAGGGTTCAGGGGCCCTATTACTACGACTCCGTTGTCCATTCGTTCATCCGTCCGTCTGTCTGTCACCAGGCTTTATCTCATAAACCGTGATAGACAGTTTGAATTTTCAGATGACGTACTTCTGTCGCCGCTACAATAACAAATACAAAAAAAGAATAAAATAAACATTTTTTGCTCTTTTCTCTCAACATTGATCTATTGTGATAAAAATACGTGAGTGTTAACCGTTGCAATTTAATGTCAGTATGACTCACGAAAGTATAATTATACAATCATATCATATTCATTTTTAAAGTATGTAAATTAAAAACGAATTAGTAATTCTACTCCTTACAAAAAGCCCTCAGAATGTAACAAAGAATTGATCAAAAACTGAAGAATGAGGGTGCGATCAAAATACACCTAATAGCATGGAATCTAATGTCCCCCCCTAGTGAAAGTGGGGAGACATTGGGGCGGAATATCGCTTTATAATTGCTTGCATCGGTACTTAACAACGAAAAATGTAACACCGGTATCTCCCTCTCTAAGGCACTCAATTCGAGCGAAAGAGATGCAGACAGTTTTCCCCTCAAGTTTAAGTGAAGCGTGATCGCTAATGGGCTTACTGGTTTACACTGACTTCATAGACACCGCAAGTGTTCACAAACTCAGCGAGGTCACCTCACATATGCAGTACCTATTTTTACCCGACTGCGCAATGCAAAGCCGGTTAGTGTGTTCAACAGTAAAAATGTATGTTTTACATGTAAAATTCTACATTTCTATCAGTACAACATAGTATCACCCTACACCATTTTATACCATAACATTCCAGGGTCACCCCTAAAACATATCTATTGTAAATATTTTTAATGTCCCTTACCATGACGTCTTAACGCGATTCAGTTTAAGACCTAAACTGAGTCACTGCCATAGAACTGAGCACAACTTAGGTTTCTTAACTGTGCTCTGGGGCCTTACTTTGACATCTTAACGCGATTTAGTTAAGGTTCTTAACTCAGTTGTATGGCAGCGACTCAGTTCAGGTCATACTAACATAAATAACATATATAAATAACGTTTTTCATACAAGGAATCACAAGCTCTTTCGATTTTGTAGAAGAAAAGTAGGAGAAAAAAAACTGCCCCAAAATGTAAAGACATTTTACATCCCCTCCATTTTGTAACCGACGTGCAGTTCCTGGGAAAATGGTAACGAATTGGAAAAAAGAAATCCGGGACCCATTTTTTCTCCAAGTAGATCAAAAGACCGGGCCTTGTGATTCTAAGTAGAAAACATTCAATTTACATATTAAATCTAAAGTAGGTCCTTGAGGCATTGTACTGGTAATTTAAGGTAGGTAGAGGTAGGTAGTTAGGTAAGTTACACTTACTGTATATATTTCGAGAATAAATGATTTTATATGTTTACGAAAAAAAAGAAAAAAAAAATTTTTTTTTACATATTTTATAAATAAAAACATTGGAAATCTCTCACGCAGTCTCTAATATCAAAATACTTAGCTTGGTCCGACTCGATATGTTACATCTAGCGGTTGAAGTGATCTGTGTTAGTTCCATTTCAGATAAATTTGTTAGGGGAAATAGAATACGATTCGAAACTTGTTAATGGTCCTCGCACATCATCATGCCCCAATTTGAAAACGCTAATAATTGTGACAATTCCTACAATGAATGAATTAGGCCTTTTCAGGCGTCTATAGGCTACGGAAACCGCTCACCATCGCGCGGGGTGTGTGCTTGTATGCCACTATTTCGATAATTTAAATAAAATCGTAAAGTATCGTCAGTAAATAGATAATTTCTTGGTAAAGAGTTTTTCACAATTGCCACGATCTTATAGTGTTTTTAAGAATTTTTGGTAGTTTTTGACATGAGAATGATCCTGTGTCGGAATTTCGTGACATGTGTCGTGTTTCTTGTGACAAATTTCAAGAGCTCTTCACAAAAGTATAATTAGTTTTTAATAATATATTGACGGGAAACAAGCATACAGCCCGCACAATAACAAGCGGCGCCCGTAGCCCATAGACGTCTGTAATACCTGTAATAATTATGCTGACAATTGTCACACCTGTACCTGTCACCGTGGTGAAATTCAGCCCAGGCCTTAAAAAATATTTAAATTTGCTACTGATATATAACAATACATTTTTTATATATGCTCAGAAATACTATCATTTTCTTTGTACCTAATATTCCTTTTTTTAAATAAAAGAATGTTTCCTTTTAGTAAAATGAGGTCACATAAACACGTCTTGCCCTCAAGGGCCCGTTCATTTTTTGACCATTCGGTTTTTGGAAATTTTCATTGGCGGAATTGGTATAAAAGTCCTAAGCGCCATAGACCCAAAAGCACTTAGGACCTTTATGCCAATACCATGTCACGAGGTTTACTACAGCTCACAAAGCAACTAGTAATAAATAATAATAGTAGAACAATAGCACTATCTAGTCTTTACATAGATTGTAAAACGGAAAGCGCGTATCGCATCAGCTCCCGACAATCAACACAAGCTACCTCACGCATAACTCAACCTTAATGTCGATCAATAACCAACCGTAATGTAACGGAATACGGTCTACCCGAGTAAAGTGTGGTTATGGCGTGTAGTGTGGCGTCACGGCGTGTATAATGGACGAGGTGTTGGCGAGTGCTCTAGCGGAGAGTTTGGAGAGTTGAACCGGTTTGCAGGTGAATTTTGCTGTTTAGGTTTGATTGCGGAAAGGTACGATGCTTCTTGCCAATTAGGAGTCGTGTTTAACATTTTCAACGCCATGTTAAATGCTTTCACTTAGACGCCACGTCACCGAAGTGTCAAATCTGAAGTTGAACTTTATGAATTCATTAAGGCTGTTCTGCAACTTGCGACGCCAATATAAAGATACGTTTATAGCGTAGTGTTTAAGCTATTTTTGAATTTGATCAACCGTAAAACAAATTGTTAAAATACTTATCAGATACTTCGACTAACATTTAATCTATGTACTTATGTGAAATTCAGTAATTGGGTGTCAGCCAAGGTACAAATGCAGCACTGTTTATTAGAAGGAACGTTGTAGTATGTTCTACTGACATGCTTGTTAGATGGCTTATTATGGAAAGGGAATACAACTACCAAAAAAAACACGCTTTAGTGATAAAACAGTGTCTTTAAAAGTGACCCAAAAGACCGTAACCAAAGCAGTGACAAGAAATAGTTCATTAAACCAATTGTCGTATTGTGTTTTCTTTATTTCAGGGAATTCTTATGTCGAAATCAATTTAATCGGCACAGTTTAAATTTAAAAATATAACTTAGCATTCATATTTTTATTTAGCTTTGTTCTAATAATGACACGATCGCTCATGAATATAGCACAAGATTAGCGATTCGTGCCATGTGACATCTCGCTCGCTTAAGAAATGCACGAGATGCAACAACGAATCATGGCACGCTCATACTGTAAGCGTTAATAAAACAAATTTAGATTTAAAACTCATAATCAGAACTTGTTCATAGGGTTGGCCAGCTTGCAGCGCCTGCGTTCTCTCACCACGACCTTATATTCATGAGTTATCGTATTCGGCCTCCCAAACCTCAACCTATTTATGTTAAGCTGCGTAGCTTTGCGAGGCTGGATATCGAAGCTTTAAAGCGTGATGCACGCGCGGTGGATTGGACACCGGTTTTCGCGGCATCTTCGGTGGATGAGGGGGTAGCTTCAATGAATAAAGCGGTCTTGACACTTTATAACACACATGCACCGGTTCGCGTTGTCAGGTTGAAACGACCTCCTGCGCCCTGGATCACGAGAGGTGTCCGTATGGCAATGTCAAAGCGTGATCGGGCGTTCAGAAAATACAAACGCAGCCGGTGTAGTGAAGACTGGCAACTTTATAAAGGTGCTAGAAATCGATGTAATCGGATGGTAAGAGCGGCTAAGCGTAAATACATCTATGAAAATGTTTATTCTGCATCTCAAGCCGATACCTGGAAATTTTTAAAATCAATCGGTGTTGTCAAATCTCCAAGCTCATTTAATACCTCTTCTTTCTCTATTAATGATTTAAATAAACATTTTGCTGCGAGTTCTTCTTTAGACCCCGTCACAATAGATCTGAGTACTTCGTATATTTCTACCTTACCTTATGCACCTAATACCTTTTCTTTCTCTCCCGCGACAGATGACGATATCCGTAAGATAGTTATGTCTATAAAATCCAATGCAGTTGGTCATGACGACTTGAGCAGGCTAATGATTACCTGCATCTTAGAGTGCATACTCCCAGTTATTGCTTCTGTAATTAACTCTTCATTGTTCAATGGGGTTTTTCCTTCTGCTTGGCGTAATGCCTATGTCATTCCCTTACCAAAAACTTCTAATCCCATTTCACTAAAAGATTTTCGGCCAATTTCAATTCTTCCGTTTATGTCAAAAATTTTAGAAGCAGTAGTTCATAAACAGTTGTCTGCCCACATATATGCCAGCCACTTGTTATCGCCTTTACAGTCTGGTTTTAGGCCTGGGCATAGTACCTCTACGGCCCTGCTGAAGGTAGTTGAGGATGTGAGGCAAGGTATGGAGCATTCTCTGCTAACTGTATTGGTTTTGATTGATTTCTCTAATGCCTTCAATGCTGTCAATCACGAGATTTTACTTGCTACATTAAAACATTTAAACTTATCGTCATCGGTAGCGGAGTGGTTCTCTTCCTATCTTCAAGAGCGTCGACAGGCAGTTCGCACTGGCCAGACTTGTTCTGATTGGCTTGAGCTAAAGTCTGGTGTTCCGCAAGGTGGTATACTTTCTCCTCTACTCTTCTCTATATTTATAAATCTAATTACCCCTAACCTTAACTGCTCCTACCATCTGTATGCCGACGACTTGCAACTCTATGTTCAGACCAATATATATGACATCGAGTGTGCAGTTGCTAAAATTAACAACGACCTGAACCGCATCTCTGCTTGGTCTCATGATTTTGGTATAGCTGTTAACCCTACTAAGTGCCAAGCCATTGTTTTGGGAAGTGCCCGTCTGCTTTCGTTAACTGCTCGCATAAGTCCAATTATGTTCGAAAACACGGTGATACCCCTGTCTCCGCATGTTAAAAACCTTGGCTTAATTATAGATGGCAATTTGACGTGGGAGCCTCATGTGTCTGACGTCAGTCGTAAGGTAACTAATACGTTAAGGGCACTTTATAGACATAAAAACTTTTTACCGGCTAGTATCAAGACGCTCCTTGTCCAGTCTCTCATACTACCAATTATTGACTATGCTGATGTGTGTTGCACCAACATGACTCAAGCCTCACTCTCTAAACTAGATCGTCTTCTCAACAATTGTATCAGATTTATTTTTAACCTTCGCAAATATGACCATGTTTCTGCTTTTCGCCGTAAGCTTCAATGGCTCCCGATTCGTGAACGCAGGTCATTGCGAATCTTATCGACTCTTTTTTCAATTCTATTTGACCCAACTTCACCCACTTATCTCAAGACTAAATTCGAATTTATAACACCCCGTCCTGGTTGTATGCTTCGCACTTCTCGTAACCTGATGCTTGCTGTTCTCCCTCACAAAACTGGATTCTTGTCCAACTCATTCACCTGCCAGGCAATTCGGCTGTGGAATGCTCTCCCTCTGCCTATCAGACAAGCTCAAAGTAAATATTCGTTTAAAAGCAAGTTGCGTAAGCATTTATTCGATAAAATTCTTCATTAAGGGAGCGATGTTTCGCTCTAGGTACACTTATATTAGGTATATATGTATTTGTATATGTAGGTATATTTATATTTGTATATGTGTAAGTATATACATTATATTATTAATTAGGTTTGACATGTCTTAGGTTATCATCTCTTTTTTCTACTATCCTGCACCAGACTAACAGTTTCGGTTTAAATCAAATCAAATCAAATCAAAATAATTTATTTCCAGATAACCAAGATCCATTGTTGTTAATATACATTAAAACTAGACTTACAACTAAATGTTAGTACATACTTAATATTAGACACTGATTTAAAATTTAAATTCTAAATTTGATTTTGCAAGTTTAATTAATCCGAAAATTATCGGACAATCAAACCTGCTAGAAATCATGCTAAGGTTTAGCCCGATGGTTGACTGGTAGAGAATGCCTAAAGGCGTTAAGTCCGCCATTTGTACTTTAATATAATTGTGCAATAAAGTTTAAATAAATAAATAAATAAATAAATAATCGGTCTCCTGCAGCAAACGGTGCGGTCCGATCAAGACTGTATCATTGTGTTCCTTGCGCATCCCATCGCATCTAAAACCATTATACCTATGCTTGCAATTTACTCAGTTATAATGGATCCTGAGAGCAAGTAATTCTAGTTTATCCGACTTCACTCGCCTGCGTTTCGGTTAGCAATGTGAACACGGAGCCAGCTGTCTCGAGATAACGATAACGACCGCAGATGCTCCTGATAACGCAATCAAGACATCCGATTTGCATTCAGACACCGCGCCTATATCAATTACAGTTACAATTGTTTCATTTGCAGTTATGATTTCGGGCTTTTTCAGTCATTTTACATTTTAGTATTTAATGAACTTGTGAGACTAAGGAATCAACTTAAATTGTTTTTCTACTCCAGCACTTCTATCTGCCAATTAGATGACTGACTACGATATTTAAAAAGTATACATTATAACGTTGTCTATGGTATTCCATAACAACACTGCTCCTATAAATTTTCATACAATATATGAGCACTGTTTTTGTTTTGTTTTAATTTCTATAGTGGGCACAACATCATCCCTATTGCACGTTTCTAGATTTTGCTTTTTACGCTATTTTAGCTGTCGTAGAAAAAGTAGGGTATGCAACAGCTCATAATTGGTTCTTAAAACTTGAGGGTTGTCGTTACAAAACGAGCGGAAATATCACTGTTTACATCACTATTTTGTCATCGACATAGAAACTTTATTATTTTTTCAGAGTTTTTGTGTACAAATGAAAATTTATCGGACTTAGTCCATATCAATAAGGTTGTGTAGGTTAGGTTTTTCCTGAGAAAAACTCGGTTTTTAACCGGTACACATGTTTTTGCCCGATCATCAATAATTGGAAGTGCATCAATAATTTAGGCTTAACATGTCGAGCTATTTTCGACTTTATAGACGTGAGTAACCCGGTCTAAGTATATTAATATGTCTAATACTCACGGGAGTTTTCTATTTAAAATAATTTAGGCTTGCTTGTCCAAAGATATATAAATAGGCATATCAGGATCTTTGCCACTATTTAAGTTGAATTAAGTTGTATCTTCTAGCAAACGTTTTAAATAAATGAATCCTATGATAGATTGAGCTTTCTAGTGTTTAAGATTATCAAAGGAGCTGCCATTTATCGCTATGAAGTTTCAAATATTGGAGATTATCGAGTCCAGGGGGTATTCAGGGTGCTCATAACCTTCGTAAGACATTAGGATTCGCGGCACAGACCGTTCGGCTCTCAATAAAGCATATTAGAGCTAGTAGGATATTAAAAAGTTACCCAATGGCATGCCATACGTGTGCCGCGCCGTGCGGCATACATATTTATCGAACCAGCTCCGTCTGGACCGCATCCAACCTTAGGGCGGAGACACACTCGATATTAAGGTTATTACATAATTGCGTCAGATAAAAAATGTACTAAAATGTTAATAGAAAGTTTTAGGGTGACGTCCATTTTCACATAAATTATGAATAAGGGAAAGTGGCATTTGACGCTAGCTTTTAACTGTAACTTAGATGGAAATTTAAGACATTTTATGTTTTAATGAGAATATTAATTGATAAAGGAGATGTAAGCTAAATTTGATATTGATTGTGAGCGAAGTACCGAAATGAATGTGATATCAGAATGAATTAAAGGTATTTGACTTGATTTTGACATGACATCGTAAAAAGAGTATTTATTCTAGAAACTGAACGCGGTGTAGGCAGAAATTGATTTACTAATTTATATAAAGATGTCATGTACTAGAGAAAAAGTGACCAAGGCCCCCGGTGAGCAGGGCTGGGATCGAACCAGCGACCTCCTGCTTTCGCGGCAGATGCCCTGACCACTGCGTTACCCAGTCACGGAAGCCAGAGTCTGAAATTTCATAAGTATATGCAATCCTTTCTTATTTTAAACGTTTAAGGTGGGTTCCGCCCATCCTACAGCTCAGACTTACGTCTAGTTACGTATAATAGTGTGACTACTTAAAATAAAAAAAACGTGATTTGATTCGTGCTTTACAATAGTTACCAATTTTGTAATTTTAAAAGTAGAGTTTATTAAAAAGTCGGCTGTAGGTTTTGTCGAGCTTCTAGCTTTTAGGAAGTCAATAATAATACAACCTATATCTTGCATTGGTATTTTATTTAAAAATAAGAGATGGAGTCACACACATCCTCGATATCGATAAATAAATAGAAGTCCCATCACTACCTGACCAAAACAGCCGAATAATGCATAGCGTTATTCTTCATCTCCGAAGATAAATATTTAATTTTATTTGCATCCAAATGTCCCGTTATTACTTCGCTCGAAGAGCCAACTTAATAAAGGACAAGAAAATAATTGCCGAAACTCCTGTAATGGGTTTTGGATGGAGCTCGATTGTGGAGATCTTCACGAGATCATTTCATTGACGTTATTACTGTAACTGCCGTATTCTCGATGTGTGAAGAAGATTACATTCGTTTTAGTACAAAGACAGGGCTATTCCATTTGAAAATATGTTTCTGGGAGATTACTAATGGTAGGTACAGTCACCAGCAATATATTTCGCTATGGTGGCCGCAAAAATATATGACATAATCTTATTTGCGGCCTTCATAGCGGAGGAAACTATTGCAGGTGACTATACCTTTCGTGTTTGTTTTGTTATCTTTTTGCCTTGAGCTAGAGACTTATGGCACATATGTCTGCTGTTTATGAAGAAAATATGTACCATTGGCCGACCATATCGGCCAATCCGTCGGATTTGCATACCGGGTATGTCCGCCAGGGATATAAATAAATATATTGTGGGACAATCTTACACAAATCGACCTAGTTCCACGGTAAGCTCAATAAGGCGTGTGTTGTGGGTACTAGACGACGATATATAGATAAATACTCAAATACATAGAAAACATCCATAACCCAGGAACAAATATTAGTGATAAGCACACCAATAAATGCCCTGACCAGGATTTGTAACAGGGACCTCCTGCTTCGTAGGTAGAGTCACTACCGACTAGGCTAGGAGGAAAATATGGTGGACAAAACCATACATTTATCGGCAGATAAATGCTATGATTATACACCACTTAGCTCTTATTAACGCACAGCAACGTATCGAAATTACGGAAATCAATACAAACATGTTGTATATGTACAGTATTATAATCTGTTCCAACTTTTCATACAGCTGTATTTGTATATCATCTGTCGGTCATAAAATCGTCAGTGAATAGCCATTCGAGTGTTTCCCGATATATTGGGACACGTTTAGCTTCAGGGCGTATACTAATGCATGTATGTATATTTTTGATTAATGTAATGTAATGAAGCTAATGCTATAAAGATTCGTAAAAAAATAACCTTATAAAGAAGGGGCAAAGTGGTACCTTTTACTGAAAACAAGCAGGGTTAGCTTACAATTTAATGGCTGCTATCTATAAAGGAAACAAAAATAAGCATCTGTTTGGAAAGGCGTGTGACTCAAACCAACGCTCTTGTAGAGATCCTCATAGACTTAAATGTTATTCCAAGGTCAGTCACTATATAGTAAAAGCTGCCTACATATATGTATAAAGCTCTTTAACAAAACGCCTAATCAGCTTAAGTTGTTAAACGTAAAAAAACTCAAACGCAAGCTCTATGAATGGTTGATAATGAATCATTTTTATAGTATAGACGATATTTTCATGTAAGATTACTTAATTCACTTGTATTGATGTTCCATTCCTTAGAGCAAATACAAATGCGATGTATGTATATATGTATATTTTAATAAGGTGCTAGTTATAAGGCTTAATTTTGCGTGCTACTACGTAGTTAATCAAGTTATACTATGTACTAACAATAGCATAAGGATGGGTACGATGTTTATTGCAAATAAATACAAATACAAAAACTTCTGCCAAATCTAAAATATTAGTGATATTTGTCTGACCCTGTCCTTCATTTACATTTTACGTTTTTTTTTTTTTTATACTACGACGGTGACAAACAAGCATACGGCCCGCCTGATGGTAAGCGGTCACCGTAGCCTATGGACGCCTGCAACTCCAGGGGAGTTACACGCGCGTTGTCGACCCTTTAAAAAAGGAGGATTCGCTGTGTTGACAGCTAAAGGGGCAAGCTTAGCTCCGTGGGTACACCCCACTCCCCAGCTGCCAACACAGTGAATCCTCTTGGAGCTCTGGCAACCTTACTCACCGACAGAAACACAACACTATGAGTAGGGTCTAGTGTTATTTAACTGCGGTTTTCTGTAAGGTGGAGGTACTTCCCCAGATGGGCTCTGCTCCAGATTTGAGCGAAACGACATTCGTTGTGCTGTGCCCTACCACACTAAACGATATGCATCCGCTATGCCCATACCTCTCTCAAGTTTATATAGCTATGTAATTTTTAGAAGAGATTTTGCATGTGTCTGGTAATTCATAGCTAAAGTTTTCCATTATCGGTGCATAGTTTCAGTCCACCCTCTGCATTCGGCACTTTTGGGGTCGTATTCAAGGGGTGCCTATTGTATCTCCACAAGGCTTTTAGGGTATGTTCAAAACTCCTTTTGCTTTGTTGTTTATGTTTGTCTCGTTTGCTCTATAATCGCATTTTCCAAATAAGTACAAAGGATAAGATATATATATATATATATATAGAAAAAATGAGAGATATTGAAGGACATAACCTGAGAATGAAAACCTTTTTCATTTGGAATCATAATCATTCTGCATAATCCAAATTTTAGTTATTTTGAGTTTAAAGGACTTTGGTACGGAATACCCGGACCCGAAGAAATTCAGACCGCCTCTGAGCTCCATCATCCGTCACATGGAGACGGTCGAGCAAGCTCTTGATCGCGGTAGGGGGCAATGACACAAAAGATCCCCATGCCATGGGTCGAAGTGTAATAAATTAGTTTTAGAATATGTATCAACTATTTACATGCATGAACAGTTATTCTATCTTTCTGACCAGCAGCCGCAACTTCACTAGCAAGAGGCACAGGGGATTAGAAAGCCAACCTTGAAACGCATCGATCCAAAACATTCGTATCGTCTTCAAGTATATCTATCGTAGCTACGATAAATTTATTATAACGAGTTTAATAACAGGAAGTATTTATAAAGGAGAAAGCTGTCTAGTGTAAGTAACGATTGATAATATTTTTACGACGTGTTTTTGAGTGATTGCTTTAACTTCAAGCATTCCTTAGCTTAAATTAATTTCTCAAAGACACTGTATTCTAATTAGCTCCATTTAGAATTAACTATTAATTTAATTTTATATGGGATTTGCATGTGTGTAAACGGAGTATGATTATTCGACATGACCTCGATATGTCATAGTTGTCACTTACTTAAAGACAATTCTAATGCCCGTTTTACATTAGCGGTTGATGCAACATGTCATTATTTTGTATGAGAAAAAAAAAGCGAATTTAATAAAGCTAACTATGCCAATCTGTTTCCTTAATTAAACCAAGCCACATGACGAAGTTATTTTATAGACGAAACGCAATTTAAATATAATAAATTCAAATGCGTATTACTAAGAAAATCACTAAGATTAAGCGTTTTTGATGCGACACGAAAAACCACGACACAGATAAAAAATTCTAGCGTTCAATGACCTAGTAAATATTGCTTAATTTTACGCCTAATTTTGTTATTAAACGCCCAAACGGAAACAGATGTCAATCAGTGACACTTGTTTTTGAAACACAAGTAGATGAAAACATCAAATTTCAGCATGTTAGTGGATATTTGTCTGTAAACTCTGCTTGTTTTGATTATCATCCCAAAAAGCCCGAATACACGCCGGCCGGCGTCTGTAAAACACCGGCTACTGATGACCGATTCACTTCACACTTTAACACTCACTCGTTGCTACAAAATTACACCTTAAACTAACTAGAATAACACTTAGGAAAGCTCTGATATGTGGTTATAGGCCTCGTGGTGCCACCGTGGCGCGTGCGGCCGGCTGGGCGGGCGGGCGGCGACTGGGGGCGCGCCCGCCCGCCCAGCCGCGCCAGCCCGGCTAGAAATGGGTTAACGATCATGCTTCCTTGCGATAATGCGTCTTGATTTGTAGCGAGGTGACAATAGGGGATTGTTTTTGAAAAGGTAAATAGAACGAGAAATAATTAAATAATTAATCTCATTATTAAAGGTTGTCTTGAAGAAATCGCTCTTTAGCGATAAGATGGTCCGCTTGTTGTTTGCCTCTTTTTCACGTCTAATCTATACCGGTTTGTGTTGTTTTTGTTGTTTTGTGGTGCAGTAAAGAGTTATTGTATTGTATTGTAGTTTATGACGATAGTGACTAGATAGATATTGTGGGACAATCTTACACAAATCAACCTAGTCCCACGGTAAGATCAATAACGCTTGTGTTGTGGGTACTAGACGACGATATATATAATAGATAGACACATATAAATACCTACTTAAATACATATAAAACATCCATAACTCAGGAACGGAATGTTCACGGTGTAACTGATTTACTGCGAGTTTTTATTTGTGGTACCCACACACCGTAGCTTAGTCTGGAGCTCATAAGAACAAATATACATGGTAAATATCTCATTTTAAATAGTAATTATAATACCATAGTGCTACCACGGTAATTACTAAATAGATAAGACTAAAAATGCTACTGCATTGGACAGAGAACGCCTGTTATATATATTAGAGCAGAGTATAAAGCTAGTCAATGTATTGAGCATACGTATCAATCGATATATATATATATATGTAGTATCTTCGTAGGAATCGGAATGTTTTCTTATAATTTACCGCAGCGGTCGCGCGCGGTCTCGCGATACGAGACTTATCGGCTTTCCAAACTCATTCGTTCCCTACCTTCGAAACTTTCGAGCTATGGAGCAACCGCAAGCGCGGATCTTCCGCATCATTTTCAGAACCATTACCATTACCAATAGGAATATTGTAACGTTTTCCAGATTCGTTGATCGAGCTCTTACGTCCTTGTGCGATAGCGATAGGACGCGTTTGGTTTCCTTTTTTCGAATTTACAAACGACGTTTTAATATTTGGGGATTTTATATGTGATCCCACATCCGCGGATGTGTGCTTTTTTAATATCCGCATTAAAAAATCATCATAAATCTATCGGTATGTCAGTTCAATCACCAGGAAATAATCGAAATACCTACCTAATACCTAAATTAAAGAGTTATATTACAATTAAGACTCCGTTAAATTATGTCATACTCATGTTGCCAATGATAAAAGCCACGCAGCAAAATTTGAAAAATGTTCCTAAATTCTCAGTAGCAAAACTAGAATCTTAAAATTCAAAATCTACGTATTTTTAGTACCAACTTCAAAAGGATTCAACACACAACACATCTAGCGATTTCGTTGGCATGTTGACAGACCGCAGCGCCTTCAAACTGTGGTTATGACGTTAAAAAATGTATGAAATAGCGCAGAGAGTTGGCGTACAGATTCAAAACGTCCCCAGACGTCAGTTTCAAGTTGTAACAGAACCAACTGCCGTTTATGAATTTATACGTGAATGGTTGATTTTGCCTGAAATATTCTTGTAGGCGGGTTGCATTTCTCAACATGTCATAGGTAGTAAGGCGGGCATAGTCATGGCGCAGAAATTAATAATCGTGGATATTAGATTAATCAGTCATGGATTACATGGAGTAATATTTAAATCAATTTAATTATTTTGAGTACATCTAAGCATATTTATTTGAAATGGCAACATTACAAATACGCGGGAAATATCGACTAACCAATCAACGAAAGAGTTGGGTTTTCATCCAATGAACGTCCTCGACTCTGTGGGTTTGACAGGGGAGGGGAAGTGACGTGGCAAGGCTATTTAAGGGCCGGTGTGAGTGAATCGAGGCTTTTTCTTCTGCAGAGCGTCGGGTCGAATAGGACATCGGTGAGTTTAGTTTGTAAGGAAAACCACGTGATTTAGATTTGTTCACAGCGATAAGCAGCCATATTGAGGAGACGGGGTCATCGCGGAGAATCGAAAAACATAGGCTTCGGGCGAGTACGAGAGCTACAGCGGAAATGGGGAGCCGTTACGTTGATGCTGGAGGACTTGCTGTCGAGCCTACAACATCAGAGACGCGCATGAAATCTCTAGAATCATTACTTCGATGGTAACAACAAATCTATGCGTAAGTTGGCTTTGAATGATTCGTTTAATCGTGCCGTGTGTAGTAGGTTATTATGTTAATATCAAGAAATAGTGGGTAGGCGGGCAATGTATTGTCGCGCGGAGTTGAGATTTAAGATGCAGTTATTTTACTTATTTGATTTTATTGCTATGGGCGTGAGTTTGTCGAACCATTGTGAAATAGTAAACTAATTTTACTTCGTGGTTAGAATAATTTTAACATAAGTGGCCCTGCGAATTTAAATGTTATTCATAAAGTCAAGGAAAAGAAAGTTACGTAATGTGCTAGTGGGAAAAACCATACTTAAATTGTGGATGCGTAGCCGATTAATAGTGTGTGTACTTATGTGAATTATTTAATTATAACTGTTAAAGGAAGCTATGGAGTTATGTATAGGTCGTATTTTAGCTTTGGTTCGGAGTGTATGTATCATTATAAAATTTATCCTTTTACAGGAAGTAGGAGCCTTAGCTTACCTACTTGTAAAGATAGTTGACCGCTAATCATTTCAATAGGTTATCTAGACTCGCGTGCGTACATATTTGACAAATTGCGATAAACGAAGAAGGGGTTATGATTTAGTACAAAATTGTTTAAATTGATAAACCCGGTTGTTGACGAGTATTCAGTTGTTAATAAGATTTATCTATAACTTCTCATTTATAGTAGATTACGATTAATATATAATTGAGATTGTTACACTTTGCAATCGAATTGTGTGCGGTAATAAGTTTTAAATAATGTCAAGAGTAAAATGGAGTAATGGTTAGCGCAGATATTAATCGACACATGTTCTAGGTTTATTTATAGATCATTTGGGTTTGAAGATTGCTGAATCCGTCAGACTATCGTATTATGTGCGGGTACTATTAGCTTAAAGTATAAATATATGGCAATTTACTTTAGTATCATTATGGGGTCTCTGTGTAAATATATGCGGTTGATATTAACATTCGATTGGATGGTGAATAAGGACCCTAAACTTAACCAATGAAGTGTAGCAGTTAATAAAGATAGAAGCGCGGCTAAGGTTTATAAGTACCTTCACATTTTGTTCTTATTATTTGGGAAATTTCTATGGGGTTATAAACTAGCGGAAGATATATTTAATCTACTTTACGGTTATTGAAGCGTATTCTTAAATGTTGACGGTTCTTACTATTTTAGCAATAATACGAGTAGGTACGCATGAATTATGTTCAATCGGTTAAATACTCTCTAGGGTTCAATAATATTATTTATTCGTTTTGAGTTAGATAGGGCGTAAATCAATAAATATTTTAATATTTTGTTAACTTTTGACTATTTCTCATTTCCCGGTTTGCGTCGTCATGCGAGGACAATCTGCGTCCATGTTGGGAGCTGCAAAGAGCAAGGCTTATGCGCTGCAGTGAGAGGAGCATCTTCATCCATCTGCAACCGAGTTCCAGAGTTCAATTTATTCTGCCGAAGATAATTAATCCGGTGGGTTGGTTCTGATTTATTAGTATTCGATTACTTCATTATTATCGAGAGAGTGCGGCTTCACAATTATATTTAAAACCAGTCTGTACTTATATTTGTTTAAAGATTATTAAATATAGTTACTTGTTATTTATGCAATAACATATTCTCTCGTTAATAATTGATCTGCTTGATAAATGTGAATGTCTATGCGATAATGCATTGCACACATAGATGGATGTAGTCATAACCACATTGCACCATTTGCCTCATCTCTACCCTGGCCGGTCGGTTGATAGGCCTATCATGTTCACACGCAAGTAAGTTTAAACGTACAATACGTCCTAGTAAATTATCATCAATTCAAGGCAGGACAAATGAGACATACTAATACAGAACATGCGCGGCTTCAGGTGATTTAAGATCATCATAATCAGACGAGCGAGAGGAGCGAGCGAGTACTTCTAATCTACTTTGACATTCCGTCGTCTGTCCGTCTGTCTGTAAGTATGTATGTTTGTTCAATAGAGATATACTAATACAGAACATGGGCGGCTTCAAGTGATTTAAAATCATTATAATCAGACGAGCGAGAGGAGCGAGCGAGTACTCCTAATCTACTTTGACATTCCGTCTGTCTGTCAGTCTGTCTGTCTGTAAGTATGTATGTATGTTGCTCGAGAGATGAGAAATACTAATACAGAACATGCGCGGCTTCAGGTGACTTAAAATCATTATAATCAGACGTGCGAGAGGAGCGAGCGAGTACTCCTAATCTACTTTGACATTCCGTCTGTCTGTCAGTCTGTCTGTCTGTAAGTATGTATGTATGTTGCTCGTGAGATGAGACATACTAATACAGGACATGCACGGCTTCAGGTGATTTAAAATCATCATAATCGGACGAGCGAGAGGAGCGAGCGAGTACTCCTAATCTACTTTGACATTCCGTCTGTCTGTCTGTCAATCTGTCTGTCAGTCCGTCTGTCTGTAAGTATGTATGTATGTTGCTCGTGAGATGAGTCATACTAATACAGGACATGCACGGCTTCAGGTGATTTAAAATCATCATAATCGGACGAGCGAGAGGAGCGAGCGAGTACTCCTAATCTACTTTGACATTCCGTCTGTCTGTCTGTCAATCTGTCTGTCAGTCCGTCTGTCTGTAAGTATGTATGTATGTTTGTTCAATAGAGATATAATAATACAGAACATGGGCGGCTCCAGGTGATTTAAAATCATCATAATCGTACGAGCGAGAGGAGCGAGTGAGTACTCCTAATCTACTTTGACATTCCGTCTGTCTGTCAGTCCGTCTGTCTGCAAGTATGTATGTATGTTGCTCGTGAGATGAGACATACTAATACAGAACATGCGCGTCTTCAGGTGATCTAAAATCATTGTACTCCAACAAGAGTGGGCAGTGAGTGAGCTCTTCCAATATACTGAGACAACCTCTTAGTACGCAACGTACGTAGTATTGAATTGATTAAGTGAATTATCCGCTTAAAGTCTATTAGATCGGAGAAGGGAAATTGAGACATTGTATTATCTCGGTTGTTTCCATTATAAACCTGTTTACTTGTGTACTTTTCCGGTATTCGAGAATGGGCTGCGTGGGCGCGATGGCAGCGCCAGCTACGTCCCTGCATCACTGCGCTACAACACGAGTTGCAGCAATCGAGCGGAGAGCGAGCACAACGTCTGTCACATCCCGTTCTTGTACATCTACGGTGAACCCGAGACTGTGTGCGTGCGGCAACGTGAGCTACAATGGACCAACTCGTCTAGCTACGAGTTTATTCTTGTGAGTCCGTTCCATATAATCTCTTATGGTAGGAGACTATCGATATGCGTTAACGTTAAGCAGATTATCTACAGATCCATATATTTGCGTAACAATTCTCTATTGCGGTTTAATTATATTGCGATTGATGTAAATTTGATAGTAATTATTGATGTAAGTAATATATAAAGCGTGATTCATGTAATCATGTTATTATTAACATATACCGTTGATACACGAAATGCTATTGTTGGCAAGTAAATAAACCATCGATTTGTCTCCAATTATACCTATTGTTTAACCCTTGCTATCATGGCCCATTTCATGTATGACAAAAGGTAATCTACTGATTCTATGGTCATAGTTGCATAATGTTTGGTAGTGTATTAATCTTCAATAATTATAGTTAATAGAATGACTGAACTCACAATGTTAGAGGTGGCTCTCGAATTATTGTCGGGCTTATTACCAGTTTGAGCGGGTTTCCGTACCCTCAATTATTATCACTTTATTAGTATCACTTTCAGTACGTTTTTGCAAGTCTAATCCGTCCGTGGGCATTCCAATATGCAAACTGCTGGTTGCGGTGAATAACCTGAAGGTATTGTCTAACTCGGTAAGGATTAGTACTTGAGGGGATACGTAACCTCCCCATGCGTGAACGTTATTAGGGACTTGCGAAATACCACGGATTCGTCTACAAGCGTCGTCGACAAATGACATGTTCCCTCTGTTGTACCTGTGGGTTGACACCCTTGAGGTCAACATGGTATGTCCGTTAATACCTGCGAAATACTGCGTCTGTGTCTACAAGCGTCGTCAACCAATGACATGTTCCCTCTGTTGTACTGTGGGTCGACACCCTTGAAGTCAACATGGTATGTCCGTTGGTACCTGCGAAGATACGTAATCTCCTCGTGCGTGAACGTTATTAGGGACTTGCGAAATACCACGGATTCGTCTACATGCGTCGTCGACAAATGACATGTTCCCTCTGTTGTACTGTGGGTTGACACCCTAGAAGTCAACATGGTATGTCCGTTGATATCAGCGAAGATACATAACCTCCTCGTGCGTCTACGTTATTAGGGACCTCTGAAGACACTTACCTGATGGTTTTCATGGAATCACTCACGGTGGATTATTGTGTTAGCATTGTTCTCTTTAGTAATATCGTGAGCCTGCAATCCTTCGAGTACGGAGCGCCTTATAATTATTGTCTTTGATCAGTTATTTTACATATTACTTTAAATGCCTCCAACCTCTACTTCTATTCACACCATTATTAATCATTCTTAACTATATCTATATCTCAATTGAAGCACCATTAAATCTTTAAACCTATCTTCTTAGCTAACATAATCATATCTCTAAGCCTTGATATTTACCAACAATAGCATTTCATTTAATAGAGCACATAGTATGTCATCTTCTGTTGTAGCTTTTCCTTTATTTAAGGTTGTTTAACACTTATTAAGGTTGTTTGTTGGAACATTCTATGGATTCACTTTGTTGTTTAAGATCTCTCACACCTCAAAGATATGGGTTACTACGAGTTATAATAGTCCTTAATATGCCACTAGATGATTACGCCATAATTGTTATTTTCTTAGTAGGAGGTTTTAATGTGTTTTATTCTGTACATTATTTATTATGTGTGTGTATAATATGGGCATCAGGGTTTTTCGTTCCGTCACAGTTTTCCCTGTTGTAGGTTTGGCCCTAGTAACGGTGGCGGGCATCCAATCGAGCCCTATCCGGTTGGGTTGGATGCATAGCTTGTAGATTCATTTATTCAAATAAATAATAATTTTATTACATTATACCTTGTTTAATTCACATTACCTCATTTATGTATTAACCCTCGTACAGCTGGAAAGTTTCGTCCCATTTAAGTTTTAGGTAAACTTGGGGAGCTTAAAATTATACTTAGTAGACTCAGTTAGGCTGGGTGAGTTGTTACAATTTGGTGCCGTGACCAGGATTCATATTAATAATTTTTATTTTGCCTTTAAGGCACAATTTGATGTTCGTGCAATGGTTTGAGGTCTTAAAGTGAGAGGTTTTGAATGCATAGTGCGTTTGTACTTTGTTCTGACAAGCTTTCTTAGCTGTAAGTTAATATTAAAATGTTATTATGTGCATGCAACTTTACATTTATTTTTCTTTCCCAGGGATACTGTTCGTCTGGTATGTTTTAATATTTATTTTATTTTTTAAAGGTTTTCAATTTCTTATACTATGTGCTAGTATGGTCAAGTTATTTGTGCCAATTAAGAAGGTTCTTAGTAATTGCAATCTTACGGATCTCGCTTATAACTCAGGACACGATCACACGGATATGGAAGTAGAATTATTATTAGACGATGACTTTGTGTTAGTCGAAGGAAATCGAAGCCGTAATAGACGTAAAAACTCCACATCGCCCAGCATAGTCTTAGTTAAGTTTAGATTGTTATGTTGAATTAATTATTATTAAAAATAATTACTTATCACTCGGATCTTCATATGCATATTGACAATATTTTGCGGTAAATTTCACTGAATTAGTGTTTTAGAAGATGAATTGTAACTTGTCAGTTATAATTTTACAAAATCATTCTTTTAGTTTAGTAACATCGTTATGTTGAATTAGTTATTATTAAAATTATGATTTATGAGTCGGACGTACGTATCTATCTTGACCATCTTTTGCAGTAAATTTCACTAAGTTAGAGTTTAGTAGATGAAACGTAAATTGTTAGGTATAACTTTTTCTAATCATTATTTTGATATTATAAAGTGATAGTCTTATTAATTTCATGCAGGTATAGTATTTTTCCTTGTTATACTTTAGCCGAAATATTTAATGACGTGATAAGATGATAGTGTTCTATTTAAATAATTTATTTGTGAAAAACATAATGGATAGGGTTCAATTACAAGTATTTCATTTTCAAATCAAAGTAAATTGATTAGCAAATTTATTTTATTATTCCGGGCGTTATTCAAGGCATGTTAAGTAGGTTGTTTTTATAGATAAACAAAATAAATTCGTCTTATTAAGGAAATTACGAGTATTTGTTGACATGCTTTACAAATTTTTGCCAACAATAAAGTAACCAATCGTGTAGTGTATTTTAAGTTAACACCATTGATTCAAATTATTCAGTATTGTCTAGTTATCTACTTTTCTTTCAGTTAGTTCTACTTTAAATTTCAAAATGCGTACTCAATATCATATAATAAATATTTGTTTTCTCTTAACTCTTAAGAGCTAAGCTCTTGTCGGTGTAGCTTGATGCAGTGTCTCCATCTTTGTCGGTCCGAGGCCAGCTCCCTGATGTCCTGGTACGACACGACGCTTACATATTCTTTATCTGACTTATATAACTTTCTCTAGATCTTCCTCTCCCACTCTTACCGTTTATCTTTCCTTCTATAATCGTTCTAATGAAATCGTCGTGCCGTAACAGGTGCCCGAGCATTTTACCTCTTCTATTTTCAATATCCCTCATTAGGTTTCTCCTTTCCTTTACCCTATTCAGTACACTTTCGTTAGTAACTCGCTCTGTCCAGCTTATTCCTTCCATCCTTCGCCAGCACCACATTTCGAATGCTTCAAAGTATTATTATCTTTTTGTGTTATTGTCCAAGTTTCACATCCGTATAAAGCAATGGACCATATATGTCTTTATAAATCACTTTCTTATTCCCATAGAAATTTTGGCTTTCAGCAAATCTATCTTTTTATAGAAGGTCTGCTTGGCCATTACAATTCTTGCCTTTATCTCTGGAGTACACCTTGAGTCTTCTGTTATTATACTTCCAAGATATTTAATTTTTTGGACTTGCTCTACATTTCTTCCGTCTACTTTAATCTTGCCTTTCATATTTCCCTTCTTTGATGTTATCATAAATTTTGTTTTGGCGTTATTGATTTTAAGTCCAAATTCTCTAAATATTGTATTCATTATATTTAGCATTTTTTCTAATTCCACGCCGGTACCGGCGAGAACTACAGTGTGATCAGCGAATCTGACTAATGCCACTCTTTGCCGTTAAATTCGATGCCTCCTTTTACAGATTCTAGTACCTTCAAAATGGCTGCTTCTATAAATACATAAAATATGAGTGGTGAAAGTGAGCATTCTTGCCTTACACCTTGCTTTATCTTAACTGTTCCCTTTTCCTTTCCTATTTTATAACCGTTTCCCGTTGCCTGTGCAGTTCGTATATAATCTTTCTCTCCCTGTAGTATATACCTATTTCCTTAAGTCAGTTCATCATTAGTTCCCAGTTAACTTTATCAAAAGCCTTTTCGCGGTCTACAAAGGCTGCGCATGTATTTAGACCGATATCCAAGCGTCTGTCCAGCGCCAATCGCACTGCTAGTATCGCTTCTCTTGTTCCGTTTTGCCTTCTAAATTTTTTTCTCATTCCCTCTAAATTCACTTAATGGTTCAGTACATTTGTTAGTTATATTACTCCGATAAACTCCGTAAATATACTAAGGGCGATTGTAACAGAACCAACTGCCGTTTATGAATTTATACGTGAATGGTTGATTTTGCCTGAAATATTCTTGTAGGCGGGTTGCATTTCTCAACATGTCATAGGTAGTAAGGCGGGCATAGTCATGGCGCAGAAATTAATAATCGTGGATATTAGATTAATCAGTCATGGATTACATGGAGTAATATTTAAATCAATTTAATTATTTTGAGTACATCTAAGCATATTTATTTGAAATGGCAACATTACAAATACGCGGGAAATATCGACTAACCAATCAACGAAAGAGTTGGGTTTTCATCCAATGAACGTCCTCGACTCTGTGGGTTTGACAGGGGAGGGGAAGTGACGTGGCAAGGCTATTTAAGGGCCGGTGTGAGTGAATCGAGGCTTTTTCTTCTGCAGAGCGTCGGGTCGAATAGGACATCGGTGAGTTTAGTTTGTAAGGAAAACCACGTGATTTAGATTTGTTCACAGCGATAAGCAGCCATATTGAGGAGACGGGGTCATCGCGGAGAATCGAAAAACATAGGCTTCGGGCGAGTACGAGAGCTACAGCGGAAATGGGGAGCCGTTACGTTGATGCTGGAGGACTTGCTGTCGAGCCTACAACATCAGAGACGCGCATGAAATCTCTAGAATCATTACTTCGATGGTAACAACAAATCTATGCGTAAGTTGGCTTTGAATGATTCGTTTAATCGTGCCGTGTGTAGTAGGTTATTATGTTAATATCAAGAAATAGTGGGTAGGCGGGCAATGTATTGTCGCGCGGAGTTGAGATTTAAGATGCAGTTATTTTACTTATTTGATTTTATTGCTATGGGCGTGAGTTTGTCGAACCATTGTGAAATAGTAAACTAATTTTACTTCGTGGTTAGAATAATTTTAACATAAGTGGCCCTGCGAATTTAAATGTTATTCATAAAGTCAAGGAAAAGAAAGTTACGTAATGTGCTAGTGGGAAAAACCATACTTAAATTGTGGATGCGTAGCCGATTAATAGTGTGTGTACTTATGTGAATTATTTAATTATAACTGTTAAAGGAAGCTATGGAGTTATGTATAGGTCGTATTTTAGCTTTGGTTCGGAGTGTATGTATCATTATAAAATTTATCCTTTTACAGGAAGTAGGAGCCTTAGCTTACCTACTTGTAAAGATAGTTGACCGCTAATCATTTCAATAGGTTATCTAGACTCGCGTGCGTACATATTTGACAAATTGCGATAAACGAAGAAGGGGTTATGATTTAGTACAAAATTGTTTAAATTGATAAACCCGGTTGTTGACGAGTATTCAGTTGTTAATAAGATTTATCTATAACTTCTCATTTATAGTAGATTACGATTAATATATAATTGAGATTGTTACACTTTGCAATCGAATTGTGTGCGGTAATAAGTTTTAAATAATGTCAAGAGTAAAATGGAGTAATGGTTAGCGCAGATATTAATCGACACATGTTCTAGGTTTATTTATAGATCATTTGGGTTTGAAGATTGCTGAATCCGTCAGACTATCGTATTATGTGCGGGTACTATTAGCTTAAAGTATAAATATATGGCAATTTACTTTAGTATCATTATGGGGTCTCTGTGTAAATATATGCGGTTGATATTAACATTCGATTGGATGGTGAATAAGGACCCTAAACTTAACCAATGAAGTGTAGCAGTTAATAAAGATAGAAGCGCGGCTAAGGTTTATAAGTACCTTCACATTTTGTTCTTATTATTTGGGAAATTTCTATGGGGTTATAAACTAGCGGAAGATATATTTAATCTACTTTACGGTTATTGAAGCGTATTCTTAAATGTTGACGGTTCTTACTATTTTAGCAATAATACGAGTAGGTACGCATGAATTATGTTCAATCGGTTAAATACTCTCTAGGGTTCAATAATATTATTTATTCGTTTTGAGTTAGATAGGGCGTAAATCAATAAATATTTTAATATTTTGTTAACTTTTGACTATTTCTCATTTCCCGGTTTGCGTCGTCATGCGAGGACAATCTGCGTCCATGTTGGGAGCTGCAAAGAGCAAGGCTTATGCGCTGCAGTGAGAGGAGCATCTTCATCCATCTGCAACCGAGTTCCAGAGTTCAATTTATTCTGCCGAAGATAATTAATCCGGTGGGTTGGTTCTGATTTATTAGTATTCGATTACTTCATTATTATCGAGAGAGTGCGGCTTCACAATTATATTTAAAACCAGTCTGTACTTATATTTGTTTAAAGATTATTAAATATAGTTACTTGTTATTTATGCAATAACATATTCTCTCGTTAATAATTGATCTGCTTGATAAATGTGAATGTCTATGCGATAATGCATTGCACACATAGATGGATGTAGTCATAACCACATTGCACCATTTGCCTCATCTCTACCCTGGCCGGTCGGTTGATAGGCCTATCATGTTCACACGCAAGTAAGTTTAAACGTACAATACGTCCTAGTAAATTATCATCAATTCAAGGCAGGACAAATGAGACATACTAATACAGAACATGCGCGGCTTCAGGTGATTTAAGATCATCATAATCAGACGAGCGAGAGGAGCGAGCGAGTACTTCTAATCTACTTTGACATTCCGTCGTCTGTCCGTCTGTCTGTAAGTATGTATGTTTGTTCAATAGAGATATACTAATACAGAACATGGGCGGCTTCAAGTGATTTAAAATCATTATAATCAGACGAGCGAGAGGAGCGAGCGAGTACTCCTAATCTACTTTGACATTCCGTCTGTCTGTCAGTCTGTCTGTCTGTAAGTATGTATGTATGTTGCTCGAGAGATGAGAAATACTAATACAGAACATGCGCGGCTTCAGGTGACTTAAAATCATTATAATCAGACGTGCGAGAGGAGCGAGCGAGTACTCCTAATCTACTTTGACATTCCGTCTGTCTGTCAGTCTGTCTGTCTGTAAGTATGTATGTATGTTGCTCGTGAGATGAGACATACTAATACAGGACATGCACGGCTTCAGGTGATTTAAAATCATCATAATCGGACGAGCGAGAGGAGCGAGCGAGTACTCCTAATCTACTTTGACATTCCGTCTGTCTGTCTGTCAATCTGTCTGTCAGTCCGTCTGTCTGTAAGTATGTATGTATGTTGCTCGTGAGATGAGTCATACTAATACAGGACATGCACGGCTTCAGGTGATTTAAAATCATCATAATCGGACGAGCGAGAGGAGCGAGCGAGTACTCCTAATCTACTTTGACATTCCGTCTGTCTGTCTGTCAATCTGTCTGTCAGTCCGTCTGTCTGTAAGTATGTATGTATGTTTGTTCAATAGAGATATAATAATACAGAACATGGGCGGCTCCAGGTGATTTAAAATCATCATAATCGTACGAGCGAGAGGAGCGAGTGAGTACTCCTAATCTACTTTGACATTCCGTCTGTCTGTCAGTCCGTCTGTCTGCAAGTATGTATGTATGTTGCTCGTGAGATGAGACATACTAATACAGAACATGCGCGTCTTCAGGTGATCTAAAATCATTGTACTCCAACAAGAGTGGGCAGTGAGTGAGCTCTTCCAATATACTGAGACAACCTCTTAGTACGCAACGTACGTAGTATTGAATTGATTAAGTGAATTATCCGCTTAAAGTCTATTAGATCGGAGAAGGGAAATTGAGACATTGTATTATCTCGGTTGTTTCCATTATAAACCTGTTTACTTGTGTACTTTTCCGGTATTCGAGAATGGGCTGCGTGGGCGCGATGGCAGCGCCAGCTACGTCCCTGCATCACTGCGCTACAACACGAGTTGCAGCAATCGAGCGGAGAGCGAGCACAACGTCTGTCACATCCCGTTCTTGTACATCTACGGTGAACCCGAGACTGTGTGCGTGCGGCAACGTGAGCTACAATGGACCAACTCGTCTAGCTACGAGTTTATTCTTGTGAGTCCGTTCCATATAATCTCTTATGGTAGGAGACTATCGATATGCGTTAACGTTAAGCAGATTATCTACAGATCCATATATTTGCGTAACAATTCTCTATTGCGGTTTAATTATATTGCGATTGATGTAAATTTGATAGTAATTATTGATGTAAGTAATATATAAAGCGTGATTCATGTAATCATGTTATTATTAACATATACCGTTGATACACGAAATGCTATTGTTGGCAAGTAAATAAACCATCGATTTGTCTCCAATTATACCTATTGTTTAACCCTTGCTATCATGGCCCATTTCATGTATGACAAAAGGTAATCTACTGATTCTATGGTCATAGTTGCATAATGTTTGGTAGTGTATTAATCTTCAATAATTATAGTTAATAGAATGACTGAACTCACAATGTTAGAGGTGGCTCTCGAATTATTGTCGGGCTTATTACCAGTTTGAGCGGGTTTCCGTACCCTCAATTATTATCACTTTATTAGTATCACTTTCAGTACGTTTTTGCAAGTCTAATCCGTCCGTGGGCATTCCAATATGCAAACTGCTGGTTGCGGTGAATAACCTGAAGGTATTGTCTAACTCGGTAAGGATTAGTACTTGAGGGGATACGTAACCTCCCCATGCGTGAACGTTATTAGGGACTTGCGAAATACCACGGATTCGTCTACAAGCGTCGTCGACAAATGACATGTTCCCTCTGTTGTACCTGTGGGTTGACACCCTTGAGGTCAACATGGTATGTCCGTTAATACCTGCGAAATACTGCGTCTGTGTCTACAAGCGTCGTCAACCAATGACATGTTCCCTCTGTTGTACTGTGGGTCGACACCCTTGAAGTCAACATGGTATGTCCGTTGGTACCTGCGAAGATACGTAATCTCCTCGTGCGTGAACGTTATTAGGGACTTGCGAAATACCACGGATTCGTCTACATGCGTCGTCGACAAATGACATGTTCCCTCTGTTGTACTGTGGGTTGACACCCTAGAAGTCAACATGGTATGTCCGTTGATATCAGCGAAGATACATAACCTCCTCGTGCGTCTACGTTATTAGGGACCTCTGAAGACACTTACCTGATGGTTTTCATGGAATCACTCACGGTGGATTATTGTGTTAGCATTGTTCTCTTTAGTAATATCGTGAGCCTGCAATCCTTCGAGTACGGAGCGCCTTATAATTATTGTCTTTGATCAGTTATTTTACATATTACTTTAAATGCCTCCAACCTCTACTTCTATTCACACCATTATTAATCATTCTTAACTATATCTATATCTCAATTGAAGCACCATTAAATCTTTAAACCTATCTTCTTAGCTAACATAATCATATCTCTAAGCCTTGATATTTACCAACAATAGCATTTCATTTAATAGAGCACATAGTATGTCATCTTCTGTTGTAGCTTTTCCTTTATTTAAGGTTGTTTAACACTTATTAAGGTTGTTTGTTGGAACATTCTATGGATTCACTTTGTTGTTTAAGATCTCTCACACCTCAAAGATATGGGTTACTACGAGTTATAATAGTCCTTAATATGCCACTAGATGATTACGCCATAATTGTTATTTTCTTAGTAGGAGGTTTTAATGTGTTTTATTCTGTACATTATTTATTATGTGTGTGTATAATATGGGCATCAGGGTTTTTCGTTCCGTCACAGTTTTCCCTGTTGTAGGTTTGGCCCTAGTAACGGTGGCGGGCATCCAATCGAGCCCTATCCGGTTGGGTTGGATGCATAGCTTGTAGATTCATTTATTCAAATAAATAATAATTTTATTACATTATACCTTGTTTAATTCACATTACCTCATTTATGTATTAACCCTCGTACAGCTGGAAAGTTTCGTCCCATTTAAGTTTTAGGTAAACTTGGGGAGCTTAAAATTATACTTAGTAGACTCAGTTAGGCTGGGTGAGTTGTTACAAAGTCGCAAACAACTATGTCATTGTGGCCATGTCAAGAGGCAGAATTTGTGTTGGCCATGTCATGATACAGTTGGGATAAGTTGATTTATTTGCCATAATTATTATCGACGACGCTGACTTGGCAATTGACATGCTAGGATTGGTCGCATTCTTCCATAACTTGACTTCGGACGACCGGTTGGTGTAGTAGGTAGTGACCCTGCCTGCTAAGCCGATGGTTCTGGGTTCGAATCCCGGTAAGGGCATTTATTTGTGTGATGAACACAGACATTTGTTCCTGAGTTATGGATGTTTTCTATGTATTTATGTATTTGTATATTATATATATCGTTGTCTAAGTACCCGTAACACAAGCCTACTCGAGCTTACTTCGGGACTTAGTCAATTTGTGTAAGAATGACCTATAATATTTATTTATTATTTTATTTATTTATTTATAAGTTACAATGATCACTTCCCAGCAGGTGCCATCGTATAGTATAAAACCAAAGTCGCTTCCCGTTGTATGTATGCATGCTTGCATGCAAAACTTCGCAACGTATTTTGATGCGTTATTTATTCAATAGACAGAGTGATTCAAGAGTAAGGTTTATATGTATAATAATAACCCGTGCAAAGTCGAAGCGGGTCGCTAGTTTAGTATAAAAAATAATTAGTATAAATTATATTTTCTGATTTAACCTTGACGTATCGTTATCTAATCAAACAGCAGATATTCCAGGAAAATTGTATTGTTCCAAATAATGAAATTACGCCCGAACGGGATCCCGGTCAGCAACTACTTTATCTTTGGCCGAACGAGGCCTACTACCGCCAAAATCAACACCGAAAATGTATATCTCCCGCTCTATCACACCGCCTTAGAGCGAGAGATTTAGCTACGAAATTTCGAATTCTTCTTCTCAGATGAAGTATATTTATGAGATTCCCGTCATGTATTTACGGCCTCGGGCGAATGTGACCGAAATCGTAGGTCGTAATCGTAACTAGCCCATATGTCGATAGTTGGGAGCATAACCGCTCGCCCCAAACAGGGGTCCCGTTCCACTCGCGACGACGTATCGTGTAAAGGGTCGCACACACAACTCCTTAAAAGACGACGCACAGTATACGCTGTGACGCCCGTCGACGCGACTCATCCTGATTAGACGCGCTATGTTCATATCACTACACAAAATCTGGAGTATTATGAATAGTGAGCTGCGCCAAACAATATAATTACTATCACTACATAGTATAAAACAAAGTCGCTTTCTCTGTCCCTATTTCCCTATGTATGCTTAAATCTTTAAAACTACGCAACGGATTTTGATGCGGTTTTTTTAAATAGATAGTGTGATTTAAGAGGAAGGTTTATATGTATAATAATAACGCGTGCGAAAAATAAAGCCAATTTAATTTAATTAAAATACTCATCATATAGGTATATAGGTATATTTGTTTTTGCGAGCTTCCAATTGCGTCAAACAAAGTCTTAAAGAGTGATGCCATAGCATTTTTATACTTATAGATGACGTCGTATCGGTTAACGCAAAGTAAGCAAATATCTCGTAAATACAGCATTTTTATTAAGATTAAATTAATAGATATACATCGAGTGAACATACTATAGGACGCGTTAATTTTAAATTGTTCCTCAAACTTTTTTTATTGAATTTTTTAATGTCACTACTGAGAATCGCAATCTCTTTCGATCCTAGTAGGGGAAAAACAGTGTCCCAAGATTTGTTTCTCATTCTATTACCATTATTTTCATAGATTTTGTACGGCGGTGACGAAATGTATGGAAAGTTTGGGACAGTTTCTTCTACTAGCATTGAAAGAGCTAGCGGTTCTGGGTAGAATTCACATGAAGAAATTCCAAACAAAGAAAAAAGTTGTCGGATAACTTTTTTTTTATTTAACTCAAAAAAACTTAGAGATAAGACAGAAACAGTTTGTTGTATTAAAAACTCCCTGTAGCGCTTCAAACTAGTAACTTGCGCGTCCCGTCTGCGTTTGTTGTGCGATAACGTCTTTACACGTGTAGTCGACCCTTTAAGCCGTACGGAGGCAGTAATGGGAAAAGTAGCAGAGTGTATTAGATTGCAACCCTCGGTTGCCACGTCTATAAATATCGTTACACTTCGGAACTTATTAGAAGGGAAGAAGGGGTAAAATTGAATACAGATGCATTTATATTTATGAAGACGTACAGAAGGCCTACCACGAACGAAGTTTCACCTCTCTGTCCCACTTGAGTGAGAAATCACAAGTGCGAAAGGGAGGTATACTTTCGTTCGCGGTTCGTGGTAGGCGCTCTGTCCGCGTGAGTCGGCAGCGAGAAAGTATTTGCTGAATATGATCTAAGGTAAACGGTCCAACGGATGACCCTGACCCGATGGATGACTTTTTGCAGCTTATTTGAAAAAAATAAAGATATCACTATTAATATTATATAGCTCTAGTTACCGTAAATTTAGTAAAATATGGCGCATTGTCATTAGAGATGCAGCGGATATCCGGTCACTATTCGTTATCCGGCCTATCCGGCCATATTTTTGCTAACCAGCCCGATACCGGACGGTGAAATAACGATATTTATTAATAAAGTTTAGGTAAAATCTATCAAATTACAAAGTACCTAATCAATAGTATTTAAAATCAAAGTCAACTTAATGTTTCAAAAGCTCTCAGGAAGTACAAAACCATAAACTATAGGTATAAAATCACTCCCATTAACTAAAACAAGTTTTCTTTAAAATCATGCCTTTAATTAGAAAATACTGTGTAAAAAATGCCCATGCACGCAAATTAATTTGGTCAATAAAAAAAGCCGAAAATTTGGCGGCTGGATACTGGATATTCGGCGGACACAAAGGCCGGCTATCCGTTATCCGGCATCCGGTCAAACCGCTATCCTTTGCATCTCTACTTGTAATACTTAGATTTGTTTATACTTATTTTTAAAAGCTGTCAACACATCGAATCCTCCCTTTTTTTAAGGGTCGGCAACGAGCATGTAACACCCCTGGAGTTGCAGGCGTTCATGGGCTACGGTGACCGCTTACCATCAGGCGGGCCGTATGCTCGTTAGTCACCGTTTTAGTATATTAAAAAAAGTAGGTGTGTAGGTATATTTGTATTATTCGTCTACTAAACTCAAGACAGTCGAACGTCCAGACGAACTCAAGTCTCCCATGCTCGCGGACACTATAGCAAAATCGAACATACTAACAGCTAAGCATCCAATGAATCTTAATGAATCTTAACTCCTTGTAATAAGGTTTACAATAATCTGAGGCGATGGGCCAGGCGCGGCCGGGCGCGGCGTCTAACCCATTAGCAGTGTTTGTATTGCGGGCGGCACTCGCTTGCAACTCGATGACCTAACTATACTAGTGTATAATATACCCCTTATACAGGAGGATTCGTGAGTCGTGAGCAGGATTAACTCCACGATATCAGAGGTTGATAAGCTGTTGTTTCATACTAGACTTAACAAAATTAAAGTTAAATTAAATTAAATTTTAGTTCCTCCCACTTCCACATAGCATCCACCTAGGGTACAGCATTAGTAGCCTCAAGCGGCGCGACCAGCAGGGCTCCAGCCAGAGTAGCGGAGAGCATAGTCCAACGTCCAAAGTCCCTTTTTTCAAAGCGAACGTTCTAAAACGGGAACGTTCACTTGTAATCGGGAAGTACGAGTAAATAAGTCTACTTTTCAACAATTTCTTTCGCTAAAGAGCAAATATTCTTACTCTCGATATTTGGTGAGTTACATTGAACCATTATGAATTACTAGTTGGTGCCCGCGACTTCGTCTGCGCAATATTTTTATAAATTGTAGCCTATGTGTTATTCTGATGTATAAGCTATATCATTATTAAGTTTCATCAAAATCCATTCAGTAGTTATTACGTGAAAGAGTAACAAACATCCAAACAAACTTTCACATTTACAATATTAGTAGGATAATGCATGTGGCTATTGCAATCTATAAACAGCATTACAATTGACAGTTTGTTTAATACGACGTAGGTAATATCGTCGGTCCCTTCGACGTCATTATAACCGGAATACTGTAAGCCAAGATTTACCCGGTCAAAATTACAATACTTTCATAGCCCTTGTAAAAAATGATCTAAGATACATTACAATTTTTAATGTAAATCATAATACACCGTAGACGTCTACGGGCGTAGACGGCTACGGCGTAACCCCTCTACGACGAGCTCTACGCGCATACAACCTTAAGCCAACCACAGAAAATCTATTTTCCATTGGCACCTCACCTATTTACTTCAGCGGTAGCTACGAGGGATTGTCTAGAGAAACATTATTCAATGCTTCTTTCATAACCATGCAACTTTAAATAGGGGTTTAAATTTAAATTTAATTTGTTTAATCCTAGGGGTTAGGCAGGTTGAATAAGGCTTAGTGTTCGCTGTTTAAACAGGGATTTAAATTAAGTTTCAGATATTTGAAAAGGACCAATTAGGCACCGAGCTGAATAGTTTAATTTGATGAATATAGAGCGCAGTACCTATGTTAAAGGAATTAAGACTATTTAATAAAATATGTCATAGGAAAGTTATGTTAAATATGTAGGATTTAGTTATTAATATAAATATTCACATTAAGTACAAAATATCGCATTTTTCAAAGAATTAAAGATTTGTAACGACATTATACGCATAAATACATTAAAAAAATTGACAGCCTAATTAATCAGTTTTTTTTTAATACCACGCTGGTGGCAAACAAGCGTACGGCCCGTCTGATGGAAAACGGTCACGACCTATGGACCACATACACGTTGCCGACCCATTAAAATCGTGTACATTCCTTTTTTGAAGAACCCCATACTGTAATCTTTCGCGAAAACCTCGGCCTAGCTCATTCAACAGCCGGAGTGTCCGCGTGTGGAAATTCCTCTGAAACCAGTTATTTCTGTCTATGCACTTTTCTTAGAAAACCGTCTCTCATTCTGATCATACTTTTAGTACCTAGCTCCGTGATCACAAATAGACACAAGGATACATATGTGAGTTTCATTACCCCTCTTTTCCTACAGTTAAAAATAGGTGAAACCAGATAGGTACCGCGTTTCACCAAGACTCCATATTTTTCTTCATTTTACAACCGCGCATGAACGGGCTTTCAGAGATATTGTAGAAGCACGCAATATCTGGAACTGCTCAAGAATCTTTATTGAAACGGAGCTGCAACGCTGAATTAAGTTTAAAATACAGTATGAATATTGATTATAACAACAATCTAACACGGGACATTTACCATGTAAGAGAGGTATGGGCGCAGCGGATGCAAATCGTTTAGTGTGGTAGGGCACAGCACAACGAATGTCGTCTCGCTCAAATCTGGAGCAGAGTACTTCTGGGGAAGTACCTCCACCTTACAGAAAACCGCAGTTTAGTAACACTAGACCCTACTCATAGTGTTGTGTTTCTGTTGGTGAGTAAGGTCGCCAGAGCTCCAAGAGGATTCACTGTGTTGACAGCTGGGGAACCTCAACTGTCAACACAGCGAATCCTCCTTTTTTTAAGGATCGGCAACGCGCGTGTAACACCCATGGAGTTTCAGGCGTCCATAGGCTACAGTGACCGCTTACCATCAGGTGGGCCGTATGCTTGTTTGTCACCGTCGTAGTATTAAAAAAGTGTATTGCTCCGTGAACACGGTGCAAGTCATTGTAAGAGAATTATATAAGAACTAGTAATATGAAACTGAAGTAGGTACTTATATATAAAACGGCTTGCAGATAGTCATTAATGCAAGTAGGTATACTATACCAAAATAAAGTATAACTAACTCCAATCCGATCGGGGAAGATCTGTCAGTTTCTATAGAAAGAATCACGTGATAGCTCGGAGCCCTCGAACACGATCACGAGACGTTTTCTATAAAACTGACAGATTGTCACTGATCGGATCGGGTTGGTATGACTCATCCTTAATCAAAATATAATATACTTATATAACTTCATCTTCCAAAACGAGGTATTTATATTAAACGACCTATCAGGCGACCCACGGCGGACAAAAATTTCCATTTTAATCACAAAGATTCTCAATAATTTGATCAAAAGCGGCCGTTTATAATCACATCAGAGCAAGGTTACGACAACTTTTCCCGCAAAAAGAGAGGGATTCAGATTTAGGAAACTCTTGTTCATTTATAAATATAAAGATATCATAAACTACAAAAACAGTGATCAAGGCCCCCAGTGAGCAAGGCTCGAATGCTTTCTTATTAATTTGATATTATTTGTTGTTTATTTGTTTTAATATCCCTACAGTTATCGTGAAAAGTATTGTATGCCTCGACCCAAAACGCTATCTTAGATGTACTCGTATCTTAGAAGGCCTTCAATACGGGTCGGCCCTCTTACAAACGTCGGTCTCCGCTCCGCTTCTTAAGCTCTCCAATAACATACGTATACGTTACACGCATATACGTTACATATGAATGATGTGACTTACGTTACATTTGATGTAGTAGGCGGACGTTTCTTGAGATAGACTTACCTGTAATGAAATTAAATAACATTATTTAGATTAAATAGAATAACCACAAAAATACTGTTACTTTGCTATTCCGCCAAACGTGCTAGTCAATTAGTGCCAACCTGTTATACCTACTTGCGTATTTATTGCATGCAATTAATGTATGTTTTGCGGCGGGAGGGTGGGAACATTAATGGTATGCAAAAAATACGCAAGTAGGTATAACGGGTTGGCGTTAAACGCGTTTTTGACACTATATTTAGTTTAGTTTAGTTCATTTATTTCACGAAGAAAATTACATATACAATTTAGTTTTAATGTCAAAGTATACAAATTCTCATCATGGTCGTCGAACAGCGAGCCCTTCGAGCCCTTTACTGTACTCGTTTTCACATGGAGCTGATAGGATGAGAGTTGTCACTGTCAATCAAATAAAGTTACTTGTGCAATAAACACTTGTGTTCGAAACGTAGGGTCATGATGTTAATAAATATGCGCGATTTGACCATTTTAAAATATTTAATTGTATTTAATAATCGCGGTAACAGAAGACAACATTAATAAACACACGTAATAGAGGAAAACCGCAAAAACAAAACGATTGGACAAATAAGTTTCCTCAAGAAAACTCCGTCTTGGCCAGTTTTTATTCTTCAATAACTTTCAAAGGGTGTTTTAATTACTAGTTTAATCAAGTGTCGCATGCAGCACCTAGAGGCTGCATCGTCATGTTTAAACGACACAACACTATTCATCTGCCAAATAAAATCTAACCGTATCAGCATTACATAGAGTACCAATCAGCTTGCATCTGCAGTAACACGAGAATGTACCTCTGATGTCATAATGATTTAACTCCACCGCCCCTTCAACCATAAATCAACCTTTTTAGATTCCCACAGGGTGTATATTAGATTGAAGGTACTACAATGTCGATCCCGTGACACGAGATAAGGAAAATTGAATTTAATGACGTTAAGTGCAGGGTTTGTTTTAGAATGAAAGGGAATGGTGCCGATTCCGTCGGGAGGGTGAAATTGATTCAATTTATTCGCAGAGGAAGCGGGATTATTTGTCTATACTTTAAAACTGAAAACATGTATTAGCTAGAACTTAGAGCTCATGCATAAAATATATTACATACAGTTAAGTTAACCAAGGGTCAAACACTCTTTTTTTTCATATCGAATACGAAGAAAGACAAATTCAGGTGTATTCATAAAATATATCTAAAAAACATAGCCTTGTAGTAGGTATAAGAGTTTCTAAGAAAATTATTCTAAAATTAGTTTCAATGTATAACTTATAGATTTGGGAGTTAAATATCAGAATGGAAATCATACATTGCATCCATTTGAAACCGATTTTTATTGCAATTAGTAAACTTAAAAAAAATATGCAAATTAAAGTAATTGGAACGTAAAACGCTCTAGGGTGGAAACGTATAATTTTCCACCCTAATAACGATAACAATGTTACTTTGCTATTCCACAAAACGTGCTAGTCAATAAGAGGTCGTGCCTACCCGTTATACCTACTTGCGTAATTTTTGCTTAACCCGCAAAAATAAATACGCAAATCAAAATAAACCAAACCACCACCAATAATACAAAACTCGACACGTGTTTGAACTTCACTCGTCGGACGCCAGAACGAGATCTCCTGCATCTCCTGAGGATGACTCGTAGAGAGGCGAAATATCGACATGGTTAGGTATTATACAAAATAATTTTCTCGTTTTACCTGAACATTTTACCTGAGCAATTGTCTTTCTTTTATTCTAAAATACCATGTTACGGGCGATTACGCACAAAAAACTCACTTCCATTATTTATCGTTAATAGGGTTTACATTTTCTCGTTTTAAATCACTCTCCTTTAAAAGCGTTTTTTCTCTGCTCCAATATCCATTAATTACACTTCAATACTCAACCATTTTTAACAAAACTGAAGCAACAGGCCGTTTTTAGAATCCTAAAAGAAGGGTTTATAAATACTTTTTCAGTGTGATATAACGCATATTAGTATCATAATCATTTTCTTTTATTATCTAAAACAGCATTTCTGTTGTCTAATAGAATACTAATTGTATGTATTTAAAAAAAAACTCGATTTAAAAATCAGTCGAAATTGAACTTTTTTTTGCATAAGGTCATTTTTTTTCGACATACCGTCTTCACACACACCTTTTACACCTTCCCTGTAATAAGTTACGAAGTGTATAAATATTAATAGACTAATTTCGTATAATAATATATAGATACGTGACTGTATCTATATATTATTATACGAAATTAAAATTAATACCAAAGAATCATTCATACTAAGCACTTGGTTAAAATTATGTATAATTTCATATCAGAACCATTTAGTAGTATAATTATCTTGTCAAAGCTATTCATAATAGCAGTTTATGTGATTGTATATACAGAAAGGCGCGCGCAATCTCTTGCTGTTTTTAAAAAACTGCTTAAAGAGCATTACCTGTCTCTCCCGTAATATATACTATATAGACTTACCTATCATTTATTGTCTTTCTATCTGCTTCTTTTTCACTGTATGGCTTGTATGTTACTGTTATAAGAATATTATATATATATATATTTATGTAAGTTTATGTATGTCTATTTATACTATTCTTATATGTGTATGTTTATTGTTTTGCTTGATTTGTGTGATTGTTAAGTGCATTTCATCCTTTTTTTTTTTTGCAACGCCTACTCTTCAAGGATACGTTTTTAATGTTTCCGCTACCCAAAGGTTGTCTGGAAGAAATCGCTTTTTAGCGATAAGACCGCCTGTTGTTTGCCTCTGTGTTAATCAAATGTTTGTACCTTGTAAATGTTTTGTTCTTTCTCATGTACCGAGGTGTGCAATAAAGAGTATTCTATTCTATTCTATTCTAAAGGCATTAAAACCTGAGTGTGGGTTTTAATGCCATATGATGAAACGAGGCGTCACCCGTGTTTCATAATAAGATCACACGAGTGTTTTAATGCCTAATTATTTACAATTACATACACTGCTTTATATACGCGCATATCATGATTTCTCCATGATTGACATGATTATTATGGGGGTCTTTATGCGGTTGAACGCATTATTGCGGGCTAATGATATAACTATATAAAAAAAATCATTAAAAGGATATATTCATTATAATTCGTGGCTTGTAATATGAAGACATACATTTTCAGGCGCGGGGAGGCATAATAAACAAATGTAGGTAGGGAGCGAGGAAAGGACATAATTTATTGACATTACATTTTTCCACACTTTAATGGTGGTTTATTTAGACTAATAGAAATAATCAATGTTCTTGAGGGAAGAATTCACAGTATTTTCACGGCAACTGTACCTATAGGTATAAAATTTAATAAACATTTATTCTCGAAATATATACAGTAAGTGTAACTTACCTAACTACCTACCTTTACCTACCTTAAATCTAAAGTAGGTCCTTGAGGCATTGTACCTATGATGCTGGCGGCATTTCCTCGTTGTAAAATAGTACATTACGATACAAGTGAGAATAGGAAAAAAATTGCAATGAGAGGCGATAGAATAAAACACGACCGAAGGGAATATTTTTAATCGACACGAGTTGCGAATTACCTATTCGCACATGTACATGACGTTTTACAGTAGATATATAGCACCATATGTACTGTAAAGTTAGTTTCCCTTTGTTGTTTAAAAAAAAAGACCAAGTGCGAGTTGGACTCGCGCAGGAAAGGTTTCGTGCCATTATCAACTTTTTAATAGATGAAAAAAAAATGTTTGTATGGGAGCTTTTTTTTAATTACTTTATTTTACATGAATATGTAAATAAACATTCTGTGAATATTTCAAGAGTCTACCGGTTGCCGTTATGAATATCGAGCAAAAAAGTCACATATTCTGTTTTTTATTGTGTTGTTACAGCGATAGCAGAAAAACATGATCTGTGGAATTTTCAACTGTCTAACTATCACGTTTCAGGTGATACCGCTTGGTGATAGACGGACGCGGACGGACGGACAGTGGAGTCTGAGGATCCCCGGGTTACCCTTTGGGTATGGAACCTTAAAAACATTACGACAGCATACTCTCTCTTCAGTCGGTCCCTCATGACTGAGGATCGTGACCATCATGGCATTTTATTCTTCACAAATTGCCGCCATCGGTTTCTGTCGGTGGCCATCCTCACCGTGGTGTAGAAACGGGATGTGTAAGTCCTTCAATTGATCGGAGATCGGCCTCGCGATCTCATGCCCTCGACGTTGCCTAGTACAGTTTTTCAAGGCTTTGGTCTCCACGCCTGGCAATGTCACCAAAATAGATGGCATACAGTGGAAAGCATACAGACGACAGCATACAGGCGTCATCAAATAGATAAGGTCGGTCGAGGCGACCAAAATACGAGTACCTGAACATGACATTTGGCAAATAAATCCACCAATACTACAATTTTCTATTTTTTGTGTAATTAATACATAAACAATGTTCAAATATTTTGTAGTATCTTAGATTTTTTGAATGAACATTTTAATACAAGGTTTTCAAAGATATGACCTAAATAAATTATGTAAGGTTTATTCATATAAAAAGGGTGCGGCCATTTTGAATTGCGAGGTGTCGAACAATGGCGATACAGACAATGCCGCGTAATGCGCGGACCGGCCATCTGGATGAAGTTGTACCACAGTGAACCAAGCTAGTCCTTAAACATCGATATCTTAGGCTGCGGTTTACCAAATTTTTATTCCGAGAATAACGCTTACTCTCAGATAGTAACGCCAAATTACTATGGGATTTTGACATTAGTATCCAGGAGTAAGCGTTACTCTTGGTTAAAGTTTGGTCAAATCCAGCCTTCAAAAATATAAAAAGACCGTGAATACCGTGATGTTCTTTGTCAAGCAATGACTTTTGAATGAGATTTGAACTAAGTATTTCATGAAAATATATTTGATAAAAATAGTTATTGTGATTTAAGAGGAACGACCATTTTGGATTGAGTGGTGACCCACAATTATTTATTGAGGGTTTTGAATGCACTTGACTTATGGTGTAACAAACGCCAAAAAATATTTTATTTATTTATTTAGGCAACGAACAGTCACAATGAAAAATCACACAAGGTAAATCGCTTAGTAATAGACCTAGAGTGCCTATAGGCGGTATAAACGAACAACAGCTAATTCAATGCGTTTATATTTTACGAGTTCATCATATCAGACCGGTACAAAGTGCTACAAAATTAATCACAAGAAGACAATCTTGCATGAGGCCATTCATCGCATGGTCCAACTAAGGCAGGTCACATTATGGTCGACGATGGACTCAAAACCCGGCTTGAGGAGGTCTCTTGTAATCGCCGATTGGCGAGTTTTACTCTCTCTATGATTGTAATAGAAATGACTTGTACATATTGCATGAGTCCATCCATCAAGGGATGGTTTTATACATTACGTCCAGCGATGGACCCAGAGACGGGTTTGAGTGGATCTCTTATAATAGCCGATTTGCGCAGATTCAACCCCTTACTCCCCAGAGAGGTCGCATTATACACGGTAATTCAACTGTTTTTACTCCCCTTTTTGTAAACGATTATAAATTTATCTTTTATTTAATTTTGGACTAAATGGTTTACAAGTAAAGAATATTTGTTCTGGATTTGTTATATATATCATCGTCTGGTGCCCACATCACAAGCCTGTAAGCTCAATAAGGCTTGTGATGTGGGTACTAGACAACGATATATATAATACATAGATATAATATATATAATTTTGTTACTTTTAGCCTCAGGAATACGCTGTTAAAATCTCTCGCAATGCTCACCGTGTATAATAGATAGATGCATATAAAAACTTAAATACATACAAAACATCCATAACTCAGTAACAAATATTCGTGATAAGAATAAGAATATTTATTTCAGACCAGGTCCATATACATTTTACACATTTTAACTATAATAATAATAACACACACAAATAAATGCCCTGACCAGGATTCGAACCCAGGGCCTTTCGTAGGCAGGGTCACTACCGACTAGGCTAGGCCATTAAACAAGTTAGTTCAGTAATTAATTACCAACACTTAAATATTCCAATTCCATCCAGACACTCATTAATTAAAAGCTAAGATGAAGCCATTTGCATTCACAACAGCACATTTTACTTTTCTGAGGATTAGCGAAATTTCCATACGATATACCTTTATGCGATTATACACCTAAAGACTTAAAGGCAAGGTTGAATATCGGTTGCGGGGGAATGGTAAAGGGCTCTCAAGTAAGGACAGCGTAATGAGGGAGGGTAAGATTGGACACAGACTACCCTCCATGTCTTCCGCACTATGGAGCGTGTCAAAAGCGGGAGATTTTGTTTTGCCAAGAGCCCATGGAGCACTGACACTTCTCCATACAAATTTTGTAAACTTACTCGACTGTTTCCTCCTTGGTTTTCGAAGATAGAGCAATGATCGTTTCAAAACAGAATTATAAAAACTGCTTTGCCTTTTAGATATTTTTGTTAAAAAAAAAAGCAAAACAGTTCGAAATATTAGGTGAGAAAAACCAAGGTGGGTTTTTAGTACTCTATTTAATTACTAATCTTTTTTACTAAGTACTCTTTTTAATTGCCCAAAAGTATCATGAAATGTGAATTGTTTAATATGAGACGTAAGACTATATACGGGATTGTATGCGACATTACGAGGTTTTTAGGGATAAAATGGTACCTTATATCATTATCATCAGCATCGGATGCATTTTGATATGAAATGGTGTATATTAATCACAGTACATCTCGCTTACAGTTTGTAAACTTAAAAATAAATCAACAGTTACCTAAACTGATATGGCGTAGCAAACTGCGTAGCGGCCGCGGCTCGAGAAACGTGATTGGTCTAGGAAGCAAGTGATCTGTGATTGAAGAACTATACGCTCTGAGAATTTGTAAAAAACGCGAATTCGAGTATTGAAATTCTACTCTCGAGTAAAGTGTGAACGAGTGGTCCTATTGGGCTCGCTGTACGAACATACCAGGTTTTTTAATACATTATGTGTACAAATATACCGTGATTTCATTTAATCCGTTATATTCGAGACGTTGCTATGTACGTTAATAGAAGCTACAAGGTATATCGCATTTGGTCGAATTGGAAAAAAAAACTAATATGCTTTATACTTAAAAAAAATGTCCCAAAAGTAACCTTAAAAATCTCTCCTTAAAATTCTTCACTATTAAGATTTTATTGTAATTAAACACTAGTTAAAACTATTATTTTTAAGTAGACACGCCACGACCAATACCAGATTTCTCAGAAATAATGGGAAAATGGGAAACATTCCTTACCTCGGGCGGGACTCGAACCCGCGACCCTGCAATACACGCCCATCACTCTACTACCGAGACTCACACTCTACTATTTTTCCATAAATTTAATTACAAACGTTATCTGCCACCCCCATATGCCCACATACAATAAAGCACCGAATTAATAAACATTCCCCAATAATATTATAATATTATACAAGAATAATATTATGGATGGATGCCACAGATATTCACACAGTTCCCAAACAGAGTTTCACGCGGCCGAGTTCTAAAACCTATTTTTTCAAGTCAGGGGTAAAAGTACAACCATCAAGGAGGTGTCGAAGCAAAACCAACAAGAAAGCACTTCGAACCAAATCAACATCAAGAATAATCCCACGCCACGTTCAAGGTATTTATTTTATATGCCTCCGTCCCGCATAAGGAAACTCAGAACCCTTACCATGAAATTTTACCTATACGTATGCGCTCGCCAGCGTGAACTCACTCAGCAAAACATCAAATATTTGATAAACCGGTTGTATCTGTAAATAAATTTAATCGTAGATAGTATTCCTCAAACCTAACAAGTTTTGTTCAACAACTTATAAAAATTATGTACTCTGGCTTTAACTTTTTATACAAACTAAATACTATTTCTAAGCCTAATTGAAGTCTCTTGTCATTGTACAAAAATGACAAACTTCGTAGTAGGTACAGTCAAGTGCAAAAATATGGTTCGACATAATTGACTCATAAATATGGTACTACGCTCTTATTACACCGTCATAAGGTGCTATGGGACATATTTTTCAGTAAGATGTGCACCAGCACCACCATATTTTTACTTTACAGTGTAATAAAAATCAAAGCATACGTTATTTTTAAAAGTCTCCGAGCAAACGTTGTTCATTTTCAGGAGTAGTATCTACTCTTCTTCTTCTTCTTCCTGCCCCTCTTCCCATTTTAACTGGGGTCGGGCCTCCTTGTACGTAGGCGCCAGGATCGTCTGTCCTGGGTTGTCGATGACGAGATATTCAGGGCTTTTAGGTCCTTCTCCATTCTTGTCCACCAAGTGGAGACTGATCTTCCTTTACCACGAGGTTTTGTTGGGATGTTTAAAGCTGTTTTCACGGAGTAATTGTCATCTCTCCTACTTATGTGACCGAACCATCTGAGCCGGTTTTCTTTTAGCTTCTCTGCCACTGGAGCCACTTTAAATGATCCTCTGACGTACTCGTTGCGAACCCTGTCCAACCTCGTTATGCCACCCGCCCAGCGCAGCATTTTCATATCTGCTGTATGGAGTTGGTGTTCGTGCTTTTTAAGGGTGGTCCAGCACTCTGACGCGTATGTCATCGCAGGTCTGACAGCAGTTTTATAGATTTTGCCTTTAGTTTTTATGGGCATTTTGTTATCGCAGAGTACGCCAGATAACGATCGCCATTTTAACCAGGCCGTGTTCACTCGATGGCTCACATCTTCCTCCACACGCGCGTCTGTCGTAAGCATTGATCCGAGGTATTTAAAACGTGAAACTTTAGGTAATGCAGTATCGTTAATAAATATGTCGCAACCTGTTTCTTCTTCGCCTCCAAAGTCACATTCCATAAACTCGGTTTTAGTGCGGCTTACTCGCAGGCCGTGGCGTTCTAACTCGTTAAGCCATATGTTGAATGTGTTTTGTAGCTCTGATGGTCGGAGTAGTATCTACTATTAAATGTATTGCTCCTGGCCTAGTCGGTAATGAACGGCCTCCTAGCCTCGGTAGTGACTCTGCCTACGAAGCAGGAGGTCCTGGGTTCGAATCCTACTCAGGCCATTTATTTGTGTGTTTATCATAAATATTTGTTCCTGAGTTATGGATGTTATCTATGTATTGAAAAACTGATTTAAAAAACTGTTCGAGCCTCCGCAAATACCGCATAATACTCGTAAGTAAGATTAAAAGTAGAGGTTAATACACAGTCGGTTTTATCGCTAACCTGCGATGTCTCCGAGATAAGTTATGAATACTAGCTTTCGATACACAAAAAAAACTAGCTTTTTTTCATATGAATTAAATATAATAATATCCAGATGAAATTATTATGATATATTTAATTTTGAGGTTTCGTGATTGCTCGTTTTAATGGATCGCGTGGGCTATAGCGTTTTTAGGTTAAAAAACTCAAATATACTTAGTACTCAAAAGTTATTTCACATGTGCTATAAGCAAACGATATATGTGTCAATGAATTTACGTCAGAGGTCTAAAGTAAAGTTAAGTAAATCTCATGGTAAGGGCACAGACCCTTACAAGATTCCATTTATCGATGTTCCTCCTCCTATGAAGCTTTTATTTCTAATAGTTACAGTATGAATAATAGCAGAGAACCGAAAGCAATTTATGAAATAGGTTAATACATAAATACAGTTGATAAATTGCGGAGGAATCCGATAACAGTAAGCGATTTGTGGATATAACTAGGTAACTATTCTTCGGTTTTATATACAATAGACATATAGTGTGACAAGCAGGCGAGAGCAGAACAAGTTGGATAAAGAGCATCATACTGTCTCTTTCTTACGCTAGTTTTACCAACAAACTGCATTGCAGTTTGGCAGCTAGTATTTTGAGTACAAATTGTTTGTTTACTTCATAAAATAAACTAATAAAAAAAACTACGCAAAATAATTGACCCCCCCTCCCCCACCACACAAACGCTACGCTACGCTAAACGCTAGGTTTGCCTACGATTTTTTGCCTACCATTTTGGCAAACAAGCAACGGCCCGCCTGATGGAAACCGGTCACCGTAGCCTATGGACGCCTGCAAGGGGCAACGATTACTTAGACATATTATATACCTAATATTGGCGCTGCGTGTTGAGTGGCAGCATGTTAATAAGTTAAATGGCATATTGTTTTCTGTTACCGCGATTTGAAATAAAACACTTTAGAACGGATTATTCGCTTTTATTGACATCATGACCCTACGTTTCGAGCCCTTTACAGCACAGGTTTTCACAGGGTTAAGATGATGTCATCATCAATCATTCATTATCAATAAAGGCGATTAATCCGTTCTAAAGTGTTTAACTTAAATGAAGTTAAATGGCTTCGGAGTGACAAGACAAAAGACAATCTATGATCCTGGTAAATATAATCACATCGCGACGCACCTGGTGTGAAGATAAGGAAGCCCGATGGTAACCTATGGATATATAGCCCAGGAAAGATACGGTTTTGACCAAGTGGGTCTAACGAAGCTAAATTTTAACGAGTTCTCATGTCTCCGGGGCGTGGCCAGGCTCAGGCCAGAAGATATGAGCGCCGCGCCGGCGCGCCGCCGCCGCCGGTAAAAAAGCTCGCGCCGCCGCCGCCGACGCCTCCACCGGCGTGGAATCGGCGTGACCTTGATGAGGCATACGGAAATTACACTTATTTTGGAACTTTAAAAATTGAATGTTTTTAATAGCTAAAGTCGTTGTAAAAGCCACCTTTCGATGTTTTGACGAATATTATGTTTAATACTATTTAATTATTGATTTTAAAATCAACTTTCATCCCGGCAATGTTTTTTATACACGATGATTTTTAATCAGTGATCGGATACTATTTTGTCTAACTCAGTAATTGATGGGAATCACGTTGCAGTGGAAATTACACGGATTTTGTTAAATCAGAATTTTAATTTTGAGATAAAACTTATCCTTGAATGATCCTTCTCCATATTTAATTTATACATATGGTATGGTTGACGCACTGATACGACAAAGCGTCTGGACTACACAGTGGAACGTCAACCAGCCCCCTTTTACCGTATGTAAAAGGAGTGTCAGATAAGGTTGCTAATAAAATAAGAGAGAAAACTGTTGGGGATGAAGATAGACTACGGACGTCGAGGGACAGTTTCTTACTTGAACGTCCAGTGTTGAGTTTACAAAATAGTAGCTATGGTAGAACCTACATAAGACAAACTAAGCGTACAATCGCACGCCGTATAAAAAAACACATACAAGCGTTTAAAAACAACGAACTCAGAAAATCAGCAGTCGCCGAAACCGAATATCTTTTGGAGGCAGGAAAAAATCGCTGGATTGAGTTACATAACCCTCAGGTAATGTCAACAGGCAATGGCGTGTATGGTGTGATGGCGTGGCAGTGATGCTTCTGTGCTCAACAGGATAAAAACCGGTAGTGATCACCGAATGGTCAGTGGTTCACTGAATATAAATATTATACTTGAAAGGTTCAATCTGACGGAGTTCGGTTTCGGACGCCAAGCGGAGCGGACGCATCCCAGTATTCCCAGTGTCCTCGAAACAATAGGCGACCGTCACCAGATGTTTCTGCAATAACGCCGACGAAAGTGCCTCAAGTGCACGTACGATACGACATTCCCGCGCGGTGTATTCTCGACTCATTACAGAATCACACGAGAAGTGTCAATAGGTTTAATTAACAAGTGTACCTACTAGTGCTGCAGTGAGTGCTATAAAATAGTCTGCAGTCCGTGTCCACTCCAACCGCGGTGACAGAGAGCAGGCGCAGACCAACTTCAAAAACGTGTACATAGCTGTCTGCAGTTACTCCATTGACAAATCCGGTGAGGACGTTCCTTTATTCTTATCTCTCATAGGCTTTAGCGCTCCCAATCTAGATATCGCGCACATTAGCCGTGCCACTTAGGACTTCAGCCAACTACAATAATCGTAACCTACTCAACTAGACCTAGGTCCCTTTTCCACCTGTTAATACCGACACCTTCGCATGTACGTAGCCTAGAGTCAATAAGTTAGCCTAGCTACCAGTCTTACACACCAGAAACAACCGGGAAATATCGCATACATAGGTTCATACCTATTCTGCAAGACTAAATTTCAGGGGCCTAACTTAACACTCGCGGTATGATAACATAAAAACAAATAACTCCCCTGGTAACAGATACTTACCTACAAGATTCATCCCTACCGCGGCCTTTACATCTCTCGAACAGTACCTGTTAATAACATTTTTCCAACAAACTAATAACCTGAAATATCACAGGCTGAGTCCAGGTACCCACATTACGAGTAACTAGCTCATATTTAGAAACACAAAACAGCGCAGAAGATAAAACACCAATTAAAAATCCGCCACTCCCCAACCAAGTCCTATATTGTAACTTACCGTGCGAAATTAAGCAAATAATTACATAGCAACTTATTGACATAAAGTTTTGCCTGAATCCTACGGAAAGTTAATAAAAGACCAGAAAAGGAAACCTACGTCCCAAAACACATAAATCGCGTTCTAAAGCCAAAAAATAATAATTGTGCAAGCTTTCCCAGAACCCGAAATCAGATACTTACCCTTTAAACACAATTAAGAGTCAACTTAAGACAACGAAAAATAAAAAAATAGAAACTAATAAAAAAAAGGATAGTACCAATTCTGCAAAACAAAAACTGCCATAAATATTGCACCAAAAAAAAAATTCGAGACTCCTTACTCCGAACTCTCAAAACAGACCAAGTGCAACCACATGTGGCAACTACCAATAACTTGAAACTAGACCCTTTTGTAGCAATAGTTCCTGTCTCTATGCCCATTGTTTCACCACAGTCGCGTGTCAGAGTCGCCGAGTTAAAAGATAACCATTGCTTCCTCTGTAATAAATCCCTTTTTTTTGACGTGGTTGTGTTGTAGGGGCAGCTGCGTAATACAATACAAGTACATTGTTTTGCTTGACAACAACCCTAGCATGTCTTAAGTTTACATTAGGTTTTAAACAAAGGTCAAACGCGCATCAAAAGATCACATCCAATATTTTATTCAAATACAAATTAAGCAACACGCCCGAGCTTTTGTTTAATAAACCAAATCGGATTTAAGAAACAGCCAACTCACAAGGAGATCTACCCGATACCTAAAGACGGCAACTGTCTATACAGAGCCATAGCAGACCAACTAAATGCAGTACTAGATAAGAATATCGATCTTGTCGAACTTCGACAGACACTTGCTAATCATCTATACGTCGAGAAAGACGACAGCGACATCCGACTAGCACTCAACGGTAGAGATGCTTGGTGTTTCCAAATGCCCTCCAAAACGAAAAATACAACACATACTTCAAGGAAAATCAATTACGAAAACTATTAAAGTACGTAGGCTATCCTACTACGGCCACATATTCCGACGGCCTAAACCACACCTCTTTCACGCAGCCTTGGAATACAGGGAAAGCAAAAGAAAAGTGGGCAGGTCAATTTTCACATGGCTCGACTAGTTGGACCATGATATAACCCGCTACACAAAAAAAAAAAGCCAAACATACTAGAAACATAGCGCAGGACAGAGAAAAATTCAAGAAGAAAGTGGAAACTATCTACAAACAACCGGAGACTGACACCGAGTCTGAGCCAGACGAGACCAATCAGCCACAGGCAGGTCAAAATGAATGAAGCACCCAACTAACTATGCATCAAAGATTTAAATCAAGTCAATCGACTTAACCGCAGTCACTATCCCTCTTGTATATATCTACACATGTATATGTCTATCTTTCCCTATTACTGGGCACGATGCAAGTATTCGGTCTGGTTCTCACTCCCGTCAACTCCCCTCCTTAACTGCACAAGCCCTACACTCCCAACCTGTATTTTTGGCCCACTGGTGTCTCGGGCAGGAGGGCCAGTTGGGCAGGCCAAGGCGGCAGACGATGGAGAGAATATGCAAGAAGGCCCGGATACCCGTCCCATCTCGGACGGGTTAAGTCCGGACGGAGGTTGTTAAACCGCCAAATTATACGCCTCTGACCGACCGACCCGGACCGTACTGGTACGTACATTCGAGCAATCTCGACTAGGCTCTCCGTCCCTTCCTCCTTGGTGTGACCAGCGCCTCCGCGTCCTTGCAGCTGAACGGCTGGCTGGTGGCGTCAGTTAACGAAACGAACGATAACGATAACGATATACTTGAAAGGTTCAATCTGATGAAGTCTACGCGCTCCGACCCACCCAACCCAAGCCCACGTTCAAAACCCCGAAAGCTTTCAACTCGAGCTCTCGAAGCGCTTTTCTTGCCTAAAGAACTTTGTTTCAGTTGACGAGATTAACGACGGGCTAGTGGAAACTGTGCACGTCGTAGGGTCTAAGTTCTAAGACCTCAGAAATTGACCGAGCAAACCTTAAAACTCATGGCTACAAGACGCTCCGATGGCTACAGCTGCAGTCTCCAGATGACGCTAAAACATATAGGTAGCTCAACAGACGTATATATAAGTCCTTGCGACATGATCTGCGTCCCTTTAACACTAACGGTGTTAAAGAGACTATTGAGCGAAACCAAAGGACAAAGGAAAAATCTGTTGGGCAAAGCCAGCTGAAAAAGTTGAAATGGGAAGACGGCAGCATAGCGTCAGCAAAATCAGAGGCTTTAGGTGAGATCGAGAGGTTCTATGGACAATTATACACCGGTCGCAAAACCCGTTGACAGCTTGGTAGGAGACTCAAGAGCCAGGCTGTCCAGACACTACACCGAAGATATCCCAGACATCAGTTTGTACGAGATTAGGATGGCCCTAAAGCAGCTTAAGAACAACAAGGCGTCGGGCAATGGCGGAATCACCACAGAGCTTCTGAGAGCGGGTGGAACACCGGTACTTAAAGTCTTCCAGAAGCTCTTTAATTCCGTCTTGTCAGAGGGCAAAACGGAACAGAGGAACATGGAACAGAGGCGAGGTGGTGCTGTTATACAAAAAATGGTGACAACAGCCTTTTGAAGAACTACAACTCATCATGCTCCTGAGCCATGTTTATAAACTGTATTCAAGGGTCATCACGAATCGTCTCGAACACAAACTTGATAACTTCCAGCCTCCCGAACAAGCCGGATTCCGACGAGGCTATAGTACCATAGACCACATCCATACGCTATGGCAATACAGAAGACCGAAGAGTATAACTTGCCACTATGCTTAGCGTTTGTGGGCTATAAGAAAGTCTTCGATTCGGGGGAAATATGGGCGGTCCTTGAGTCTCTTCAGCCATGCCATATTGACTACCGGTACATCGAAGTGTTGAAGTGTTTGTATAGTAACGCCACAATGTCAGTTCAAGTACAGGAGCAAAGCACGAAGGCGATTCCGTTGCCAAGAGGCGTAAGACAGAGAGACGTTATCTCTTCGAAACTGTTTACTGCAGCAATGGAGCTCCTGGAATGGCAAAGACTTGGCATCAACACAAACGGCGAATACATCACTCACCTTCGATTTGCCGACAATATCGTAGTCATGGCAGGTCGACAGAAGAACTCAGCATGATGCATGATGACCTCAACCGAGTTTCTCAACGGGTAGATCGCTACGGCAGGTAGACCACAAATAAAAATTCGCAGTAAATCAGTTACACCGTGAACATGGCGCTGGTGGGAACTCACAAAAGCAAATACCTACACATGGTAAATATCTTGTTTTAAATATCTCGTCTTAAATATTATTATAATATAACTCTTTCTCATCACGGAACAATGGTGATTCGGATCTTTGGGAGGTGTACGCGGAGCCAAAACCGACACGCAGAGTCCCTTTAGATCATTTAATGAAATATAAGGAGAACATCGAGCAGCTTATGCACCTGTCCGAGTCATGGAACGCACGCAGAGGCAACACCCGCCGTATGTATGGACTATCCAGAATTATTGGAATCTAAAATATACTGGACTATAAGGTGGATGGGGTGGATGGGCTCAAGGGCAGTATCAGTATGAGGGCAGGGGTAGAGAGGTGTCCCTGGACTTTAAACATACATATAGCCAAGTGGTAGCCAAACTTTGGTTTATAGATCTACCCTGGAGAACACCCCACCCCACCCTGGACCCCACCTGGACCCTTCGCGACCCCACCCTGGACGGCTATTTAAGGCAAGCCAGAGGCAGAGGACTTGGGCGGATGACAGAGCCTCCTCAGGAGCGCTCAGGTACGTGGGGTCACTACTCCCCAACGACTCGCAGCCAACTGCCGTGCGTAGACTGATTCGAAACCAATGGGCGATGGGATCGTCAAATCCCTTCTTATACCATATCAATATTGTTTTTCACTGTAAATATTTTTCCAATAGATACTTTTATCGAAGCGTAATCATTCTGCATGTTAATCGAGCAAATACTATGACTTCTATATTTTTATGTGTTGAGATTTGTTTCAAATATTGTTACATTATTTGACGTTCGAATTTGTAAAATAATCAATTATTTTACTACAAGATGATTATGTAACGCATAATTAAAGAAATTAGTGATATTTCTTGACTTTTAATCCTATAGACAAGTGTTTTCAAGGCCACGCCGCCGATTCGCCGCCGCCGCCGATTGATTTTGACCGGCGCGCCGCCGCCGACCATTTGGTCATCGGCGCTCATATCTAGGCCAGAGACGCATTGTGATTGGCTAAAGCGCGCGGTAAGCGATCGTGTGACGCGGCTCTAGAGAGGAGTATAAGTCGATAAACTGTTATCCATTGATATTTGATGCGCTCTGAATATTAATAAATACAGTAAAATCCCAGGACAACCAAATCAGTCGTGGTTAAAAATATTGCAGAAAACGATGTGTAACAATAGTTATAATCATGACCATATTAAGTATATTGACGTTAAACCCGTGTGTATGCGTTACGTATACGCATACGCATTGCCTTTCGCAGGGGCGCATGGCACTTTGATAAAGTAACCACAAGATGATATTGTATTGCAGGTTCCAAACGTGGTGTGTAGTATGGGTCATTTTTGATTAATCAATTACCTCAAACCACGTTATATCTTCCAAGTAAATGAACTTTCAAACTTTAGAGTGTTATTTTAAAGTCAAAATTCTATGAAATAATGACATTTACTTAACACTTTCATAGTTCGTGCTATCAAAATCTAGGAAACTCAGGATAGACAGACCCTCATACTTTATAGATCTAGTTTCATTGAATGTAAACAAATATTTATGATTCAAGATCATTGCATAATGAGCCATCCTCCAGCTAACGTTAATAACACGTTGAAGAATATCCAAGCATCAAATTATCCAAGCGTTCTGAGCAGGTGTGAGGTGAAACAGAGAAGACCCGTAAGTATTTTAATTTCCGACATATGTACAGAATGAGCCCTGCTATTTACTGTTAAGTACACACTTAACAGTAGCAGGACTCATCTGTATAAAGGTCGGAAATTATAATAGACCCTGGAGGGAAAGTGCCTTAAAACCTTAAGTTAGCTCGTTTTACTCAAGGGGAACATAAAAAACTGCTTTCAAAGTATTTTTGATTTTCGCTTGTCTCGCCTAGGAGTCGAATTCAATACAAATTAAAATAAAAACGTTATTGTATTACACTTGTCCATACAGTTAATTTCAATGGTAAATTTTCTCTCAGAAACATTTTAGTCTTACACTCGTCGGACAAAAAACCTTAAAATTGAATAGATAAAACATAAGTCGTTTGTATTTTTACGCCTACTATGTAATTTAAAAACATTTTTCAATTTGTTTTAATGACATTATTTAGATTGTTACCTGGAATCAGATAAATACAAATATTCAAAGATAAACCATAAATAAAGACGTCTCATCAAATATACCCATAAAAACAAAAATTTTGGACATAAAACTTTAAAAAGTTTGGGTTTTAACATACTCGATGTTACCCTTGATTTTCTAAAACGAAACACTACAATAATAAATAGATACAGATACAAAATAAATTTGTGTATTACACAAACCTACCGGAAACCGAAAATGTTATTTCTTATTTGAGTAAAATCAAGCCAATCATTTATCGACACACATCGGCACGGGTGCATCGCTTCTCTAGTTAGCGGCAAGGCACAAGCGGCCGTACCAAGTAATAATCATGTGGTTGTGGATATCGCTAGCAATTCGATACATTGCGCGGCTACTTAACAAATTGCACCGCGACACAACTTGTTTGCTATTCTAAGCCGTCAATGGAAAACGCCTGTACAATTTGTTACAGATCAGTTCAACCAATTAGTCCGGCAGAGTAAAATCATACGGTCCTGGATATATTTGTAAAAATGCATGATTTTATCAAGTAAAAACTAATGAAATGAATACAATACATGTGGTACGTGACTCCTTAGTCCTTGAAGTTTTTGTTTTCATTCATATTTTTGCTCGTAACAACGTAGCAGTTCGGCATTTTATGAAAATATCGGAGCATATTTTACGATTGCGGCTAAGATGCAACTGGCTCGCGTCGAACAGTAATATGGCCATCTGGCCTCATCGCTGCGACGCGCGACACACCTCCGTTAGCTATCTATTCCTTTTTCTTTTATCTATGGTTTTGACAGACATTAAATTATAATACAGCCTGATTTTCTCAAATTACGTTCGAATGGGATATATTATAATATTTATAATATATATATATGCAAAAATCCTACAAAATTTTATTATGGAAGTAGGTAAAAAGTAAAAAAATAAAACTTAACCTAGTCAATTTTTTAAATTGACGGTAATTAATATATTTCTTGTTTGAAAACATGACGACATATTATTTGTCTTTTATGTGTTAAGAGCAAAACCGAAGAAAACTTATTCACGTAAAAAGGTTAATTCTTACGTATGTTTCAATCGTAAAACATATGTACATAAAATGTACGTAAAATCTTTTAAGAAAAACAATTGAAACATGTGTCTACATATTTATGTCAATTTGCATGTACCTACAGATATTTTGTTGGATTTTGTTGCTTATATAATACTAGACTCACGGTACATCCGTTACGCTAGAAAATCAGTTATGATTAATTATTTCCCAAATAGTCAAAATTTCCATACAAGCTGTCAGTTCAATGACTGGATTAATAGTAAAGACTGACCTTTTCCATGCAGCTGTTGGCGGTTCTCGGTGCCTTTGAGGCTCTCGGCGGTGTGCAGAAGTTCGTCCAGCTGCGGTTTCTTCTGTTCCAGCTCACGTAAGACACCCTGGAAGAAAGTGTTCGAATTAGTCGGGAATACAGCGCTAATATCCAAAGGCCCGATTGGCCAGTAAAGTGGGACGGACGTGGCATTCGAGTTTACACTCTAGCCAATGTATATAAGCGTCCTGATGGATATATATCGGAATCCTAATAGTTTCTTATCCTATTTTTGCATTACCTAACAAATGATGAAGACATAATCATTTGTAAGTATATAAACACACAAGATGTTTTAATACGAAACGAGTTAATGACAGATAAAGTCTACCAACGTTCGATTCTAACGTCGAACGTAATAGTTTTGACACTATTCAATGACAGCATTATTATTTCAAACGTAAAACCTAAAACATGATGTATGAAGCTTGACGTCATTTGTCTGTCCTCGGCATAAAAATTACGGGCCGAAGTCAACTCGTTCCTAAATCAAAGAGAATTATTCTACACAAAACCTCCTCCCTCCAAACCCTCATTGAACTCGGAAACATTACAAAAACAACCCTTGAAACACACACAGTTAACGCTCCAACGACTTTCAATAAAACTTCACCAACTTATTTGTAGTTCTTCCACTTTCATCCTAAAATATCCCATTGTCGGTCACTTGCGAGGACGAGAGATCCTCAATCCGCGACTTGAAGACTTGTTGCCAAAGTACTCTAAAAATACTCGCATCTAAAATATTTATACGGAACTCTTACTTTTTACGACTTCTTCTCAGCAATAAAGCGGTTTTACAAATGTGGGCAACATCAAAATTTATATTCTTTACAGCTGACTTGTATTTTTCCTGCTGTTTTTTACCCCCGACGTTAAAAGTGTTATCACCAAAGCGGTTTTGAATAGGGATGACGACTAGGTTGAAGGACTATAATTTTACGATTTTAAGCTAACATGGTCATTTACACTATAATTACTATTTAAAACGAGATATTTACCATGTATATTTGTTTTTCTGAGCTCCCGATATTTCGGCACTGTTACAAGTGCCATGTTCACGGTGTAACTGATTTGCTGCGAGTTTTTATTTTATTTGTGGTCTACCCACACCCAAGCAAATATGCAAAAATAACCCAAAATACCCATCGAAATGTTAATATTCGGCATCACCAAGGAGCTTCGCACGCGTATATCTTGCGTCTCACAATTGCTGTACTATAGTTGCCGATTTCTAAGTCTGAACTTTTGACACATCGAAATACCCGTAGAACGTAAACGCGCAAGACACTTTGGAATTATAAACAAAATCCCATTACATTTTATTATACATTAGTTATTGAATATTTTACGATAACAATTTAACACGCCAACAGTTACGGTCTACGTCGGTTTTTTTTTTAATTTAGTGTTGTGACCATGTCTGCTCTTGCAATTCATACAACTGTCTGTTAATCGATAAAAATCGATCTTGTTATCAATAGACAATACAGTTAAAAATCAAAACAAAACGATTAAAAATAAAATAAAACTAAGTACGATGTGGAAAAAAATGTTATTTAAAATAAGACAAATTAACTATGAAGGTTTTTATCTTACATTTTAAGAATTCAACAGTATTGATTTCTGAACGAAACTAAGATGACTTTGGAAAAAATCGTATGACAAATGCGCAGTTTGTCGAAGTTTCTCGGTCCATCAAATACAAATCCGTAGTAGTAAAATCGAATCAAACAATTCATCGCTAAAATCAATAATCGCTGAATTTGACAAACGATTTGTCTTAGCCTCATCACTAAGTACGTCAATACTCAAGTGTCAAAAGTTCAGACTTAGAAATCGGCAACTATATAGAAATATTGTGAGTTTCTCTTTCAAAAAAGGGGCTACCATTGTACTTTATCTTTGCAACAGATTTAGAAGTTCTTTTTCACATTAATATGTAAAAAAAAATGTATTTCAATTTAAAAAGTTTCTTCGTTTCAGTTTGTTTTAAGAAAACCCCGAGATCCCGGGTATTAATACCGGTATCTCGAAAAGTCCGGTTTTCAGAGTAATATGTCAAAAAACTTCAGAGTAATATGTCAAAGTTTCTAAGTTTCTTTTTTGTTTTTTTTTTTTTTTTTTTATATGGAAGTCGTCCATTCCGGTATCTCGAAAAGTCCAGTATTTGGAAGCACTAGTATAAAGGTATATAAATCTGACAATATTTTAAATAAAGTTGGCCAGTAAGCTTGCGTTCACCGGAATACGATCATTTGGAATTTTAATTGAATCGGCAGAGCCGGCCAGGTGGCGCCACCTGGCCGGGCTTAATTAAATTAGTTACAAATTCACGCTCACATTATTGCGGTCCACTGACAAAGTCCTCTCTGACTAATATATACCTTTTTCTACTCCAGCACTTCTATCTGTCAATTAGATGACTGACAGCGATATTTAAAAAGTAAACATTATAACGTTTTGTCTATGGTATTCCATAGGAACACTGCTCCTATGGATTTTCCACGGACTTGAACATATCTGGATGGAGCAATGCGACTGCAAAAGTGTGTCCACATGAGATAGTACTACGGTACCGTTGCATCTCTTTCTAATTAGGGTGACCATAAGTCATAAGTACGTGGGATATTAGGTTGGGAGCGGTTACGCGAACGATCTGGATCGACGATATATACTTAAGAGGCCATCAATACGGTTTGTATGGAAAAGCAACAAAAGCTGTTTTTTGACGTTGTAATACGAAGAAACGGTGAGCGGTTTGTTAAAGTTGTTAACTATGTTTAATAGCTTATTTCCTAGTATTTAACTTGTAAGCTTCTAATTTAAGTAAAACTCAACGTTTTAACTATTACTATACAATTATTGGTAGTTGTTTTCTGAAAAGCGCACGGAGACCGAAGTTTGACTTCGTGCAATGTTAACATGATACATGAAAACACATGTTTTTCCAGGTTGATATAATATTGCAACATGGTTGTACGTAACCTGTAGGCCCCATATTTCCATTAATTTACACAGATACCTATCTAGTTCGATGTTGAATATGCTCATTTTGCGATAAAAATACACTGCAAACGCAGGGATTTTATGCAGGGTCACAAATCACAACCAATAAGGCTATGAGGTCGTCAATATATTAATCATTATATCCGTTACGTTAAAAAACCGGCTATTATAAATTATTTCCCAAATAATCAAAAATGTTATACAAGCTGCAATAAACATGTCAATATAAATATTCAGAATAATTTACTCTTACTTTCCCTAACTAATAAGAATCCTGTAAAATCGACTCACAACGTGCCGACATCATAGTCACCCTACTGAGCTTGTCTTGTCATTTTATCGGAAAATGTGCATAAAATTCTATAATTTCTTACCTGTGAAACGATATTCCACAACCAGGATAGCTTTCGCTCCGACAATCCTTTATGCAACACGTTTTCACCATTTTAACTGATTTTCAAAATAATTTGTATAAATAATAAACGGCGCCATTTATGTTGGTATTTTGAAAGTTTAAAAAGTCAAAGTTGGGGATACCAGTTCATATTCAAAAAATTACTAATGTCTACCATATTTATTTTAATGTTTTTTTTTGTTATACACATCTTTGATTTAAAGGGTTATTAATATGAAAATCACAATTATTTACAATTTACTAAAAAGATAACAAAATCCTTATTTGTATATAGTACTAAAATAAAATAAGAAGATATTTATTTTTAGTAGTAAACTGTTATAAACACTCCCAAAATAGTATCTTATAAAAATTGGCAACATGTGCGAGTGGGACAAAGCACCACTTGGAAGTGTCTCATGTGGACCGTTTTCTCTCGTTCATTTAGTATGGCGAAAAGCGAGATAGGACCGTCCCCTATGTGGAAGTTCCTGGGATTTTCATACAATATATGAGCACTTTTGTTGTTTTTTTTTTAAATTTCTATAGTGGGCACAAACATCTTCTCTATTCTGCCACGTTTCTAGATTTTGCTTTTTACGCTATTTTAGCTGTCGTAGAAAAACTAGGGAATGCAACAGCTCATAATTGGTTCTTAAAACTTGCGGGTCGCCGTTACAAAACGAGGCGAAGCCGAGTCCAGCCGAGAGCCTTATTATATCACTGTTGCATAAACTACTATTGGAATCTTGGTTAAATGCGTCAACTTTTGAAAATAATTGCCATAGTGGTGTCAATACTATTTTTTTACACCATGATGATTGGAAAGTGGACCGAAAGAAAATCTTTCAAAATTGTAGGGACAAAATGAATTTGATTATTTTTTATGTAAAAACTACATGTATTATGTTATTTCTAGGGGCTGTGTTAGATAGCAGGGCTACCTAAGTTTCCAAAAACAAAAAAAAAACAGAAATATTTGAATAGTTACTTAGTAGTTAGTTAGTAGACATAGTCGTTAAAAATACCATTAGGGATGTCAATTTTCGATGTTTTTTTTTTAATTTCTAAAATAATTGAGATATTTTTTTTCTGATTTTTTCTCGACTAAGCAGTTCCATCCTGTGTTGCTGGCTTATCGTTGAGTTTTGGGATAACTTGTATATCAACTTGTAAAAAACTATCCAAGCGTTTGATGTTTCAGATCAAAGCATCACAGTTGTAATACAATTATATTAAATAATTAGCAACACTAATGAGGGTAATACGGCCCACAGAAGTTAGCATCGAACTCTGACCTCAGTTTAGGGTCTGAACAAACACACATACAATATTCAGGCCATTAACTATTCAACGGCCGAAGGTTGGCAACAACTATCCACTTCATTACTAAAAACTTGGATATACAGGGTGACCTTAGACTTTGGACTAGGATTAAATTCCGTTTAGATGTACTGCTTGTAAGAAACATTCTTGAACTCTAAGAAAGCAAAATTCTAAGAAATCCTGGAGACATAATACAGTATTTTTATTTTTTATAGTATAAAAATCATTTTTGCAGAATTGGAAATCTTTATATGTTTTCTACTAATAATAAGCTATTCGAGCCTAGTACTAGTAGGAAAAAAAATGTTTCCCAAGATTATTTTTCCATTTCGCCAACACATTTCATAGATTTAATATGGCGGTAGCGCAATGGAAAGGAAAAATGTATGAAAGTTCTAAGACACTTTTCTTCTCCTACTAAGATTGAAAAAGCTGGCAATTCTGAGTAGAAAACATGCAAAAAACTCAAATTCAGAAAAAAAAAATTTTTTGAACACCACTTATTCATAAAAGGGTTTTTTCTGTTCAAGCTATGAGGGATCAAAGTCGCACTTTTCTGTTCAAGGACTACACATTTTTACGTTTTCGAACATTAACGAATATTTGGCATCGTGGTTTTGACATGATGCTGTTTTCGGCTTTGTTTATTTACTCTTAGTTGGTGTGAACCGCAGCAGAACCAAAGTAACCGATATAGCTCTCCGAATCGCTAAACTTAAGTGGCAGTGGGCGGGGCACATTGCACGTAGAACCGACGGCCGTTGGGGCGGAAAGGTTCTCGAGTGGCGACCGCGTACCGGAAGGCGCAGCGTGGGTAGGCCCCCCGCAAGGTGGACTGATGACCTGGTGAAGGTCGCAGGAGTCCGCTGGATGCGGGTGGCGCAGGACCGGTCATTGTGGAAATATTTGGGGGAGGCCTATGTCCAGCAGTGGACGTCTTTCGGCTGAAATGATGATGATGATGATGAGTTGGTGTGAACAGCGAGAATCAATGTAATCAATCAGTTTATGAAATAATATATTATGTCTCTTTCCGGGCAACGATCGGCAAGAATATCAATGGTATACTTCTGACTGTAACCAAGCAATGAATAAGGATACTCGTCAAACGAGAATTAGAATTATATAAATAAGAGTAATGGCCTAATGGCTGAAGGCAAAGAAAAATGCTTTCATCTCTCGGAAATAAGTAACAATAGTAAACAGGTAAAATCAGAGAAATATACCTACCTTATTATCGCAAAGTATGTAGGTAAATATCCTTCCATTAATAAAATCCAGGGTGTTTTTAAGTTGTTCATTTTCGCGACGCGTTCGCTACTATTACCTACAGAGCTTTTCTACCGTTCATAAAAAGAGAGTAAGTGAATTCGGCTGTTGTAAACCTCTTAATCATGACATTCCTTTCTTAAAATTTACTTATTGTCACGAATCTGTGATGCATTCTCGAAATATTTCGCGTCATACGCACAAACCCCAAGATCTTACCAACAACCGTTCCTAACGAGAGAACTAATACCCCTAACAAATTAATTTCCCCGACGACGGAGACATCGCAAAGTTCGCAGAAATTTTCGAATTCTACGCACCTGCTTTCCTAACATCGAATCTGCAACCACAGGTAGAATAACCAACACATTTTTAATAGACTGTAACGAAATATCCTGTATATCTTGACATCTAAGCCCATAATACGTACTGCACTATTGTCTTAGGCCTAGCACCTGTAAGAATAGGAATAGGAGTGGAAAAAAAGGAAGAGCTATTAAATTATCATCATCATGTGTGTTAGTGATGACTTACGGCGCCGAAACGTGGTCCTTCACTATCGGCCTCATCTCAAAACTCAAAGTCGCTCAACGAGCTATGGAGAGGGCTATGCTCGGACTTCATATACGTGATCGAATCAGAAATGAGGAAATCCGTAGCCCTCCGGATTAGCAAGCTTATGTGGCAATGGGCAGAACACATTGCACGCAGAGTAGATGGCCGATGGGGTCGAAAAGTGCTTGGGTGGAGACCACGGCTTGGCAAACGCAGCATAGAGTATCCACCCACAAGATGCACAGATGACATTATGAAAGTGGCCGGGAGACGCTGGATGCAGGTCGCTTCCAACCGGAACATATGGAGGTCGAAAGGGGAGGCCTATGTTCAGCAGTGGACGTCTTATGGCTGATATGATGATGATGATTAAATTATAAGTTACACTGGTTCGACTGAGAGAACGTTTGAATAAGCTTTGTGAAGCAGAGGCTCCTTTTATTGATCTCGTTTCCACATACAAAAAACCAACGTAAAATGATCTCACACCTCTCCCTTTAAAGGACCAGTATCGTGGAATATTAGGATAGCAGCGGAGAGATAGACGGTCTAAATAAACTGGTGATCCTTTGGCAGGTAACTCTTGCAACTTTTATGGCGTCCGGGATACTGTTTTGTTGTTAATTCTCGAAGGGCAGTTATTTTTATAATTTTACGCCCTTTTTGTTGGGCCGTTGATGCGAATGTTACAGGGGAATCAAAGCGGATAAGGTCGGGGATGTTTGATTTGACGACGGGATTTATTCAATGGAATATTTTATACCGTGTAACTGGTTTTTGACGAGTGTTTGCACGACACCTGACAATTTGAGAGCAATTCAGTCGGAAAATTGAGGGACAATAATTGATTTCCGCAGTTTTATGTTACTTGAGACCATATTAGTGTCAAGTTATGCGGGTATGTGTATATATTACTGGTGTATCCCTAAATCAGGATATTAAAGTGGGTCCACATCCACACTTGTATCATTTTGCCGTATCATGTTTGCCGTATCACCGACGCGTATCAAGGTCGTTAGTGTGGACGCAAAAAGATCGCTATCATTTGCGATCACTCGACACTAACGACCATGATACGCATAAGTGTGGACCCAGCTTTATAGTTACGGAGTTGACTCGCACCAGTAACAGCTTCCTATTGGGATCGTACGGTTGTTTACCATTGCGTTATTCATAAACGCACATCAAACACAGTATAGATAAATTGTTTATCCTTGATAGGGAGAAAACGTAACATAACTAAAACGTATGTTAACTTTATTATGAATAAGAGGGTTGGCATGCATACTAAAAATACTAATGAAGGTTAAAGAGAGCGATCAACGCACCGCCCGACGCGTCAATATTAAACATATGAAAATATATGCGCGAGGTCGCAGTGCACGCCGACGCTCCTCGCTCCGCCGAACGCTCCGCTAGCCTCTCGCGACTAACGCCATACACTTCCGTACGAGATTACTCGAAGCCACGATTTATGTCGGCGCAGATAAAAACGCTCGCCCGTCAGCGCGGGAAATATTGCTCTAAGAAAAACGACCTCGCCAACATAGTTTTTTATAACATTCTCGCTTCCTTTTGCAATCCTAAAGGGTTTTTTATTACACAGCAAGCCTTCGATTAAAAGTAATAGAGATACAGAATTCTTTAGGGACATTTTTTAAATGTCAGTGTTCCCATAATTGATACCTCCAGGATCTAGGAGGATAGATCAGGCAGGCATTTCATTTGGTGACTTAACCCCAAGATTAAATAAAACTACTTGTTCGACGAAAGTGGCTGATATCTGACCTTGCAGCCCAAATTTTACCAAAAAAATATAATAGTAGTTTTCATTGTATCTATTGTGTATCATTGTATTAAAAAACAAATGTAGGTATTAGGTATATTTGTGCCTAGCAATGAGTACTGTCCAGGCACCATTCAAAAGCAGTACAAAACAATTAGAAATGTGAAATAAAGGTAGGTATTGTGATTTTTCTAAACGGTTTATTCTGAAAATAGGTTAAGAGGACGCCTTTGTAAGGCTTGGCTGGCGCTTTTTCAGAAAATACGTCGGAAGAAAAGAAATACTTCTTATTGCTTTCAAAGCTATGTATCGACAATTGTACAAGAAAAATAGTGAGGCATTTCTTTCCTAGATAAAAGAAGAATGTTATATGGAAAAATGAAATATATGAGTAATAAAAATATTGATACAACATCTATGAGCAATACTACGTAAACTACGTTCAAAATAAACCGGCCAAGAGCATGTCAGGCCATGCACAGTGTAAGGTTCCGTAGTTTACCGTCCGTCAGAAAAGGCGACCTTTCAAATCAAATCAAATATTTTAATGTAATAAGCATTGTACAGGGTAGTCTCTTAAATACTAAATAATTATAATTAGACCAATTAAAAGGGTTTAATAAATATATAAATACCATGCTGATAACAATAAAAAAGGTGTATCTTCGTAGCTCTTACGACTTATACGCCCTTTTATGCAAAATATTTTAAGCAAAAAAATGCACGTTTTTGTACAAAAAATCAAAAATGGCGTAACTGACCAAGTTCCATCATTTTTTCACATTTTTTTAACTTCCAGAGCAATTATAATCAAAAATATTCACTTTATCAAAAAAAATTATAGCTAACCCCTAATAAAAAAAATATTTTATATTTCACCACTTTGTCGGCATGATTGATAAGTATATTCATACCAAATTACAACTTTCTACTACTAATGACCATTGAGCTAAGCCGCTGACGGACGGACTGACGGACAGACAGACATGGCGATTCACTACGGAACCCTAAAAAGTAGCAGACGAAATATAAACAGCAGCCAAGTTGAAATGGGACTGGGTTGGACATTTCTATCGTATGCTGATTGCTGGGTGACCTGTGGCCGAAATTCTTACGTAACAAAACTAATGACCAATCAATTTTCAAAAGAGTGAAGCTTCTTAGTTCGTATTGAGTGTCTGGGTGCGTAGACGCTAATCGTCATCGTCATTGTCGCACTAATAAGAAAGAATTATAGAGAGATAACTGAGATAAGTTACGTAGCGTGAGAGATTGGCATCTTAGCTACTTCCCCTGTACAGTGCTTGTATTTTTTATGCGAAAAATGTTGAAAAATGTGGGAAATTCTTACCGTAAATTGTTTTAAGTCTAGATTGCCTCAGAGTTACCGAGAATCGGTGCAGACCCATTAATGGTCTGCGCAAAGCTCCTTGGCTTCTCTAAGAGGGAAACTTCTCAGAGCCGAGAACTTGAGAACTCTTGGTAACGAAAGAGGCAAGAGGACGAATCGGTGCATTTCTTTGAAAAGTGGAACGGAAGATTAAAAACAATGCTATTAAAATTTCTTAGTTTGAAATGAGTTTTTTCTCTGAGGGCTTGGACGGCGGTTTCCGGGATTGGCTTTTGTATAAAGACAATAAAGATAGAAGAAGAAATATAGAAAGATTATACATGAACAATTAAAATCTATTAAGCTAACCATTGAAACTATTAATCACGTATGAATGTCACGCTCTCGCCAGAAAAAATATGAAGGACTTTGGTGCAGGATACTTGGAGCCAAACAAACTCAGAGCACTACCCCTGAGTTCCATCATCCGCCAAATGGAGATGGTCGAGCAAGCTCTTGAGTAGTGCAGTAGGGGGCAAATACACAAAAGATCCCCATGGATCGAAGTATATCCGCTAGGGCCACCTTACCCCAGGGAGCGTAGCCAAGATGCCAATCGCTCACGCTCAGCCGCTAACGAAACGCAACTGTCATTGTCACACTAATAAGGAAGAGTGATAGAGAGAGGTAGCTACGATACGTTATTAAGCGTGAGCGATTGGCATCTTGGCTACGGACACAGATAAGATAAAAAACTAACCATCTCACAACCCCCTTTCCTCCCTAAGGTGGCATAGAAGTTGACTGAGAGCGTTGGCGACTTTCAATCCGAAGGCCATGGATTCAAATCCTGGCGGCTCGTACCAATGAGTTTTTCGGAACTCAGTTACAAAATAAAATTTGATATTTAACAATCGCTTTTCGGTGAAGAAAACCGGACTAATCCCAATAAGGCCTAGTTTACTTTAGTTTCCAACCCAGAGGGGGTTGGAAGGTCTACGCCAAGTCTGAGCCTATACCATGAACATCGAACGATTGCGGATTTGTACCTCCGTCTCTGTCACACTTGCATATTGGAGTGACAAAGAGGTTTTCCCGTCAATGCCAATTTTCGATATTCGTGGTAGGCATCCAAAGCAAAGCTTTAAGGCAATAGTTTTGTCTAATATATCTCAAGAACACGTAGGTACAGTCACGTATATAAATATCTATACACTTTGGAACTTACAGGGGAAAAAGGTTCAAAATTGAATACAGATGCATATATTTATGGAGCCGACCGTAGCAGTGGTGGGCCCTTCATAGAAGTCGATTCCAGCCGGGTTCCGTGAGCCAATCTACTACATAATGTATTACTGAACACCTCAAAAAAAATAGGCAAAATCAGCTCCGGCTTACCCGTAGGTAAGTACTTAAGGTAGGATAAATATCGTGGATCCCCAAGAGACTAGCCGGCCAGACTAAATTCAAATTGTTTTAGGATTAGTTATAAAGTATTATAGTATAATAATTACTAGGTGCATATAGCTACCTATTGTTAGATAGCATGAGCGCGATCTCGCCAACAAACTGGTTTCTCAGTTTGGCGGGTTATAATACCAATTAATGTAACTATGTACACCTTTTGAATAATAATAAAAAAAAAAAAAAATAATTATTATTTGCCTAAAATAAGTAAAATATAATATTTAAATTAAAGGATGTTTCTAGTTGCAGAAAAGATTTTCCTTAGTATCCTTCTGAGAAAACGTTAGTGAAAATACACACAAAATAACTTAGATAGTGGGCGTTTTTCTCAACAAAAACAAAAAAACCGGCCAATGCGATTAGGACCCGTGACGCAAAACAAAATGAGCTGACTAATTATTTATGTTCTTGAGATTGAACATGATTATGACAGACATACGAAAGAGAATGATTACTCTTAGTAATAAAGCTCTGACCCTTTATGAACAGAAACCTAACAAAATTTACAGATAAAACATGCTGCAATGCTGCGAAGGTCAAGTTTGATACAAACAAGGTCATGTTGTACCCGCAGGCGATCCATCTCACAAATTACGTCTTTGATCATTTTCATATCGTCAAACAAAGCACTCAAGATCATCAGACTCAAGTGGCAGTGGGCGGAGCACATTGCGTGTATAACCGAACGCCGCGGGGGCAGAAAGGTTCTGGTCCAATCTGGTTTCTGGTGACATCGAAATGGGCCATTTGTCTTAAAAGTCTAGTAACCAGGCCATAACATAAAAAAATTGGCCATTTTTTAATATCAGTATTTTTTTGGGTATTCTAATCAGAATCGCGAGATTTTTCGATCCTAATGGGAGAAAAACGTGTACAAGTCAAAGTCAAAGGGAAGTCAAATTTGAATAATGTATGGGAATTTTATTGGTGTGCTTGGTACTGTACGACTCTCAAGGTTGAGTTTCCACCACATATTAGTGAGGTTTAATATGCTAAGATCCAAAAGAACCCTTAAGTCTCAGGGGAGACTTAGCTTCCTCATGTGTGTTCTATCGCCTATACAATGGGTTGTGTTCTGAAGAATTGACGGGATTTTTACAAAAAGAACATAACTACACTGAGTATAATTTTACAGGAGAGCGATAAAACTAATTTTCTCTATGAATAATAACGATTGAAGCTTGATTTCCAGGGAGGTTGTAGATATATGGTCACAAAGTTAGAAATATCTATTTACTTGTTTTGAGACTTTCTATTTTGCGTAAAAGATATGAAATATACATTGTCGCTTATGCAGTTTTTGTAAAATTTAGGTTAGTTACGTTGTTTTTGTGCAAAGTTGAGTAACTATTTTTCCTAAAATATATTTTTTTTTATATTAAATGTTCTTATGACATCCACTAAGTTTCTCTAAATTTGTAAATATATCATTTATTTTACTGTTGCTCTTAATTCAGTGTTTTAATGTAAATTTTTAAGTACATAGTAGTATGGAGGATATTTTAATTGCATATTTTGACAAACATAATAGTTTATGAACTACCATTTTTTCACCGTTCGTTAATCTTTTGGACTTGAACAAGATGACATCAAAAACAAAAATCCGAAAAAAATGTTAGTTATGTTGTTTTTGTAAACACCCCTTCAATTGTTTGACATGATGCCAACGTCCACTTTTCACCATCGCACCGCTCGGCGCTCATCCACACACCTTGCAAACAAAATGGTGGTTTCAGAGGAGTGTCCTCCCGCGAAAGCGGTTCGGCTGTGGAATGAACTCCATGCCAATGTTCAAGTTTGAATCTGTTGAAGTTTGAATGGGTCGGCAAGGCGCATGTGACACCCCTCGAGTTGCAGGCGTTCATAGGCTACAGTGACCGCTTTCCATCAAGCGAGCCGTATGCTTGTTTACATCATTTACCTACCTACCGTCGCTAAGCGTAAGTAATTTAAATTTTATTGGTTTTAACAAACACAACATAAATCTTCGGTGTGAAGGCAGCTTAAGCGTATTAGTATTCCTAAATAATACATGCATGTCATCCAAGCTCCACGCATCCGCACACCCACCCTCCACGGCCGGCGTGGCGCGACTGGGCTCACTGGGCTGACCAAGTGACCACACCACGTGTATTGCTACCGCGTGCCGGCCGGGACCGTTGCTAGGCAACGCGACCCCTGCCCTGGCGCATGCGCGCTGTGCATCGCGGTTAGGGATGAGGGAGTGTCGATAGGTAACGATGTCGAGGCGAGTGGTAAAACATTCTAAAAATTACGAAAGGGCCGCCATCATTACCACTACGTCCACAACTAGGACTAAAACTGAAAACAATTACTAAAGAATAATTGAACGAGCGAGCGAAAAACACGACGCAAACCAATATAACCCAATTTCAAATGTTTTCCTTGAGAAACGGTACAAATAGCCATTGGCAAAATCCAGACTTACTAGGTTATAAAGAGACATGCATGTCTAGAATTTTTTTTTTATGTAGGCTTGCACGTTATCTACTTGTAAAATAAAATAAAAAACCTAGGAAACTGATTTTTTTAACTATGGAAAATCCGTTCTGGAGCCCACTTGGCCCGGGAGAATCCGAGTTGTGTTCCACCACTTCGCTTTCAGGGTAGGGTTTCGGTAACGCGGTTGCACAACCTCCGGAACTAGGGTACTGGCCCAGACTATTTTTAGGTGCCTGATAAAGCGCAAAAAAGACTAGTATGATTTTCTACTTATGCACATGTGATGTGATCTAAACTTGCAAATAAAATACTAACTGTACTGCGTCAAATACTGTGAGTAAGTACAGGAGTATTTACAAAGTTAGTATTTCAGTCAGTACGTTTAGCATTTCGTAGCTATCCGAACTTTATTACTAAGCGTATGGTTTCCTATGCGCAGGTGGTCGTTACCTCAAGCCAAACCCAACTGGTGCTAATATAACAAGCAAGAAATAAGTTAAAATAAATCCATAACATATTTTTGAACACACTTCGACAAGCCTACAGTCGAGTTCATAAATATCTGTGCAGCTGAATGCATAATATGTAAACACTTATACCTTATTATCAATATCCTAAGAAGAATAAACGACAGATTATGAAAAAAAAAAATATCCTAAGGGTGTACAGAAATTTTTGAAGGGTTGGAATTGCACATATGTTTATGAACTCGACTTACTTTGACTTTCATCGACATACGCCCATCTCTATAATCCGCGCATGCGCTTTAACCCCATCGAGGTCATAAAAGCTGTTGCCCCAGCTGTGGCATGCCATTACCTGTCGGCCGTCTTCTGTAAACAGGCGTGATGCTGATTTTTCATCGACAATTTTCAATTGCCAAAAATTTCAATTGCCAAAAATAAACAATGAATCTTTGTCCACAGCTAAAATATACCATTCGTGATCACAACAATATTCCGTCACCCATAGCAAAATAAAATTATACTAGAATCTCACATAACTGCAAAAATAGGGGGAGTTGACAATAATTTTAAAGGATAAATCATTGGCTACTTAAAAAATTAAACCTTTTCAGGGATAATACAGGCTAAACAGGGATTGTATTTTTTTACACAACCATCTATGGAACCAAAGAAAAATGGAAAATGACCGGTGTTCAGAGTCGAGAGGTGAAAGGTCGTGGGTTCGAATCCCGCTCGACGCGGGGAATGATACAAGTTTTTTGTAAAAACACGGATTTAACTACGGAAAGAGAAAGGGAACTTTTAATACATAACATAGCCTTCCCTGATGTATCGCGAGTCTGTCAAAACATACCTTTATCTGACTAAAGGATCAATATTGGGCCCTTTTCTCTTCCTTATCTACATAAACGACTTGCCATACCTCGTAAAGACCCACCATGATATAGTATTGTTTGCAGACGATACGTCACTTATCTTCAAAGTCAACCGACAGCAACAAGCTTGTAATAATGTAAACAATGCTATTTCTAAAGTAGTAAATTGGTTTAATGTTAATAATTTATTATTGAATGAGAAAAAGACTAAAGGTATTAAGTTTGTCACGAATCACGTTAAGCACGAGCTGGCGAGTGTCTTTGTGAAAGATGAGGAATTGGAACTAGTTGACAGTACGACTTTTCTTGGTATAACATTAGATTCTAAACTCCAATGGGGTCCCCATATTGCTAATCTCTCGAATAGACTGAGCTCTGCAGTTTTTGCCGTGAGCAAGATCCGTCAGTTAACAGACGTGGAGACAGCTCGATTAGTTTATTTTAGTTACTTTCATAGTATTATGTCCTATGGTATTCTACTGTGGGGCAGTGCTTCAGAGATTAATACAATTTTTGTTCTGCAGAAGTGGGCTATTCGATCGATTTATAAGATGAACCGTAGAGACTCGCTTAGAGATAAGTTTAAAGAGATTAATATTATGACACTGCACTGTCAATATATTTATGAAAACATTATGTATGTACATAAAAACAATGCATGTTTTAGGAAAAATTGTGATATACATAGTATTAATACTAGAAATAAGGATAAGCTCGCAGTACCCACCACTCGGCTCCATAAAATAAAAAACTCATTCATGGGCAATTGTGTAAGGTATTATAATAAACTCCCAGTAGAAATAATTGCACTCTCTATTAATAAATTTAAGACTTTTGTAAAGCGTAAACTAATATCTAAAGCTTATTACAGTACACAAGACTACATGAATGATACAGCACCATGGGATTAAGGATTATTATTATTTTTGTTTAAAAAAGTTAGTTATTAACTGTAATTTTAATTTTAGTCTTAACTAATTATATATTTTTTATGACATTTAGATTTCATTCTAGAAACTTCTAGACAAGTATTTTTTTTTATACAACTTTTACTTTTAAGATGACGATCCTATTGTGAAATTATTATTTTTAATTTTGATATCTGTGTGTGCAGCATCGATAAATTGCTCTAAGTAATCATTTATAATTTGTTAAAGATTCTATTTAAAATTGAACTGAACTGTATTTTTTTTTCAAATTAATGCATGTTAGAGCCGGTGTGTTGCTTTATTTATTTTTAATTCGACGTTCAAAAGTGCACTGTAACATGCCTACTTGAAAAATAAATAATTTGATTTGATTTGATTTGATATGATCCGGAAACCCATCTCAAGCTTACCAAAAACAATATTCAACAGAATTTATTTCAGCGCCATCTACCGAAACTCCGGTGAACTTGAGACACGGAGCACAAAACACACACACTGCTCTTTGCAAGACCCCGTAGTTCACAAACTCGACACAACACATTAACTGACAAACAATTATATATGTGTTTGGTAGACGAGTGTAAAATAATGGATGAAAACATCTTACTTAAAATATATAGCTGGCACACTTATTTAGCCGTCTCTGTCAAACTAAACAGTTAATTTTATACCATATTATGTACCTATTTGGTAAGAGGCAGACCTCTAGATAAGATAAACTGTAGGTAATCAAAATATTAAAAAAACATCGACTTTTGGCCAAGCTCCAACCTATAGGAATGCTTCTTTCAATTAAGTACCATAATTATACAAATAGTTAATAAACTGATATTACAAAATCCAGTTAACATAACCCCAAAGTTCGCTATTTGTCAATATTACCGCGTAATACGTATTTTCGTATTTACCCAATCAGCTGAGAGAATTACTTCCGCTAACTCCTATTACGTTCCACACGAGCCCTTAATAAACCTTAATTCCACTCTAGAAAGTCCATTTTCGATCAGCAAGTTCAGCCGAATATGAAGTTGAAAGTAAAGTTCAAATATTGGCACGGAATATTTGGAAATGTCGTATCACCACAGACACAGCTTCCTAATATAAACCGTGTTCTAAGTGCATAAAGTCTAATTTGCACTGGTATGTTTGGTTATAGGAGAGATATTAAGTGATAGTTGAAATTTTGGGATGAAACGGCTATTGACTTATTGCTGCGATGAACAAACAGACAAATACACAGTCTATAAGCTCCATATCAACACAGATGATACTGCAGGCGATCGAGTTTGAATCGTATTGGCTCAGTAGAAATACGCACGAACTACATACCTTTCATTCGTGGCCAGATAATTAATTTTAAGAACAATATTTTTTTAAATACTTATATCGGGTTACTCACGTCAATAAAGTCGAAAATAGCTCGACATGTTCGGAACAGTCCGTGTCCCTTATTCATGAGTCATGCGTCTAGCCGCGGCGGCTGCTCTACGCGCACTTGACTTGAGTGTGCATAGAGCAGCCGCGGTACCTTTTACTAAAAAAACAATGACATATATTTATACGTATATGGCTTAAGGCTAAGCCACACCAACACTAGCCTGAAGTACAGGGAGGAGCCTGGAGCTTAGGCACATGCAAACCGTCCTTATTTTGAAGTCATTGTTTAGTAATTGTTCATTGTTTATTTAGCTCCTGTTTTTAATAATAAACCATTATTATTCATATACCGCGCTGCATACGCAAGTACGTAAGCAGCGCGTCACCGTCACCGCATGCAGCGAATACCAACCTTCCGAAAATCGTCTATAAGCCAACAGCTTTTTTCATCCAAAAGCGCCCAGTCCGTAAAATATCCGTTAATCTACCAATACTAGATGGCAAATATATCTTAATCAGTGAACTTATCTTCGAACCGTAGGTAATATTAATTACTAGACGTTTTCGTTATCCCTACAATGGTACCGTAGGCCCTTCGGAGAGAATTCATATCTATTAGTGGGTCCCACGTGGCCGTGGGGAATCCACTCATTAACCGATTGTTTACAACGTTAAAGTGTCTACATTGTTTGTTATATGATTGCTTGTTATATGAATGACTGAGCGAGCGCGAAGCAATTCCGTTTAAAGTTGCTCAGAAAATAAATGTAATTTCGCGGTCCGGCTGTTCTCATCTTCGGGTCGTACATCTCAATCGCTTCTCAAGAAATTCTGTGAGCAGCTGACATAATAAAATATATAGAACTTATTTGTCGATTCACTTTACGGATTTTTTTCAAAATGGTCAAATGGGAGCGAGGTTTATTCTAGCTACTTTCTAATGGTTCTTATTGTATTGGATTATAATGCCTTTAGATACTAAACACCATAGTTAGCGTCTAAAGTAAATAATGTAATGTAACGACGCGCAAATCGATAAGACATCAAAAACGTATCATCAACAACATATCAACTGGCAAGTAATACTATTACATCCTAATTTACCACCAAGAACAGAACATGAAGCTAAACCCAATTAGTGTCCAAAACTCGGCCGAAATACTATTTTTCCATTAAGTAGTAATACAATTACTATACAATAACACGGCCCCCGCGGCGCCGCGCCTTAATTCAATCCCGTGAACACCTACCCTTAATTACCGCTCGTCCAAAAGAAAATCAACTCAATTCACGTATTTATAAGGTTCAATTTGGAATGGGATGAAGTAATCAAATTTGGATTAAATGCGAAGGATATTTTACTTTTAAGTAGTGAATACTTTAAGGGATATTGACAGCACCTAATTTTGTATAAAATATTTTAAATGAAAGGTGTTGTAAGATTTTCTCGAATTTAATGATAAGTGTTTTAAGAGAGGTATGGGCACAGCGGATGCATATCGTTTAGTGTGGTAGGGCACAGCACAACGGATGTCGTCTCGCTCAAATCTGGAGCAGAGCCCACCCGGGGAAGTACCTCAACCTTACAGAAAACCGCAGTTTAATAACACTAGACCTTGCTCATAGTGTTGTTTTCTGTTGGTGAGTAAGGTCGCCAGAGCTCCTAGAAGATTCACTGTGTTGATAGCTGGGGACCCACGCAAAGCTTTCCCCTGTAGCTGTCAACACAGCGAATCCTCCTTTTTTTAAAGGGTCGGAAACGCGCAAGTAACACCCCTGGAGTTGCAGGCGTCCATAGGCTACGGTGACCGCTTACGGTGGCGTCGTAGTATTAAAAACATAGTTGAAAGAAAATGTCAGACAAGGCGTATCCAGTAGTCTATGGTCTAAGCTCGAAGCATATTACAAACATGACTAAACGAAATAAAAGTAAGAAAGTTGCAAGCAACAGTTAAGAAAGTCGGAACTCAACTAAAGAAACTCCGACTCCTGCACCCGGCGGGCAACAGATTCGATTCCCGGCGGGGCCCATTCACCCGCTCTTTTGTCAACTGTACCGCATGTTCCCGAACGAAGGTAAGAGAGGTGTTTGACGCCAATGTAAGATGACCCCATGTGAAATAGGCTATACGACTAAAAAAATATATTTACGGACTTTTAGATTATTAAACAAATATTGTACACGCATTTTTTTCTTTTGTTCGTCAAATCAAAAATGAATACAAATACAGCGCGTTCAAGTTTCGCGTAACGTCACTCTTAGGTACAATTCTTACCTAGTAGTGACGTCACCAGCCCCCACCTCGGAACTTTAATGCTCTTTATCTTCGTCAATTTTAGTTAAATTAAAAAAGGAAAAAATACGTGTCTAATCATTTTAGATAATCTAAGAGACGGACTAATTAGAATGATAGTTTTTCAACCTAGTCGTAATCCCTATTCTACCGCATATTCCCAATGCCGTGAGCGTAGGTAAGACAGGATTTTGTACCTAGCCAATGTAAGAAGACCTCGTGTGAAATTGTGTGCGAGGGAGTCGTCCTTGTCGTGGGTAGTGTCCCGGTTCCACACCGGACCGCAACGGTGCCTTTAACCCGAGTTAAACACTCTACTTTTCATATCGAATATGATATAAAGTATATCAATGTATACAGGTTGTAACAAAAGTACCGAACGATATTTCAACAGCTGATAAGGTCAATGACCCCGAGTCCGATGCAAGTTAAAAAAATCGGAAAAAATAAATTCACTTTGTATGGCACAGCTGATAGTAGGTAATTACTGATTTTTTTTTTCTAGTTTTGAAAAATTTAGAAACCACTTGCATCGTACTAAGGGTCATTCGTATCAGTTTATTTTCTCATGCAAAATAATTACATGTTGCATCAACCGCTAATGTAAAACGGGCATTAGTATTGACTTTACTAAGTAAGTGACAACTATCAATGTCATGTCGAATACTCATACCATTACCAATCCGTTTACACATATGCAAATCCCATATGAGATAAAATAAAATAAATAATTATTTTCTAAATGGAGCTAATTAGAATACCGGTGTCTTTGAGAAATGAACTTAATTTAAGCTAAAAAATTCACCCTTGAAGTTAAAGCAATTAAAAACACGTTGTATCGTATCGAGATCCAGCTTTTCTTAGGAGATACCTCTGCAAAACCCTAAAGGACCTTTCCTAAAGTGGCTCTTCTTACGCTCATGGGCGATCGGAATATAACCCCTGCTCAGCTGGCAACACCTAGGGGCTTTTTTATTCAACTCAGCAAACTTTGGCATTGAATTGGCTACGGATTTATTCAGTTTCGCGAAGGTCTATTAATATTTGCAAAGTTTGACAGGAAATTTATTGCCTTTTTATTAATAACTGTATCGAGGACGAAACGTAGATTAATAGTCTTCTTATACAAACGCATTAATTTGAACAAAAACAGATACCCAGCAAAAAACAGATTTTTTTATGACACGTGTATGTATAAAAAAACAGGGCTCGACTCCTGCATTTGGTAGCATTCTTCCATTTGTACTGCTTCTTAAATTATATTATACCCCCTTGCAGAGCATAAGGTATGACAAATATTGTTTTTAACCTATCACGATATGGGTATAACGCCCAGGGTGGAAAAGTAGCATTTTCCACCCTGGGGCGTTTTACTTCCTAAATGCAATTTTGTTCTTATCTTTTATTTATGCAATAAAACAATCTCTTTAAAATGTATATGATATAATATTGTCTTTCATTTCATTTCATTTCATTTATTAATTGCTTTGTGTGTTTACAAAAGATCTTATAAATAGAGTAAATACAATGTTTCAACACAACCCTGTTAGAGCATGGCAATATATCTAAATTAACATTAATTAATTAACAATGCCTCTTTAAGTACATCATTGGATTAAGATCGCTGTAATAATACTGGGTATCATGCAATGCAATATAACAAAATAATACCACTACAAGTTACTTAACATGGGAAAGAGAGATGATAGCTGTATTTTCTCGGAATATTATTGATTGGGATAATCTTTGTCATTTCTCAGGTATTCGTCGACTGTGTAGTAGGCATTTTCAATAAGATATTGTTTTAACATTTTTATAAATTTATTTTCGTTTTGCTCGTTTTTTATTTGGTCTGGCAGGTGATTAAAGATCTTTATCGACGAGGGATAAGGTCCGTTTTTATGCATGACTAACTTTGATGCTACTTGTATGAGATTATTTTTTTGACGTGATTCAAACCGACGGGGCACATCTCCGATTCTAGCATACAGTTCAGGGTGATTTTTAATGAATTTACATGATTCTAAAATGTAGATTGAGGGCAGGGTAAGGATACCAAGATTTTTAAAATGTATCTGACTGCTCGTTGGACGCCTGGTGTTTGACAGTATTCGGACACACTCTTTCTGCAGGATGAGTAGTTCCGGTACATCCGTGCTGTTTCCCCACAAAGTCACACCGTAGCTGAGCCACGAGTGTGCAAATGCGTAATACGTCGTTAGTGCAGTTTGTAAATTGGTTGTTTTTTTCAGATGTCTGAAGGCAAAAATAAATTGGCTAAGCTTTGTTTTTATTTTTTGTACATGGTCCTTCCAGTTTAGATGGGTATCCATAGTTATGCCAAGAAGTGGGAACGAAGAAACGCATTCTATTTTAATTCCATTGAATGAAAAATCTATGTCAAGTTCCATTTTCTGATGAGGCCTAAATTGCATTAATTTAGTTTTAGTAAAATTAATTTCTAAGTTGTGATCGGTTAACCAGCCTATAATTTTTGAAATTATTGCATACATTTTTTCGTCAAAGTTTGTGATATTTTTACACGAAATTAGAAGGGAGAAATCGTCCGCGAACATAACACAAGTTTCGTTTATGGATTTAGGGAGGTCATTAATGTAAATTATGAATAGTAAGCATCCGATAACGCTTCCCTGGGGGATTGAGTCTAACACTGGTTGAACGTCTGATCTGGTAACCGTTATTTCTCTTGAACTTTCGCTTGCATACTCAATGTCTACGTATTGCTGCCTATTGCTTAAATAAGACTGGAACCATTTGTAACTTATTCCGCGCACCCCGATACCATATAGTTTGTCGAGCAGTATATTATATTTTACTTTTTCATAAGCTTTTGTCATGTCGAATAGAATACCGATCGCGTACTCCTTTTTATTTAATATATCCAAGATGTCATTTACGTATTTATAGGCTGCCAGCGTTGTTGACCTTTTTTTTCGGAAACCGTTTTGTGCGTCCGTGAAGATGTTATATTTTTCGCAAAACGAGTACAGCCGGTTGCTCATTGCTTTTTCATCATTGCAATTTCGTCTTCTGTTACCGTGATTGTTACTCATTGAAATTAAACACTTTAGAACGGATTAATCGCATCCTGTCAATCGAGAGAATTCGCATTCTCTCAGTCATCCTCTTAACCCTATGAAAACGAGTTCTATAAAGGGCTCGAAACTTAGGGTCATGGTGCTAACAAACGCGATTAATCCCTTTTAAAGTGTTTAATTGCAATGTATATGATATATTAATATGTGTACCTACTCTCTTATTCGATATAAAAAATAGAGTATACGATTTTTAGCTAATATGATCATTTGCATTATAAACTAATATCTAAAACGCTATGCCGTGCTCTAGCTATGGCGTGTGGGTAGATCACAACTAAAAATTAGCTCTCGTCAGTTTACTTCGTGAACATGGCGCTTGCAACAGTGCCGAAATATCGGATGCTCAATGAAACAAACACATGGTAATATCCCGTTGTAGATATTAAGTTATATTAAAAAATAGAGTGTTTAACTTGGGTTAAAGGCACTATTCAAACAGGCAATGTTTGCCTGAAATCAATTTAACTGACTCATAAATGATAACATTTATTTTCAACTAAGTACCTACCTTAAATCTACTTACTACCTTAAATCTTAAGGCGGCATTTCCTCGTTGTATCGCAATGCTTATACGTTGTGCGAGGAAGCCACCAGCTCTTCGGTCACCAGTAACATCAACCAGACGTTTCGCGATTTCTACGAAAAACTTGCGTGCGCCCCATGGACCAAGAATTTCGACCCCGAATGGTACAAAAAGGTAGTCTCTGCCCAGGCTCTTACATTTATTACGTTTTAAAATTTCCGCGCATTCACCCGCTCCGCCCTCTTTTACATTAGTTCGTTGGAGATGGGACGTTGCCAGCGTGTCTACGCAGGTAGCATCCCACACTAGCATCCGTCCCAAACTCCAAGGAAAGATATACCAAATTCCTACAGTCACATACAACGTTTTGGCACGGACGTTAAAGTCTGAAGTCACCGTTGGAATCAAAGGGAAGGTGACTATCATACTGGCAAGATTAAAAATTCCAAATCACAGACAAATAGCTGCAAGCAAAACTCGGTTTCCTTGAACAAATCCAACAATATTACCGTAAGAAATGGCTATAAAGTATTTTTCAACTGTTTACAATGTATTTTATTACAAACACAATACCTAAGTACTTCTTTGAGACCAGATGCCAGGTTATGACGTTATCCACGTAGGCTGAAGACCCGTTCAATCCTCGGCCTGGCCTCCGATGGAGTCGCTATTTTTCTTCAGTACTTATATAACATCTAATACCCACCTATCAAAGATTGCCCTGACGTGGAAGATGTCTGGCAAACGGAAACAGGGACGCCCCAAATCTACCTGGCGCCGTTCCGTTGAGCAAGAGATGTGTGCATTGGAGTTGGACTGGGAGAAGGCGACCCAACTCGCGCAGGACCGAAGTCAGTGGAAGAATTTAATTCGAGCCCTACACCCCAGCAGAGGGTAAAAGGAAAAAAATATATAACATCTATTTCGGTTTAGAAATCACCAATGTCGATACGAAATTCTGGATGCCCTACGCGCCGCTCAGAATAATATTATGACGTAATATCCTAAAAACTAAAGTGATAAATAAGCTGGCATATATTAAGTTCTCACGCGCAGATCCATACATGGAGTGACAGGTGACATCGTTGTGCTACTACTGTAGCAGAAGTCACGATCCTCAGGAGGAAAGTAATGGTAGTTGGACATACCTTCTGCTTGTCGAGCTGGTTCAAGATGTCGTCCACATCGCCGACGGCCACCGCCTGTGCGCGCAGCATCTCAGTCTCACACGACACCCACTCGCGGATCTAGAGACAAACAAGAATGGTTAACCGATTATGTATGATGTTTCACAAAACAAATTACTTCACAAAACAAGTGCATTGGCTCGTTCGTTATGTAGTAATTATGCAGCAGGAATATTGTGTAGCGCTTAGTAATATGTCATCAGGGCCCGTAATTTTCATGCCGTTTTCGTCATAATGACGCATACAAACACTCAGGATGTTTTAATACGAAATTAGTTAACGACAGATAAAGTCTACCAACGTTCGATTCTAATTTCGAACGTAATAGTTTTGACACTGTTCAATGACAGCATTATTCTTTCAAACGTAAAACCTAAAACTGTATGAAGCTTGACGTCATTTGTCTGTCCTCAGCATGAAAATTACGGGCCCTGGTCATCATTATTATGTCATACAATTATATTAAACTGATCAAGTCAAACATTTTCGCCGAACTCAAAAAAACATTTGGCACCCCAAATGGAACAAGAACATTCTCCACAATGGAGACTGAAACCGAACTGTTCAATTATCCGACGCAACATTTGGCCACACGGACCCTGTATTGAACCCGCAGCTGACCTCGGTCGTACGTAAAACCTGGCATTTGCGAGGGTCCCGTCGCTGACGCCGAACACTGATTTACAGAGTCGTGTTAGGAAACATACGGGCCAATTGTCTGAACAGGCGCGCAGCGGGATGCCATATGTCGAGCAACCACATTCGGTCACACGGCCAAACATAGGCTCGAGTGGTTTGGGTTAGCGCGCAGCAGGTTGCCATATAAGATTATAGCGAACAAACCAGGAAAATAGTACAAGCGTGTTATTGTACATGCTACAAACAAGTATTCTATATTATATTATAGGTAATATTTAACAATTTTAACTATAAAACTCTCGTGAGACTCGAACATATTAAACCCCCTCTGCCTCTGTCGCGGGTGGTCGCTCCTGATGATGTTCTTCGTAAAGAACGAAACATGTCGAGCGAAAATCGACTAAATTACGTGAGTGACCCGTTTTAAATATTATTTAATATTTAACACATAATATTAAGTATATTATAAATTGAAATAGATGTCATATACTAAAGAAAAAGACCAACACCGACGAAGGCCAATCCGAGGATCGAACTCGGGTCTTCAGCTTACGCGGCTAACGCCATAACCACTAGGCCAACTGGTCTAATCGAAATGCCGGCGAATTTCTCGAGTATGTAGATATTTACAAACGCAGTATTCGGCACTTTTTATGACGAATCTTACTGAGCGTGTCATTCTGCGTACATACTGAACGACATTTGCTTGTGAAAGCTTCAGCTCATGAAAATTTTACTTGAGGCCTGGTGTGAGTCATTCCGTATAACTTGAGTGACTCAAGTTGAGTCACTTACGCAAACGCACTCGTCAGGTTACGTTACGTTAGCAAATGCCTCATATTCGGGGCTCTGAATGATTCCGTGAACAATCTACATTGATAAATTATATACAATGAAGAGTGAACGAACAGCAGCCCAGCACAAAAGTCTCACTAAAAGACAACTCTCACTGTCTAATCCAAACAGCTCAGCAGTATGCATGTTGGCTGTCACATTGACGAGGTGTGTGTCAATAATATTAGTTATGCCGACGACATGGTTCTGCTGAGCGCGTCGGTGTGTGGCATTCGGAAACTACTTCGAGTGTGTGAGACATACGCAAAGAGTCACGGGCTTAAGTATAACGTGTCAAAAAGCCAATATATGGTCTTTGAGGTCGGACGGAGCCGAACGGTAGAGGTGCCTCGCATCGACCTTGATGGTGTACCTCTGGAAAGGGTCGATGCTTTCAAATACCTGGGCCATTTGGTAACGTGGGACCTCAAAGACGATACCGACATAGAACGAGAACGGAGGGCACTGTCGGTCAGAGCCAATATGTTAGCCCGTAAGTTCTGGCGTTGTTCGAGGGAGGTGAAGATAACCCTGTTTAGATCGTACTGCACCTCTCTCTATACATGCAGTTTATGGCTGCGCTACACGCAACGGGCCTATGGGGCCCTCCGGGTCCAATTCAATAATGCGTTCCGGGTGATGGTGGGACTGCCTCGCTTCTGTAGCGCATCAGGGATGTTTGCCGAAGCAAGAGTCGACTGTTTTTACGCCACTATACGTAAAAGGGCCGCATCTCTGGTGCGCCGGGTGCGTGGCAGTCCCAACAACATCCTGCGAATGATAGGGGATAGAATTGACTCCCCCTATCTAATCAACTGTGATCGGTTGCACGCTCCAGTTGTAATTTAAATAAAATAATAGTAGAATTAGAATAGTATTCATTATATAACTTAAGTCATCAATATATGAGTGTAACTTTTACTCGAAATAAAAAATACATTGAATTAAACAGTTAGAAAGTGACAGGTGTCTTTTTCGACGGCGCGATACTGACGCAGCACTCTTGTACCAGGGCTACAGGTAAACTGTTTGTCCAAATCGTTCCGGCTGCGTCCGAAATTCCTACTCGTACGTTTTCACCACAAGAATATTACCAAAGAAATATCGTAGGGAACGGCAGTTTTCGTGAATGCCGGCCGTTTGTAGGGTCGCCCCCTCGCACTTATTCACAAAGATCTCTCCTTGTCTCCGATTTCCCTCACTCAAACTTGACCCTGGAAATCGTTACGGCCTTTCACGATCGTGGGTATGGATTTCGCTGGTCCGTTCGCGGTAGCCCTAATGCTAGGGCCGCGGGCATCAGCCACCTTTATTTTTATAAGCCTCCGTGAGGGCCACGTTATTGCTGGCTGGATACGGATTCTATTTGGATGCCGGAAATATTGATACAAAAGCGTGCCCTTTCTCCGCGTGGAATGCGCTTTATTTTCAACAGACTTCTTAAAAAGGGTAAGGTCTTTTCCTAGGTATTTTTATATTCTTTTATGTTGTTAAGTTGGAATTTTTATTAGCATTTCACTGTGATTAACTGAAATATGTATATCTCACGAGAATATTAGAATTTCTATGGATTCACGAGAGCTTAAAGGTTCACAACCATTTTATCTTGATTCGATTATGGTTATCTCATTTTATACCCTTTTAATAAGCCATACAAAATACTCGAAAATTGTGAGACACAGATCGAAGGTCATCCGGACCAGGAACGTTCTTAAAACACCAACATTTACAACTTGTTATGGTGGAAAGAAAAAGCCAAGGATAAAAAATGTTGGGGCATCTCTCGACGAGGCCTTCGATCGGAAGTAAGTGGGGTTCTTACACTTTATCGTATTATGTTAAATTAATTAATCAATTTTATTAATCCTTGGGATTACGAACGGCCTTAATCCGGAGTAATAACAGCGTAGTACCATGATTATAAGACGATTTTGTCGATACCAATGGCAGAACGTCGAATGTTATTTGGGCAAACCGGAGCTAATTTGGCATTTTTTTTTTTGTTGAAGTCGTTAAGAGGGTCCAGTGGTCAAATTGTAATTATTCAGGCGTCTAGATTTCAATATTGATAACAACTAGGTACCTGATATTCACATACCTACATAAAACTGGTAAACGTGGAAACATGATTTTTATTAAAGGCCTCGATAATTTTATTTTCTAAACATAGGTCTTTTCTTTGTTGCATGTTTTTGGCCAGAAAGCCGTAACCTTTGAATTCATTAACATGATTCTTATAAATGATTAATTATTCTTCTTAGTTTATAGTTAGAAGAAGTTTTAAACAGCAACTATCTGATTACTTACGCGGTTTATTTTAACGCGCCCGCCTTCTATCGCCTTTTAATTTTTCGCGATCTCTAGCTATTAGATCTATCCCGCCCTCTTTTGTTCGAGCATGTGGTCTCTTAAGAAAAAATGTGCTTAATAATTGAGCACCTTTTTTAAAGTCAATTTAGCCTAAACTGTCTCACACAAGGGAAGCCGGCAAGAGTAGAGTACTATGAACGGGCGTTCACTGGTCGATACATAGATTGACTGTACCCCAAATGTACCCAATTTATTTGGTAACTAAGTACGTATACCTGACCTAGTTCAGTATAAAAATTATGTAATAAAGTCAGCTATAACGCCAAGTTTACAACCGTGAAACTTTTTTCATCAGAACGATGTCTTGTAGAAACGCGTTTCCTTTTCGTCGGAGTTCGGCCATTGGCGACCCAGTTTAATCAAGTTGCCCTGCACTTCGGGGTATGTAGCCCCAAAGTTGTTGCTGACGGGAAATGAGACGGAAGTCCATTGCCGAATCTAACACGAACTATAAAGCATTTGGACTCTAATATTATCTTCTGTTACCGCGATTGTTATTCATTGAATTTAAACACTTTAGAACGGATTAATCGCGTTTAACGGATTAATGACTCATCATCTTAACCTTGTAAAAACGAGTGCTGTAAAGGGCTCGAAACGTAGGGTCATGGTGTTAATAACGCGATTAATCCGTTCTAAAGTGTTTAATTTCATTTGGACTCTATTAAGTTTACTAACTACGCGCTCTGCGACGTTTTTTAATATCTGTGTAAAAGCCCGTCCAAGTGCGAGTCGGACTCGGGCACTCAGGGTTCCGTACCTTTTCTTCTTCCTAGCGTTTTGCAGGCTTAAACCTGGGGTCCGCTTTGGCAACTAAATGAAGGGTTCTGTATCATTATCTCTAAAACGGCGTCAATCAAGCGTATACCTGTTGCCGTTATAAATATCGCAAAAACATCATCATCATCATTTCAGCCAAAAGACGTCCACTGCTGGACATAGGCCTCACCCAAAGATTTCCACAATGACCGGTCCTGCGCCACCAGAATCCAGCGGACTCCTGCGACCTTCACCAGGTCATCGGCAAAAACAAGCAAAAAAAATCACGTTTGCTGTTTGGGAGCCCCCTTAAATATTATTCTGTTTTTTAGTATTTGTTGTTATAGCGGCAACAGAAATATATCATATGTGAAATTTTCAATTGTTTGTTTATCATGGTTCATGAGATAAAGCCTCAGCCAAGCGGACGGACGAACAGCGGAGTCTCAAAAAAGTTTCAAGTAATATTTTGTCCCTGTGTTTAGCAATGTATTTATGTCCTATGACATTAACACACCTTTAGTTATCATCAATACTTAGATTTCTCGACTTCATATCCTTTAAAAACCTTTAAACGGAACCATAAACTGGGGTTACTTTGATTCTTAGGGTTACATGGATAACGACTTCGTTGCGGAATATCTTTGAAATTAAGGACAGTTTCATACAATTTCCGCGCCAGCTTTTGTGAATCGATTTGTATTAATCAAATCTGACAACAGCTCCAGGATGATTAGACATAGATTCAGATTCCAATTCATCCTGTTCCATGATATCGGATCCATCCTTCCGTCTCAATGGCATCCACTGGGAATTCGTGCGTTCGGATATCTATGACTCAGTCAGTATCAGAAGCAAATTGAATCTTATTAGTTTAAAAATAAAGCTCCTAATCCTTTGTTTTGAAACTTTTGATAGAACGCCTGTTGGTATTGCCTAATTAACTATTGTTATCTATCCGCACTTGAGTAAAATGATGACTATTAACAACGAAGGAGAACAAAAACGTCAAAAAATTTAGAAACGTGACGTTTTTTTAAACGCTACCCGCCCATAATTTGTTAACAGTGTTAGTAGTTCTATTTATTTATTTATTTATTTCATAACATTTATACCTTACAGCTAGGCCAAAACGGTACAAACTTATAAATATATATTAATCCAATCTAAAGTCTTAAACTATAGTACTCGCAGGCATCTCACACTCTGCTACCTTCCTGCACTCTATCATCAGTCGCCCCGTCGAACTCGCAAACAGATCACACTGCGGGTGCGCTTCGTGCACGGAGTTGAGTTCTATGTATGAACCACACTTAATGCTCACGTCAGTAAGCTCTTTCTTCTTCTTCTTCTTGTAAGAAACCGTGACCATGACGACCCGTTGGCGTAGTTGGTAGTGACCGTGCCTGCTATGCCGATAGTCCTGGGTTCGAATCCCGGTAAGGGCATACATATATCACAGATATTTGTTCCTGAGTCATGGACGTTTTCTATGTATTTATATATTATTATATCATTGTCTGAGTACCCGTAACACGAGCCTTCTTGAGCTTACTGCGGGACATTCAATTTGTGTAAGAATGTTCTATAATATGTATTTATTTATTTATGTATATATATAAATGGTAACGGTTGGTTATGTTTATGTTCTTTAAGATGTACATACACTACGTCGGGTCACTTGTTTGCTACCGTTACTCGTAGTACAAAAAATTGCAAAATGAATAAAACCAGCCCCCCTATTTCGAGCAAATCTCTCTAAAACAAAGTTTTAAAGTATTTTTCATAGCATCACTTTAGCGTAACTTGACGAAATAAAATCATAACACAGCGCCGCAAAAAAAAAACATTATGAAGGCTTTTACAAAGAACATAAAGTCTCTCCTAATGGGCAAAGTAATCCTTTAGTCGTTTAGGCATTTCGCTTTAGTTACCTGCCTCTTTATTCGCGACAGAGACTAGTCAAAATAAAGACAAGACACATAAGGTTTGCATACGAGTAAAAGGGCTTTTTTATTTTTTGTTGTAGATAAAAAAAAAACTTGCTAACTTGGAAGTTTGTACATATTTTTTACTCAGAATTGCGAAATTTTTCAATCCTCGTAGGAGAAAAAGTGTCCTTATTTTTTTTAAATGTTTCCATCATTTTTTCATAGATTATAGTATGGCAGTAGCGCAATGGAAAGTTCGAAAAATGTATGGAAACTTTAGGACACCTTCTTTGTACAACTAGGATTGAAAGAGTTCGCAATTCTAAGTAGAAAACAAAACTTTCAAATTTAGCAAAAAAAATTTTTTTCTACACCAAAAAAATAAAAATGCCCAAAATCATGTTCTATTCCTTCAGTTATGGCTTTATGGGAATTTTCAGAAAAAAGTGCAGCCTTTTAATGAAAATGGGTCCTCAATTTTCCATACAAAATTTTTGTGGTACCCTATTTTCGAAAATGCCCTTATATTAGAAAGCTTGTGTGTCCCTTTGTATCTCGCTTTAATCTTTTGTTTATATCACGTAACGTAATTCACAAACAAAAAACCGTCCAATTGAGCGTAAGTGTTTAACACAGCATTTTTCTACAAAATGTGACCCGTTTTACTCATGACAATATTCTGACTCTGACATGTTAGTTCTACTACACTAGGGGTATATTTAAGTGAAAATCACTTTAAAAAATCTAAAATATCTCAGCTGCACTCCTCCAAATAGCGCGTGCCGTTATCATCAAAGAAATTGATGTTGTACGGTATTTTACTCAGCGGGCCTATAGTGCGTTGCGTGTGCAATTTAATGATGCGTTCAGGATGTTGTTTGGGCTGCCGCGGTATTGTAGTGCGTCTACAATGTTCGCGGAGGCACACACCGACTGCTTTTTTGCCATCATGAGAAAACGGTCTGCGTCTCTCCTCAGTCGTAGTCTTGGCAGCTCGAATAGCATCCTGCGCACGTTAGCCCACCGCTGGGACTCGCCGCTGCTGCAGCGATATATTCAGCTGCATGCACCTGTGCTGGCGGTGCCCAGGCGCCTTTAATTTACTTTGATTTTAATTTATAATTTAGATTATTTAATTGAATTTGATTAAAATTAGATTAAATGAAATTGGATTTAATTTGATTTAACGTAGGTATTATTAACAATAGCGATAAGTTTGTATATTCTAACTCTATGGACTGAAAGTCCGAAATAAATGATTTGAATTTGAATTTGAATTAACAGTAATTATTAAGTAACTGTCTCTGCCCCCCGCAGTTTACGGCGATAATAAAATTTTCTCGTTTCCGCGAAAAAATCGGCGGGGCGCATGCGCGAACCTTCAATGCCAAGGTCATAAATATGTGAACGGAAACAGTTACTATATCTGTACACAGTCAACTATACAAAAATGTATCCACTTTTTAATGTGAGGAACGAAATGTCCCTTACAAAATGCGATGCTTTTATTACTTCTGAAAACGCTTAGAGAGCGGTTTTGTGTTTCAGATTCAGATTATGTGATAAATAAATAAATATTGTGGGAAAATCATAACACACAACACATGCCAGATATGCCAGCCAGCCAGATTGTGAGCCAGGTTATGACATGATAACATTACGCATTTGATTGAACTAGCTGTGATACAAGGCAAAAGCGTTTCGTAAGAGTTCGAATTCGTTCGAATTTCGTTTTCGTGTAATAAGTATATTATTGTGGTAATGGTAAAGTCCAAAAGTTTGCAGTAGGTACTTACACCACTTAATTAGATAAAGGTATTTACGTCGATCTTCATTTTAAAATAACACTTGCCACCGAATTTTTCGCCCATGATTCTCTTGGCATATCAACATTTACCAAATATTTGCCAGCTCACATTTGGCCCATTTTTTAATGCCAACTTTAGGTTAGGTTATATTCCGCGAAAGATACGGTTGCGAAATGATTCGTTTGGAAATGATTTTGCACTGAGAGTTCCGTGCCACCAGTATTTTGAAGTACCTAAGGTCATAAATAGCCCAGCATCCTTTGTGCGAAATCCCTTTGGGAGAGTCCAGCTCGTAAATAGCCGGATTTTTTATAGCATCGTAGCTCGTAGAACTATCATAAACCCGCAAAGCTTCAATCCCAGATTAGTTCTTTATTAGCGAATCCCAAAAGTGGGGGGACAGAGGGGACACCTCTAATTGATTCCTGTATCCGGGGTATCTTTCACTCGGCGATACGTGCTGGGCTTGCTGACGAGGCGGGCGACGTGAGGTCCATACCGATGGGGGTCACCTGTGGCTTTTAGCTACCCAAGGGCATTCACAATGAAAGCCAGAAAGACTGACTTATAGACAGGACCCGTGATTTTCATGCCGATGACAGACAAATGACGTCAAGCTTCATACATCATGTTTTAGGTTTTACATTTGAAAAAAACCGGCCAAGTGCGAGTCGGGCTCGCGCACAAAGGGTTCCGTAGCAGCAAATATAATAAACTTATTATGTCAATTTATACACCTGGTGAATGGAGCCTAAACTTATAAGGTTCAGCCATCGTTTTCAGTGTAAGCACAATAACTTAACCAAAATTACAGTTAAATCAACCTATCTCAAAAACTATAAGAGATACTTTGATCAAACCAAAAATCGTTGAAAGAGTTAATTAGCATGCATCACCTCTATTTTTTTTAGAATTTTATACCCCGTAGTTATAAAAATAGAGGGGGGGGGACATACTTTTTACGACTTTGAGAGCTGATATCTCAAAAACCGTTCACTTTAAGAAAAATGTTTTTTAGAAAACTTTATATCATTTTAAAAGACCTTTCCATTGATACCCCACACGGGTATGTACATCGAAAAAAAAATTTTCATCCCTCAGTTACATGTATGGGGGGCCCCACCCCCAATTCTTTTTTTTACTATTTAGTGTCATAATTTTGTAGCGGTTCATACAACACATATTCCCATCAAATTTCATCACTGTAGTACTTATAGTTTCCGAGTAAATCGGCTGTGACAGACGGACAGACGGACAGACGGACAGACGGACAGACGGACATGACGAAACTATAAGGGTTCCGTTTTTGCCATTTTGGCTACGGAACCCTAATAATGCTGTCATGAATAGTGGCTTAAGTATTTCTCAAGATATTTAACGATGTGACAGACAGACTGAGTCGCACTTTTTTTATACTACGACGGTGACAAACAAGCATACGGCCCGCCTGATGGTAAGCGGTCACCGTAGCCTATGGACGCCTGCAACTCCAAGGGCGTTACATGCGCGTTGGCGACTTTAAAAACTTTAAGACTCATTTTTTGAAGAACCCCATACTGTAGTCCTTTGGGAAAACAGCGGCAGGGAGCTCATTCCACAGCCGGAGCGTCCGCGGGAGCAATTTCAAATGCAGCAAAGAATAAAGCTGACATTTACCTACTATATTGTACAGCTAGAGGTCAAAATATACTAGGCGAGAGCTCACAAATAAACATATAACTATTTGTAAATGTTCTGTGGGGGCTCTTAAAAACAGAGTGCCGATAGACGAAGTGATCAAATATGTATTTCATTTTAGTACGAATAAGTTCCGTACAGCGTACCAATCTGAAGTCTATTTCTGTGTTTGTTGGCAAACTACAAAGTTTTAACGCTTTCAGTGATGATGTATCAATAATCCATAGTTGCATTATATAGGAGTTACAGATTATATACCTATCTATTTCTTCTGATAAAGATTTTAAACAACATACGGCTTTTTATAGTACGATGGAGAAAATAAAAAGACATAGACAATTATGGTATTGAACGTGTATTTTGTAATAAGGTTACGGAATAAGAATACGGGTATACATACGTATTAAGAATCTAGGTAATCTCAAAGAGCCATCATTGTAAAAAGGTTATGTTTTTGAACGCCAGGACCACAAACTCACATATTTCGGACACCTCTCGTGTCGCTATCCGGGTTTTTTTTTAAATAATACGACGGTGACAAACAAGCATACGGTAACCGCCCGCCTGATGGTAACCGGTCACATGCGCGTTGCCGACCCTTTAAAAAGAGTTGGATTCGCTGTGTAGACAGCTAAAGAATCCTGAATCATTCTGGAGCTCACAGAAACACAACACTATGAGTAGGGTCTAGTATTATTAAACTGCGGGTTTCTGTAAGGTCGTTGTGCTGTATCCTACCACACTAAACGATATGCATCCGCTGTGCCCATACCTCTCTTTACTTGGGTAACTTAGAGAGATAATAATCATAAGCAAGATGGAGGCACAACATAAGTTAAACGGTATGTTGCCAAAATTATTGCACCCGGGTGGATTTTCAAAGAGCGATTTTTAGGTGTCACACGCCTGTTACTGCTAAATTTATTACAAAATTACTTCAAATTTATTTTTTATGTGTTTAACACAAGAAAACATAACGAGGCACAATATAATCTTTATTGTTATTATAAACAGAACCTTAATAAAAAATATCAAAAATTCTCATTACTAGGCGCACTAAGTCTGTGAGGTGTGTCACACTTGCGGATTTCTTCGAACAATGTAGCTTTGCCTCACATCTGTACACCCTACATTCAAACTTTTGACATCATTAGAAAGCTAGATTAATTGCGCATTATATTATATACAATATGCTGCCAAAAACATATTATTTGAAAGCCAGGCGGCCATGATATATGTGTCACACGTTTAGCCAGAAAACGACTTCACGCAAACACCTGCTAATAAGTGATTAATCGAAGGTACTGAGGCCATGTTTGCGATGCTAGGATAAAGTAAGATAGTTGCTCGTAGGTATCATAGCGATTGGACGTGTAATTGGCGAATGTTAAGCGACTTGCGAGGTAAGTCTTTTACACGATCCGTTTTCGTCCTCCCATAACGTCATATGTTTGGAAAGTTATTTAAGCATTTAAAATTAATTAAAATCTTATTATTTTTTAATGTCGAATAGCTTGTTTGTTTGTATTTATATATGTTTAGATCACGTATTCATTTTGTTTACAATTTTGCAGTTATCGTAAAATATATTAATTGTACGTCATTTCCTGGCGTCATTTCCTGGTATCCGACCCAGGAAAATGACGAATCAACCAGGAAATGACGTCTTTCGTCTGATGATATCAAAATCTTCTATACATATAAACGGAAAACTCCTGATTGACTGATTAACTACTAAACGTAAGACCCTGAATTTTTCACAGTACGTTAAGTGTTTAGCAAAGATAAGGAATAAGAAGGGATTTTGAAAATTTCTCTCCTAAGGGGGTAAAAATGGGGTTGAAAGTTTGTATGGGAGAAAGTTTTTTTTAGATAAAAACTTAAAACTTAGTACAAAGATTTGTTATTAATATACAAAAAAAGTAATTTTTGCGTTTTGGAAAAATCAACCCCAAAAGGGGTGAAATATGTCTTAAAAGTTTGTAATGCACAAGGCTTTCCGTTTTAGTTATGGACTTCAAACTTTATGAAAAAAATCCTTACACTAATAAATCCAAATTGAATTAAAGTGATTTCAACAATTTAGAAAATTCCACCCCTAAAGTGGTGAAAAGGATGTTGATTTTTTGTATTTTTGTTTAAGTAAGGTTTTCTGTTTTTGCTAGAGACTTTAATTTTGGTTGAAAGGTTTCTTTTCAAAAGACAATAATAAGTGTTGTTAGTGTTTTGGAAAGTTTCACCCCTAAAAAGTGTTGAAAGTTTTTATGGCGGAAGAATGTTTTTTTTTAGCTAGAGACATTAATTTATGCGGAAAGGTTTTTGGTCAAAATACAAAAATAAGTGTTTTTATCGTTTTCGAAAAAGGTGTGAAAAGGGGATGAAAAGAGTGTTAAACATTCGTTCGATATCGTACTTCATAAATGAGACTTAAACCATGGCTAGGGAGATTTGGGAAGAGATCGTGGACTATGTCGTATCATATTGAAATAAGTTTCATTGGGTGACTCGTGCCCTGAATGCTGATAATTATATGAGCGCTGAATCAAATTTATGTTCAATAGTAACTACCTTACCCAAACTAAAAAAATTATCAGTTATTTTCCAAAAGTAGGCATTTTTCAGATCCAGCCATCGTTTTCACAGTTACCTATCGCTTTTTCGCTTTTGTAAATTTGAAATTAAAAAAAAACTATAGCACCTAGAGACATCACACCTCACTACTCATAACTTCACATCGATAGAGTAGATAATTTTTTTAAAACAGTCATAAATATGATATCGACAATGTTTTTAGGTATTCGACAAAGTGAGATGCTGGGGATTAAACTTGGGGGCTTAAAAAGGTTAATTACAGTATGTTTCGTCAGTTTTTATTGAAGGCCGATTTTCGGTAGGTTTTGCCATATTTCACTAAACTGCCAGTAACTCCGTAAATATGTAGAATCGACAAAGTGGGACGTTTTACTAAACTCAGTCACATATTTGTGAAGCAACCAGAATTTTATTTCATCAGAATGACACTGTTTCTTATACAGTATACGTCATTTCCTGGCATGGGCGTCATTTCCTGGATCAAGTTATTTCAATCGCTGATTACTTCAAAACTATTAAGATCAAAGAGGTGCCTAATGTACCATTTTACTTCATTTTTAATGGAGTTTCATAATCCAATGTCATTTTGCTCAAAATCTAAAAAAAAAAATTGCCCAGGAAAATGATGCAAAAATCACATTTTAAAAATCCACCCACCCATGCAATTCAAAGTGAACAAGGATAATGCAACCGTTGAATATATTATTCCATACATCAAGACGCGAATTGGATATGACTCGCGCTAATAGGGGTTACCGCTCCGCTCACCATGCGGCGCCACTCATGCGTGGGTACGAAAGAATTGTCAAAGTGACCTTTTAAATGTTCGGGCCAGACACACGTTCCACTAGCGCCCCTAGCGACGAAATGAGCTCGCGTTAAACCCCGAGGCTTTACTGGTCTTCAACTACTGGAACAGCTACGATAATTCCACACTAAGGAAGCTGATGATGATAATGGTACTGACCTGCGTTACGGTGGTGTCGAAGTGCGCGAGGAGCACAGCCGGCGCCTGCGCCTGCGCCGAGCGCCGGCGGCCGGACGCGCGACCGCTCCAATCTAAAACAAAAAGAAACACAACTTTAGGATCGTTTCATCAAGTTTTTTTTTCTACTCGAGCACTTTTATCTGTCAATTAGATCACTGACAGCTATATTAAAAAAGTATACATTATAACGTTGTCTATGGTATTCCATAAGAACACTGCTCATATGGATTTTCATACAATATATAAGCACTGTTGTTTTTTTTTTCTATATTGGGCATAAAACATCTTCTACATTCTGCCACCTTTCTAGATTTTGCTTTTTGCGCTATTTTAGCTGTCGTAGAAAAACTAGCGTATGCAACAGCTCATAATTGGCTTTTAAAACTCTCGGGTCTACGAGTATAAAGTATTAAGAACCCTATTATATCACTGTTGCATAAACTACTATTTCATAAACCACTTAATAGTTCGACAACTTATTCATTCCTACATGTTATCACTATCACAGACAAATATAAGTAAGTCGCAGCCGTAGTATACCCAAAGTACCTACATGATACATTTTGTGCGACTATTTTGTGTTCTAAACTTCGACACATTGGCAAATCCATCTTGCTTCCATGAGCAAGGAGTAAAACCCAAATTGAAAAAAAAAAAACAGAAAACTTCCTGCACGCACTTGCGACAGAATCAGATATTTAAATTCGTAAATAACCCTTTTTTGTAGCACTATACACTACACTCTAAAGAATAGATTTAACAAAATACAGCGTACACATATACGTACTAGCATGTAGTCTTCAGCAAACATACAATAAAAACAGGCTAAATCAAATACCGCGCTGTCGCCTCCAGCCGTCAATCACGATGCCGCAGGGCGCCATTGACAGACAAGTCACAGTTCCATGAATCGAATATGAGATTAAATATTTATCCGACACTGAAACTGATCAATAATGACTATGTTTGACTCCTGAGCAACACAGGCTACCAACACGGAAGGGAGATGGCAAAGCGACATCTTACAACTCTTACAAGTAAGTAGCCTATGTCACCCTTCGTACCTTAACTATCCTGGCAGGATCGCCATATGAGGACGGGACTCGGGGAGGTGTATTGATAATAAATAATAAATAAATAAATAAATATTACAGGACATTCTTACACAAATTGACTAAGTCCCGCAGTAAGCTCAATAAGGCTTGTGTTACGGGTACTCAGGCAACGATATATATAATATACAAATACATAAATACATAGAAAACATCCATGACTCAGGAACAAATATCTGTGTTCATCACACAAATAAATGCCCTATTGATACAACCAGATTCTAAATAAGACTACATTGTATTCATGACGTACACTGATCATATAGCATTGGTTACATACATATATAGTTCTATACACTACAATCTCCACTTCAAAAATCACGTCAATTTGTCGCTCCGTTTTGCCGTGAAAGACGGACAAACAAACATACACACACACTTTCCCGTTTATAATATTAGCATAATATATAGTATATGGATTATCTTAACTAAATCCTTCAGAAATTGGTTTATTTGTTCAAAATTCTAGTAAAAATCATCTATTATGTACTTTCAGATCAAATGTATTAAAGTGAGGTAAGTTTCCTGCCCCGAGCTTACTAATACGTCCTGATCGTGTTACGCGTAAGCAGGATAGGGTTAGCGAGTTGACCCGACTAATCCTTAACCTTTTTCTGCTGTACTATCGTTGTAGTCAGAGTAGCCTGATAGAAGTAGTACATTACACCCGAATAGTCTACCGTGTCTCTACTTATACACGGTGCTCGTGAGCATTGCGAGAGATTTTAACAGCATATTTCTGAGGCCAAAGGAAACAAAAATGTCAGCGACGCGTTCGTACGCAATTCAGATAGCCGGATTACTTATTTCACTCTGTTGAGAGGGTTGGTTGACCCGGCTAATGCTAAGCTTGTTATTGGCACAGCTAACGATGAACCCCGAGCTAAAGCTTATTAATAACTGTATTAAAGCGGATAGTTTATAATTAAGAGGTTAGGAGATTGTTCCGTCAAATCAAAATTGTGGGTTGTATCAATCAGGCAAATAGAAGTATACTATAGTAGCTTGTTTTGTACATTCCTCTACAAAAATATGAATACAGCAAAAGTGTTAAAAGCATATAGTAACTGTACCGATCATGGGCATTTAAGAGCGAATTCGGAGTATTTTTGATATTTCTCTGATACCTGTAAAAATTGTACTGTTAAATGCGTTAAAAGTTGAAACTCCTACTCTTATTTTATATTTATAAAATGTTTAATGTAAGATATTATCGGCTTGAGTAGGCAAATGAAAACGCATCTTTTTTGGATCGATAATGGGATGTGTCAGTGAAAACTAGTCCAATATAATATCACTAAACATAAACATCTCTGCAATAACAACTGATTGCAGGTTAACCTTGGCTAATAACTAGCTCGATGAACGAAACATGCTGGTTTAACAAAGGAATAAAAATTTGTAACGCTTTAAAGCGAAACCTAAACTCCTACGTTCCACCGCAATTTCGAACCGACAAGACGAAAATCACCAAAAAATCTCAATCTGTAGCAGCTAAATGTCCGGTGTCAATGTTAAAATTGTTCCAAAATGTATAAATGTTCCCCGTGTAACCCGTTCGCCGTGGACTACCGATACCGGTGCGTATTCTGTATACAGGACTTTATTGCGTGAACATTACCGTGGTTGGCACTTTGGCTGCAGTCATATCGTTGTTGGTTGCTGTACTACGCTTTTACTTTACCTATAGACATATTATGTGTGCACCCATATTTTGTGCGAGCTATAAATAAATCGAAATAAAGATACCATCATACAAATACACTAGGTTAAATAATCACGCCCATGTTTGCAATAATCACATATTATTTGCGAGCGTCCGATCCCCATTTAACCGATAGTGATCAAACAATAATTCTCTCCCGCTCCGGTTCCTACATCCCCAAATAAATTAAATACGGAACCCCGAATTTTGAGCAGCTTTGTTCCATTGTGAAGGGTGCGGAACCATTGTGCACATGCCATCAGAGTTATGAACAATCTTGCACCTTGTCTCGTGACAATAAAGAGAAAATTGAGTAAATATCCTTGACGTTCTTCGTCAGGGAATTCTGTAGTTGTGGTACTAACCGCTGCAGTTTTACTGACTACTTCTAGACCTTATCACGTTGACATAAGAGTTAAAAATGGTGAGTCGATACTATTAGCGAGCATTGGGGTGCGCATGGAGGGTGCGTTTTGGAAAGTAAATTTGTAAGGAGCGAATTTGGTAGCGAATGCATTTTGTGTAAGGGATTTATGATGATCGGTTTAGTTAAGCAGATATGACAAAGTGGTGACTTTTTTTTTACTTTATACACTCAGCAGTGTTGGAACTGTGGGATTCATAATGACCTACACTACTAATGGGTTTACATACCTCTCCATTGAATAAATGATGACGGCTCTACCAATTACTCGTAGGTAGGAATAAACTCAATACAAATTGGAGTAACATTCCGTTTCAACAACGCGGTCCTTTTTTTACACATTCTACACAAGCTTGAAAGTAAGTAATTTAATTTCGTTTGAGAATGCATACTTTCTTTTGTGATGATATCATTAACCTTTTCACCGGCATAGTTCGATTTATAAAACAAACATTTTCCAGCTAATTCCGTCGAAGTCTGATAAATAAGACAAATCTTCGTGTAATTCGGGTGACGCGGCGACACGAGCGCGCTCAATGAACATTTCTAAACAGTAAAAGGTTAAAAGCAAGTTACGATGGAAAATAACTGAATACGAATGAGAAACATAGTTTCAAAGCGCCTACCTGTAAGATTGAAAGTATTTATCGATACAATCTGACCTCATTTAAATGTCATTAAGATCTTGCGATCAAAAATATTTATGTACTCGTTATCAAGCTACAACGATGTTTATTGAGCAGTCGTAAACTCCTCTAATGTATTCCTGCTAAATTGACCAGACTATGACCGTTGTATAAAGACTTGTGAAACATCACACAGATGCCAGTTTCATGTAAACTGGTAAGCACTTAACATAATTTCAAGAAAATCTATTTTAAAACGCCTGTCGACGTGAGAAGACATAAGAATAACTAAGAAAAGAAAGTCCATCTTGAACAGGTGACATTTCATCACCCTCTCTTTTGTACATGGGTTAAATAACTATTTCTTGTCAGTTGCCATGGTTACGGTCCTAACATTCTGTACTGCATTTGTCCCCTGGGTGACGGGACAGAATAACAAGAAATAGTTGATTCATGAAAAACCTTGATATACCGCTTTAAAATCTGTCGGTCACATGCGTATTTTAAAGTAGACAGACAGCAGCACAACCCTAACTCCCCAAAATCACGTAAATGCAAATGAATCATGATTAGATCAATTATCATAATGAGCATGAACCGACCACTGATTAGCATAGTCTATTTTTACGTCGGCAAACCGAGGGTGCGCCCTGCTCGTGAGCAAATATAATGGGAACTGGGGCGTATGTGTCCGGCACAGTTGACACTGGCCGGGGGACACGTGTCCGGCGAATGTTTACGGTTTAGTCGTTATTCCGGTAACCTTGTCCTATTTTTAGTTACAGACGTGTAAGACGAATTTGTTAATACACTTATCGGGTTACTCGGTTACTCACGTCTATAAAGTCGAAAATAGCTCGACATGTTTCGCGACGGTCCGCATCCCATAATCATGAATGAGAAGCGCTTGCGGCAATTGCTCTGCGCACACCTCGATACAAGTATATTAATATGGCTAATTCTCATCGAAGTTATCTACGAAATTGTCAATACAAAGAGAACATATCCATTAGAAGGTTGAGGTAGGAGTACGTAGGTTTCCAAAACTCGAGGATTATGGTTTATTTTGCATTTAGAACGGTAGAGGAGAGGCCAGCTATCCTCAAAAAATTCTATCAGATCGTTGATGTTGCATAGATGTCCCCTGATCAATTCTCGTGTAACAAGTTGAAGTCCCTGTCTAATGAAAAGAAAAGAACAGAGACTTCTACTTGTCTCACAAGTTACAAGCTTTTGATAAATAGAGCCCAGCTCTTTCTTTTGCCAATTTTCTGTCAGGTCGCAAGATATTTCCCAGTTGCTTCTTCTTTGAGGAAGACAGCGAAGGAAGCCTGCATACATCAAGAAAATTAATGAAGAAAGTCAAGGGTGTATGTGAGGTCAACATGTCAGGGTGGGGTCTATAACCCAATCCCTCGGGCATGAGCCTGTGCCCAGCAGTGGGCTGTAAAGGCTGCAGTGGGCACGTCAGCCGCCGTCCGTTTTTCACGGAGGGATTTATTCCGCTAATTTATCGGGATTCCGCCCAAGCCGGTAAGCGATCTGTTAGCTGTTGGCACAATTCACAAGATACAGCCGGGAATAAAAAAAAAGAATAAACTCCCGTTTTTCTACATCCTTAATAAGGAATGGGAATTTTAAAATTACACCAGGTTTTTAATCTAGCAACTTCAACGTTGTTGACATATTAACTGTTGGTAGCGTGAGACTAGGTCGCGTTCAGATTTATGTATCTCTCTACGAGAATTATAGACTCTTTCCGAATCAAGCGTACGTCTTACATCTCTTATTTGAGTGTCATGGCTGAAATATTATAAATATAGAACGAGTATATCGCAAATGTAGTTAATGTACCTTAATATACCGACGTTTTTTTTTTTTTTTTTTATACTACGACGGTGACAAATAAGCATACGGCGCGCCTGATGGTAAGCGGTCACCGTAGCCTATGGACGTTTTGACCATGACTCATGAAACTGTGTCGAAACGTCGGTATATTAAGGTAAATTGGCTGCATTTGCGTTAGTTTTATTCTCTGTTTATAATAATGTGTTCAATACGCGAAACCTTAAAGTGTATATATATGGCTCAAATATTCTGTATTGGGCGTCATTCGCAGCTCATTAATAAATCTTAACCCTGTGAAAACGAGTGTTGTAAAGGGCTCGAAACGTAGGATCATGGTGTTAATAAACGCGATATATCCGTTCTAAAGTGTTTAATTTCAATGAATAACAATCGCGGTAACAGAAGACAATATTAATACAACTCAGCTCATATAACTGAATTGTCGACTTAAAAATTACTCACACCAGTCCAATCCGATCCGAGACGATCTGTCAGTTTCCATAGAAATAATCACGTGATAGCTCGGAGCCCTCGGAGGTCACGACGTTTTGTAAGAAACTGACAGATCATCCCGTATCGGATCGGACTGGTGAGTCATCCTTTATAACCTGGTTTGTTTAGGGTCCAATTTTTTACCTATTAATCGGTCTCTATCCCGCTGCCTCTTTTATCTTGGACATTGACAAGCCAGCAAGTCAGATTTGTTTGCAGGTGGATTACACGAGAATTTTACCCCTACAGTTCTGCCTCTTAAAGTTCGAGTATAAATTGCATGGAATAAAAGCCAGAACCTTATGCTTGGCTGCTTGCCGTCATATGTTTTATCGGTATGTATACGAATATAGAATATTCTCGATAAAAAGTCCAATCGTACAATTTTATAGTTTGAGAATGCTATAAATAGTAAGAGATGTCATTTACTACTTACAGAAAATTTACCAAGCTCCCCAGTGATCTTTTGAAACGAGTTTTACGTTAAACGTCACAGAGTTAACCTATTTTTATGTAAAATATCAAACAATTCGACCAAAATTAACTTCCTCGAACAATTTGAAAAAGCAACCCTTAGAATAAGATGGCCTTTTCATCCAATTTTATAAATAAATTCGGGAAGCCCTGCGGTTGAAATCATGAATATCGAAAAGGCTGGAATGTCGGGCGACGGCAATTAGAATTCCTTCGGCGTAGGGCTCCGCCCCGGGCTGTGGAGCTTGTAAATGTTTTTCTTGTACTGAGGTGTGCAATAAAGAGTATTCTATGTGTATATCTATGTATCTTTGCATTCTGTTACTGCCATACAAACTATATAAAAAATTTAACGGAATGGAAAAAAAGCTCGAGATTTTGAGTTGAAATCACATAAAAAATTCCAAATGTATTAAAAAGTGGGGTAACAATTTTGAAATTAATGACCCTCGTATGTCTTCATAACAATGGAAACAATCCTCTGAACAACAACTCAAGGCCTCTTGGCCCGATGGCAGTTGCTTTTGTACAACTAGCGCTTACGCCAAATCATTAAAGCGGGTCCCAGGCTTTTGAGACATAGCATAAGCTTGGAAATCGTAAGAAAGAACAAAACTGAGCTTTAATTTTACAGCAGAAAGCTGTCGAAGGCGAAACCTATATTTTACGTTCTGGTTCTGTATCGACAGAATATCAGTATTATTATAACAGCTAACGGGTTTACCGAATTTAAACTACCTATTGTGAGTTATATTAATATTAGAGGTACTAAAAATACGTGAGTGTTACTCGTAATTTTTATAATATAACGGGTATATCGCGAGTTAACTTACGTTAATATACCGACGTTTCGGACACAATTTAATGTATCATGGTCAGGTCAATATTTCTGTGTAATAACCAAATCGGTCGAATGCTTCTCGTTTCAGATTTCGGTAATTCGAAAGCCCTTTGAAAACCTAACGAAGGGTCGACTAAATCATATAGCCTATTTCCAGTACAGTGAACGTGTCGGTCAGTTTCGGCCGCTCATTCATTCGTTCAGCCATTCACTCACTCACTTCACAGCTCGGTTATAACGTTAATGTACCAGTGACTGGGGGTTTGGCAGCTTTGAAACTGTTTTTGTGCTGTCGTCAATATTATGTGTTATATTTTTACAATTGAATAATTTTATTCTAAATATGGTAATTTTCGCGAAATAAAACCAATTAATTTAATGCACATTGTTTTTTCATAGCATTCATGTTGTCCCTAGTTGTCACATAGCTAACTTAAACAATAAGTTATGCCCCTAAAAACTAGAATTTCATGTCAAGGCAAAAATATTTTGTTCTCATTTCCATACTCACACTCAACCACATTGTCATTACCATACTAGCGAATATCTCCCGCGAAGCATAGCCGACGTCACTACATTCTGCATATGCATGCGAATATCAGTGCCCAGCTATGATACATCACGAGTAGTATGCATGCGTGGTGCAGGGATAGGTATTATAAACGTGTATCAAGCGAGGACGTTGTTTGGAAAACCCCTTCAAAGAGTAATTGAAGGAATTTTTCAACAGAACAGAACTAGAGTTGCTTAAAAACACAGAAGAAAAATTTGACATTTCCTAACTTGTCTTCTGCTGCCGCGATTAGTAATAAAACATTTAAACTGATCAACCCTACGTTTCCAACCCTTTACAGCACTAGTTATCACAAGGCTAAATGATGACACCTATCCTATCTTGTTAAAGTTAGTCTTGATGACCCCGACAGAAGACCAGCGCCGGCCATCTTGGATGGCATTATGACCATTCGGTGACACGTTTTACAATTCTGTTCAATAGCAGTGTTATGATGTACCTACTGTAATATGCCAAGAATAAATATTTACTATTTCTATTAGGCACTTAACTCCCCACATATTAATACCAATTTTTAAATTCGTAGTTTAACTGGTTGATCTAAGAACTTGTCTCTCACATCCACTAGGAATGCATGGCCTAATCGGCTTACCGCGGTTTACGCGTGCGTCGTACCATCATCGAGTTACCACGCTGCCCAAATGTAAACCGTATTGAAACGGCATAAAGTATATTATTGGTCAGGACTTCAGGAGTATAGCTGTCAGTACCGCCACACGCCGGATCAGACACATATACTCATTATTAATGCATCGTATTTCTTATCATTAGCTGGAATTTGCTCCGGCTAATGATAAGAAATGGATGGGTCTAAAGTTGGGGAAGCCGATTTGGTCTCATTTGTCATGCTAAATATACACTTTTTGGTTCTATATAGATACAGTTCCGTGGCTTGTTCCTATATGATTGGGTGCATTTCTCAAGAATATCGCTTACATGACGCTTTCGTCTTGTATGGTAGCTACTTCAATCAAATCTGTAAATCTCGAGATTACTACCAAATTGTTAGCCAAGTTATGAAATATCATTAGACACAAAATATCTTTCTTAGCGATTTCAGAAGTATCGTAAGAATCGCGTAACCTCAGTGAAATTCTCGTGCAATGCTCCATTGGCTATTGTCACAGTCACTTTCAATATAACTAAATAAATAAATATTACAGGACATTCTTACACAAATTGACTAAGTCCTGCAGTAAGCTCAATAAGGCTTGTATTTAATATATAAATACATAAAAAACATCCATGATGCAGGAACAAATATCTGTGTCCATCACACAAATAAATGCCCTTACCGGGATTTGATTTGAACCCAGGACCATCGGCTTAGAAGCCACGATCACTACCAACTACGCCAACCGATCGGTCACTTAATAACTGACTGTATTTCGTACATAGCAATAAGAAATTCCGAAGTAAATCGTTGTTCCTTTAATTAAATGTTTCTTTACTTTCTTTTTAATGAGCCTTGAGTAAACAGACTGGCAGCAAGTTGCATTTCGTTCCGGAACTCGTTTTCAAAGTCCTGACTTAATGTCCCGACTTTGAAAGTTGGACGTTGCCGAAGTGGGGTCTGTTGGTGATGTGGGGTAAGTTCGTGTTGCAGAAGTCTGGGATTGTTTTATTGTATAAACAAACAAACTGGTCTCTTATAATAATGGAAGGTATGACTATGCAATAGCGGTTACACAATGAAAGTCGCAAAATCATGTGAAAGTCTCTTGTGAACATCTAAGTTTTCTGCTAGTTTTGACGAATTGTTCCGGTTTTAAGTGGTCAACAATAGAAAAACTCGCAAATTTAGGTTAGCGACCTCCATTTCGTACGAACTTCAGACGCGTTTACATTATCCGGGTCCATCTACAATGACCACATCGTACATATTTTTTTTTACTTTTTTTTTATATACTACGACGGTGAAAAACAAGCATACGGCCCGCCTGATGGTAAGTGGTCACCGTAGCCTATGGACGCCTGCAACTCCAGGGGTGTTACATGCGCGTTGCCGACCCTTTAAAAACTTTAACACTCCTTTTTTGAAGAACCCCATATTGTAGTCCTAAAAAAAAATCAAATCAATTTGATCGGTTCAAAAAATGTCTAGGGGGGTTTATATGGGTCCCAAATGCTGCCTGGCGCCGGTATTTCCGTTATTTTTTTGTTAGCCACCCTGTATAGGTATCGGCCAGCCCTCTGTTAGTATTAGTATTTAGTATGACGATTTTTTCGAGGTTATGCTGGTCGAAGCGTGTGACATGCCCAAATAGATTAAACACTTTAAAACGGATTAACCGCGTTTATTAACACCATGACCCATCGTTTCGAGCCCTTTACAGCACTCGTTTTCGTTTAGAATCCATTTTAAAGTGTTTAATTTCAATTAACAACAATCGCGGAAACAGAAGACAATATTATGCCCAAAAGATGTTGAGAATCTTCACGCGGTAGATAAGTGCTTGGATAAATTTGGCTCCCTCAGGGCCAACCGTACCAACCGGGGTCAGCCAACTCGGAGTGAAGCGCTTTTTTGTATGAACTTTGACAGCTAACCCCGGGTTAGCGGCTGACCGGCTAGCTTAGTAGACACTTTAGTTCTTGGCGTCCATAGTATCCTATGCATCTTTAACACCAGAACTATACCTAATTGCATATTTTAATATGCAACGAGACTTAAAACGCCAGCAGCAATTTTTTTTATAAACGCAGGCAACCTAATATGCAAAATAGCTTATCTATGTAAATAACCCTAATGCAGACGTCGCTTATTATTTAAACCGTTTTCTTTCACAACATTAGCAAACCTTTTAGAGAAAAAACTACCGTGATGGAGTGGGCGGGCAACATAAACAACCCCAAGAATATTCATAACTTTACTGGTTTTATTATACTCATCGATTTGTTTAGGTCAGACTGAATGTTTTACTGCAGATAATTATTGTGGCTGTCTGGTTAATTTTGAGTTTTTTACTTCGTTTTCTAGGCTTATGCCGTGGCTCATGTTGGGAGCCTGGGCAACTAATCCCAAGATTTGGCGTAGGCACTAGTTTTATGAAAGCGACTGCCATCTGACCTTTCAACCCGGAGGGTAAACTAGGCTTAATTGGGATTAGTCCGGTTTCTTCACGATGTTTTCCTTCACTGAAAAGCGATTCATCAAATCACCAAGCATCAAATTATATTTCGTAAAGTTCCGAAACTCATTGGTACGAGCCAGCAGGATTTGAACCCGAGACCTTCGGTTTGAAAGTCACTTTCGTAAAACTAGCACCTACGTTAAATCTTGGGGTTAGTTGCCAAAGCTAACCGGCTTGCCGGGGTAACGCTTCGAAAACGAAAAGTTTGACATTTTAACCCGGTCTAATTAAAAAGTGTTTCAAACACGCAAACCCAACCGGACTTTAAATCGTTTAAGGTTATTTATTACTTTAATTTAACGAATCCACGAAACACGTTCGTTGTTTTACCTTAGTTGTTTTATCACAGACAGAGTACATAATACGCGATGTATCTTCCGTAAATAGACAGCATTTTACGTAACGTGTTAACAAGCGCTATGCCTCAGGGACTCGACAGTCAGCACGTCTACAACGAACATCGAAAATTGCCATTGACGGAAAACCTCTTTGTCACTCTAATATGCAAGTGTGACTGAGATGGACTTACCAATCCACAATCGTTCGATTTTCGTGGTACTAGTACAGTCTACACGTAACAGTCCATAAGGGATACTTATATCATCAGGTGAAGGTTTATGATTGGTTACTTTACTAGTTTTCAATGCTACTTGTTGAAAGCCGCATGATACCCGCAACGCGGTAACATTGAATGACGATAATTATTTTGGATTTGCCACAGACATGGCGAAACTATAAGGGATCCTAGTTGGGTTGTTGCATAATTAGCTATTAAGATGTAATGTTAAAACAAGTCGGTTATTTGCACGCGTTCTATGGACACTCCCTGATACCGACTAAAATAACCGACTTGTTCAACATTACATCTCAAAACTTGATACACCTTTTGTATTATTTTAGGCGTGTTTTTCTAGGTTATGCTTTTGTATTATTCTAGGTCTCACCTGATCTAGAATGGTCTAAAACGCTGACAATCATCGGTTGAGAATATCATCAATATCATCATGTGTGTGTGGGTATTGGTTTGGTGGTGGTTTGTTATATTTATTTGCGTATTTTTTTTTGCGGCGGGAGGCTGGGAACATTAATTGCATGCAAAAATACGCAAGTAGATATAACGGGTTGGCACTAATTGACTGGTACATTTGGCGGAATAGCAAAGTACCTAACATTAGTGTCGGTATTAAGAACTACTCACACTAGCACGGGACGGGACGGGGCGGGCCGGGACGGGAAAATCTGTCAATGTCTATAGAAATAATCACGTGATAGCTCGGAACCCTCGGATGTCACGTGTCGCTTTCTATAGAAATTGACAGATTTTCCCGTCCCGGCCCGCCCCGTCCCGTCCCGTTCAAGTGCGAGTCATTATTTAATGTGGAAATCCGCAAAGTAACGCCTGATTCAATAAAGTGCTTGTAAAACTTACGATTCCATACTTCTACTTGCTAAATGTAATGTAACTGTTTGCTACCCCGTGTGACGTTTCTCAAACATTCTCGGTCTCTTTAAAACTGTTTTCATTATTTGGTCATTTGCATATTCCTTTTATTCTTTATTCCGTAAAGAAACATGGTAGGTATGACTTAAAATTAACATATTTTTATGAGATTTCATTACGAGTCAAACGTGGAATGACAGGCATCGATCGGACTGGGTCGTGTTGAGTCAAGGTTGGAAGAACGAGTAAAAGCCCACCGAGCGCACATATTAATTAGATGGAGGTACTGAACTTATTCACACGATATTATTTAAAACTAAGTTTAAATTCATAGTTTATAAACTGTCAGACATCAACGAAATAAAAAATGTCACTAAATCTAAGGGAAGATGTTGTGCCCACAATATAAATTTAAGAAAAAACAACTACAGTGCTCATAAGTATATTGCATGAAAATCCATAGGAGCAGTGTTCTTATGGAATACCATAGACAACGTTAATGTACACTTTTTAAATATCGCCGTCAGTCATCTAATTGAATTTAAAAAGTCGTTTTTCTACCCCAGCACTTCTATCTGTCAATTAGATGACTGACAGCGATATTAAAAAAGTATACATTATGACGTTGTCTATGGTATTCCATAAGAATACTGCTAAACGATGCTCCTATGGATTTTCATTCAGTATTTTAGCATTGTTAGTTTCTTTTAATTGCTATAGTGGGCATACGACATCTTCCACATTCTGATTTCGCGTTTATAGCAATATTTGGTGTCGTACAAAAACTAGTGTATGCAACAGCTCATAATTGGTTCCTAAAATTGTACTACTACGAATACTGTAACAGCGGCTCTTGAATTTTAATAATCCTTATTATATCACGGTTGCATAAACTACTATTGAAAGACCAACAGTTTATTGCAATAGTTGCATAAATATAGTTGGACCCCGCTAAGTCTTCTTACCAAGTATTACGTGAAGACTGATTTTCGCACAATGTCCTGCCAATGTGCCAAATCAGTGGAAAGCTAGCGTCGCCCTCTACAGTAACGATTCCCACTCGATCCGAATCAGCGAAGAAACAAATTCAAATCCGTCCGAATCGAACGACGGCAATTAAAGGGCTTTCAGGTTGATTTATTTGCACAAAACGTGCACAGTGCGACGTGTCACGTTAATCATGCCGCGTGGCACCGGCGACGGGAAATGAGCGCACGGGCAAATGGACCGTCAGTCCCCGTCTGTTTGAAGGTTTACGGGGTTTTGAACGAATAGCTGATTTAGGATCAGCCTGACAAGTATGACTCCTAAAATGAGTGAAATACTGGCGTTTCTGCCGTCTAAAGGCAACGGAAATTATCTCCTGCTTAATATTGTCTTTTGTTACCGCGATTGTTATTAATTGAAATTAAACACTTTAGAACGGATTAATCGCGTTTAATAACACCATGATCCTACGTTTTGAGCCCTTTACAGCACTCGTTTTCACAGGGTTAAGATGATGAAAATCCTGTGAAAACGAGTGCTGTAAAGGGCTGGAAACGTAGGATCGTTATCGACCATTTTGACATTTTAAGTGACGTTATATTTCGTCAATAAATAGGTAGTTTTTTGGCAGATTTTGTGACAATAATCACGAGAAATAATGGTGTTTTGAAGAAGTTTGGGTAGTTTTTGACACGAGACTGTTTCTGTGTCGAAATTTCGCATTTTTCTTAGCCAGCGGCATGCGTAGCTCATGGACGAATGCAACACCAGTAACAGTGGTGACAATTGTCAAACTTGTCACCGTGGTGAATAATGCCAAGTCACCTAGGGCCAGGGGTCACTCGTTTCGCCTGCATACAAAAAACGGTTGATAATTTAGATTCATCGTAAACTGCGGGAAATTGTAATACATTCATTTAATCAATCAATTGAGCAAATACAACCCGGTTTAAATAGTAATAAAGATGGCAGGAGTTTTAAGTTAAATACAAGTAGTGGCTGATAAATTATCAAATACAGGGGATTTAACAATTCGTCATACACCACTCAAAAACATACAACAATTCATCACGAAAGGCGCAAACTATATTTATCAACACCACCAAACATTACTAAAATAACTAACATTCCGTACAATAGTTCCCCCCGGTACTATATCCCCCAGGTAACGTCATTAATCAAATCTGAGTCAACTCAAAAAATCCCCGCCATTATCGGGTACAAAGCGCCCGTGACGTCACAGCAATGGCGGCGATGCTGTCACCAATTTGAAAACTACATCCCGTACAGACGAATCTCGACTTTAACACAAAGTCTGAAGGGGTTTGCGACTGCGTGGGGGATGTTTAAATGCCATTAAACCAATTGTGTTGAAGTAAATTGCGTGAATACAAAGTAAAAGATAAGAGTGATGATTTAACTGGGCGCTAAAAGGTTCCGAGAGATTTTGCTGACTTTACCCGTTAACACTTTTACTCCTGATTTGCGAGCAGTAAGCGATGTGCCAGCTTTAAGGGTTCCGTAATCAAATAACAACCCTTACTTGTTTGCGGGATATTTATATACAAATCATTTTATTTTTACAACTGGTGACATAGAGTACCTCGCAGACGCATTTTCTAGAAGACGTATTAAACGTAAAAAAATACCGTGTTTCATCATTGTCGTGTCGTATAAGAAGTTCCTTGAATAAAAAAACCTAGGATCAGTTTATTTTTAAAATAAAAAAATCTGCCGACGACACTGGTATTATGGACCTATAGTCCTATGGAAGCCTAAAGCACCAGTACTTTTAAGAATTGTCACGCGTATTGAAATAGGGCCTAGCTCGGAAAATATGCAGTATTACTCGGTACATCATTCTTCCCTTCTCGAACAGCTACAAAGAAACACCCACCGCGTAGTTCGCCCAAAGAATTGGGGCGAACTTTCCGTATGTCGAACAAAGCGAACTTCGCGATTGTCGCCGTCGGCGCCATTAGGTACGTGCGTCACTAATGGATGGTGAAATTAGTAGGCTAATGAGAAAAAGCATGTTATGGGCTCATTTGAGGAGATATGACAAGCAACTGAGCGCAGTAGAAAATCGCGGCAAAATAAAGAAAAACTAGGGCAAAATGTATTTGAATATTTTGTATAATCTTTGTGGCATGTAACTTTTATAAAACATTCACTTGTGTTGTGATTTTTGTATTGTAAATAGTAAATAAGTTATGAAAATAGTTACATTTCAAATGTTCGACATATTTATGTAATAAGTTCAGTGCCCGGCCGCCGTCAGAACTTTATAAAAAAAAAAAAACAAAGCGGTGGCGGGAACGGCCGGCAGAAAAAAATTGACTTGTAACGGGTTAGCGTTTGATCGTGGCCAATGGTCATAATTAAGTATTAACACTGGTTCGGTTAAATATTCTTTCAACTTATCGTTGTATCCTAATTTCTAATTAATAGTTATTAAACAATTACTGAAGAACACGGGAGTTTTCTTTATACTTGCGTTTGTTTACATTTCCAAATTTTATTTTACGATTTCTTAAGAAATATCTGTTATCAACATTGAAGTAATGCACATCATTCAAGGCAAACATCAGTTATCATATTAATACGATAGCAATGTAACATTTTTTCGTGATATGTGCTTTTTGACTCGGGACATCAATATTAATGTTGGTACAGTCACGTCTATAAATATCTTTACACTTCGGAACTTATTACACCCCGAAGAGGGGTGTAAATTGAATACAGATGCATATATATTTATGAAGCAGACCGTACTCGTAAACCGTTGTCTACTTAAACCGGTCCTGACCGAGCTTGCGTGTTGTGTCGCGTGTCGCGCCCGCGACAGCGGTGTCGGGAGCGATTAGCGCTACACCGGTTTCGAGCTTCATTTAATACTCGTTTGCGTTAAACACCGCGTCGGCAACATGTTGTGACAGTTACTTGTGACGAATTTAAATATTTAACACGGTATTTTACGACACTGATAAACACCGGCAAACTAAACTAAATAGCAGTAGACGTAAGTCTGAGCTGTAGGATTGGCGGAACGTACCTTAAACGTTTAAAATAAGCAAGGATTGCGTATACTTAGGAAATTTCGGAATCTGGCTGCCGTGATCCGGTAGCCCAATGGTTAGGGGTCTACCGCGAAAGCAGGAGGTCGCTGGTTCGATCCCAGCCCTGCTCACAGTAGTTATATAATGAGATTTGACCCCCACGCCAGAGCTAAGAACGCTCCGCTGACGCTTCGCTGATGCTTCGCATCCCTTAGCTCTGGAGTGGGGCAGTAAATCTCATTATATTACATAATCTCATTATATTACTCCGGAGAAATGGGGCAGAATCCGAACGACATGATTGTGATAGTTCGCGATGCATTACTTCAAAGAAATGGGGCAGAATCCGAACGACATGATTGTGATAGTTCGCGATGCATTACTTTGAAGAAATGGGATCCGAACGACATGATTGTCGCGATGTCTGCTGTCTTGATTGTGTTTCCGATTCTTACTGAATTCTTAAAGCAACAGTTAAAATCCCAATAGCAAAAAATAACTTGTTAAAAAACTGCAAAAGGCTTAAACACAATGGGTACAAGCTAGCATTGCACCCACCAGATCTTGTTCTGCTTGAGAACCAGATCTCGTAACGCACCATCTTTGCCCAGATTTTCAACGGGTAGAGGTTTGCCGGGCTAGGTTTATTACGGTGTTTGTCACACTAAACACATCTCAGAGCTGGCCAGAAACTTTGATGTGAGAGTGGACTGGTTTTCCCATGCTATCAACCGCTATAGCATAGAAAGAACCGTGTGTCATACAGTACCTGCCCTGTCCATGGGTCGGATTATTAAAACCAAGCAGGATTTAATACTGTACACGCCACCGCGTATTGTGTTTAACCGTCACCACGTTGTGTTTAACCGTCACCACGTTGTATCATACAGTACCTGCCCTGTCCATGGGTCGGATTATTAAAACCAAGCAGGATTTAATACTGTACACGCTACCGCGTTACCAAGTCATTATCGCAAAGCTGGCCAACACCTCGCAACATGAAATGGTAAGAGTATCCATGAACTAGCGGTTGTAATAGTCATGGATTCTCCGACATTCTATCAACATAAATTGTATTTATGCAAACTATTATAAAAACTTCATAAGCGCGATCTAGACCCGGCATCCTGGTTGGCTGACAAATGTGACGTAGATGTGACGACTTTTGTATATACTATTAACTAATTTCAATCATAGTCCGATCATATTTAAGTTGAAAATACAATATGTGAGACTATTAAATTTCAACTTACGTGCTAACTTGGTAACGCAATGTAAAACCATCAAAACTTTAATTTAGGTTTATTCAAAATCAGTCTTATTCATTGAAAAATAAAGTATCATTTTATTTTAGTCTTAAGTTACATATATACATACTAATTGAATAAAAACAAAACACAGGACGTACTGTATTAATCCACTCAACGTAAATAGTCGAATCTATGCTTTGTTCTTGTCATACTTTTAGCATAACAAGAGACAGAGAATGTCATAGAATATGTAGTCGAACGTATGCTGATTCGTACGTTCAAAGAATAATTGTGTAGACTAGTTACTATTTCTACCTATATCTTATGTACATGTACGTTTTATGAAAAAATATATGTAACAGAAGTAAAACTAATGGTGATACAGACTGTTTAAACAAAATCTTTTTCAAAAGGACAATAGTTAATGGCTTCTGTGCACGTTAGTTCTGTCTGTTTTCCTGCGTATATTTTATGTTAATTACTAGACCAACTAAAATAGGGGTTTCAACCTTTCAATTGTGAAATGTCTACACTACTGGAAAAAGTAAATCTAATTACCCTTTACTAACGTAACATAGGATAACTTCGAATTAAATTTTAAAAGTTTAGATAATCTAATCTAATCTTAGCTTAGCTAAGATTTTCGAGGCTTAAATTAAAAGACTCGTACTGAATTTTATTTTATTATTATTTCCATATAAAAATAACAGTAATAATATATGTATTAAATATGCATGTATTTTTTTTGGATCTGGTTTTTATCATCATGTTATAAATGGCTCGCTTAAGAAAAATTAAAAAGAAACAGTATATTAATATAATGCATCTCTGCGCAAAGCAACCACTATGAGTTGAAATTACGCTTCTCAATCGTTACTCATATCGTAATAACATTATAGGTTGATCACATTTCATTGAATGGAATGCGACGACGGCGCGGCGCCCGCTTATTTCCAGGTAATGCTCGCATAAGCATTATGTACTTAGTTACTAGGTTACAAATATAGATTATCCACCTTTCTAAATAGGCGGGTTATGTTTTAATGCATTTAATTTTGTTTAATGAAACAAGATTTATTCTTTTATGATGTTAATCTAGTAAGAAATTTAAGTATAAATAAATATGCATCTGAAAAATATTTAATCACTACCCAGAACAGAGGCTAAAAAATAAGGTTTAAGTTTTACATACGCATGTTTTCTAAATAGGTGGGTTATGTTTATTACATTATTTGTTTTGTTTTATGAAACGAGATTTTTTTTCTTTTATGATTTTAATCTAGTGAGAAGTTTAAGTATAAATATGCATCTGAAAAGTATATAATCACTGACTTGGGTAGGGGTTAAAATATAAGGCGTAAGTTACACACAAACTTGTTTTCTAAATGGGTGGGTTATGTTTTACATACTATTTTAATGTTTAATTAAACAGGTTTTTATGAATTTAATCCTGTTTAAAGTTTGATAATACATTAGGGGTTTACTTTACTAGGTTAGGTTTTATTATGGGTTAAAATATAAGGTTTGATTCTTTTCTTAGGCTTTTGAGGGATATTTTATGCGATCTTTTTTTTCTTAATTGTTTACGCTTGTAAAAGTAGACCATGTTCAGTGTACTCATATTATATGTTTAAATAGAGATCAATAAAGAGATGAAGTAACAAGAAAGATAGTGAGGATATTAACTAAAATAAAAATAGATTAAACAGGTATGAACTCGTTGTACTAGTCATATTTACACGTGTTGCAAGGTTTGCATTCGCGGGTTTTATTTGATAATTCGATACCTACTTTGGCGGCGCTTTGTGTTAAAAAGGAATAAACATGTTTTGAATACGATTTAAGTACATTTATAACAGCAAAATATATTTTTCCTACAATGGTGACATTTAGGTCTAAACTTGAATGATCGGAATTGGTTCTATAGTCATTTATTCTTATTTCGGTTAAATATCGACTCATCAAATATTTTATTATAAAACCAGACGTTTAGTTGCATTTATTTTTTAAACATTCTGCGTACCGTATCGACGCTGTTCGTTATTTGCTAAGTGAATCCGCTGTGACCTTCATTTGAAATGTAAGTAAGTGACTTATTTATGAAATTTCTTTAAAACATTGTTAAAGTATTATTTTCTGATTTTAATTATTACTTTTTCTTTTAAGGTCTGACTCTGAACATTCATCGTATGCGCGTACACCATCACCCGAGACCAAGAAATCTACGAAGACTATTAAGAAAAGAAAATCGTCCTCAGCATCTAGGTATTTCATTTATTATTACTATAGCGTACTTTCGTAATTATATTAAAAACTCTCAATTTTCTAGCCATAGTAACTTTGTTTAGTTTAGTGCTAGATAAATCTCTTAAAAATCCTTCAAATATTCTTTTATTGTACTCAAATTAAAATTTTTTCAGGTTTGAATTAGAAGCGACAAATCAGCGATCACGGACACCATCACCAGCATATTGTGCGCAAAAGAAAAAAGCAAGCAACAAAGTGCGTGCATCAACCAGTAAAAACAAGAACTCGGGCTCAAGGTACTAAAATTACTAGTTATTTTAAATGAAATTAGTTTACGTAATATACTTTCGCTAGAAATACTACAGATAAATATACTAAGTTTCTATTTTTATCTTTTCCAGTTCTTCAAAAAAAGCAGCTGAAACTGACATCTTCAAAATCATAAGAGATGAAGAAAAGATCAGCAGCGACTGCAATTTGAAAACCGTCAAGACCGCATCATCGTTTACCAGTCGTTTATCTACGGGTACCACTCGGCGTTCTTTGATAACAGACGGTAACTTTTTTATTGATTTAAAAGTGTTTAATTTCGATGATTATCAGAAGACTGAGCCTGAAGAACGTTACAAAAAAGCGTTAGCATCCGTCAAATTACAGTGTAAAGAGAATTCCTTCGAGTGGGATCAAATGCAAAAGTTTTTAGCGAAAGCTTTTAACATTTTCGAAAATTGCGAGCCCGTTTATTATAATAATTTTAAAAAATAACATGTGAAATCTCTGATTAATGACATCATTATTTCTAAACTTGATTTTGTTAGTTTTTACTCAAAAAATTGTTAATTATATTATTGCATCATTTGCAACACATTCACATATTTTACTTTGTTCATAAAACCAAGCTGTGATAGCAAAGGATGGATACGCCTATAATTTAATCTCAAAAATAGTTTTGCAATAAAAATAATACATAGTACCGTTATTTGAATATTTTGTTTACCGAAGTATATGTAAATATTGTATGCTAGAAAGCCTGATTTCTTTTTTATTTTCATTTATTTGTTTGTGTGTATTTTTGGGTAAGAAAGTTTAAACTAATGAAATATTTTAATTAAATTCCTAATAAAATAAAAGTTTCGGTTGTATGTTTAAATAATAAATTTCATATGTAGCAATTTAATTTCGCGACTTAACTTGATATTTATTTATAAGCTTATCCATACTTTGCATAGTGATCACCACCAGTTGCATTATTCGAGGTTATCCGAGTCAGCCGTTTTGATTAATACCATGTAGGGTACGCAGGTGGGAGAATGATAAAAAACTAGGTTTTATAGTGAAATGTAAGAGAGTGCTCGCGTGTCGCGTGGTGAGCAGATAGGTTACGGTAAATCATCGATACGTTAAAGGTTATGTGTACACGCCAGCGCCCTCTGCACCTTTAATTGCATGTTTAAGTAAAGTAAGTACAACAGATGGAGTTAGTATGCGCGAAATTAATCTTAATGATTAGGTACGACTAAAAAGTATGAAATGAAGGGTTGAACAGACTTATGTGTCAATTTTACAGTAGGAAAAATCCAAGACTTTCTTATTCTAAAACAAATGTAACAATAAGATAAGTACCTAAATTATATGTTTACATTTTAACAGTTAAGTTGAAATCTATCGCCTACATCCCCACCCCTTAGTGCTGATAAGCACTAGCCATCAACTGAGGAAAGTAATGCGACGCGTGTGGCAGGTCTGCGCAGTTGACCTAAGCGTGTGCGCACATCTACCACTCGAACGCGACCATCGCGACCAGCGTGTGTCGCGCTCACTACACCATGTCTCCAGGAGCCGCGCTCTAAATGGGGATCGACAAGTACTACATAATCTCCTACTTTTAACGGCCTAGATTCCCTAGTCCATTTTTGACGAGGTAAAAGTGTGGGTAAAAACTCTTTTATCCACCTTGCCCAGAACATGTCAGTGAGGCGCTGAGCTACGCGCCACCTTTTCCTGAGGCAGAGGTCGGAATCATCGTACTTACCGATTGGCGCTCCAGAGGATGAACTACCTATTAAAAAATGATTTGGCGTTAAAGCTTCGGGATAGCCAGGATCCGTTGACACGTGTGTGATAGGCCGGCTGTTTACAAGTGTCTCCACTTCGGCCATTAGTGTGGAAAGAGTTTCAGGGTGTGGTGCACGCTCCTTCAAGGCGACTTTCAGCGCCGTCTTTACTGTGCGAATCATGCGTTCCCATGCACCTCCCATTTCGGGGGCTGCAGGGGGAATAAAGCGCCACTCAATTCCTCGAATGGCTCCATCTTCACGCAGTTTGTCGACGTTCAGTTGCTGAAGGCTCTTCTTCAGCTCGTTATCGGCGCCCCGTAGATTTGTCCCATTATCGGAGAAAAGAACAAGTGGGGTTCCCCGACGAGCTGACATTCGTATGAGCGCCATTATTGCAGAGTCCGTACTTAGAGATTCTGTGATCTCTATGTGAATGGCTCTGACGGTTAGGCATGTAAAGAGCATGCCGTATCTCTTTTGCCTTCCCCGGCCAATAGTCGTCTCCATCGGGCCAAAAAAATCAACCCCAGTGTACGAAAATGGCCTGCGACTGTGTTGCAGGCGCGCAGCGGGTAAGTCGCCCATTCGCTGCGGTTGAGGCCGAGCGCGCCGAAAGCGGCAAAACAAGCATTGCGCGGCGACGCTGCGTACAGTCGGGCGTAGGTTCACGATCCAGTAAGACTGGCGTAACTCATTCACGACGTGTTCATGCGCTGCGTGCATAGCACGCCGGTGGTAGTATTCAACCAACAACCGAGTAGTTCTATGTTTACCATCCAAGATCGGCGGTCGCGTAGTTGAGAGTTCTACCCCTGCAGTTTGATCTATGCGGCCGCCAACACGAAGTATTCCGTCGTGGTCTAAATATGGCGTCAATTTTAGTAGGCGACTGTTCGAAGGTAATGATTCGCCTCGTGTTAAGCAGGCAATCTCAGCGGCAAATGCATCGCTTTGGCACTTTTTTATTATATATTTTTCTGCCGTTTTCATCATTTCCGAATCGAGGTAAATTGAATCTTTATTTTCTTTCTTCTTCTTACCTTTTTGCTGTGTTTTTCTTTCCTTGCACTTTAGCTTACATATTTTTATAAAATATATTACTCTTGCAGCAGTGCGCACCAGACGGATCCAGCTGGAGAATCGCCCTTCATCGGGTACAGGTAAGTGTATTTCAATTGTGTTAATAACATGTACGCTTCTTTCTTCACAGGTAGCCTCTGCGACGACCTTCGTGCTCTTCAAGTCCTTCGGCCACTGATCTTCGGGTTGACGCAGGAACGCTGGACCCTGAAACCACGTATCTCTGTAGTTCAGTGGAGGACTATTCGGTTTGGTAGCAACATCGGCTATGTTCAAACGAGATGGCACGTAATGCCATTCATTTATATTAGTGAGCTCATCAATCTCCCCAAGCCTATGAGCAACGTAGGGCTTGTAGCTTCTGGGGTCACTTCTTATCCATTGTAAGACAGTGCTTGAATCTGTCCAAAAGTACCGCTTACTTGGCACCAGATTATTTTGTTCAGTGCCGATGGTCTTCGCCAAGCGTGTTCCAAGAAGACATCCTTGCAGCTCGAGTCTTGGGATGGAGATCGGACGTAGCGGACTGACGCGACTTTTGCTGGCAGCTAGACAAACAAGTACGGAACCATCAGCACGCGTAAAACGCCAATATATCACCGTGGCGTAGGCTTTAATCGATGCGTCACAAAAAATGTGAATCTGAGTGTCCACTATCTCGTCGCGAGACGAGTAGGTAGGCGATGAGTCATAGCACGGCGTCCAGGTGCCGGCCCGGAGGTACCAGCGCGGTATACGCAGCGATTCCAGCTGTTTTAACTCAGCGAGCCAAACCATCCAACGTGTATGTTCTTCGGGTCGGATCTGGCACTTCCAATCGACTCCACTTCGATGTACGTCTTGAAATAATATTTTAGCCTTTATAACAAACGGTGTAAGAAAACCGTGTAAGTCATAAATTGACATAATAATGCTAAGCATTTTAGCCTTTGTAGGCGGAGCGCTTTCATGTGATATTTCTGATAAAATCTGCCCAGTCGACACTTTAACACTAAATGTGTCGTCAGCAGGATGCCACATCAAGCCGAGAGCGCGCTCAGTCATATTCGTAGCTCCGTCTTTGAACTGAATAGCTGACTGGGCGAGCGCAGCGGTAGGTATTGCGTTTAAAACCTTTTTGCTGTTGCTAGACCAACCGCGTATCTCAAAGCCACCCATGCTATGTATGAACGTGATGTCCTTAATTAATTGAATAGCATTTTCCTCACTATCCGTGGAATAATAACAATCGTCCATATAATGAGAGTTTATTATTGCTTGAACGGCTTCGGGATACTGGTCGTCGTATTTAAGTGCGTTTTTATTTTTTATGTATTGCGCAATAAACGGTGCGCAATTTGCACCAAAAATAAGGCTTTGCATAACGTATGTCTTAATCGTATCATTGGCAGACTCTTGCCATAAGAAACGAAAGACATGTTGATCTTCAGGACGAATTTTAATGCGTAAAAACATGTCCTTTATATCACCAATAATAATGAACTCCTTTTCGCGTAGCCTCAACAATATACCTAAAAGCGAGTTATATAAATCAGGCCCGGTCAATAGATAATCATTTAAACACATGTTGTTCTTAGCGCGAGCGCTAGAATCAAAAACCAATCTTAATTTACCGGGTTTATTTATATTTTGTACGCCAAAATGTGAAACATACCATACATGGTTGGCCGAGAGTTCGTTTTCCTGTAACTCACGCGCATACCCCTCAGACAATAACTTGTCTATCTCCTGTTTGTACCGATTAGCGTAAACTGGGTCAAGTTCAAATTTACGTAATAAGGATCGCAGGCGAAATAATGCATAGTTATAAGTATCGGGCATTGTAAAATCATCTTGTTTAAAAGGTAAACCTACTTCCCACCGGTTGTCAATCAAACGTGCAGTTTGATCTAAAATTTGAGTAGCACGCAGATGTGCCTTATTCTCGCGACATAAGGTCGAAATTCCTATGGAGTCTAGGCAATACGATTGCTTTATTAGGTCATTAAGTGCATTACTATCGAAAGTAGTACTGTCGATCCCATCGTGAGAGTGAGCAAGATGGCAAACATGGTGACTTACCTGAGACGCGGAGGAGTGAGCGCGACTGCAGGGGCCGTGGATGCACCATCCCAGACGACAGCGTGTTCCATAGGGAGTGTCTATACCACCATGAATAATCTCGAGCGGTGCTATTAGATAATAGTTATCTTCACCTATAAGCAAGCGAGGTACTACGCGCTCTTTACAAACAACGTTCTTTATTTTAGTTAGTTTGTCACAAGAAATTTGATTTATGGCTGACAAGTTTTGCGGTGGTAAATTCAATTTAGAACTTTTACGTAAACTTATATCATAAAATGTTTTGTCCAGTCCAGATATCTTAGCGTGAACCTTGGGGGCGTACGGTTGGATCACTTCAAGGCCGAACGCGTCCACGAATTTTACCGCACTAGGATTTTCACAGGGTAAACCAAGTTCATCGGCTATACCAGAGTCCAACAGCGAAATAGAAGCACAGTCATCGAGCAACGCATACGTCTGTATTTCACCACGGGGTCCATACAATGTCACTGGAACAATTTTACAAAGTGCGTTATCTTTCGCGTTACTTGTCACACTATTGGGCGTCGCGACGTGAGCGACCGTAGCATCGGTGTCGGCGGCGGTGTCGCCCGGCTGAGCAAGTACCGGGTCCGGCGAGAGCGGCGCGCGTGGCTGCTCGTTGCGCACGTGATCCGATGATGTAGGTTGTTTCCAATGAAGTAAACGGTGGTGTTTCAGTTTGCAGTCTTCTATGTCGCATTCAGGTGCCTCGCAGGTGTCTATATCATGGCGTGCGGTCAAGCATTTGAAACACAATCTTTGTGTTTTTACAAACTTCCATTTATCTCTGCGCATTGCACGTTTAAATGTACGACATTCAGGCAATGCATGTGCGCCTTTCTTGCAAAATAAGCACGTTATATTGTCGATGCATATAGTGGTAAGTATGGGGCGCATATAGCGATTTTTGTCGTCAGTTTTATCTCGTTTAAAATTAGGCTCTGTCGGTGCTGGCTTTTTTACTTCTCGCGGCTGCACAGCTCCGGTGACAAGGGTCATATTGGCTTCTTTTTTCAGAAATTGTGCCAACAATTCTAGTTTTGATTCTCCTGCTAAAATCTTCTCGTAAGCATATTCAGTCCACTTTCCCAAAAGAGTGCTCGGTAATTTGCTTGTGATAGCGGACGCGAGCTCGGGATTGCGTAAATGATCACCTTGTTTTAGTGCACGTATAGTAGCAACACAGTTGTTTACCTTTGTGGCGAAGTTAACTAAATCTTGCTGATAGTGGGTAGGTAATGGATGTAACTTACGTAATTGTGCAGTTATATTGCAAATAATGATTTCTGCTCGCCCATATTTAAGTTCGAGAGCATCCATGATGTCCTTCGACGAGGTATTGCCAATCAGTAGATCAGTGACGGCTTCTTTAGCTTCGCCTCGCAATGCTCGTCGAAGTCTAGACAGGGTTTCATATTCGGAGTATTTACATGTAGATAAGGACTCCTCGTAAGCACTTTTAAAATGTAGCCATTCTAGACTGTCTCCGCTAAATACGGGTAGGTCGCGCGGAGTAGCCAAACGGCTGAGCAAACGTTCCTCGCGCTGCGATGACGATTGGCCCATCATGCTCTTTAAAGTGTTCGCTAATTCCAGGATGCTGCCGGCGGTGTCAACATGTTGTGCTGGTGCTGCACGGTCGGTGACGGGCGCGACCGGCTCGGGGGGCACAAGTTGACGGTACTCGTCAGCATGTTGTTGGAGGTCCAACCAGTGAGACACTCGATCTTCATGCACTTCACTCAAACTAGCGTCGTCTGGTTCTTCGGCGTCGACGGCGGCAAGGTCGGCTTCTAGACGCTTGTCGATCAACTGCAACTGGATTTGAGCCTTAGCTTCGGCTGCTTGCAGTTCTAGCTGCTTACGCCTCGCTACTGAGGATGCCGTAGATTTTTTACTACTTGCAACGGACGCTGAAGACTTGACTTCTTTTTTGGAGTTGGATGTCCCAGGTAATTCGTTTTCAGCAGGCGCCGGCGGCTCCGAGTTTGCTTTTGCGTCGGCCATTTCCCGTTGTCGTCGGGTTAATACCATTCTCGGTGGCGTTTTAAACATAGATAAGCACTGTTCACATTAGATCCGGTTTGAATGACCAGCTTATTGTAGGGTACGCAGGTGGGAGAATGATAAAAAACTAGGTTTTATAGTGAAATGTAAGAGAGTGCTCGCGTGTCGCGTGGTGAGCAGATAGGTTACGGTAAATCATCGATACGTTAAAGGTTATGTGTACACGCCAGCGCCCTCTGCACCTTTAATTGCATGTTTAAGTAAAGTAAGTACAACAGATGGAGTTAGTATGCGCGAAATTAATCTTAATGATTAGGTACGACTAAAAAGTATGAAATGAAGGGTTGAACAGACTTATGTGTCAATTTTACAGTAGGAAAAATCCAAGACTTTCTTATTCTAAAACAAATGTAACAATAAGATAAGTACCTAAATTATATGTTTACATTTTAACAGTTAAGTTGAAATCTATCGCCTACAACCACGTATTCTAAAAGTAAACGTAAATCGGTGGTTTAGTAAATAGTGTATTAAATCCTGTTGACTTATTATATTTCAAAATAGTCTAGCAAGTTTTGTTGAATTTTTTGTACGACAATAAGTCATCATGCCTTTTTGTGTTCCGTGTAGTAAGTCTGTAGAAAAAAATAAATGGATAGGTCATCTTCGAAGCACTGCGCATAAAACAATTGTAAATTCTAACAAAATATTAAGTGATGGTGTTGAAGTAGTAGAATCAGCATTTCGCACGCGCATCGCCACTTATCGTATATCTGCAAGCAACGATCAAAGTCTGGGATCCATCGATGCATTTATGAACTCTATCCGAGACAAAATAAAACGACTTTTAGATAATTCTCTTACGAAACATACGTGCGTAAAAGTAAATTTCGAACTCTTTGGGTTGTTTTTAATGTTTAAAGATAATAGCCAATCAATAAAATCATTTGGAACTAAAAATAAAATTTTATACATAAGTTATGATTTTGAGGCACTGTTTTGCGAGATCGTAAACTGTCTAAAGAAAAAATTTGAAGAGTTTCAAGACCGTGGTAGTGGATGGGCTTTTGTCAGTAACTCACACTTAGAGATTAACATAAACAAGTATGAACCATTACAAGGTTCAAGTTATGTTGACCTGCCAAAGTTCATAAAAAACAAAAAAGCATGTATAAATATACAAAATAACGATCAATGCTGTTTTTTGTGGTGTGTAACTGCGGCTTTGCATCCTTCTATTAAACACCCTGAAAGAGTATCATCTTATCCTAATTTTCGTGACGTGTTGAATGTTTCTCAAATTTCATTCCCAGTTACATTTGATGACATTAGAATATTTGAAAAAAACAATCCAACGATTTCATTAACGATTTTCGGTTTAAAAAATAATAAAATCGTTGTGGGGCCCCTTTACAAGTCTGAAGTATCTAGTAATCAGAAAAGTAAAATAAATATTAAATTACTTTTAATAGACGATTTCAGCAACCCACCGCATTATGTTCTAATTAAAGACTTGAGTCGTCTTGTGCGTAGTCAAGTAACGAAACATAATGGTAGGATATACTTTTGCGACACATGTCTGTTATTTTTTCCAACACAGGAAAAACTTGCAAATCACTTATGTACTGGAGTAGTTACTGTTTTACCTGAAAAGGGGACAGTAATTAAATTCAAGCATTTCGATCGTAAACAGAATGTTTCATTCGTTATATACGCAGATTTTGAATCGTTATTACATCCAACTGAAACTAGTGACTCTGATACTGATGCTACTAGTACTACTGATACTTCTGATAGCCATATCCCTAACACTACAACTTTGCATCGTCATATACCAGCTGCCTTTGGTTATTATATTGTTTGTAACGCGGATCCAAGTCATAATCGTTATTTCTCTTATCGCGGTTCTGATTGTGTTGATAAATTTATTGAAGCAATTTATGAAGATGTTGCTAAAATTTATAAAGTTTTGAACAAAAACACCGCAATCATATTCAATGAGAATGACGAGCTAAACTTTTTGAACGCTAAACGTTGTCATATTTGTAACCATTTTCTATTTTCTGATCGGGTTCGGGATCACTGTCACATTACAGGAAGGTATCGTGGAGCAGCACATAGCCTGTGCAACTTGCAATATAAACGTCCTTGTTTTGTACCTATTTTTTTTCACAACCTGTCTGGTTACGATTGCCATCTATTTATAAAAAAGCTAGGCGAAGCATCTGGAAACGTGAAAGTTATACCTAAAACCAAGGAAAACTATATCTCGTTTACTAAATTTATTCCAATCGAGAACGAGTATTTTCAGCTTCGTTTCGTAGATTCTTTCAAATTTTTGGGCACTAGTTTAGAGGAACTTGCTAAAACTATGCATAAATCAGACTTTGTTCATTTACGTAAATATTTTTGTAACGAAGAGGAGTTTACATTACTTACACGAAAAGGCGTGTTTCCCTATGAGTATATGAATAAATGGCAATGTTTCGAAGAAAAATACCTTCCATCTATTGATGATTTTTATAATTCGCTTACTAATGAGAAAATTTCTGAAAAAGATTATGACCATGCGCAATCAGTGTGGAAACAGTTCAAAATACGTAATTTAGGTGAATACACGGACCTTTATTTGCAAACTGATGTTCTTCTATTAACCGATATTTTTGAAAAGTTTCGCGCTACTTGCAAACAACACTATGACTTGGATCCTGCTTTTTATTTAACTGCACCTAGCTTATCATTCGATGCCATGCTTTTGAAAACTGGTATTGAATTAGAGCTTATCGATGACTTTAACATGCACAAAATGATCCAATCTGGAATTAGAGGTGGAGTCTGTATGACCTCTCTACGGTACGCTAAGGCTAATAATATATACTTACCTCACTATGATCCATCCGAGATAGACTCATTCCTAATTTATATCGACTGTAATAATTTATATGGTTACAGCATGTGTCAGTATATGCCTTTATCAGACTTTAGATTTCTAGAAAACCACGAAATAAATGCTTTAAATATCAGTAAAATCCCTGATGATTCGGAATATGGATTTATTTTAGAAGTGGATATTACTTACCCTAAAGATTTACATGTTAAACATAATGATTTACCATTTTGTCCTGAAAAATGTATTCCGCCAGGTGGAACGCATAATAAACTTGTACCTAATTTATATGACAAATACTCGTATGTGATTCACTATATACATTTAAAAACGTGTCTTAAACATGGTTTACAATTAAAAAAGATACATAGGGTAATCACATTCAAACAGTCTCCTTACTTGAAACAATACATTGATATGAACACGAGGCTACGTCAAGTAGCAACGTCTGTCTTTGAACAAGATTTTTGCAAATTGATGAATAATAGTATATTTGGTAAGACTTTAGAAAATACTGAGAAAAGGGTTAATGTGCGCTTGGTTAATCAGTGGTCTGACAATGATAACAAAACAAAAAAGCGAATTACAGCCAATAGATTGATAGCTAGACCCAATTTTCACAGTGCATCAGTTTTTACTGAAAATTTAGTTGCAGTTCAAATGAAACCAGATCTCATTATTTTAGATAAACCAATTTACATTGGTTTCACCGTACTAGAATTATCTAAAAGTCATATGTATGATTTTCATTATTCGGTATTTAAACGTTTTTATGATACTCGTCTTCAAATGTGCTACACGGATACAGATAGTTTTGTTTATCATATACAAACAAAAGACTATTTTGAAGATTTAAGAATGCATTTTTTGTCTTATTTTGATACTAGTTGTTACGATGTTGGGAATAAATTTTTGTTAGCAGTTCAAAATAAAAAAGTTCCCGGGCTTTTTAAAGATGAAATGAAAGGAGACATGGTTAAAGAGTTTGTAGGACTGCGTTCAAAAGTTTATTGTATCAAAACCACCAGAGTTAAAGAACCTGTTATTAAAAAAGCTAAAGGAGTGAAGAAATCTGTTGTACTAAATTTAAAGTTTTCACAATATGCAAAATCATTGTTTCGAGGAGATATAATTAAGAGGAAAAACATATTATTTAAATCGATTAAACACGAAATATTTACCCATAGTGTAAATAAAGTTGCTCTTTCAGCTAAAGATGACAAGCGGCTGATATCTGATAACCAAATATCCACAAAAGCTTGGGGGCATACCTCGATATTGTTTAATAAATAACTCGTATTAAGTACTTATAATTTTTAGAAATAATACATGTAACTTCGGTTTGAATCCAATTAATTGTCAACTGTGTGATTTTATACAAATAAATGCTGTGTCTTAACATGTACTTGTTTTCATTTTTATTACCGTTTTACTGACCCAAAATGCATAAGAGACAAACATTAAAACTTACTACAATTGTTCATACTACCTATTGTCATCCTATAAATTCGATTTGTATTTCCTTTGGTTGATACGACTCTCATGCATGATGAGACAGTAATATCCGAAAAATAAGGTCAAATTTACTTATGTCATAGATACCTACGTGACACAATTAATAAAAGAGCGACAGGTTCTAACCTGAATCGAAATGTGTTAGGTATGCACCGAGACTGTCTTACGTGCGAAGTTATCATATAACATTATTGTGCATTCGATCTTTTGATGATTCATGATTTGTAAACCTTTATATGCTCGTTAGATTTTATTTTCTATCACTTGGATAGCATCAAACGACACCAAATAGTACTCCTGATCAGCGATCTTGTAAGTTACTTTTTTCTTACTAATTTTATTATATTATACATGAACATAAGTCATTTCAATTTAAATTCTATTAAATTGTTTAAATTTCTCACGCAACCCATATCCTCAGAAAGAGCAAACATAAATAAGACAATTATCGAAATTAAGATTCAATTATTATATGTTACTAATTTTACCGGTTTCTATTTTAGATTTGACAAAAATGGCAGACAGCGAAGACATCCAAATTCCATTTTCACAATACGCACAAGAGTTTGAGCTACCACAGGAATTCGATGATAGCGAATTGTATAAAAAAAATAAAAAAAACATCGACAACCGTAAAGCCAAGAAAGGTAATAAAGTTAGCGTACAAAATAAAATAGTGAAAAGGAGTCAAGGACATCCACCATCTTTTGTGATAAAAAATGATGTTACCAAAGGCAATAAACTGGTCAAAATTCAAATAATCGACATTAAAGAGGACATAAGGAATCAAAACGACGAGCAAAACGAAAATGTTTTAGTGAGCGCGCAGTATGTTGCAGGCGATAATTTTGATGAAATTATTGATGCCACGGAGGCATTGATAAATAAAATTTCTAAAAAAATTTGTGGATACAGTACTAGTTATTAAAGTTGTATTTTAATTATTAATTAATAAATATTATGTGAGTAATTTGTCGTTTTATTTATACTTCATATGTACACTAACTAATAAGTTTTTCTTATGCAAAATTATGTGAAATCTAATTTAAAATTTTTAAATATAACAATCACTATGAAAAACTTGTTAGTTATCAGTAGTTATAATTATATGGAATGGTATATAAAAAAACAAATAAAAGTAATAACAAAAATTTATTTTAATAAATACATTTTGAATACAAATTAAGTCAGTTGTCTAAGTACCATTTTTTGATACATATAGCATTTTTAACCGCACAACTTTTCTTATGATATACACAATTATAAATACACTCATGCAAACAATATCTTTTATACAACTCTTGTAAATTAGGTGCATCTTTTTCACCTAAATCTAAAACAGTACAGTTTGGATATAAATTTTTAATCCATCTAATTTTTTCCATACCTTTAACATAAATCGTCTTATCTTTTATATGATTAACAATTAGTCTTTTAAATTCCCTATAATCAACGTAACCCTCGTGCCACAAAATACCTAAATGTTTTTCTAACCATCTTGTCCGCCTTTTTTCACTTTCAGTTAATTTAGAAAATGGAAAGGGGGGCTTAATTAAAAACAGTTGAGTGTACTCTAAAGTGGCGTATGCAAATTCTTTAACAATAAATTCGTTTTTGTCTGTTTTAAATCCTTGAAGATCTACGAACATGCAGTCCTGCATTATGATATTTTTTTTGTAATATTACTTAGAGGGTTATATTGAACAATACTATCATTCAAAATCAGACAGTAAGCTGAGGTTTGCTTAGGTATTGATGATTCACACTCTAATTCAACTCGCACATCAACCGAGCCGGTTTTTAAAGTTTCGTTTTGACGAGAACAGTCGATAACAAATAAAGGTGCAATCCTTTTAAAATCTTGCGGGTTTAGCATGGGTGTCTGAACACGGTTATAATAAGACTGTTGAAATTTGGAATAGTTCTCATATAATATAGCAAACCTTTCAGCCGAAAAACTGACATCAAAACTTTCGTACGGAAAGTAGTTTGAATTTAAAAACACCCTAACATCTCTCAGATTACAGTGATCAAAGTGTGTTACGTCTTTATCAGCTACATTTTTTCGCTCTGTTTTTAATCCAATTATAATGTAACGTGGCTTTTCAATTTGAGATGAAGTTTTAATAGTCCAAGAATGTTTAGAGGTTTCAGGCAAGAGCGGATATTCATACAAATCCCAGTTTCTAAATGGTACAAAAATACCACGATCTCTTTCTAAACATTTGAGTAAGGCCAATCGTTCTCGATCCGACACCTTAATATGAGGCATACGCCACACAATTTTAGATATAGTTAAATTTTCTATGTATTCATGCGCATTTAATTTAACGCTATTTAAATTTGTGTTCGATCTTAAAAGTATAAGTTCATGCTTGGAATTAATTATTATTTTGTTATAGTCCTCAGCAAACCCAAGAATTTTGTTTAAAGGTATAGATGCAGAAAATGCACTATGCGATTGTTTTGTACCGTTGATATCCCAACCCCATGCCTTAGACATCGATGATTCGAGTTCATTCATAGATACCAGAGATTTCATAGTTGTTGTCACACCTGCATTTTTAATTCTATCTATTTCGATTCCATTTAGTTCGTAACGAATATCTTGAAATAAATGGAGTATGGGGTTATTGGTGAAATGAACACTCTTTACCTCTTGTTTCGTTTCTCTATTGAATATGGTTATAGTACCTTCTATATATAAAGTACTTGCTGATGGTAGTACGTAAATATCTTGTTGATTTATAGGTATACGTATTTCATCATTAAAATTAAAGCTCGTTACATACGGCTTATACGAATGGTATTCAAAGCTCTCGATAGAGTTGTCTACTGTAACAGATTCTGTTAAATTTAATATACTCATTTTAATAGCCCAATGCTTTGAAGGAACTGTTTGTTTTGCTTCGTAAGTCGTACTTTAGGTCTTCTTTTCGTGATTGTCTGATGAGTACTAGTGCTGTTTTTGATTGTAACTGATGTTTTATTGAAATCTATCATTTTTTTCTTAGGTGTAAATATATCTGAATTTCTTCACCTCGTAAATTAACCAAATTGTTGTGAACGTCTAATATTCTTATTGTAATTGAACTTAAACTGTTTTGAGTAACAGGAAAATATATTATGTTTTTTGGTGTTTCTATAATTCGATAACCGGGAGGTACATTAGGTACAAACTCGTAAATTATATGACTAGGCTTTCCATTAACAAATGAACCGCTCACTATATCACATTCAATGCGGACTATGGTTGTGGACAGAATGGAAACTGGATAAGGAGATTCTGTTAATATATTAGCTTGAATAGAGTCTGGTCCGAAACCAAGTAATTTTCCAACAGATCTCTCTTTATCAAAATGAATACTTTGAGAACATAAAATAGATGTTTTTAAGGTATTATTATTGCAAGTTAGTGAAAACGTGCATCCTTGGAGGTGATCTTTAAGATAGTCATCAATATCTTGAAGTTCGTATGATCCTTCAGGAATTTCAATAACTTTGTTATTACCATAATAGAACTTATTGTTTCTGTAATCTATATTGGGTATTGAATTAAAAGTCGATATATACAACAGACCGCACTCGTATTCCCCATCCAGTTGAAGAGCTGGTGAAAGGTTTGTAAGAAGAGTTGAAGAGGATCCAGTTATAGACAAAGTGAAAGACATTGTAAGAATGATAAGCTGTTTATTTTACGTAAGTATTTAAACGATTATACCAATATTGTTTTAAGTATTTAAGACATAAATGACCACAATTAACAGTATTAAACTTTTGGTACGTGTTATAATTATAGTAAATATCATAGTTCTTTAAATACTTCTTTAATTCCAGAGGAGGGGGAAGGTCACCATAACTATTAAAATATTCACAATAGCTGTTATCTTTGACATAGGCTACCCAGTGAGTTCCATTGTTCTTAGAACTGTCCAAGTTAACAATTCCACATTCTAATCTTTTAGGATGCTTTGGTAAACTGTCTCTCATATAAACTCCGCGAAAATGTGGAATGTCCGACGAGTGATTTATAATATCAATATTTGAGAGAGCACGTCTGGGTAACCTCTTATTTAGTTTTTTGAAGTTTTTATGCATAATCCTTTACCATTTTTATATGGTCTAATATGTAATCCTTTGCCTAATGCTATAGATTCCATCATTTTGTTATGTCGTTCAGATTCAGCCAAATTCTTTTTTGCAGCTTTGTAATCACCTACAGCTTTAGCAATTCCAGCAGCTCCTCCTGCTAATGACCCTAACGCAGAAAGTCCAGCAAAAATAGGTATCAGAGGTAAGAAACCTCCTGTTTTCGGAATTGGTATCACGCGAGGTAACCGTACCTTAGTGTTGTTGGCAAAAACTTTTTTTGCGACAAGAAGTGCACGATCCATTTTATTATGACCTTTTATTTTAGGGTTCTTTTTTAATTCAGTGCGTATCTTGGACACAAAATGTTTAAATGGTTTTATTCCCGCACCAGCCTTCAATTTAGACTTCATCACTTTACTCACTAACCAACTAGCAATTTTTTCGCCTGTTCCTGCATTTTTGGTCTTTCTCCTTTGTTTAGCCATTTTGTAAAGTTCTAAATCAGCAAGGTGTCTACTAGGTAAATCAGAATATTTATCATAAGCTATATCGTGTTTCATGCACGCGTTATCCAACGCATTAATTCCTTTGTCACCTCGTTGTAGCCTTTTGTGCAACTTTGTGCCTGGGCCGCAATAATTATAACCAGGTAAGTGTAATTCAAAAGGTAAGTTGTTAATAGCACTGTTTAAAAGTCCTCTTCCTTTTATATCTCGAATCATAATGACAAATCTAATTTAAGGAAAGCGAATTTATTACATAAACTAAACAATAGCTTTTCTATCAACCCAACTATTTTCACTATCACTAAGTCCTAACCACTTAACGTATAGCTTTTTACCCTTTTTTTTTATCACCTTCTCTATTAGATAAACATCTGGATACTTAGTTTTTTGAAGTTCTTCTTCATAAAATGTGCCTAGTATCAAGTTTTTCCGTTGGTCTTCAATATAATATGTTACAGGATGAGTATGGTTAACATGTTTAATCGTAAAAAGTTCTGTAGACCAATTCGGTGTATAACCTTTACAAAAATCACTTTTATACTTGCTTATACGTACATGATCTCCAATTTTAAATTTATTCAATTTATAACTCACATTAGATTGTGAGTTTTCAATGTTCTGTTTTACTATGTTTTCATTATTTAAATTTACATCAATAGGTTTAAATTTTGTTGTGCGATGTACAGTTTGATTATACGATTTTATAATATCCTCCAACGGTTTACCAACCCATTTATAGTTGCCAACGAGACTAAAATATTTGTAAAGTTTAGACTTGAGTGTTTTTATTAGTCTTTCAACAATAGATGCCTTTTTAATTGAATACGTTGAGTAATGATTTATTTTCAAGGATTTTAAATACAAATCCAATTCATTATTGTAGAATTCTTTTCCCAAGTCTGTCTGTAAGTTTGTAGGTTTTCGTTTAGTTGTGTTTATAATTAGGTGGAATGCATCTTTGACTTCCGTTTTTGTTTTAGACTTAATAGGTGTGCACCATGCATACTTTGAAAATGTATCAATGACAGTTAATATATATTTGTATCCTTTATTAATCGTGTGTAGTTTCTGTAAATCAATCAAATCAGCTTGCCATAAATCGTCAATTCCTTTTAATACAACTGATCGTCGCTTAAAATTTTTTCGCGCCGACCGATGGATCTCGTTCACTATTTGTTGTTTTGCCATTATTTAAATTTTTAAAAATGTTATCTGTCTCCTTCTTTGTATAAAAGTTTAGTTTTAACTGAGAAAGAAGTTGATGAATTTGGTTATTTATTGTATCAACCATGGAATCTATATACTTCTTGTCATACATGTTTTGAACATATTTGTCGACGTACTCCTTGTTTACTGCATCACCAGGTGATAAAGGTTCCGCAACTCCTTTTAATTGTAAACTCCCTTCAAAATAATGTCCTGCATCTGTTCGAAGCAAAGCCTTATACTTAAGATCGGAAATCTCACTAGAACGCAAGCGTTTATGAACATGGTGACCAAATTTGTCAATGTTCATTTTTATTGTGTATTGTACTATGGTCAGTCTACAACTGTTAATAATAAATCTTCATTTTATTTATATATTATTTACTAAGCCTGCTTCACGTAATTCTTCGATGACAGATATGATTTCGTTATCTAATCCCGTATTGCCAGCGTCTCGTGATGCTATAAGCAGTTTCAATCTGTCTACTAATTCGTTAGGGTCATCCCAATACACATAAGAGACATCTGCTTTAGCTTTTTTCATCGATGGCAAACCATCGCCGGTTACATGTATTTCTTCACTTAATGAACGCTGTTTGGCCAATTTAAAAAGTGGCTTTATGATGTATAAATATTTCATTCCTTTGTTACTTTTTATAGGCTTATTTGGATCAAAATCACGTCTATGTGCATTTGTTTTTAATAACAAGGTTTTATACAATCGTTTATCGTCTTCGGTAACCATCTTTAAATCGGGTACTTTCTTGAACAACAAATCATTTAAGCCTTGGGATAAGCAATAAGTTTCCCCGCTTATTATTAGCTCTTTATCATCAACATTAATTGGATAAGATCCCAACATTAGCTTACCACGCTCTGATCGTACACCAAAAGGAATGTTAATGTTTGAATAATGTTGTTTCTGCCACTTGGGATCTTCGCGAGGAGAAGCATACGAATCTATTGTTCTAAATGAAGCATTATTTGATGTATCAAATTCAATTTGGTTGGCACTATCATTTAGTATAGAATCATCTTGACTAGAATTTTCGTTGTTCAATTCATAATCACTATTGGCCTCAGATTCCGATGTTTTTCTCAGTAGCGTTTTATTAGCTAGGCTCTCTCTCTTTCCGTCCTCAGAAGAACTATATTTTAATTTTTTTATTGGGTTATTCCATTTAAGTCTGTGGTTATCAAAGTCTGCGTCATTAACATTGAAGTTGTTATCATTATGTTTCACTATTTCATTAAGAGGACCTGTGACTGGCTTTAACATTGTTTCTAACATCATATTATTGTTAGATTTAATATCACGAAGGACTTTGACTTTTTTTCTTACTGCTTCAGCAGATCGGAGTACTTTTTCTTTAATTCTTTTTTCCTCGTTCATTTTAAGATTTATGTCCGATCTAGGTGGTCTCATTTTGAGTAATAACATTTATACGAATATTCTTTTATTTATGTATAACTACAGTTAATCCAATATAATATATGTATCAAACCCTTTCCTATAACATCCAGAGTTTCTATTACAGTCTTTATTTATAACTAAGTAGTTGAATGGCTCGTTCCATACTTGCCTACACATTTCGCGAAATTGAGACCATGACATATCACTTCCTACATGTTCATCATAAACATGACGTAAATTAACATCATCTTGCTTAAAAAGAATGATTAAATTTGCGTTATCTCTTATCAGTTGTTTAGGTATTTTACTATACGTTTGATTCAAATAGAAGCTATCTATATTTTTATGTCTTCCCATTGCAAAGTAATCCCGTATATTATTTTGGTTTTCGCATGCAACATCGTCAAATATCATTATTGAATTTTTGATTGCTGCATGAGGACTTAGTACCTCATCATTTTCACTATATTTTTGAAAAGAAACTGATGGAACCAAATTTAAAACTTGCTCCAAAAATTGATACATGGGTTGGAACAAGGTTTTAGAATATACATATACATTTTGGAAGCGTAGACCTTGTTCATGTAGCAGTAAACCAACAATTAAATTAGTTTTTCCACAGTTAGACGGACCACTTATTATACAGCGAATAGTGTCAGGTAAAAGTAATCCATGACGGAAATGGCGTTTATTGGAGGAGGCACAAACAACATCCAACTGCAAACTTTGAGGTTGTTTTATAAATTTCATGCTGTTTTACGAATTGACACGTGCAACGAATTTGAAGGACAATATGTAAATAGCACATTTAAGGAGCTTTAGAGTATATATTAATGAATTCAATCTTTACGATGGGGATTTTAAGATTCTTACTTTACTATGCACAGTAACGGAACACCAGCAGGATAAAAGAGTGCGACTGCGGACGATCTTAATTATGTAACGCAAATTTCACAATCATGTCGTTCGGATTCTGCCCCATTTCTCCGGAGTAATATAATGAGATTATGTAATATAATGAGATATAATGAGATTTACTGCCCCACTCCAGAGCTAAGGGATGCGAAGCATCAGCGGAGCGTTAGCGGAGCGTTCTTAGCTCTGGCGTGGGGGTGAAATCTCATTATATAACTACTGCTCACCTTGGTCACTTTCATCTAAAGGTGGAACTTTGAAATTTGGAACATATCCTTCACAGTTTGTGATTGAAGAAATTCTTTTGAAATTAAATTCTCGGTGTAACAGGATTGAAAGTTTAAATGACTTCCACGCAAAAGAAATCGTGGGAGGTACCATTTGAAACTTTGATATTTCGTTTGCAAAGTGAGTTTCAGAAGATATAAAGAGAAATGAAAATATTTAAAGCATATTGCGATACAAACATTTTAAACAAACGAGTAGTTAGATTGCCTGTATGAAAAATAAGTATGTTGTGTATATGTGTGATGTCCAAATCCTGGTCAGGGCAATTTGTTGTGTATTTATCACGAATATTTGTTCCTGAGTTATGGATGTCTTCTATGTATTTTAGTATTTATATGTATCTATCTATTATATTTATATCCTCGTTTACCACCCACAACACAAGCCATATTGAGCCACCAAGCCACCTTGGAAATAAATCTATTTATGGAAGTTTAAAATAAATAAATATTAAATAAATAAATAAATTTATATAGGTACCAAAACAAAACACCCAAGGCACGTTTGAGTTAGTAGGTATGTGTAAAACCATAAAAGTTTAAATGAAAGTATGCGTAACAATATATATTTATTGAAAAGTTTGTGATTCTCCCGCCCACTTGTACTGTTACCTACTACAATTATCATTCATTAAAACACCTTCATAAACTAACAAAGCTAACCGGACCGTTTGGGCCGAAAGATAACGAATAAATTGTTAGCACCTCCATAATGAAACACTTCTATTCATGCTCTCGTGAAAGCGCCGTTTTGTGCAAATTACCAGTGATTAATGGTATTATAATGCGAAATACTTTGTTTTTTGGCCCTCGCCTTGCCCGGGCCTGCTCGAGGAATATCATTTGTTGTTGATTTCATTTTGATTTGATATGTGTACCGACGATCTGGTTAAGATCGCGTAGACAGAAGGTCGCGTAGAGAGAGATTCAAAAGAAGTACCTGGAAGACCACTTGGAGCCGTGAAATGCGATCACCCGATTCCAGATATTTAAGAATATATATTGTCCAGCTGAGGATGTCAGTCATGCATCAACATCATCATATTCATATTAGATTTCCACGGTTAACACTCACGTATTTTTTCACAATAGGCGTGACATGTTTCGTCTGCGTCCGAATCAGTTCGTCGCGCGCGACCCGTTACCTACGCCGTCTCGGGCAGTGATGCTCGAGCCGCGAAGGTGATAACACCACTCTATCTGTCCGACGAAACATGTCACGCCTATTGTGATAAAAATACGTGAGTGTTAACCGTTGCAATTTAATATCAGTATGACTCACGAAAGTTTAAATTAAAATTTACCTATGTGTTTGAAGAAGACTATTTGATGGTTCTTTTCGTGTCGGAAAATATTTTTCTTTTCAGTGGTTTTCTAGAAAACACCGTGACAGAGTGGTCCTTCTCAGCGAAGACTGCCTTCCGATTGACCACTCTGTCACGGTGTTTTGAGTTAAATAATGTAGGTAAGTTTACAGTCACGAACCAGGGAAATAACAAGTATACTGTACTGATGAGATAAGTCAAAATTTTGGACATTTACCTCCAACAAAAAAAAACTAAATCAGACAGTTTTCAGCGCGGAGACAGCTCATTGTCACTAAAAAAAGGAGAACCGCCTTATAAACCAATGTGGCGTTCGGATAATCGAGGTTTTACTGTAGATTGCTACAGGCCCTAAGATCACAATCCGCTAAATAATGTTATTTAAGTTCGAATACCGCCCCAAGGCGCAAGGAAACGGTTCGAGAGCTAATTATTGGAAGTATAACTTTGCTAAACTCGGCGTCAAGGTCATTGATATTACAAAATACGTAATATTCAAATTTGATTATATCTATATATTTATGTCCATCCGTAAGTTTTCCAAGTAAGAATTTTCTCTTTTTCGAGGTTATATCGTAATTTACTATTCAACATGTGTTTTATAAATAGGTACTTACATACGGTAAAACAAAACCACGTATTAAATTGTCTATATTCTATAATAATAAAAACCAAATGTTTATAATGAATACATGGTTAATTCTGTCGGAGCACGCCTGGCTGCCTCATCTTTGGTTCCTCAACAGATTGCGTATTCCGAGATAATCCGCATTACGCATTCCGCTGTTTTGAGGCTTTTGTTCAAATATCAAAACACGACCGTCTTACTCACTCAAACATACAGTAACTGAAGAGCAAGGGAGATAAAAATAATACTTTATAAGTATTGTGTTTATTAAAGCCCGGATCGCAGCGGCTTAGGATAAAAGTAAAGATACCGTTTGTTTCAAATTCAAATAATAACGATAACAAGTATTTCGTTGAATTTGTGTGTTAATCTTGATTTACGTTGGTTTTGGTGTCTGTTTACAATTTTGTTTTCATTGGGATTAAACGGAACTTAAGAATCTTAAGAATGGATTCGTGTTTCAAAACATTTGTGTTTACCCACAAACTAAACAGACGTATTATGTAGACAATAGAAAATAAGAGTGGGAGTTTTACTTTTAAATTGCTACGATTCTGAGCTTAAAGGATGACTCACACTAGAACGGACGGGGCGGGACGGGAGAATCTGTCAATTTCCATAGAAAGCGTCACGTGACATCCGAAGGCTCCGAGCTATCACGTGATTCTTTCTATAGAAATTGACAGATTTCCCCGCCCCGCCCCGTCCCGTCCCGTCCCGTGCTAGTGTGAATAATCCTTAATCGACTGCCGCCATACATTCTACTACAATATTCTAGGTACACTTCTACACCACAATAAACTAATAACATTTATTTTCAAAATATATACAGTAAAACCTAACCTACCCCTATCTACCTTAAATCTAAAATAGGTCCTTGAGGCATTGTACCTAGGATGCTGGCGGCATTTCCTCGTTGTATCGCAACGCTGATACGTTGTGCGAGGAAGCCACCAGCTCTTCAATAAACTATCCTACTAATATTATAAACGCGAAAGTTTGTAAGTATGTTTGATACTCTTTCACGTAAAAAATATTCAATTTATAATATAATCTATAAGTATAGTAGTATGACTAAAGGATGACTCACAGTAGTCCGTTCCGTTCCGATCCGATACGGGACGATCTGTCAGTTTCTATAGAAAGTATCACGTGATAGCTCGGAGCCCTCGGACGTCACGTGACTTTTTGTATAATTTTGTATAACTAATACAAATATAACAAAATATTTATAACATTTAATAAATGATTTGATTCGTGCTTTACAATTGTTCCCTAATTGTTCTGAACCACATTGTTTGACTTTTTGTTCTGCTTTCTGTGTCTATTTCTTTTGATAGTTAAATGACGGGACTGATTGTGTGCGGTGTTCGCGACCGGTATGATCTGTCCAGCGTGCGTAGCCAAGATGCCAATCGCCCACGCTTAATAACGTATCGTAGCTACCTCTCTCTATCACTCTTCCTTATTAGTGTGACAATGACAGTTGCGTTTCGTTAGCGACTGAGCGTGAGCGATTGGCATCTTGGCTACGCACCCAGTAATTGAAGTGGTCCGTGGATTAACCATTTACATGATTACTTTTCTTTCGATTTTTGTAAGCATAAGCATACTTATTGCCTATCGGGTTTTATATTGTGCCACTGAACTGAAACGGGGTCTCGTAATATCGACAAAGCCAACCTATAAATACTTAATAACAACCACACGTTAGCCATTAAGCTATTTGGGCTGCCAATACAAACCTGCTTATTCGTAAACATTAAACAATAACCCTGTGTCTCTCTTCAATCGGGTAAAAAGTATTCTTAGGGATGACTATCACCAATCCGATCCGATCCGGGACGATGTCAGTTTCTATAGAAAGAATAACGTGATAGCTCGGAGCCCTCGGAGGTTACGTGGCATACTTAAGAGTCCACATATGCGAGCAAAAGAGAGCGGGATAGACCTAATTGCAAGAGCACGCGAAACATGAAAATGCGATAGTAGGCGGGCGCGTCAAAATACACTGCATAATCAGATAATTGCTGTTTACACGTACACTAAAATTTCTGTAGATAGCAGCTTTTACCAGATTTAAGAACTAGTTATTACTCAACTATTTAACTAGGAATCATGTTTATAAAATCAAGGGTTTCGACGTTCTAACCATAAACATGTAAAAAAGGACCTGTGTTTAAAAAGTTAAAGTATCGAGGCTTTTGTTAAAAATCATCAACCTCCCTTCTCTCCAAGGTGATGGAGCGCATAATCAACGCAAAGCTCCTGGGATACCTAGAGGATCACGATCTGATCAGTGACCGACAGTATGGCTTTCGCCATGGTCGCTCCACTGGTGATCTTCTAGTGTATCTCACCCACCGCTGGGCTTCAGCTATTGAGAGTCAAGGTGAGGCATTGGCAGTCAGCCTGGATATAGCGAAGGCGTTCGATCGGGTTTGGCATGGGGGTCTTCTATCGAAGTTACCATCTTACGGACTGCCCGGGGGATTATGCGAATGGATTGCCAGCTTTTTGTCCGGCAGATGCATACGAGCCGTTGTCGACGGAAGTTGCTCCGATAGCATGGACATAAATGCTGGTGTCCCACAAGGCTCTGTGCTATCCCCAACGCTGTTTTTGCTGCATATCAATGACATGTTGTCCATTGGCGATATTCATTGTTATGCAGACGACAGTACTGGGGATGCCTATTACACAGGCCGTGCTAACATCCCTCGTCCCGTTGTGTTAGAGAGTCGTGAAAAGCTTGTGTCAGACATCGAGAGTGCTCTCTCTGATATCTCACTGTGGGGCCAGGAAAATCTTGTCCGATTTAACCCCACTAAGACACAAGTTTGCGCGTTCACCGCTAAAAAAACCCCATTTACTGTGGTCCCACAATTCCAAGACACAGTCCTTACCATGTCAGAGAGTATTGGGATCCTGGGTGTTGACATTTCCAGTGACGTCCAATTCCGTAGCTACCTGGAAGGGAAGGCCAAGCTGGCATCCAAAAAGCTCGGTGTGCTCAATAGAGCTAAGCAGTACTTCTCTCCGGGGCAAAGACTGTTATTATACAAGTCTCAAGTCAGGCCCCATATGGAGTATTGCTGCCATCTTTGGGCGGGAGCACCTGGATACCAGCTGGGCCCCTTTGACTCGATCCAAAGACGTGCTGTCCGAATTGTCAACGATCCCAAACTCACGAGCGATATCGAACCCTTAAGTCTAAGGAGAGACTTCGCCTCCTTATGTGTGTTCTATCGCTTGTACAATGGATTGTGCTCTGAGGAATTGTTTGATATGATGCCAACGGCTGCATTCTACCACCGCACCGCTCGCCGTCGGCAGGGTGTTCACCCGCATACCCTGGAGCCTAAATGGTCTCGTACCGTGCGGTTTAAGAGGAACTTCCTCCCGCGGACGCTCCGGCTGTGGAATGAGCTCCCTGCCACTGTTTTCCCAAAGGACTACAATATGGGGTTCTTCAAAAAAGGAGTGTTAAAGTTTTTAAAGGGTCGGCAACGCGCATGTAACACCCCTGGAGTTGCAGGCGTCCATAGGCTACGGTGACCGCTTACCATCAGGCGGGCCGTATGCTTGTTTGTCACCGTCGTAGCATTAAAAAAAAAAAAACATGTTTTCTCGTTTACCAGTTTAAAGGAAATATGTTGAAGTTTTATTTGTATGAATATCAGATACCTAGTTGTTATCAATATTGAGATCTAGACGTCTAAATGATAACAATTTGGCCACTGTGGCCTCTTAAGAGCATTGGCGAGCGTGCGACTTTTAATCCGAGGTTCAAACTTCGACTCGTACCTAATTAGTTTTCTGAACTTACATACTCACATACTCATACTCATACTAAACATATCATATGAAATTTACTTATCATATGAAATTTCGGTGAAGAAAAAACTTCGTGAGGAAACCGGACTAATCCCAATAAGGCCTAGTTTACCCTCTGGGTTGGAAGGTCAGATGGCAGTTGCTTTCGCAAAACTGACGCCTACACCAAAATCGGAATTACTTGCCAAAGCAAACCCCAAGCTCCCTGAGCCTAGAAAATGCTAGGAAGATGAATAGAAACTATTCTTATTCACGAGACAAAATAATACAGGTAACCTAGAAACTCCAAAATGAATGTTTCCGTACAATATTTGAAAGCAGCTGGCGTATCTTATAATTTTGTAATTTATATTTTTTTTTTTTTTTTTCTGTAATGTTTTGTAAGGTGTGCAATAAAGAGTTATTGTATTGTATTGTATTGTATTGTATCTTTAGAAAATACTAAGATATAGGCAGAAAAAATATATAAATCCTTGGGAAAATAGCCTTGGGTAATATTTTCTTTGTGCTATTCACAGACTAGGAACACAGCATTGTGTAGCATTTAGAATACAAGAGAGCGATGTCACACATGCGCAATTTATTTGTAAAATGATATGGTTCTGGCAGCTCAACTGAGCATATAACACTTTGAACTTTCACATTATTATGAACATAGCATGGGTCGTTTGGACACTGTTTCATGTGTCATGGTCTCTGCTTGACTGATGAATCAGCGAAGCATCAACGGCGATCTTGCTAAAATGTTCACGTACCCGGCGGAAAGTCACTTCAAACGCGCGGATAAGTAGAGGTGGGTAGGAGGGGATGTTCATAATAATGTCAGTCACTCATTGGAAACATAACATAAGTTAGAGGTACGTACTCGCTAAATGTCCTGATAAAAGTCACAATCAAATAACAAATGGTGTCAAATTACACTCACATATTTTTGAGCACTAAGCGCGACATGTTTCGGGGATCTCAGGATCCCATTATCAAACGTTGGGTGCCGTGCGCGACGACGTGGATGTTATTCGTAATGCAATATAATATTCACTGATATTATTAATAAAGACAAAATTCATTGTCACTCTCACATCCTGAATTTCCTTGTATTTCGCCAGAAAAATCGTTGTCATAACTCATGTGACTCATGTTGCGATATTCATACACATATAAGTATGCTGGTAATTAATATCCATGACGCAGGTGTAGCTGCTGCCTTATATTCCCAGATATCCAACTATAGACTCTACGTAGAAGTGATAAGAGTTATGTTAGCAGGGGATTGGTATATTTCGCTCGAGTTTAATATCGAGAGGGTGGTTGCGGTAGGAACCAAATTTAGTGCCCAAAGTTTAGATTTTACGTGTCTGCGCACCTGTGGAAATGCTAAGCGGAAAAGTATTGCGACAGTTCCATTTTGAGTAAAATTCCGTTTCCTGATATACTTTTTTTTATACTAAAACGGTGACAAACAGGCATACGGCCCGCCTGATGATAAGCGGTCACCGTAGCCTATGGACGCCTGCAACTCCCTTTTAAAAAATGGAGGATTCGCTGTGTTTGTGTGTGTGTACTTGGTGAAATTATGAAAAATCGCCAATTTACAGCATTATGTGCTTGTGAAAAAAGAGTTAAGCATACTTTTGCAATCAAGTGTAGGTACATGTGTAAACATATCTTTGACGCAGACTGTAATAAAAATTTTGATTGAAAAAATACAAACAGATCAAACTAACGTAAAACTATACTTATTAGGAACAGTCAACTACAAAAAAATTATACTGCACGAAGTGCCAAAAATATATACCTATACACGACCTTAATGTTTATGCAATAATGTTCTGTATACATGTTTTAGCACTTTAGCTGTATACATATATTCGTAATAAACTGTAATAAAACTAATAAACTCTGATCCGTGGCAAAATAATACCCAATATACAAAAAAAACTGATACTCCATTAAAAACTGATTGCATGAAAAAATCTGCCCCTCAAAATGCTTACATCCTTTAATCTACTGTCCGCTGTCGTTGGAAATACAAAAATGCGACATATGAAAAGCATATGCGGCATTAAGGCGGTTTTATTAATTGTTGTATTTCCCGCATTGGTTACCACCGATAGACTCTTCACAAACCTTTTATGAAGGTCAGGAGGTCACCACATTTTGATAGTGCGAAGAATAGGGATGACGACTAGGTAGAAAAAGTATTATTCTATTTATTCCGTCAGTTAGATTATCCTGATTAGACACGTGTTTTCCTGTTTCAAGTTAACTAAAATTTACGATGATACAGGGCATCAAAGTTCCGGTGTGACGTCACTTAGGGGTACGAATCGTACCTAATTGTGACGACACGCGAAACTTGAATGCACTGCATTTCTGTCGTTTTTCATTTGACGAACAAAAGAAAAAATACGTGTCTAATATTTTTTATTCGATTTTATGTGTCGCCTAGCCTATTGTAGGGGAAGTGCATGCGATAACCATGCACGGGCGTTGGAAGATGTTAACTTTTATGGTATTAAACTGTTACATATTTAATATGCCCCTTTATTCGCCAAGTCAGCGCCACAATCAGGCACTGAGAGCATAAGCGCAATTTTGTTTGTAAATACTCGTCAGTCGAATTACCCGCTATTCCCAGTTCACTGCTTCACCATTTCATAATATGAGTGTACACCTAGCATTCCGTTTAAATGTAGAATTACCTCTAAAATGATCTAGCATACCTAACGGCTAACACGTTTGCAATACTAGTAAAAAATATTGTAGGCAAAACTTAGAATAAGGAATAAGTATAAGTAGTTCTCTACGCTCGGTGCAAAGCTTCCACGAGCGCAAATGTGCGGTCAACGCAAATGATCTTATTTGTAGCTCCATCTCTGTCACACTTGAAGTTACAAAGAGGTCTTCCGGTCATTGCCATCGATGTTAGTGGTAGGCATACTGGTAGCAAGTGATCTATGGCCTGCGGTATACCGCAGCACGGGTATGGGCAAACCGACGGGCCAGACGCAATTAAACCTAGCAACGGGTCTATAGACATCCCGGATATACAGACAATTAAACTGGCTATAGGCCTATAATAACCCTGAATATCCAGGCAAAAGCATTTTGTCTTATCCGACCAAAGAGCCACACAAGGGTTTTGCTTGCTTAAAGTGTGATTATCTGTTTCGCTATCTGAAGGTTGTCTGGAAGAGATCGCTCTTTAGCGATAAGTCCGCCTGTTGTTGTTACTTACTATCTCATGTTCTTTTTTATTTGTTTTTTTTTACTATTGTATATTATTATCATGAATCCTACGAAATCGTAGATAGTATTTGCATCTCGCTCGTTAACTGGTTAAAGCTATATAAACACTGTCGAATCGCGCAGTCGCTATCGACTATTGTTACGTAGACACTCAAAGCCCTAACTGTTAAAGAAATGTTATATCGTTGGCTAATTGAATAGTAAAATAGGTACGAAATGATAAATTGAAAGAGATGTCATAAACTACAGAAAAAGTGTCAAAGGTGAGCAGGGCTGGGATCGAACCAGCGACCTCCTGCTTTCGCGGCAGACGGCCTAAACTATCTGCACGTTTACCCCTACACAAAACCCTTCTTTGTTTTATATTTGACAAAAATAATACTTTCAACACAAATGTAATACTTTCAACACAAAAACAAATTTTTTACAACTGTGTATTAAAACAAGACAAAAAGCAATGTATCCTACGTAAAACAAAACAGAACTATGATAAAACCCGCAAACATATTTCATTACAAAACCAAAAAGAACTTTTATCGCAGCAATTAGAAGTGATAAAAAAGCTGATGGCGTAATAGCCTTAGTACTGGCACAGTCGGTAGGATCGCGATAAAAACCACAAAACATTGTCTTTGTCCCTCTTTTAATATATCAAACTGGTGAGAAAGAGGCAGGGCGATTGTGGTTTGTTTTTTAATGACGTTAGGAAGAGGGATTACGCTAACATGCGCGTTGAAGCGCCTGGTAGCGGTAATGGCGGTTTTTGGTAATCGCCGAGGCAGCTTTTGATTGGTCAGTTCGTAAAACCCGAGCCTGTTCAGGTTAGAGATTGTATCGAAATCAATCCGGTAGTTTATAGAGACGCTGTTAGAACTTAATAATGATACGTTTTTGATAAGTATGTTTTAGGTCCAAACATATTATAGTTTTACATAGAGTAGTTTATGCAATTTATAAGAAGGTTATAAATTACTGTTATATTTTACGTTATTATAGCTATGGTAGAAAAACTAGCGTATGCATCAGCTCATAATTGGTTCTTAAAACCAATTATGAGCTGATGCATACGCTAGTTTTTCTACGATAGCTAAAATAGCGAAAAAAGCAAATCAAGAAAAGTGGCAGAATAGGGAAGATGTTGTGCCCAATATACCGGGTGGAACGGCTCGACGATCCTTTCCGCAAAAGGGGGATTGTTTAGATTTAGTACTGTATTTCCTCTAAAGAAACTAGGCTCATATTCGTAAGCGTTTTTAAGTTATAGGCAGTTAACTTTTGATGCAAAATACTGCAAGTGACAACCCTCATTAGGTTCAATAACATTTAACAATAACACAAAGGTCAGTGACATTTACCAAAACAACATTTCTACCCCATAATATTTCCCAGTCAATATTACAATTGTGTGAACTACCCACTTACAATAATCTAACTAACCATAGATAAATTAAGACTAAGGGCAGTTATACATGCAGAATCGTAGAATTGAAAATAATATCTTCTGAAGCCTTTATTTTTATAATTCAAATAAACATGTTACTTTTGCATTTATTTCCATACAAATCGGTTAACCAACAGCATTTTCTAGCTTCCACGCACCCCGCCTAGTATGCTCTTCTGGCGGTGTATTATGGGCTTTATGAACCTATTTATTGTAACTGCCCTTAGTCTCAATTTCTCTATGGTTAAGTTAGATTTTTGTAAGTGGGTAGTTTGCACAATTGTATTATTTTGTTTGGGAAAAATATTAATTTTTACTCAGTCTTACCCGTGATAAAACAGTGACGCAAATAAATTGCAAATTACGTGATAAAACCTATTTTCAAAATGCCCTTGGGAGCCCGCGATTACCTAAATTTGCTTATGTTATACGGGGAGTGTAATTAGCGGGGAGCCGTATGTCAATTTTACGGGCCTTTGATCGCGTGGCAAATAATCAGCCCATAGTACCACAAACGGGCCAAAACGACCAACGGGGAGGAGGTGTAGTTCACATTGCACCAAGGTTTGAAGAGCGAGTGCTGCGGTATGTCGAGCAAATTTTTGTAAACATAAAGTGTCACATTACAGTTACATGTAGGTATAGTACATAGTAATAGCAGGGTTGTCACTAAGAAGAACATTAATTAATTTTAATATTTTTACTGATTGTTTGTAACAAAAATATAAACATTACTAATCGATTCTCCTTCACTTAAACTAACCCCCCTTTGCGAGAAGGATCGTCGTGTCTTTCCACCCTGTATAAATTAAAAAAACCAACAATAGTGCTCATATATTGTATGAAAATCCATAGGAGCAGTGATGTTATGGAATACCATAGACAACGTTATATTGTTCACTTTTTTAATATCGCTGTCAGTCATCTAATTTACAGATAGAAGTGTTGGAGTAGAAAAACATTGTTTGAAAATCTATAGGAGCATCGTTCAGCAATGTTCATATAGAAAACCGTAGACAACGTTATAATGTATACTTTTTTAATATCGCTGTCAGTCATCTAATTGAAACACTGCTTTTGTTTGTCGAGAAATCTTTTATTGTCTTAAAACGTTGTCCTCTTTGTTATACTAGTCTAATCTGAAGTCAATACTGATCTTGATCGACATTAAGTGACGAGCTGACAGTGAGTGTGTTTCGCCCAGATTTCCCAGTTGGTTCGACCGCGTATTGGATACCACAGACCACCTTAACTACTAGACAGAGCATATATGACAGCTCCCGGTTACCGCACATATGCATTCTTGTTCTAATTTAGTATGAAGTGCGATCGCTTATTTCAGTTGTACCCATGTTTACGATCTGTTTTGGTGAAAATTATAATTATTTACAATTATTATGTTTTAGGATTGAAACTGGAATATTGTAGTAAAAAATGATGGGTTCAAACTCCGGCTCGTACAGTCGGTGCCCTCACATAAGTATCCACCCCACATATGCAACCGCGTAGCGTGAGGGCACTTATGGGTATACTTATGTGAGGGCACCGACTGTACCAATGAGCTTTTCGAAATTTATGTACGAAATGTCATTTGATATTTACCAATCTCTTTTAGGTGAAGGAAAACATCGTGAGGAAACCGGACTAATCCAGAAAAGGCCTAGTTTACCCTCTGGGTTGGAAGGTCAGATGGCAGTCGCGCCTACGCCAAATCTTGGGATTAGTTGCCAAAGCGGACCCCTCCTTGAGCCCAAAGCAAGGGAAGACGCTAAGAAGAAGGAATGCGGTGTCTATGTAGTCTATGGTTGATGCACTCCCCAAAACCTCATTGACCCGTGACATGTCACGCAACTCCTACGTTACGAACACTCACCGATATTAAAACTTGGGACATCGTGCCACTGTCTTATATACAGGTCGTCCCAAGACTAAGAGACATGAAGGGAAAGTACCTTAAATATAGTAGATAGGTTTTCCTCAAAGAAAACTCTGTTATTTTTAAAAGTTAGTAACACTGCATTCAAAGATATTCTAAAAATATACTTAATTGGCTTCGGCATTTCGTGTATGTTTTTAATTTCAATGAAATGGTTCATTACACGTTGTTCCTTTATTTTAAAATACCATATTCATCATCATCATCATCATCATTTCAGCCGAAAGACGTCCACTGCTGGACATAGGCCTCCCCCAAAGATTTCCACAATGACCGGTCCTGCGCCACCCGCATCCAGCGGACTCCTGCGACCTTCACCAGGTCATCAGTCCACCTTGCGGGGGGCCTACCCACGCTGCGCCTTCCGGTACGCGGTCGCCACTCGAGAACCTTTCCGCCCCAACGGCCATCGGTTCTACGTGCAATGCACAATGTGCCCCGCCCACTGCCACTTAAGTTTAGCGATTCGGAGAGCTATATCGGTTACTTTGGTTCTGCTGCGGATGGTCTCATTTCTGATACGATCTCGCAGAGAGACTCCTAACATAGCTCTCTCCATTGCCCTTTGGGTGACTTTGAGCCTTCTTATGAGGCCCATTGTAAGCGACCACGTTTCAGTACCGTATGTCATCACTGGCAACACGCACTGATCGAAGACTTTCGTCTTCAGGCACTGCGGAATATTGGACGAAAAGATGTGTCGCAGCTTCCCGAACGCTGCCCAACCGAGTCGGATTCGACGATTAACCTCTTTCTCGGAATTGGACCTAGCTACCTAACTGGACAGTTTGTCCAAGGTATATATAATCGTCTACAACTTCGAGTGTAAAGTCTCCGATTGTCACTGGAGTTGGTGCTACATGGATATTCGACATGATTTTCGTCTTATCCATGTTCATCTTAAGACCAACTCGCCCGGAGGCTCTACTGAGGCTAACAAGCATCGTACTTAAATCCTCCATGGTCTCAGCCAAGACTACTATATCGTCAGCAAATCGAAGGTGTGAAAATACTATGTTACTTATGAATAATGATTATTGTTTGTCCATTCTTCGATTGGCATCATTAAAAAAAAGATTTTTCTTCACATTTCAGTCGATTTGGTATCCAGACGAAGAAAGCAATTTTTATAATATCTTTGAATGCAGTATTACTAACTTTTGAAAATAACATAGTCTTCCTTCAGCAAAATATCCTATTTACGATATTTAAGGTACTTTCCCTTCACGTCCCATAGTCTTGGGACGCCCTACAGGGCGTTAGGGTGCGTAGCCAAGATGCCAATCGCTCACGCTCAGTCGCTAACGAAACGCAACTGTCATTGACACACTAATAAGGAAGAGTGATAGAGAGAGGTAGCTGGGATACGTTATTAAGCGTGAGCGATTGGCATCTTGGCTACGCACCCAGGGCAGAAGTATACATACTTTCGATGCACTTGTACGAAATTTTAGTTTACTTTACCAGTACAGTTTGCTTGTAACTTCTCCGGTTAGTAACTCCAAACTTACCTCATTCGCAGGTCAAAAACTACCGAAAATTCTTTATAACACTAATAGATCTCATTACAATTGTCAAATAGTCTTCACCAAGAAATCATCTATTTTTTTTTTATTTTTTTTTATACTACGACGGTGACAAACAAGCATACGGCCCGCCTGATGGTAAGCGGTCACCGTAGCCTATGGACGCCTGCAACTCCAGGGGTGTTACATGCGCGTTGCCGACCCTTTAAAAACTTTAACACTCCTTTTTTGAAGAACCCCATATTGTAGTCCTTTGGGAAAACAGTGGCAGGGAGCTCATTCCACAGCCGGAGCGTCCGCGGGAGGAAGTTCCTCTTAAACCGCACGGTACGAGACCATTTAGGCTCCAGGGTATGCGGGTGAACACCCTGCCGACGGCGAGCGGTGCGGTGGTAGAATGCAGCCGTTGGCATCATATCAAACAATTCCTCGGAGCACAATCCATTGTACAAGCGATAGAATACACATAAGGAGGCGAAGTCTCTCCTTAGACTTAAGGGTTCGATATCGCTCGTGAGTTTTATTTATTGACGATACATTACGATTTTATATAAATTAAATAAATGATGGCAAACAAGCACACAGCCCGCGAGATGGTGAGCGGTTTCCGTTACCTATGGACGCCTGAAACGCCATTAATTCAGTGATTTTAGGATTTGTCACTCTTGACAGCGTGACGAAATTGGGGCCTGGTCAAAGATATAAGATCATAATATAAATCATCTTACAATTCCAATTTTGACTTGATTAACGACCTCTCAAGCCTAGTTGGTAGTCTCCCGGGTTCGAATCCTGGTAAGGGCATAATTTGTGTATATATTATGAAAATTTGTTCTTGAGTTATAGACATTTCTATGTATTTATCCTGGTATCAATCAAGTCCTCAATTGCGTGTCTTTTCGATAATCTGTCACATAAACAGCCAAGACCTTTCCTAATTCACGATCACACCAACCAATATTGCAATTATTTAATTTCCCGCATTTTAATAAACTCTGATAAGGGTAAGTCATTAAATGCAAAGTTTTAACCGAGTCCCCTATTGTCATTTGCTATCAAGGGCCGATTCGCTGACACCTAAGTCATGACTCAGCTATTTTCTTAGTACCTTACGCTAAAATTATAAGGTTTAAAATCCTTTAGCATTGAATCACCAGACTTAGAATTTCGCTTACTCGTATCTTGCAAAGATGTAGCGTTCCAAAATACGTCTTAACCAATGACGGTAAGGTTGAGAGTTGGAGTGATTACGGAGCTGTGATGGTGGTTTATAAGGCTTAGCTTCTGGTTATATCCAAGTCCTAATCTGCTGCGTTTAAGCTTCGCTCGTTGTGATAATTTACTGGCTTTAATTAAGCAAGTGTTAGCAGTCGAGGACAATTAAACCTTCAGGTAGGACGATAACACCGCTTCCCATGTTATTTATAGCGCTTGGTTAATAACTTAGACATTTCTAAGACTACTTTCAAATTGAAGTACTATTTTAGCAGTACGACAAAAAAAAACCGGCCTATTGCGAGTCGGACTTGCCCAGGGGGTTCACAAGGATGCTCCCCTGCCATTTATGACCTTAGGTACTTAAAATACTGGTGGCACGGAACTCGCAGTGTGCGACAATTATACGCTTTTTTTTTTTACCTGTATTTGTGCTACAAGATCTTGCATTTAGCCAAATTTCGCGATTCTAGGTCAATGGGAAGCGAAGGGAACCATATACATTTTGATTCCCATTGTCAATGTATGGGAAATGCGACATAAACGGCCGTATCTTTTGATTGCGTAGACGTAGAGGTTTGGTTTTTTCATAGCTTCAAGGGACATTACACTTGTGTTTGTGGTATTAAGTTCAACCCGCTACCTCTACGCGTTCTCGAGATAAAGGGTCTTGACAGACAGACGGACGGACAACAAAGTGTTCCTATAAGGGTTCCGTTTTTCCTTTTGAGGTACGGAACCCTAAAAATAGACGAAGGCAGTGACAGAGAAACAAGCTGGTATCTCACTACGTCACTACTGCCATAAAAACATAATTACACATTAAACTCGATTCCAACAGAAATCCAGTAAATAATTATGAACTTATTATTTGACCAAATTTTTTTATAGTTGTTTGTATAGGAATTTCAGATGAATATCGACAATCGGTTTCTGTTGCAGAAATAACCTGTTTTTTTTTCAGTGTGGTTTGGAATAATATCATTAATTTTAAAATCGGGACACCCTAATGTGTGCACACATATTTTCACACATGTCTGTAACCATCAATATTATCGTGCACCATTCTGAATCAATCAGTACTTTATTTAATCGTATGTCTTTTATTCTTCTTTGTATGTATACTGTTTCATCCAATATCCACAAACAAAGCATTCAAACAGATCAGCATACGGCCCTCGTCTGATGCTGCCGCGGGGCATGCAGCCAGACAGGTGGATTATCAATTCCGTATCAATATGCGGTTTGGTGCAATTTTATTGTGTCCCTTACGGGCCTTATTAAAATACGGACTGATATCCAGATAAGTACCCAGTAATGTGTGTAACGACATTTGCAACAGACAAGGAAGTCCAACAGAAGTACAGTCTGTCATATTTATACACATTTTTATTTAGTGTCTTAGGCGGGCCTTTTTTACCAACAATTAAACCCGATTTCCTCGATTTTTATGTTTTTTAATCGCGAGTGATACAACTAAAAACTTAAAAAATTAATGCCTATGAAGTATAAATTGAAAGAGATGTCAAATACTACAGAAAAAGTGACCAAGGTCCCCGGCCTATGAAGTAGACAATTTGATAGTTCTTTTTATGTAGGTAACGAATATTTCTTATCAGTAGTTTTCTAGAAAACACCGTGACAGAGCACCCCTTTACAGCGCAGACCGCTCACGTCTATAAAGTCGAAAATAGCTCGACATGTTTCGGGACGGTCCGCGCCCCATAATCATGAGTGAGAAGCGCTTGCGGCGATTGCTCTGCGCACACTGCGCGCGGCAGCAGCGGCTGCGGGTATTTTCGACTTTATAGACGCGAGTAACCCGGTCTAAGAATATTAATAGGTCGTTTATCAAATTAACTAGTTTTTCACATTTGTTCAAGCATTTGTTGCCTAAACTATTCTCTCTTCAAGTCATTCTGTCTGTCTGACATCTGAAGCCCTGTCTGTCGGTCTCTCACAAAGCCCGTCATAGACTGACGTGATGTTTGTGGATTGCCAATCAGCGGCCGAGGATTTCCCGAGAGCCCGAGGTTGTCGTGAAATATCCGATATGACAATGTCGGTGGGATATACGTTTTTAAAATCTCAGTCCAAAGGACCTCTTGTATAATCACAGATATTTTGTGATTTTTTGTATCGTATCTTTCTATCTCAATTAGCTTCAATACTCGTAAGCTAGTCAAAAAGCAAGATACGTATACGACTGGTTCCGACAAAATACGACTGGTTCCGAAAAATACGATGATTTACGACTTCTTCTTCCTAGCGTTTTCCCGGCTTATGCCACGTCTCAGGGAGCCAAGGGTCCAACTGTGGCAACTAAAGGGACTACCATCTGACCTTCCAACTTAGTCTAAACTAGGCCTTATTGGGATAGTCCAGTTTATCGCGATGTCTTCCTTCACCGAAAAGCGACAGGTCAGATATCAATGATATTTCGTAGGTAGGGTAAACTCGCATCGTTTGTGATACTATACAGAAAAACATACTTTAAAACGTTGCAAAAAGGTTAATTTTTTTTAAAGTCAAGTATCAACATACTGTTTATGAAGTATTATTGTCTTCTGTTCCCGCGATTGTTATTCATTGAAATTAAACACTTTACAACGGATTAATCGCGTTTATTAACACCATGATCCTACGTTTCGAGCCCTTTACAGCACTCGTTTTCACAGGGTTAAGATGATGACGGATCATGGTGTTAATAAACGCAATAAATCTGTTCTAAAGTGTTTTATTTCTGAAGTATTTTTTTCTCCTACTAGGATTGAAAGATCTCACAATCTGAATAGGAAACATGGATATTTTGCAACTTATTATTTCGCCTAACACATAAACAAGTAACCTAATTATCCTCTGTTGGAACTTGCTAAAATTCAAACTCCAGAATTAAAGCCCACAAATGCGGTCGGGGCGAAAAGGTGAACTTTCGGCATTGTTCACCTTGAGAACTCGGAACAATTTGGACAATTCATTTGTAATCTATTTTCGTAACTCAAGATGGGAATTTGCATTTCAATACAAAGGTTAGCGGGGTCTTAGTAGCTTAGATATCTGTAGGTAAATTCATTTCAGCTTAGCGAATGTACTTTGAAGTTTCCAGTATTTGACTGATGTAAATCTAAGGCCTCGGGCGAGACTCGAAGTCATGACTCTAGGATACACGCCAATCGGTCGACCAACTCAGCTATCGAGATACACCCGCTTTTTTAGTCTTGCGTTACTCTCATTTGCCATATTGAGAAAAGAGATATAATACAACTGTTCGGGCAAATCCTAATAACTATACGAGTCGACACAAATAATTGACGACATGTGTAAAAAAATTCGAAATTGGAAAAAAATATTTCAGTCAAGTTTACCCCCACCCTAAAAGTAAAAGTAAATTATTCTTTATTGCACCACATATGAGACAAAAGACATAACAAATTCACAAATTATATAAGTCTAAGGAGAGACCTTGCCCCCTTATGTGTATTCTGAAGAATTGTTTGACATGATGCCAACGTCCACTTTTTACCATCGTACGGCTCACCATCGACATAGCGCTCATCCACTGACCGCCCAACCAAAACGTTCGCGCACTGTTCGGTTTCAGAGGAATTTCCTCCCGCGGACGCTCCGGCTGTCAACGTTTTCACGAAAGATTACAGTATGGGGTATATATATATATCTTCAAAAATGGACTGTACAAGGTTGCCGACCCATTTGAATGGGTCGTCTATGGGTATCCGCATCTATGCTTAAGTCACTGTAGACAATCGTCTCCATAATGGAGATTGTCTACAAGAGATTGCTGGTTAATGATAACATCTCTATGTCTAACCATTTCTAACGTTGTGTTCTTCTATATGCTACCAAAAATGAGTAAATAATAAAGTACAAAGCTGTACAAAGTGTTTGAAAAATAGTAACGGAATAAAAAAATGGGTTCTAGTATGATCGAAAGAGCTCGTGATTTTAAGTAGGAAAAACATTAAATTTACCTGTTTCAATAAATATTGCTGCCACGATAAATTGTAGACCAGGTCAATTAACTTGTATACCCATGTTAACCCGTTCACAGTCGCTGTATAGCGGCTGAACAACTTACCAGTGTCACATAACTTGACCCGACCCGCCCCGCGGGCTCATTACCCGAACCCTATTATTTTTTACGTCCCCAGATTGCTTTGTCGCGATTTTCAATTTGACATTAAAATTCATAGGTATAATACCAGGATGCTTCCTTTCCAGCATGGAAGCACACGTCTCAATTTACACCCTATTCCTAACTCAGCAAGGTTCAGAATTGATTACAGTTTTATAATTACATTGACTGGTAAGCGAATGCTTTGAAGATTTGAGAGCAATTGCATTATGATGTTAATAACGAATTTTAATACTGTTTTATGGTAGTTGGCTCTAATAACAGGTACATTTGATATTTTAATATATTCAATGTTGAGATTGCTCAAGTGTTGTAAGGGTGTTTTATTCTCGTGATGTTTTGGCATAAATAAATACCCTCTTGCCGCCCACCAAACAAAAAATGCCAGTTAATTTAGAACTTATTGCGTAAGAAATAAAATTCAATTTCAGTTGTTTTTAAATCGAAAGAATTAAAACAAATGCAATGCCATTCTAATTTAACACAATTCAAGTTTCATTGATGTAGAGAATACCTTTTTGTAGGCCCCTAAAAAAATACGAATCCGGTTCAACTGATAACGAAGAAGTTACTTGAGTTTAGCGAATGCATTGAATTAGTTTTAATGTTACATTTAAAGTTACGCAACGCAATCCCATGCCATGTAGCTATGACAAGTATGTTTCTAATGCGTCGCATACATCGACCTTATAAAAAGGATACAATAAATTGTATAAAGCTTCCTTAATCGCTAAGGGTCCACTCGCATTTTTTGGTGATCTTCTAATTAGGTGATACTACACAGAAAAAAAAACTTTAATACGTTGCAATGACAAAATCTACAAATAGTATATTGATTGACTTGTATTTGAAAATTTCAACAAAAGGGATGACGACTAGGTTGAAAAACTATCATTCTAATTAGTCCGTCAGTTAGATTATAGAAAATGATTAGACACGTTTTTTTTTCCTTTTTCAAGGTAATTAAAATTTACCAAGATAAAGAGCATCAAAGCACCTAATAGTGACGTTACGCAAAACTTGAACGCAATGTATTTTCGTCATTTTTGATTTGACGAACAAAAGAAAAAATACGTGTACAATATTTTTTAATAATGTAAAAGACGGACTAAATTATTATTTTTAGTCGTCTAGCCTATTTTCCGGCGTTTTAAAGCATTTTTTCTGGATAGTATCACCGAATTAGAAGTATCACCAAATAATACAAATAATAATACAGTTTACCTTAATAAGCACAGTTTAGCGAAGTTCATCTTCAGCATCACTATGACAACTTAAGTAATCCTGCGTGCTTTATATGAAAACTCCGGCGGACTTTAATCGTCCTCGCCATGTAAAGTGTTAATTAAAGTATCGGGTAACGCGTCGTAATTAGGTCGCGGTAATTATCGCGCGATGTTACGCATCCATCAATCAGGGTAAACCATCCGTATATTGGCACATACGGAACAGGTAATTTCTCCGTATAAGCGTATTCAACTATTTCCTCCCTGGTATATTATGAGCAAAAATAAAAAAAACAACAGTCTTTTAGAAAAACAGAAATATCAAAAAAGCAACAGTCTGACAATGATATTTTTAATTTAATTCTGTATTGAAAAAAAATTACTCTTCCAAAATCAAGGAGGAAATAGTAAAAGTACATTTGTGTGGAGAATTATGACTTGACCTATCCCATTGCTTCTTAATTAGCAATAGAAAATAATATATTGGAGCCATTCACGGAAACTATCCTAAAACTTTGAGAAAACTGCGTTTCCTTACAGAATTATCATTTTCTTTACCGTAAGAAGTAAAGCTATATTTCTTTGGCATTATTCATTTTGTTTAAAACGTCTAGCATCTTTTATTACATTATTTGTGGCATGTTTCCATCTAAACGTGGTTAGTATCTAAGATGCGTGAACCTTATTGGAAATAAAATAGTTTGCATTCACATAAAAAATTCGACAGCAAATATTATCAATCAAAATCAAAACTAACATGAACGAGTTAAACGGATTGAGAAGTTTTTATAGGATTTTTTAACTCGCTTAGAGAGTAGTTGTACTAAGCTTTGTTTGCCCTGCGCCGCAATGCAGACATATAACTTAGCTCCGATTCAGACCAAAAAATGGCTATTGAAATCATAGTGGTACTCGCAATTAAACTAACATTTTTTGAATCATTATAACGGGTATAAATGGACAAATCTCAGCGTAGAAATTGTAATCGTTTTAGCTTCATTTTCCATGTATAGATTTATATAAGAATTCATTTTGTACCATTTTGGTACGCAACCCTTCAAATAGACCTAGTAATTCATGGAACGTAGTATGAATTGCTTGGCGAAACGGAAGACATTATCTACGAGTATTAGTTCTTTACAAAATACAGGAGTATATTTCGCACCCGACTTTAAACTTTATTTTTCTTTGACTGGTTAATAAAGGCCATAGTCGGATTTTCATAGTAAGTCAGCCTTTAAATCAATCAGACTCTGGTTTTTTTGTGAGTACCTCTTATGGTGAAGAATGTTTATGCTGAGTTTTAACGTCCTATTCCTCTTGCCCTATAAAAGGTTACAAAGTCGCAAATTCTTCGCTGACTAATTTCTGAGAGGAGACTAGCTAATTCATTAGTCTATTGTCTTTTCCAAGGATTCCTTACAATGTAGTTGAGTTATGTAATCGTAAAAATACACGATGTGTCCAGGTAGTCGTAAAATCCTGGATCCTCGGTATCATGGGTTCGTTTTAACTGCTTAACGAGTTAAAGCGAAGACTCCGAGCTTTTTGAACTCTTTGTACTAAGCCACATGTATGCCTTGAGCGCTTTCAGATGAGGCATAGTTATAAGTAAACAAAACGGGGTTATATTATAAATATATTCATCATATGATTTAAGCTTTCGTGAGTCATACGACATTAAATTGCAACGGTTAACACTCACGTATTTTTATCACAATAGGCGTGACATATTTCCATCACTACATAGTATAAAACAAAGTCGCTTCCCGCTGTCTGTATGAATGTATGCTTAAATATTTATAACTACGTAACGGATTTTGATGCGGTTTTGTTTAATAGATAAAGTGATTCAGGAGCAAGGTTTATATGTATAATAATAAACCGTGCGAAGCCGGGGCGGGTCGCTAGTAAGTTATACGCGAGTAAGCGTTTTGTTTCCTAATAATGTGTAAAAATCGTTTAAATCAATATCAAGCATAGTTGTCATGAATCTTGAAGTCAAGTGGCATTGACACTCTAAACATTAACCGTGTCGCAATCCACTATGAACAGCGCCCGTACTTGATCCCAATGGTTCCCCGATTTAAAGAGGAAAGCGACTACCAACATGGAACCCACCGTAGCATTGGGAATATAGGCAGACATTCCATGCATCATAAATCTGGAAGTGCGGCGGTCTGATCCATTTTTACGGCTTAGCGGACATTTATGGAGTACCCATACTTTTAGTGGTGTGCGGAAAGAAATTGTAAGCATATACGAGTAGGCTTATCAGCAGGGCCCGTAATATTCACTCCGATTTTGCCATAATGACGTGTATAAACACACAGGATGTGTTAATGCAAAATTAGTTAATGACAGATAAAGTCTATCAACGTTCGATTCTAACGTCGAACGTAATAGTTTTGACACTATTCAATGAAAGGATTATTCTTTCGAACGAAAAACCTTAAACATGATGTATGAAGCTTGACGTCATTTGTCTGTCACCGGCATGAAAATTACTGGCTCTGCTTATCAGTATCGTACTCTGGTTAAAAAGTAAGTAGAAGAAAACTTGAACGTGAATTAAAGTATGAAGAGTTGACCCATTTGAACAACGAGAATGTTAGTGTTATTGTACTTTCAAATCAGAAAAAGATATTACGTATTTAACAGGTTACAACCTATACTTGTTAAACTTTTTAAAGATACATAGCAATAATGGTTGTCTGGAAGAGAATGTCTTCTGGCACGAAGTCCACCTTTTGTACTTTGTCTTCTGTGCAATAAAGTTTAAACTTAGTGGCTGTGTGAGCTGACCTCGCGTGATGGTATTGGTATTGGCACAAAGGTTGTAAGCGCCTTTGGGGTCCTATGGCGCTTAGGACCTTTGTACCAATTCCCGCCATTTTTAAAATTTCAAAAACTGTTTTTTTTTATGAATACAACGAACTTGTTTACGAAATTTCACAATCGATTAATGCGACCTGTGGAGGAGAAGAAATGGACCGACACACGAATGCATTTTTGCCCAAGCTGCAACGGAGACCGTTCGCTCGCTTTGCTCACTCGGTCAATAAAAATTAAATATGTGTGTCATATTATTGGTTGAAACGATTTTAAACCAGAGTCAAATATCACACTAAAGTGATAGGCAGTTTAGTTAGTATTTCAAAGCCAACATTAAAATGAAATAAAACATTCAGTCAGCACACTAATGCTTTAAGCTCTTTTTCGTACGAAAGATTTATCGTTTGTATCATTATCAATGCAAAATTGTTCGCTAATGTCATTCTTAACCACATTTTTTGACGTTTTTATTCTGCTTTGTGTGTCTATTTCTTTATGTCAATACTGTGAATCAATTGCTACAAGTTATTATTAGTACGCTCCCGAACTGTCTCTTGTTTACACCCCGTAATGTTAATATTTCCTCGTTAGCCAGTGTCTGTGCGTCATAAATCGGCCAAACGACGCGCCTAATGCCCTCCCGATACGCGCCGACCCAGGTTCGGGACCGTCTTTCGATGATTTAGCGGAGGCAATAGGCGATCGGATAGTCAAAAAGGGCCTATTTTATGAGCAGGGGTGTATTAACATGATGGCGGTCACAAAAGTTTAGTACTTATTGTTATCTACATTATGGAACATAAATGTATAAGAAAGAATACATAATCCGTCAGTGGATAAGTCAGATGACTTTTTATACACTGGACTCTGTTCGTGATTTCGTTCGCGTAGAGTCCAATGTTTAATTGAGGCACACATCTTACTCAAAAACAAAAATATTCTGCACTTGACTGTACAAGTCGTTAACCACTTTCGACTGCATTTTCACTTCCATAACCCATTCAGCGGTTGTCAAACGTTGCGACGTTCGAAATTTTCAAACGTTTTACGTACTAGTAACCGCTGTACAATACGGGTAACGCTAAAGAACTGAGGTAACGGAATGGAACAAAATGGTTTTTTTTTCTCCTAGTAGGATCAAAAGAGCTCGTGATTCTGAGTAGAAAAAAAATATGGATCTCTTCTCGCGAAAATGCCTAATCACGACACGTTGACGTTACGCCTCTACGCACCATTTTCGCTACAAAGCGAGAAATTAATGTTATCGGCTACGGCGTAGAGCAACGAGAAATCCTTAGCGGTGAATGATTTATGGGTTAAAAATCGTTGTTAGATTTTATTATAAGGCGAAAGATTAAAATTGAGGTACTTAGTACTAACCTAAAAGTATTTTTGAAATTTGAAATCTCCCGTGAGCCCTCTCAGCCCTGCTCACCGGGGGCCTTGGTCACTTTTTCCGTAGTATATGACATCTCTTTCAATGTGTAAGATTTTTATTAAAATTTGATGCTTTGTGTACCTAAAAGCATAAATACTGATTAAAAATTACTTATGTATATAGAACAAAGTTCTCAGATCACGATAAAAGCCTTCGTCTCTAGAGTCGCATCGCTCACCCCGACAAATGATTAGCCGCTGAAAATTGCGCCCCGCCCGATCCATCACCATACATTTCATACAGGTTACCGGGGAACCGGATAATGGGACCTGTCGGCGAACGGTTTGTTTGATCTAACCATTTTTATTACTAACAACACTGATGTATTGGTTTTGACAGTGAGCAGTAAAATAAACAAGAGGATTATCTTGCCTACCGGATCTATATCGGAATCCCTTAAGCTTTTATCCTATTTTTGCTTTCCCTTATACTGTTTGACATAATGATCATTTGTCCTAAACTCATGTTTTAATATTGTTTTCCCTAACATAGTTTCAACCTACTTTTCTAGCAACGATTCGACTTTTTGTGAGGTCACGGTTCCAACCCAACCTAACCAACAGCATTTCGATTATGGCAAATAATCGATAGGACAATTGATCGTTAAGGATTATGATCATTAGGAGAAAACAGTTAGGGCAAATGATTTTAGGACAAACGATAGAGGGATGTCGAGAGAGACCCTTGCGTGTGTTATGGTGATGCTATTTGCCTACTGTTTTTGCATTTTCAAGGCACAAATATTTAGCTTAGACATTATAGTGAGTTAAAAATTAAAAAAAAATGACTTAATTCAAAATATTTTTCTATAAATTAGAAATTATAGGAAGAGATTTGAAAATATGAAATTTTCATATAGGTAAGTATTTTTGTGCCTATGACATAAGTCAGGCAAGCAAAATTGTAAGCACATATTCAAGTTTTAAAAAGAAGTAATGTGACAGTTTTCATTGAACACACCTAAAGAACCTATGTAATATTTCATTTACGTATCGTAAATAAAGTTATGAAGTCTTAATAAATAATCACTTTCCACCCTTCGACTAATTAATTGCGAGTGCCTAACGTTGTGATTGCAAAGGCACTACAATTCAGACCCCAGACAAAAAAAGTTCCTTTTGATCACGCTCAAGACTGCTAAAACATTGCTAACAACCCTTTAGCCTGGGGCATAGCAAGTGCATTAGCTGATACAGCTCCCGGAGCGATATATCTACATCCTTATTACATTGTGTTAAGGTTTATAATTAGTTAGCTTGACGGCAGGGCGCTATGATATCTACACTCTTATTGCAATGCGATAAGGTTCAATTTAGTAGATTGTGTTGTATAGAAGCGGAATAATTGCTTTTATCGCAGACTCAATAAGGAAACGCACTCTGTTTTGTTTCCGGCACTCAGATATGACGCGTGTTCGATGACGTAAGGGAAGGGTAATTAGCAGGGCCCGTAATTTTCATGCCGATGACAGACAAATGACGTCAAGCTTGAGGTTTTACGTTTGAAAGAATAATACTGTCATTGAATAGTGTCAAAACGTTCGACGTTAGAATCGAACGTTGATAGACTTTATCTGTCATTAACGCATTTCGTATTAAAACATCCTGTGTGTTTATATACGTCATAATGACGAAACCGACATGAAAATTACGGGTCCTGGTAATTAGGGACTGAGCATTGGCTGACATGACATCAATTGGAGGGGTTTCAAGTGTAGTTAAAAAGAGGTTGATTCTAAATACAATATTATCGTAACCAAAATGGTCGCGCACTGTGCGGTTTCAGAGGAATTCCCTCCCGCGGACGCTCCGGCTGTGGAATGAGTTCCCTGCCAAGGTTTCCCAGAAAAATTACAGTATGGGGTTCTTAAAAAAAGGAGTGTATAAGATTTTAATGGGTCGGCAACGCACATGTGACACCCCTGGAGTTGCAGGCGCCCATATCTACGGTGACCGCTTTCCATCATGCCGGCAGTTTGCTTGTTTGCCACCGTCGTAGCATTAAAAAAAACCGTGAAAACCAGGCATTTAAATGTGATACATCGGGTCACTTACTTTTTCCCTCTTGAAAATTGCTCGAATTATTTGGGTTTGGGTTGAAACATTTAGCCAATGCTCTATAGTTTCTTGTTCTGAGTCGAAACATGTTGAATAATTTATTACTTAAAACGTGAGTGACCCGTTTTAACATGGTTTTTTTTAATACTACGACGGTGACAATCAAGCATACGGCCCGCCTGATGGTAAGCGGTCACCGTATCCTATGGACACCTGCAACTCTAGGGGTGTTACATGCGCGTTGGCGACCCTTTAAAAAAAAGAGGATTTGATTTTGATTTAATAGTCCGATTTCGTAAATTTATGGTCATTTTGTCATTAATATATGTCCGTTAATTTTAAATATTAAGATGAAGGGGCGGTAAGTACGATGTCATTCTTGGGCATAATTATTTCTCTGTTTTTACACCTCTATTACTCCGTTCTCTTTGCATTTAAGCAACTTATACGTATAAATACAATAACAAAAGTAGTAGTTGCTCCTTTGTGCCCTATAATTAAACACGGACAAGCTTTTCACCCTCATTTTAGCATTAAGTACACACCGAGTCCAACATGGCTCACCTTAATTACAAGCCAAATAATTTCCTATGATATACTCCATACAATTTGCATACCCTGCTAATACCCCAACATAATTCAGTGCAGCTCTATGATTACCTCCGTAAGACTCCGCATTACAAAGCAAAACTCGTAAAAAATAAACGTATTTACGGGGAGCGCCACTGAGCTTTACGAGTAGTAAGCATTGTATATTGTACATCTCTGTCGCATACCTAAGTGCGATCAGGAAGTTTGCTCTTTTTTTTACTAATAACATATTTGACAAGAGGATTGGGTGCCACTGTAGTTTGCGTTTCATTCCACTTAATTTAATCTTTACCTCTTTCAGTCCTATTGTAAGTTCATTAAGTCATAACGTAGTCTGACACCTGTCTGATAAGCGACGTGAAAGCGATAAGCGATCTATTATATTATAGCGATATACACGCGCTTAAAGATTCGAATTGTGTTAGTAAAAAAGATTCATAATTCAGTCGTATTGATCGCACTGCTGACGAAATTTACACTCGTTGGTAAAGAAATCACTTATCCAGTGATACATAATTAATTCTCGCCCTTCTTGTAAAGTATTGCATATGAAATTGAGTGATATTTGTACCATTGCATACAAGAAGAATGCAAATTCTTCTTTAGAGTTCGATATTCAAATTTTATAGGTAACTTACGGTTTGTAAATATTGATGTTAAGTGGTTCGCGCACCTTACGCGGACGACTGAATTGTGGGAGAAATTGAAACAGCTGTTCACGTAGCCTAAGCCACATTTACGAGTAACAAACACATTGAATACTAGTGAGTGCTATGCGCGTAGCCCATTCAGCGCTATGTAGCATAAATATGCTAAATATTCGTAAATATGCTTAGAAATTTACCAATATTTGTATGAAAATTCTACTATTGAAAGACATTATCACGCAACTTATTATAACCGTGCTCGACGGTACATTGAAACTATTTTTTCTTCATACATGATTCACCTACTCTACTCTAGTAACAAGTTTCCAGGCACGAATGCTCCATCTAGAGAGACAAGGTCCGTATTCTGAAGCATCGTTACAGCTCCCCGCTCTCTCCGCTGCCCCCCCATCGCCTTGACCTTGGGCGGGATGAATGGAGGGGCGTTAATAATGGCACACGAGGAGTATTCGTTAGGAAGGGTTTCTGTGTTCAGCGTCTACTTATTGGAATACTTTGTTGCGAATTCGTAGGCCCGTTTCGGTGCTATCGTCGAGGGTGGACAGATGTAGGGTTAATAATGAGGGTTTAATAGTAACACTACGAAATACGATACGGATAACTTTATTACGACTGTGAGGCCGAACTAATATGAAAATTCGTTCGGAAAAACATTTGTATCTCAACTAAAAATAACTAAAAAAAAATTACTAAAACTAAACACCCGCCAAGTGCGTATCGGAACACGCATCATTGAAGGTTCCGTCACAAGAAGGAAAAATTGAGATTGCAAGCAAAAAGGAGTAAATGCCTTCAAAATATCAAGGCACTTACGAGTTAAAATACTTTATGTATTAAATACTTTATGTATTTTAACTTATTTCTACAGGCCTATCCGATAATGTGCCGCAGGTAGACATTTAGCAAAAAAAAATACATTCAGTTACATGTATGTATGGGCGCAGTAAACATTTTTTTTTCCGCATCTTATAGGCAAATCTAAGTAGCGGCACACAAATACACCTCTAGCTGTAATATCATTACCACATGCTTTATAATTACCGAGTAAAATTACTGTGACATACGGACGGACGAATAGACGGACTGGACGTAACTATAACGGTTCCGTTTTTTTCATTTTGGCCCTAAAAAGGCTGAATTTTATCGCAAGACCTGAAATCACTTAGTCATATCGCAGGCAGGTTTTAATATTTTTTATATTTGTCTAAACTACGTCTTGTCTACGCAACACAATGCCTTGACAACCATCTAACTGCCACTCCTAAAGCAATATTAAAGTTAACACCGAAATTGTCGTCTCTCCGTGCAATACAGCTTCAATATTGCCTAAAGTGTATTAGCATAAAGACAAACGGCAATCTCGTCACGTCTGCCGCTAATTCCGGCTGCTGGGGCTCCAGGCAGATAACGAGACATACCGCTAAATGTATACAGACAGACGCGTTCACACTTCCTTGGTATGTAAATTAGACCATCACCGGTATAGTTGCGTTCGCGATGTTACTTTTTTGTGTGTTAATGGGTCTGCCTCGAAATTCCTAATATCTTTTGTCCTAAAATCACTTGCCCTAACTGTTTTGTCTTAATGGTCATAAAGGATGACTCACACTAGCACGGGACGGGACGGGGTGGGACGGGAAATCTGTCAATTTCTATAGAAAGAATCACGTGATAGCTCGGAGCCCTCGGATGTCACGTGACGCTTTCTAGAAATTTACAGATTTTCCCGTTCCGTTCCATCCCTTCCCGTTCTAGTGTGAGTCATCTTTTACAAAAAGTCTACGTTCCCACATGTATTTCCATTTAACACAAAAACGGCGCACCGCACTGAACTCATTTGCGAGTTAAACTCCCAAACTCGTAGCACGTAACATAGCCACTTAATTGAATTAGTATTTATGAGTATTCATACTTTCTCTGCGAGTTTGGTAAGGGCGGAAAACGTCGGGAAACGTCGGGAAACGTAGGGAAACGGGAAACCTATTACATGAGCACGTGCCGTGACGTCCTCCACGCTCGCAACAGAGTGAAACAAGTAGTTACACTTAACGTGAGCTGCGATAGTTGTAAAGGAATTGGGTGCCATCTATTTGGCATAATTTGTTTTGTCCGAAACGCTTTTGTCATAAAAGCGTCTGCATAATCGATTTTCGCCGAATCTTAATGTAGCAGAAACATAATTTGGCATAATGCACAATATGTCGAGTACTATTTTGGCCGAAAATATATTCGCATACTAAACAGTGGGTTAGGTTAGGTTCGGACTGTGTCCGAATAGGTATTCGTACAAATTAAATTCGGCCAAATAGAATTATGCATACAAAAACTATGCGTAGACAAGGGGAACCAAAGGAATTATGCTAGTTTCAGAGGAAAAACGAGGCGAGGTAGTTAGATTAATTTTGTATTAAACAGAGACGCCTGCGAACGAAATTTTCAATTTTATTATTAAATGAGAAAACGCGTGTCCCCAAGGCGTATAACCAAATGAAATCGGGTCGATCGGGTGTCGATAGATCAATTGGCAGAGCGATCTGACCAGTGTTCAGAGAGGTCGTGGGTTCAAATCCCACTCGACGCGGAGATTTTTTCCATTTTACATTCAATTATAAAAATAGGTATTTAGAATTTACACATTAGGGTATATTCCCTATTTCTTGAACTTCTTAATTTTGGGTTATGCAAGCATTGCACTGATTTGGCACACTGTTTTTTCGGGTCAGGTGTAGCTTTTTAACCGATACCGCGGTTGTTTTACACAAAATCGGTTAACCGTTGCATTTTCTAGTTTTCAACGGATGTGCTCCTTAATGTATTTACAGTACATACGGTGCTAAATTACCGCACTAGTGCGATGATGAGCACTTTATGTGCCTGCGTCAAAAATTAAAAGAGGCATATGTTGTACTTCTGTAAAACGTCGTACGATACATGTGCGAATAGGTAATTCGCAACTTGTGTCGATTTAAAACACCCCTTCGGCCATGTTTTATTATATCGCCACTCATTGCGAATTTTCTCCTATTCTCACTTGTATCGTAATGTACTATTAGTAGGTAGCTTTCAACATTCTTCCTGAATCACGTGGCATAAAGATCTCTTCCTATAGGAAGAAAATCTACGGGATCGATTTAATATCGGATTTCAGAAAAAGGAATGGACACGCAAAAATGTTAAAAACCCAGTTACAAACAATTCGAGAATTGCGAGAGATAGGTTACTTGTTTATCTCTGTCACACCTACTCGTATCGTGTACCAGCATTATGAGATTAGACGCGTCTCGTCTGCCGAGCCGTCCAACTGTCCCGCGCCCCTATTATTGACAACGTACAGTCAACTTCAAATATATGAATACAGCTAAAGTGCCAAGAATATGTATACAGGACTTTATTGCCAGACCAAGGTCGTGTATACATATTTTTAGTTAGTCGAGAATGAGTTAAAACCCGGGTAAATATTTATTTATCTGGCGGTAAGTTATTAATGTTTTCTGTATAATTATTAACTAACTAGATTTTAGAGATTCACTACTATCTTCAAATTCTATCTGTACAAGAACATTCTAAGATTTTGTCGACTGTAGTTTTTTATTCGTTTCAACATTCAAAGGATAAACCGTTTTAGATCGGTATCCGCCATTGGGTTACATTGATAGAATGACTTGGCTCAAGCCTTTTCCTTCAATCCTTCCTTGCGATTTGTCAGGTGAATCGACGAGGGTCGGCCGTCTATTACTAAAGCTGTGGCTTGCTCAATGCCTTACAGTGGCGGAGCATAAAAAAGGTTATACGAGCAAGCTGGAGCTGATTTGGTTTACTTTTTTTTGTGGTTAAGGGAAAATGTGCCAGATTATTTTACGAAAGGGAAGCTGGTTGAAATCATCTGAACACTCAGCGTTTTAAAAAATAAAACTATTTATTCGTGTCATAGCATTGATTTGTTCCTGAATGAATGTTGAAGTAGGTAGGCCTAGTGGTTATGACGTTAGCCGCGTAAGCTGAAGACCCGGGTGTGCTCCCCGGCTAGGCCTTCGATTAGTATTTTGTTTAGTATATGATATTTATTTTCCATGAGGTCCGAACGCACGCAAGTTTTTCGTAGAAATCGCGAAACGTCTGGTTGATGTTACTGGTGACCGATGAGCTAGTGGCTTCCTCGCACAACATATTATTGCATGGCATTGCGATACAACGAGGAAATGCCGCCAGCATCCTAAGTACAATGCCTCAAGGACCTATTTTAGATTTAAGGTAGGTAGAGGTAGGTAGTTAGGTAAGTTACATTTACTGTATATATTTTGAAAATAAATGTTAATTTTTCTATTTATGATTACTTAGATTATTTGTTGCTCCCCGGTTTAAAGTGTTTAATCAAAAATACTAAGTTAAGTTACAGAAGAGAAGTTTAGTTAGGAAACTAAAGTTAGTTCCTGCAGAACTCTCGGGAATAATCAACCCTACATCTCTTAAGATGGCAGACCAACCTCTAGTCTGTTGTCTTTCAAATTAATGTCATTGCTAAACTATTTGCGCAAAGTAATAGTTCCTCTTTGAGATGAATACTAACTGTAAATTATAATATTTGTCTTAAGACTGCCACGCCATACATAATAATAAGGGTGGCAAAAGCAAGAAACTTCATGCCTTGACAATTGACATTTCCGAGCATGTTTTTAAATAATAATTAGTATTTTTTTTTCCACGGGACAGGCATTGCCTAATGTGGAGGACAGGATAATCTGTAAAACTGTATATTTTTTCAGAAATATATATATTTTTTTTCATTTTAACCATATTCTGGGACAATCTTACACAAATCGACCTAGTCCCACGTAAGCTCAATAAGGCTTGTGTTGTGGGTACTAGACGACGATATATATAATAGACTGATACATATAAATACTGAAATACATAGACAACATCCATAAGTCAGGAACAAATATTCGTGATAAACCCACAAGTAAATGTCCTGACCAGGATTCGAACCCGGGCCCACCTGCTTCGTAGGCAGGGTCCCTACCTAGGCTAGGAGGCCGTTATGTTTTAGAAATAAATATTTACTTATAAATAGGGATCTCTTACAATCTGAAATTGTATGTATATGAATGAGTTATTTCATTCATAGGTACCTATACACTTTTGCAGACTGACACAGCTCAACACAAAGTTGCATTCGTATGATACACAAGACTTCCTCAGAAATACTGAGGAGAATAAACGCATATGTTGTATTCAGAACCCACTTCGGAATCCGCACATATCGTGTACCCCGTTTTAATAAACCCAGAGCGTTGGAAGAATTTTGAAGAAGCAAAGGGGATGTTGACTATAAATAATAAGATAATAGCGGGGGTTGGGGTCCCTCTAACTTTACTTTCCAATTCGCCCGATTCTCAAAATATTCTCAAGAGACAGACCTGATAAAGTCAGTTGATCGCACGACTCCCGCGCGTGACACGCAACAAAACACAAACACTTCTTTCACACACGTCGTAGTCACCACACTCGCGTCGCGTCGCGTCGCGTTCGCGGCTACCGTGCCGCTCGCGCCGCCCGCCCAGCGCACACTGCCGCCCGCCCAACGAAAGGGAAACTTCCCTCCCCGCGCCGCCATTCACAGAGCACCATTAACATGAACTTTCGCGTGCATTATTAAAGGATTTGTGTCAAAAAAATCCAATACATATTTATACTGTATGGGATTTGCATGCATCGATTTTGATATTAAAAATGCGCAAGTGGTTTTTGAACTTCAAACTTCTATTTTTTTTCTGCTCCTTAGGTTTTTTCTCCTTGATGATCCAAACAAGGTGGATTTGCAAGACTTCTATGAAATTATGACAGTGTGTGTTCTCATAATTGATGTAAAATTAGCTTATTCGGATTATAACCTTTAATAAATGAGCAAGTCATGTTGATATAAGTAAAAAAAATCGTTTTGTATGGCTGATAATAGCTGATTGAAAATGCACCTATGTCTAATACAAAGTATCTTTTTTTCGATTTTTTTCCATTTGCATCTTCACAGGGTCATTGACCTTATCAGCTGTTGAGTTATCATTCGGAACCATTGTCACACCTTGTAGTTTTTAACAATGTGCAAAAACCTATACGGATATATTATCGGAACTATTCCAAATTCGAAACTATTCCAAATTCGAATTATTGGTCTGGCAATATATCAGGCCGGCAACAAAAAGAAAACAAACTAAAAACCGTTAAGTGTAAAAGAAAAACTTGCAACTTAGTGACGCGATGACAAACGTGGGAAGTTCTCGCGTAACTTAGCTGTTTAAAAAATAAATCTACCTGAATGCGCGAAGTTCGACGGCTGGCCACGATAGTGCGGGTATAACTCACGGTCCCGGGGGGGTAATTAGGGGTTAGGGGGGAGGTAAACGGCTTAACGTGGCGTGACGCAATATGAAGGGGTAATCTCATATGTATCCGCGAAGTCGATTACTTGGTAACAGTGTGGCTGGGATAAGATGACAATGGGTTAATATTTCGATAAATAAAGTGTTATAAATATTATGGAAAAATCTTACACAAATCAACCTAGTCCCACAGTAAGCTCAATAAGGCTTGTGTTATGGGTACTAGACGATGATATATATAATAGTATCTCAGGAACAATTATTAGTGATAAACACACAAATAAATGCCCTGACCAGGATTCGAACCCGAGACCTTCTGCTTCGTAAGCAGTCACTACCATCTAGGCTAGGAAACCGTTAAAAAAATCCACATAATTACACACTGTGTAAATCTAATACCGGCGAATCTCTTTAACGGTGGCGGCGAATCTTTTTAAAGGGTCGGCAACGCGCATGTAACAGCCCCGGAGTTGCAGGCGTACATAGGCTACGGTGACCGCTTACTATCAGGCGGGCCGTATGCTTGTTTGTCACCGTCGTAGTATAAACAAAACTGACAGATCGTCCCGTCCCGCCCAGTCTCGTCCCGTCCTAATGTGAGTCATCCTTCATGATAATCACTACATAGTATAAAACAAAGTCGCTTTCTCTGTCCCTATATCCCTATGTATGCTTAAATCTTTAAAACTACGCAACGGATTTTGATGCGGTTTTTTTTAATAGATAGAGTGATTGAAGAGGAAGGTTTATATGCATAATAATAATCCATGAGAAGCCGGGGCGGGTCGCTAGTGTTCTATAAACTGTACCGATACCGTGGAGGATATGTTAAAGATGAACTTTCACAGAGTAAACGAACTTTCTTCATAAGTCGCTAACTCAAATTTACTGACTCTTCATAGACCTTATTGCTAGATCATAAGGTCTACATTAGCCACTTGACTTTGTCTTTAACGAAAAACTACTGAACATTTATTTGATTAAAAGTTTCGTCTGTTCTATTTCATTAACCACAGCGGGACGGTTAGTTTTAAAACTATAACGACGTTAGTTGTTTAAAAACATTATTAACAAGTTTTATTATAAAACCAACAAGTCTAATTAAATGATGACTCACACTAGCACGGGACGGGACGGGGCGGGACGGGAAACTCTGTCAATTTCTATAGAAAGAATCACGGGATAGCTCGGAGCCCTCGGATGTCACGTGTCGCTTACTATGGAAATTGACAGATGTTTCCGTCCCGCCCTGTCCCGTCCCGTTCTTGTGTGAGTCATCCTTTAATGGTTATTCAGTTGATATGATGAAAATGTTCCTAGTTGTCGTAGTACAGGATTCAAATATCAAATTAAGTTACATAGAGGGATTTCAAAATGGCTACTGCTAATTAAATAGGTAGAAAATAACCTAAAAATTTTATAAGACTCAAACAAAATATTAGACCACCAAGTTGTAAGTAAAAGCTGACCAAGAAACGACTTGACATCTTTTGATTTACGAATCCACCCCACTTTAAAAAACCGGCCAATTGTGAGTCGGACTCGCCTTCCGAAGGTTTCGCACAAATGATGCTCCCCCCTGTTAGGAACTTAAAAATGCTGGTGGCATGGAACTCTTAGTGTGCGGCAATTATACGGTTTTCCTAAATCATCCCTCTGATCCTGTGAGGGGTTAAAATTATATGTGCATGTCAAGTCAATTGCTGTCGATAACACTCCGATTGAGTATGAACATAATTAACGTGCACTGTTACATGATTGGTTTGGCAGGATAATTAGGGGAGACTGGGGCTTTAATGGGGGACTACTGTTAACAAGCCTATACTGCCCTGCTAAGTCGAATAGTGCTATATCAAAAATAGATGAATTTGTCTGACTGTCACCTAAAGAATTTAAAATACATGTAAGTGATAATTTTTATTTTGAGATAGCGCTATTCGGCTTAGCAGAGCAGAATAACTACAAAACTATACATGACACAGAAAAACCTCCAGTATATGAATTGACGTCATGTTCGTCCACAAGTACAGACGCACCAGTTGGCAACTGTCCGCCAGGTTTTAAAGTTATGAAACATGCATCCAAAAACGGTGTTAAATAATTCATTTCTGGACTTAAACTTTTTTATTTGAGTTTTTATTAATTAATTTAGAAATATATAACTAGTTTGAAAGTAGTCATTATTTATGTATTTATTATATCAGCGTGTAATTTTATTAAAATAGAAGTTTATTAAATGTAACCAATTTTATTTTAATAATTATTTGAAAGAGATGTCATATACTACAGAAAAAGTGACCAAGGCCCCCAGTGCCCGAGGCAGCGCGTGTTGTGGGCAGGGGCGGGGCAGGTCAGGGCATTTATTATAGTTAATAAATGATTTAATTCATGTTTTACAATTGTTTATTTGAATAATTATTTTTATTCCGCTGAGTCTACTTTTACCACTGAGACGGTAAGAATTAACAATACAACTTGTATACCAATTAGTATGCTAGTAAAAAAGTGAAACTTAATGCGTATATATTCTTCGTTGGTGACATGAAAATAATGTAATATAATATTCGCAATATTATTTGAAAAGAAAAAGAACTTTTAAATGGGCGTTTTGATAAATAACAAAACAAAGTATAACCGCCTTATTCATAAAAACTTAACAGATCCATATTAGTTAAAATATGTTTTGTCGTTTATCAAACGCAAATGTCAAACTTACAGATAAAGACAAACGACAAATTAGTTAATGGAGGTTTGATGAGCGTTTATGAATAACGGCATTAAGCTTTAGAATATATCCTCAAAAGTCTGAAATTTGTTAGTACTAGCCCCTGTCTCCCCGGCAACTATTAACTATGCATTATAATCCGCACACACAATTAAAGCAATGTATGCAATAGAGAATGCATGAGTCTGTTCACCAAGCATTATGTAACCCACTTTGTCCTTTATTCTAACACAACATTACCTTTGAACTATATTAACTTGTTAGGGTAGGGAAAAAATCCCAAAACCGCAAAAAAAGCTAAGCAAGGAACACGGGTGAATAAACTCTTCTTCAAGCAGGTAAACGACGCATCGTCCATGCAGTCTAATATCCTTGGCTTGCACAAAGCGTGTCATATCACCGATCTGTATGTCTGACTGCATCCCTCTTCAAGAACGCGCTTGCACATGCATATTGTCACTTATTTCAATCACATAAGGTGCATATTTGTAAATTTGTAACCCTGCCTATGCAGCTAGGGGTCCTGCGGGCCTTGAGGGCCCTCAGGGGGTCTCGGGGGTCGTTGCAGTCTGCGTTTTGTTTCCGCTTGTACGCGGTGTTTTGACTGCGTAAGGTAATTATGCGTGTGGGGCGAAGTTGTACTAATGTTTGCGTAGACGGTAACGTTTAGCGATCTGTGTTTTGCGAAATTGGTTTTAAATCACTCATAGTGAGGGTTTATATGACGAAGACTCACGCGATTTATGTATTTGTTTTTTTTTACACAGGTTACTTCTACTACTTAAAGACTAGGATTTATTATTATTGTACTTTGAGAAACACAATTCAGCACCTACCTTAGATATTAAAGAAGTAGAAAACCTGCTTATTTACTGTTTCAATTTGCTCTTTAAATTAAATAATCAAAGCTTGCCCCTTTAGCTGTCAACACAGCGAATCCTCCTTTTTAAAGAGTCGGCAACGCGCATGTAAAACCCCTGGAGTTGCAGGCGTGCATAAGCTACGGTGACTGCTTACCATCAGGCGTATACTTGTTTGTCACCGTTCACAAAAACCATATCAGTGAAAGTGTTAAATAACGTCTCAAGTGAACGGTCCCCCAAATATGTAAAACGAAATATAATACGCCTGGTATTTGATAAAAGATTGAAACCGCTTTTGGTTTGTGATACAATTTCCGCCGTATGAGGCGTTTTTGTGCCTCAGCATACATTCCATTAAATCTACGCGTATGAGGTTTTTTGTACAAAGTTCGACTCTATGTGTTAACGTTTCCAGTTGTGTGAGATGGGGACCCTATATGAGGGTGGCGATTCATAAGTTCTCCTACTGGTTTTTTGGTTGTAAACTAGGGTGGACTTTATAGATAGCTCGTTATAAATCCAGGGATCAATTCTACGCAAAATTAAAGCATATGTTCATATACTTTACTACACTAAAGAGCCATAGCTGTATTTCGATTAAATGTAATGGGCAGTAGAAATAATTCAAATTATCTGGCGAAACTTTATCAAAATACATATTAATACCGACAGTCATTCGGAAAATTTAACATTTATTTATATTTGTAATGAATGACTTTTTATTCGAAACACACAACTAAAAATACGCTTAAAAATAACAGAATTAAAAGTTAAGTTTCACAGGTGGTTTCTGTAAATTATTAAACTCAAAACATCGTGACTGAATAATGTCTTTGGGCCACTCTGTCATTGTGTTTTCTGGAAAACTACTGAAAATAAAAATACATTACCTACATGAAAGGAAATATAATTAGACTTACTTCAAACACATATGTTGCTTTTTGAAATTATTTATTATACATACATAGAAATAGATTAAATGTAATAAAATAAAAATATATATATTGTCAATAGTTGTAATCATTACAAAAATATATCCAGTCATATTACAGTTTGAATTTAGAGACAATTTTACAGGACAGACGAGTAGGAAAGTTTCATGAATAGATGTCCAATGCCCAAGGTCCAAGTTGACCGGGGTAGGGGAGCGAGGGCCAGGGAGGGGGGGCGGGACTATTGTCATGCATGGCCGGCTTTAACTTCTCGATAAGTGCCGGCTATTCATCGACAATGGGATGACAACACTCAATTTGTTACCTATATAAAGTTTATAGTTGTAGTTACTTTTTATTTAATTGTTAGAGGGGGTATATGGAACGTTTTCCTTTTGTCGGCAACAATGAAATGTGTAAAATGAATTTTTGATCATGTGTATAATGATAAGGGTCGAAAAAAAACATAATAATATCTCTCTAAAGTAGTAATGATAGTTCTTTTCACGTATAGGTAACGTATATTTCTGTTTTGAAACAGCCTTCCGATTGACCACTCTGTCACGATGCTTTGAATTAAATAATGTAGGTACGTATACAGTCACTAATCGGGGAAGTAACAAGTAAATTGTAGTGTGTTACTCTAAAATGTCAGATATTTACCTCCTATAAAAATGAGAATGGGCCGCTAAAACACCAACAACTGACAGTAATAATGCGAATAGGATGTCTAGTTTATAATAGCCATAATGTTAATGTGACAAATAAATTGAATTGTGTTTTATAGAGAAAAGATAAGCGTCTCCCTCCTGTTGTAAAATATCGCGGCGGCAACACATTATCATATGTCCGCGGTTCGCTCCGTGAAACCGAGTCCAATTTTTAAATAAACCATGCTTAACCATAAGTTTTACGTAACCACAAGTCAGTAACGACTCCTATTCGAAAGTATTTGCAACTCGCACCTAGTTCAGAACGAGCAAAATCCTTTTTAAACTGCATACTAGTATCGTAAAAATAAATAACATTTATTTTCCAAATATATACAGTAAGTGTAACTTACCTAACCTACCTGTACCTACCCTAAATTTAAAATAGGTCCTTGAGGCATTGTACCTAGGATGCTGGCGGTATCCTCGTTGTATCGCAATGCTGTACGTTGTGCGAGGAAGCCACCAGCTCTTAAGTTAAAATTACATTGAGGACTCTCCTAGTCTAATATTCCATCGCAGTTTTAGGAGCCTTATTGGCCCGCCAACATGTTTCCACTTCCAACCGGCTCCTGCGTGAGTGAAATGGGATACACGTCAACCAATAAGGTAGTTGTGAGTAATATGTTGTAAGCGGGTAGATCGCAACGCATGTGGAAAGACCACAAATAAAAACTCGCAGTAAATCAGTTACACTGTGAACATGGCGCTTGCAACAGTGTCGAAATATTGGGTGCTTAATAAAACAAACATACCGGGTAATTATCCCGTTTTAGATATTAGTTATAAAGTTATTACAGTAAAGTAATTTAATAACATGGGTTTTTATGGGCAGTTTTACCTAAGGTTAAAGTAACCTGGTTTTATTGTTCTGATATCGGTAGCCTCCTAAATCGCCTAGCTCCAGTGCAATGAACGTTGGTATGACGCTCTTGTATGTGGAAGTGGCAATAAAATGCACCCGCGACGCAGTGAGCGCAGTAACACAACCAAATAAAGATATAGTTAGTCTGTTTTCAGCTGAGCCCTTACGGATTAGCGTACAACAAAGAAATTGTATTCAACACAGTAGATCTGTCAGTTTCTATATGTATAAAAAGTCACGTGACGTCCGAGGGCTTTCTATAGAAACTGACAGATCGTCCCGTATTGGATCGCAACGGAACGGACTACTGTGAATCATCTTTATCTGTCAATGAGGCGCTGGTAGCGAATATGCAAAAAAAACGGAACTATACTTAGCTGTTTTGCCATTTTCAGTAATAAGTTATAAATTGAAAGAGATGTCATACTACATGTACAAATAGTTACCAAAGCCCCCAGTGCCCAGGGCTGGGATCGAACCAGCGACCTCCTGCTTTTGCGGCAGACGCCCTAACCACTAGGCCACCCGACCTGCCTGGGGAGTACTAAAAACATTTACTTGCATAACATTTGTTTAACATGTGATTTGTTACAATTATATGAACACTGCTTTATCGTCAAGGCGTTAGTCATGTTCAGGTACCATAAAAAAGTAGCTACTTAACTCATAATTTTCATTAGCTTTTGTACAGAATAATCTACTGTTTGGCATTTACTATGAGCTCGAGCATCGCAGACTGCTGACAGCGAAAAAATAACAGTTCGCTGAAAATATCCGCTTGAAGCTTAATTGACGTTTGAAGAGGAAATAATAAAATAAAATAAAATAACTTTTATTTTGCAACGCGATACTAAAAACTTGGTAAAAGATTTACACTAGGTATCAATAATAGTGTTCCATTAATACCGCTTAAAACTTATCACATTTGCTATGTAAATTTTGTAGTGATTCAGTCCAGCATAATAGAAATAAAGGTATATCTATAAACAAATGTAGGGAAATGATCAAAAGGTACATATGTATTACTATTATTAACTTTAATTTGCTATCCTAACTAGAATAGGGCATAAAGAGGCTTTCAACGCAACAATGCTGCAATGAAATTGCTACAAAATATAATATCACTGCTCATGACCTAATGCTTTGTCGCCCAGTTAAAACTGAAGAAGATCGCTTAGTGAATCGCTAGTGTGATAAAACCCTTACGTGCGAAACGTACATTTTTACACCATCAAGAAATATAAACCTAAAGAATCAGGGTCCACAAGGGACGTTTTGGCTATCAAAAGCAGTAAACGCCTTAGCCTTAGTTCAGACCTCATATTGCGTCTAAATGTTTCCCAAGACCCCGCTCTGACTAGAGATGAGCAAAACCGAGTGAGTTGAAAAGGAAGGATTCATATATTTCGCTCACTTCGTTCAGTAAGTCTGTAGAACCCCGACACCCTCCGAATTGTTCCGAACCGCTCCGAAACTGTCTGATTCGTTTCGCTCGACCGGCTTATACGAATCATGAGCGAGAAAGATTGAGCAAGTAACGCTTGTTCAGATCAAATCTTCAGTAAGTTGAAGAGCGAGTGAGTTGAATCAAAATATATACTTCATTTATGTCATGTAAGGCGTAAACTTATTTCTAAAGCCTATTACAGTATACAAGACTACATGAGTAAGCAGATTATTTCAGCACCGTGGGATTAATGATATTGTGAAAAAAAAGAGTAATCATTAACTGTAATTTGAATTATAGTCTTAATTGTTATTTTTTCTGACATTTAGATTTCATTCTAAAAACTTCTAGACAAGTATTTTTATACAACTTTTACTTTTAAGATTGACGATGCTATTGTGAAATTATTATTCTTAATTTGGATATCTGTGTGACACAGCATCAATAAATTGCACTAAATAGTAGTCTATGTTTTTGTTGAAGATTCGAAAGTGCTTGTTGCTATTGTTGCAATTATTTTTAATGGAATTGAATTGAACTGAACAGTATTTTTTCAAATTAATACATATTAAATATAGGATGTTATGTTTTGAAAATATGTGTCCCACCGAGTTTCTTGCCGGTCCAAAGCGTTAAATCTTCTCGGGTCTGTGGTGTAGGGTTACCCTACACCACAGACCCGAGAAGATTTAACGCTTTGGACCGGCAAGAAACTCTGCTCAAACCCTACTAGGGTTTGAGCTGGTGCCGCCTACTTGAAAAATAATTATTGTGATTTTGATCACTCACTCGTGAAAGGCACATCTCTAGCTCCGACCCGGCCAGACCGCGAACCGTCGAATGAACACATCAAACTTAATGTTTAAATGTAACTTGTCTCACATCCACGGTTTAATCAAGTGCTGTTACACGACTGTTAAAGTTTATTTCTTGTTTAGTCTATGTTACACTCGGGAAGTTCACTTCTTGAACTAGTTTTGTCAAAAAATGCGATGTTTAATGATCGAAATTAGGAAATCCGCAGCGCGTGACGAGTGGGATAAATTTCCTTAATCACTAATATTTAACCTATCAGTGTTCATATAATTTAAACGACATTAAATTGCAGCGGGCATGTGATGCCCGAGCCGCGAAAGTGACAACACCACTCTGTCTGTCCGACTATGACGGCCCGATGCAGTCGAAACATGTCACGCCTATTGCGATAAAAATACTATCAGTGTTCATTAATATTTTTAGCAAAACTCCTTGGGAAGTTCTTACGAATGGTTTTAAATTCTTCACTCTCAGAGATGCTACGAGTAGATAAAATATTAGTTCCTTTTAACAGGTTTATTGTATTATATGTACAACTATATTTTTTTACTTATTAATAAAAAATTGTGTTGTAAAGAGCGCAACTTTCTACCAATAAAGGGAACTAGACATTTTTTCTCAGGGTATCGTAGACTGATAAAATTTTATTTTAGTATTTTAATCAACACGAGTTGCGACAAGTATAAGTACCACATTATAAATTTACTAAAACGGGGCTTAATTTTATAATGTGTGAAAATCGTGAAAGTTTAAATAAGTGAAGTATAAGTACCTATCCTACTTTTCCAAGATTGCGAAAAACGACTTATAAGACAGACAATACTAAATCATATCTCAACGACACTAAGCCCTTTATACGTTGCAGCTTTATCTCTTTTTATACAACTTCGGCATGAAATTTGGGTCCAATTACTCATCATTTTTTGTTTCCAATTTGGGCAAGTTGTGGAAGTTGGAAGCATCGAACGTGATATACATATAAATATAAATATTGACGCGTTTCTGTCTCAAACCAACTTTGGTACGCGCGAAATGACTTGAGCGTTCTATCGATTTAGCTTGTTATAATTTTTAAAGTCAAGGCAACGGCTCAGTTTATTACGAAAACTACGTGTATGTAAAAATATACAGTGACCATTAAGGTAGGTACGTAGGTATAGTAGTACAAGATATAGTTATCTGCGACGTTAATCATAATATATATCCACAGTGAAAACTATAGTGCGTAAAGAATGCAATATTGGCGAGGGACGGAAAGTAAGGGATTGACTGACGAGGTGGTTGCATAGCCGAGCTCAGGCAAGCCCTGTTTCCGCCGAGGCAAGTATAGTGCTTTCTCAAACATGCGCGGCCACCGGCGACCGGCGGCGTGTGCGGCGAACCCCCGGGGCCAGTAGGCCATTTTCTCCTAGGAGTACGAGTAATATGAACCATACAATCTCCATTATTTTCCGCTGCGTCAGCTTTCCAGCAGGCCGCGGAGGCAGCGGTTAGGGAATTGGATACTTTACGTCTTCTATTTGCGAACAAAATGCGACCGTTTCTGAGATGTTGATGATGAGATGTTTGAAAATACTCGTACATTACGATAAAAGTGCGAATACGAGAGCGCAATGAGTGGCGATAGAATACAACACAACCGAAGGGAGTGTTTTAAATTGACACGAGTTGCGAATTACCTCGCACATGTATCGTACGACGCTTTACAGTGCATATGGCTCTTTGAGTTTTTGACACAGGCACATAAAGTGCTTATTATCGCACTAGTGCGGTAATGTAGCACCATGTGTACCGTAATAGTACATTACCTAACTAGTGCGGTAAAACAAAGTAAGGCCGAGATCGCAGATGTTTGCGACCCGAGCTGCAAGCGAGGGACGTAAATATGCGATCAAGGGCTTTATTTGTTACCTCACGTGTTGGGTACATCATTTTATGCCTACACTTGGGCAGAAATCGGCTTTTTACGTACGCGTAGCGTGCGGAAAAAGGCACTTTATGGCCAGGTGTGGCATAAAATGTATTTTAGGCAGTACAGACCCTCTACAGCGTTGGCATTTATACCTGTTTTCACTTGTGCCGGATTCCTCCCCTACTACTTTTTGTCTATATTATTGTAAATTTGTAACACATTCCTGGCATTTCGATACCCCAGCTATAATGACCTTTTTTATCCACCCCTCGCCGTGGAGCCCCGCGAAGCACCCCGGTCCCCACCTGTCGTAAATTACGAGTATACAGGTAACTGATGGGGACACTCGAGAGCGTTCGCTTTTGCCTTATTAGCTTCAAATAACCCTTCTCGGGTCGGCGAACCTTATCTGAGGGACCTTTTTTAAACGCGGCGGCGCATACGATTATGGTGTTAGTGGTCGTTGTTGGCACAGGGTTTTATGAAGAGGTTGAGGCGAAATGCGTGAGCTTCGAGTAAGTATGACATAGATGTGACAAGACAAGGTAACAATATTGGAAAGAAAGAAAGAAGCTATCATGGAACTTTTAATAGGTCTGGCTGAGAAAGCATTAGTGTCGATTAGTTTAAAAAATCCAGAAAAAAACGATTTTGTGTTTTATTAGAGAAATCAAGAATGTCACTATCACTGTCACTCTTTCCGTCTACTTCAATTGTTTCTTCCTTGATGTATCTTGGTGTAAACTTGTAAAGAGACGTAATAGACATTCAAATTAAGAGGAAACTATCATTGATTTTTTTCAATCATTGAGGTTTTTTCAACGCTAGTAGGTATCATTAGTCAGTATCTCAGTATCGCTTTGCCAGATAGTTTACTGTTAAAAAGCCCTAAGTAACACGTCAACGGCTCCTTGTCGTTTCCCGCCATGTTTAACGGTTAGAACCCGACTAAATTTGAATATGTTGGCCCTCTTTGGCGCACATACGTGTCATCTCTGTAGTTAAACTCGCTCTAAGTACCTACGTAAGGGAGATAAGTTTGAGGCTCCGGCGTGTTCATAAGTTGGGTGCCATATTGTCCATACGGGCGTTTAGCCGCGGTGCGATCCGGCTCGTATCGGCGGGATCAGCTAATATTGACCCCCAGCCCCGGTGCAATCCGGGATACGCCAATATTTGCCCCAGACAAGCTGAGGAGATACCTGGCTGAGATTTCTTTGCCGTCTGATTTTTTGGCGTTTTATAGTCAACTATGTGAATGCAAACTTACGTTTCGAGCGCTTTAATAGGGTTTTTTATGGCAATGTGTAATTGACAACCGTTTTGTGCAAGTATATTCACTAAGACCATACGTTTCAGACAAGGGAATAATTGATGCTAAAAATATCACGAATGGTGTGTGTGTAAATGTAAATAAATCTAAAAGCCAAACCTTTCTGCGTCGTATATACATACCTGAAACGAAAAATAATAAAATAAAATAACACCAGTGTAAAAGAGCGTTTAAACAAAGTCACAAAATAAAACAAACAAAAAAGTAAATACTAGCCCACACCGTGTTAGTTTACATGCAGTCACCAATTATCTGTCAACGAGCGTATACTTTATATAGGTATATTAAACTAACTATTACAGTAACAATTGACAGAGTTTCCCGTCCCGCCCCATCCCGTCCCGTGCTAGTGCGAGTCATCCCTTACTTGGCAACATTCAACACAAAGACGAGTACACGTAATCAACAATAAACATCTCTGTATACCGGTAATCAAGAACAATTGGCGTTTTATCTCCGAATTACTCTCATGCTGCCAATTCCGCCGCCCAATTCAGTTTACGATCCGACATTTCACTACAATAGCCGACGTCGTAAATGGAACTATCAATCGATGACTTCTGTTCAATTGTTCAGAGATGAACAGAAAACCTTGTCACTCACGGGGGCCAAAGAAAATGGAGTATTAAATCCTAAGAAATAATCGAGCCCCAAGACTTTAAAGGGCTGGCAACACCTAATTCATGTTTCAAGCAGTTTTTCACGAATGTCATAAGATAATGCTATAAGTTGATAAACTGACAAGTTGCACGGATAGCGCGACGGTGACAGCTGCCAAATGAAAAGACATTTGACAGAACTGTTTAAAATTATCAGAAATTGTCAGAACGTGCCGACAAACTATCATCTTATCCAGCAATTATCAGGATATCAGCTTGGCATCTTAGCCCTGCTGAAGAAGTAATGTGCTAATAATGTGAAAGGGTATTTCAAGATTTGTCATCATGCCAACTAGGGTACGCCAATTATCTATTAACCGGCAAAATACCGTTAACTTTTATACAAAATATTTACCGGTTACATTAGGGAAAAGATAATTTTATAAGTAAACCTTTTGTAACTGTGTAAAAAGGACCACTTTATTTGATTGTCGTCTATATGTGCAACGACTATCGTCGTGATTGTCGCAAACGACGGTAATCTACGGGTATTGTCCAACGTTGGAAATGATTTATTTACCAGTCGATAACCTGCCTCTGCCAGCCAGGCTATCCATAGATTTCAGTACACCTAATGATTTATGCATATTTTATATGTACTAATTCTATCTTCATGGCATTGCGCTTGGATATTGCAGACAGGCGTTGACCCCGAAAGGAAATTATGTTGCGAAATATATAGCCTCTATAAACATGAACAAGTTTGTAATTTCGGAACCAAGCATGCACTGCAAAGGCGTTTAAAAAATTTATCTACCCTTTTAATTATTTGAATCCCAGTGCGTCAAAACACTGCACAAACAAAACGCGCGTGTTGTTTCTGAACAAAACAACCAAATCAATCGTTTTCAGCAGCCAATTTTGACAGCGAAAAATGTTTGAAAAGTTGGTTGTTTCAGAACCGCCGTCGTCGCTGTGTGGAGCTCACAAAAAGGGTTGCGTTTTGTTACCGTACATGAACTAAACTGTTATGTATACACTTGCGGGTATTGCAGCGATAGGAGCCGGTGTATTTGAATATTCATGTATGTGACACTTACACAGAGGCTCGTTCTAATATACTTATATATAAAACTCCCTGGCAGACAACGCACAGACTAAACTGCTCCAGGTAGAACCTTGGTATTTACATCGAACGTACATTTTAAAAATGTCATAAATTCCCTGAGATAGATTTTAGAAATACGAGGGTTTAAATAAAACGAATTCTATAGGCTAGTAGTACCCTGCCTACGAAGTTAGAGGTCCCGGGTTCGAATCTTGATAAGGGAATTTGTGTGTTAATGACGGATATTTGTTCCTGAGTGATGGACGTTTTCTATGTATATAAGTATGTCTATATCTCTATCTATATTATAAGTATGTATATAGCACCAACTTTGCTTACTTTGGTATTACAATATTTATTAAGTTCAAGTTCAAATTACAAAAGAATAAATTAAAAATTTAATAAATTATAATTAGAAAGAGATGTCTTATACTACAGAAAAATAAGCAAGGCCGTGGTCGGGTGGCCTAGTGGTTAGAGCGTCTGCCGCGAAAGCAGGAGATCGCTGGTTCGATCCCAGCCCTGGGCACTAGGGGCCTTGGTCACATTTTCTGTAGTAGGTATATGACATCTCTTTAATTTTTTATAATTTAAGTATATTTAATAGTGTGTCTACTTTAAAACATGAGTCAGAACATTTATTATAATTAATAAATGATTTAATTCCTGCTTTACAATTGTATCATAAATAAAGTAAAACCAATTTCATCCTTCACGATTTATCTGAATATTTTGAACATTGCACTGTGTTCGAGTCAGTATTCATTCTATAGTATGTTTTGTTTGTTGTCCAAATAATGCAATAGATGTCGCTGTTCTCAGTGTAAACTAGCTAATGGTTGTTCACCGTAGATTGTATATAATGATAACAACATGCATACGGTATAGTGTGGAAAACTCTTCATCACATGCGAAGTCTAAGAGTCTAATTGGCCAAAGTTGCCAGGCTTATAATATTATACAGGCTGCTTTATCAAAAAGGGCGCTGAAATTGCAATCGATAGACTACAGGGTAAAAAATGTGGCATGGCCGCATGGGTCGTGTAATAAAACGTCTCGCCCTCAGCGACAGAGGACCCTCATAAACACGTCTTATTATTTCCGCTTCGCACGGAATCCAAATCCTCGGCATTAATATGCAGTCCGTTTAAGCTTTGTTCTCGAATTTTTATTTTAATGAATTTATGTAAAGTTGTACGTGTCGTAAGAATTTTGTAATTACATTTATATTGGTGCGACGGCGCCGGCGTTCCGAGAGAACTGCTAATTTCGTTCGCGGAAGAGTTATATTTGCAACGGCACTTTCGTGTCCTAATGATAGCTTATCGTGGAGAAAACCATTCAACGGGGACCACAGTAAAGAAAACAAAGTATTCTTTTAGAATGATAGGAAAAGAGGAAAAACTAGCCTCGGCCGAGACTCGAACTGCTAGATGTTGGTAAACGCCCTTAGGCGCATACGAGGGATATGGCGGAGAAATTCGGGGCCACCAGGTGTGTCTCAGTAGCTCAATTGGCAGAGTTCGAGACTCGCCCGAGGTTATGTTTTTCCTCTTTCTTTCTAAGAAATTTAAACCGTTCGCAGACTTTTCTGCTTAAAATTAAAAATAACACTAGAATTTTGATGGCATTGTGTATCTTCGTCAAATGTGAGCTATGACGTGGTTATACCTTCATATTCATTTTAAGAAATTATGTTACGTATAATAATTCTAACAGTTAAAGTTACAAACCTAAAACTTGTTGTGATTAATGTGATTATAAAGAATAAAGTCCTGCATATCATTATTTAATACAAATTGATTAAAAATGACTTATTCTCCCAATATGAATAGACACAGAATTTTTACAGTGACTTTTGAGGCACGAGTATAACTCACAGTAGGCTGGTTTTTGACAGCTCGCCCCCCTGTTGCAACCGCCGCGCCAACCATAGCGTGGAAAGAACCTACTCTTTTTGACTATGACCATTACATTAGTGGCTTTCATAAATAATTTCCACATTTTTCAACAAGCGACGACGGATCACGCACGTAGTTAACTGCTTGTTAGCATGTACAGCGTTTTCATTTACATCGGGAAATTCTTTGAGATAGCGATGGAATTTACAGCTCTTTGTGTTTTCATTGCAGTTTCTTTTTATAACGTAATAGGCAGGATGAAGCTTGTACTTAGAGTACGCCACAGGCGTCTTGCCTGTCAAAGGGATTGCATATACTCGAGAAATTCACCGGCTTTCATTGAGACCAGGCGGCCTAGAGGTTATGGCTTTAACAGTGTAAGTTTTTTTTTAATAATTTCTACCGTTACCATTTTACACATGATCGAGAATCCCTAAAATCGAGAATATCTCGTTTCATTGTTGTTATTAAACCCCATCTTAATACTATGAGTGTTAAAACCATTGCAATTTAATATCAGTATGACTCACGAAAGTTCAAATTATGCAGTGTTTTTTTTAGCAATTGCTTTAAATTGTAGGGTGCATTCTTTAGCTTAAATTAAGTTAATTTCTCAAAGACACCGGTATTCTAATTACATAGCTCCACTTAGAAAATAGCTACTAATTTAATTTTATCGCATATGGGACTTGCATGTATGTAAACGGAGTATAAGTATCCGACATGACAATGATATGTCATAGTTGTCACTTAGTAAAGTGAATTCTAATGCCCGTTTTACATTACAACATGTAATTAATTAATTATTTTGTATGAGAAATAAAAAAAAAATTAACGAATTTAATAAAACTATAAATTAAAAGAGATGTCATATACCACAGAAAAAGTGACCACTATGACATATCAATGTCACGTCGAATACTCATACTCCGTAAAAATACGAGTCCAATCATTTTAAACAATCTATCTGACGGACTAATTAGAATGATCAACTTAGTCGTCCTCCCTAATGTACAGAAGTTAAGCTCTTTGAATGAAACCATAAGAGGCAGTACGATATAAATCCCGATAAAATTCGAAGAGATGGTAAATGCAAGAGGAATGGCGTCGTTTGTTTTCGTTACGTCATCCCAGTCTAGGCATGCAAATTGGGGAATTTATGCTTACTCCTGGTCTAGGGAGTAGGTACAACACCGCCTACGATAAACAAAGGCCTCATAAAAGCTGCATAATTTGAAAGATACTTATGACCAGGGCCCGTAATTTTCATACCCGGTTTCGTCATAATGACGTATATAAGCACACAGGATGTTTTAATACGAAATGAGTAAATGACTGCTAAAGTCTATCAACGTGCGATTGTAACGTCGAACGTAATAGTTATGACACTATTCAATGACAGCATTATTCTTTCAAACGCAAAACCTAAAACATGATGTATGAAGCTTGACGTCATTTGTCTGTCATCGGCATGAAAATTACGGGCCCTTATGACATTCTTTTGCACTGGACAAAATGCGATTCCAAGAACTTAGTTCTTCGTATACGCCATAATATTTGTTTATAAAACGACATTGTTTATAAAACTATCGCAAATTCCACGCTGCGGATTCAATTTACGACCGTGGCTATGACTAGGGACATATTCAAGTTTTCAACGAGTAGGAGACAACAAACTAGAGTTATCTCCCGGCGGTTTCAAGTTGTATTGTTTCAAAGAAGACGGTACATCTTAGAGTTTTCAAGACAATTGAATACATTTTTTATACATTATTTTTAGTGTAAAGACTGTTTTTCAGTAAAGTCATAAAACTATCATTCTCATGTGTGTCTCATGCAGTCCGGTCTTCCACCGCAGATTACGATGCTGCATTTGTATGATTTTCTGGATTCTTCAAAAGTAAATATTTAGACAACAATGAAGTCACAACACCTTATAATAGTTATTTACAGTACACATACAACATACGACTTGCTTCGTGTGTGGGTGCTCCTAATGACGATCTTCGTAAAGATCGAAACACGTCGAGTGAAAATTGACTTAATTACGTGAATATACGATTTTAAATACGATTAAATATGCCCATCTCCTTACAGTTCAGTATTTGGACTTCAAATCATATACTTGGTTTCCTCAGAGGAATAAAATGTTTTCGCGAATGCTCAGAGGAATAAAATGTTTTCGCGAATGCTCAGACCCCGTTCCATAGCGACTCCGCCATTTTAAAGACGGCTTAAGAAATATGAAGACAAATTGTCATTGTGACTCGTTCGAGTGTGTTTTGCGGTCCAATTATTTTTGAATAGGTACAAATCATAATTTATTCAAAGAACAATTTGCCGGCGGTCTCGGCTTGTATTTATTCAGAATCAGAAAGTTGTGGGCCACAAACAATTTTGCGAGCCTGTGGGTCAGTGTTTTTGTATACGACGTTGAAATACCTAAATATTTTGTTCTGTAATTATGTTTACAGTACACATGGTTCTTTACCGCCCCTCGGCGATAATGAGCACTTTAGGTGTCTGCGTCGAATATTCAAAGGGCCATATGTACTGTAAAACGTCGTACGATACACGTGCGAAGAGGTAATTCGATACTAGTGTCGATTTAAATCGCTCGTTAACTCGTCTCTGACACTCGTGTCACACGGTATCAAAATTATTTTCGTCTAGGGCGTTAACGAGTTAACGAGTTAACGACTACGTTTAGGATTGTATGGTAGAATCCATCGCTTCATTCGGAATTCAATGTACGCCCTCGCCGGAAGTAGGTATATCATTTTGATCCCTTTGAACACGATCTACTATTATTGCTCACCATTCTCACCAACAAGGAAAGGAAAACATTATAAAAATTTCCAAAATATAAACACCGGCAAATTACCGATATCGGTAGGTAGCTGATGGCTCTCCTTGTTTTCGCCTAATTTTTATACATGTAACACACATGTGTAGTACATGTGTTTATTTATATGATAAAGTTAATGCTTTACTAAGTACTTTGAGAAATATCAGTAAAAGCTGAAATTAGTGTAACTTAAAAATATGTTTTGATTATTGATAACGCTAATGAATTCTATGTTTGGTTAAATTTATCGCCTGTATTAAACTTACACACCATTTTTATATGCATAATTTATATTTACAAATACAAATACAAATACAAATACAAATTATTTATTGTTTGAATGTGAGTGGTTACAAATGGTGGTAGGGTTAGTGTTTAGTTACATCACAATCAGCCAGAGTGTGGCGTACAATATTTTGACTCTCAATACGCATGTCATTGAAAAGTGTTAAAAATAAATAATTAAAGTACCTATAGCAAATATAGCAATGACAAGTTAAAAATAATATTTGAGAGTAAATAATGAAATAATAATAAATCAATGTCATGCATATAGAAAAGTGACTCAATTACAATAGGTAATTAATTATTCTTAAATGTCAAGCTAATACTAATCATAATAAAAATAAAGAAATAGTTACAATTAATAGGCATTGGTGTGCGTGTTCTCAAAGTGTTCATTTACGGTGTAAAACATTTTTTGTAGACACCACTTAAATAGTTTAGTTTTGAAACCTGGACAATCCAAAGATTTTAAGTCATCTGGCAAATGGTTGAATATTTTGATGGACATGAAGAGAATAGATTTTTCAAAATGAGCCGAGTTATGACATGGATAACTGATATTAAGTCCATGAGATTTAGTAGTTGACCTAGGGTTAGATTTCATAATTTGGTACTGACTTATGTGAGCCTTTACAAAGAGGCATATTTATATTAATACTATTTGGCATAACTAGTATAGTCATAATTTACTCATTAACTGTTATGGCATAGTCGAGTTTAGCATAGTTTGATTTGGCCGAATTTAATTTCTCCGAATATTCGGACACTGTCCGAACCTAACCTAACCCACTTTTTAGTATGCCAATATATTATCGGACAAAATAGTATTCGACAATTCGACATATTGTTGATTATGCCAAAATATGTTTCTGCTACATTCGGCGAAAATCGATTATGCCAAGGCTGTTATGACAAAAGCGATTCGGACAAATCAAATTATGCCAAATAGATGGCACCCGAAACTGATAGTTATCTGTGGTAATTTCTTGTACCTCATTCTTGTTGTTTATCTTGTGCCAAACAAATCGCCAAATAGAATTCACTTTATCCTTTAGCTACACGGGCTACGGCACTAAACCAAGCTCCGGGTAGTTCTCAATCGAGTTTTTACTGTGTGCTTAAAGTTTCAACCGTAAAGTTTGCTTACAATTTATTGGGTTAGCTGTATAAAAGCCAAGTACCGCACAATAAAGACAAAGGACATAAACAATTCGAAACATGCTGGAATTGATTCGAGACTGATGTTATGAGTGAAGAGGTCTCGACGACCCATTCGAATCGGTGACATGTCTGCGAGTCGAACGATGCATTTAAAGTCAGTGTTAATCCTTTACAGCATGTTGGTGCAACATTGTATAGGTACAATTTCTTCGAGACTACTTGAACCTTCGATCAAGACAGGCTTCCAACATGTTGGCAGGGAGACGTCATAGCGACATCTGATCGTACAAATTATTCTGTCATCTTTTGCGGGGAAACGTGCACACAGACGCTCTTCTCACACATTACATACGAGAAACAATGTCTATGAAATACATGAGTTATCTGATGATGCATCCGAAAGGTGAAGCAATCTAACACCGCCTCAACGCTTATTAGAAAGGTCTAATAAATGTCTTAGAGCGTGCGACTCTCCATAATCCCAATATTCATATTCATATTCTTTATTCGTATTGATCATACATTGTCGTTCATATTTACATATATGTACATTGTCATTTCAAATTTAATTAAAATAATTAAAACAATATAATTGTTCAATATTGGCAAATTGTCGAGTTCCAATACGTGGGGTAAATTAAATAAATAAAATAGTAAAAATTACACCTCTCAAAATTCGTTTACCGAATAGAAGGCTTTAGGAATGAGGAAACGTTTCAGTTTATTTATATAAATGAGATCCGAGGTGGCATCCTTTATTTCAGACGGGAGCTTATTATAAATACGCGGACCAATAATTTGAAAATAGTTACCGCTTTTCAATAGCCTAGTTTACCGTCTGGGTTGGAAGGTCGCTTTCGTATAACTACGCCAAATCTTGGGATTGGTTGTCAAAGCGGACCCGAGCTCCTAGAGCCGTGGCATGCCGGAAAAACGATAGGAAGAATAAGAAATGCCTCTAGAAGACATTTTAACGGGCAAAAACTAGATAAAGTTAGCCATCAAAATGAATTCCAATAAAAAAAGCTCTGGAGCAATTTTTTCACTTAGTGTAAATGGTTGTAGAGTGTAGACTAGTATAGTAAAGTATATAACCTAATATAGTGAGTGAAAGTAGACGCTGTATAACCCTATTTAACTGAACTTCACGCGGCCGATGGTATCGCGGCGGCGGAAATCGAAAGCGGCCGGGAACTGTCGCCTGTGTTGCGTGGCAGGTGTAAATAGGTACCTTACTAGTGACGCATTACAGAATACACTTCATTTTCGACGGGAAACACGAAAAGTAGATCGATTGAGGTCAGAACTGGAACTCGATACATCAACTTGCACACAAGTTGTGCAACCGACGAGGGGGCACTTTATATTATAATGAATTCATCTGCCCCCTTACCATGGCGTCTGAACGCGATTCAGTTCCCGACCTAAACTGAGTCGCTTCCATACAACAGAGCCTAAACTGAGCCTCTGAGCACAGTTAAGAACCTAAACTGAATCGCGTTAAGACGTCATGGTAAGGTCTCAGTTTTCTTATGACCAAATTTATTTCACTTATGTTTTACGGGATCAAAAATGTAGGTATCCGTGTTTTTTTTTTCATGTTTTTTTTGCTTATGCAACGTTCGATGACAACCTTATCGCGAGAGATCACTGTAAACGTTGAAAAATGCAAAAGTTCGTAGATAAAACATTAATATACTCTTCTGTTACCGCGATTGTTATTCATTGAAATTAAACACTTTAGAACGGATTAATCGCGTTTATTAACACCATGATCCTACGTTTCGAGCCCTTTACAGCACTCGTTTTCACAGGGTTAAGATGATGACTCATCATCATCATCTCGTCATCATCTTAACCCTGTGAAAACGAGTGCTGTAAAGGGCTCGAAACGTAGGATCATGTTGTTAATAAACGCGATTAATCCGTTCTAAAGTGTTTAGTTTCAATTAATATACTATCAAATAACATGTACCCCAAAGTCGGGTGCCAATAACGCGCACTCAGCCCGCCATAATGCCTAATATCCCGGTGTAATTTAACATAGCAAATACTGCACTTAGTTTTCCGCAGTGTAGCTGGAAATTGGAATTTACAAGTGCTCGTGAGACAGAGTGAGATCACGACACTAGCCTTGTCAACCCAACACGGGGTTCTTGAGACTGTGCAAATTGAGACGAGTAATAAATGGCATTCCGCAGTGTACTCCAACTGAATTCGTGTTTAGGGAGCTTACGAGGGCTTAACTTTAACACGAGTTCGTAATTCTTGTACCACCTGTGATACATACAATATTTTTCATTACATTTGCGAGGTAATTTAAACTTACTAGGCAGATAAATAATCGTTATTAGTGGTAGTGTAGTAGCACAGTCCGCAGGACACTGAGGTAAGCGGCGTGCGCGTGACAACCTGACAGTGTCAGGTTGGCGGGTGTATTTTAGTTTGCAATGATCCCATGGGTTTTTAGTGGATGTTATGTGTAAAATGTAGTACCCAATTGGTAGCTTCACAATAAAATAGAATTATGCATTTTCATTTGTTGTTTCAGAGTTCTTTACATTTTGTCCCTAGAGAAAACATGTAACCTCTACAGACGCCGTACGGCGAACAGTCATTAACAGACGATCGAACCTGCAGCTTAACGGACCAAGGTCACTATTCGGTATGGGCGTCTGTTGGGCTTATACGAACTGATTTTCGTAAAAACTTTAACAACGCGGAGGTACTCATTATTTTAACAGACAGAGGTACTAAATAGTACCAATTAGGTACAAATGTGCATATAATATAAGAATATATTTGTATATTTTGTATAGATACCTCCGCCATTCTGAATCTCACAAAAAATGGTATTTTGGAGTTTTTGCTATACCTCGTGTATCGTATCAAGTTCTCTAAACCTCAATACTCGTAGTAAGTTTCCGGAAATGCAAAGCGCACCAGCAATTTGCAAGTAGACGGTTTCTCGGAGGGAATTGTCAAGTGCTATTAGTACCACTTGACTATTCTCACCTTAGGACGGCAGTTAGATCGCTACACTTGTGGTTACGCTGTTAGCCAAGATCCTCGAGACGATGCTAATTGAGGCACAGGTTTTGAACCGCATTTAAGGCTGTGTATTCACATTGTTTAGTGCCTAGGTTCTAAGGAACCGGAGTATCGAGTCAATCCAACTTGCTAAAGATGTAAAAAAAGGCACCACAAATTGTTTTGTCACCGTTTCTCCTTTTCATCCTACCTCATATCTCATCAACCACCACTGAATACGCGACTGAAATGGTCGTTTTATCGTAAAATACAAAACCATAAAATCCTGGAGATTTCATTAAAAAAATAGTATTACGATCACTAGGATTCATCATTGAGGATTGCAATTAAGAATATTTGTATTGTATGGCGGTTTGTTTTCATCAATAGCAAGTTGGATTAACAGTTCTAAAATGTTTAATTTCAACTTTTAACTCTGTATTGTCCTCGAGTCAAGTTACCGGAATCAGAATTGGTAACAACTATTGGATGAAAAACTTACTTATTTTGAAATTTAACTCCCAATTTTAAATATTTATACTGGCGGGGCACGTATGTGTGGCTTTCGCTCACGAGTGCTTTTAATTTTTAGACTGAGCACTGGTTCTATCTGATTCTATATATTGCATACACGCTCAAAATATCCAACTGGGAAAAGAAAAGAGGGAAAGGAACTCACACCTTTGAAATGTCCAGTCCTAGAAGCCGCGATGGTACACTTGGTAACACGAGGGTTGCACTTTCACCATGGGCCCATGGACTTGTAGATTTCTTCGAAAACAACTATTCTTCCATCGTAGACACTTACACAATATAAAACAGTCACAAATTGTCGCAGATTAAAATGATTCAAATAGATTTATGGCTGGAGCTTTACGCCGACGGAGCTACACGACGCCATATTTTTAAGCAACTGACCGCAACTCGTTCGCTAGATGTCGCCTCGTTGACGCGCGGTGCGGGCGAGTGCGATATATATATGATTTGATGTGAAAGAGCGGGACAAGAGAGGATAGGTATTATATTTGAGCGTGCATACTAAGTTAATTAGTTTTGAAAATAATAACGAAACCCAACATCCCCCCGGGCTTGAAGGATTCCCTTCAAAAAAAAAAAGAAACAAAAACAAAAAGTAAGAATGATATACAGAGAAAAAAAAACGGGAAGGAAATAAATCGTAGGGTATCTACTCTATGCTTGACTTAAATCATTATAAAGTAAGAGTTAAATTAATGTTAACATGCAAATGTAAAGTGACAACCCTACTGCGTGGGCAGTGGGCACAACCGCACTACAGGGCGCTCTAGTTTTACTCCTCGTGTTTGCACCTCCGCAACTCGGACGATTCCGTCGCGACCAGGTAAAAGACGAGTTATAATACCGATAGGCCATTGCAAAGGCGGTGTGTTATTTACGTTGATAAGCACAACTGTACCTACGGCTAAAGGTTTAGCTGGAGTGTTCCATTTTTCCCTGCTTTGCAAGTTGTGCAGGTACTCCGTTCGGAACCGTTTCCAGAAAGATTGAACGATCGAATCTAACAATGAATAACGCGTTAAAAGATCCGTTCTTTCCTGTCTTAAATCAGCGGCGGGTAAGTACTGCAACGGTGCCGTACATATAAAATGAGCAGGTGTCAGTGCACTAGGTTCCGAAGGATCGGAACTCAAAACGTAAAGAGGTCTACTATTCATAATAGACTCAATTTGGCTTGACACTGTCAAAAATTCCTCATAGGTCAAAATTTGTTTGCCTATAACGCGATGAAGGTGCGTTTTAAAGCATTTAATGTTGCTTTCCCAGGCACCTCCAAAATGAGGTGCATTTGGAGGATTTAAGCGCCACGTTATACGGAGCTTTAAGAGCTCTTCTTGAAACGTTTTATAATAATCGTCAGTTTGAAGAAAAGAGTGGAGTTCACTCAAATAAGCCTTAGAGGCTACGAAGTTAGTTCCATGATCACTATATAGCGTCTGGCACGACCCACGGCGGGAAATGAACCTTTTAAACGCATCTAAAAATGCCGCAGAACTAAGAGATGAAGCGAGTTCAGTATGGACAGCCTTGGTAACCATACAGATGAAAAGACAAAGCCATACCTTTTGACTCTTTGCCCCACGTTTTCTGACCATGGTGACGAAAAAAGGTCCGGCATAATCGACTCCTGTGTGTGTGAACGCTTTACTAGCGTTAACACGACACGCTGGCAAATCAGCCATAGGTGGAAATGTGTTGATCGGATTTGCCTTGAAGCAGTCGTTACATTGGTGAAAGCGCTGTCTCACAATTCGACGTGCGGACAAAATCCAATACCTTTGTCTCAAAACAGCGAGCAACATCTGAGGACCTGCGTGTAAGTTTGTGCGATGGTAAAAATCGATTAAAAGTTCTATAATGTGCCCTCGTTTGGGCAACACTGCTGGGTGTTTGCTACAAAAATCTAGCGATGAGTTACCTAGACGTCCTCCCACTCGTAGAATGTCACCGTCCATAAAAGGAAATAATTTGCGAAGAGTAGGTGAACATACTTTGCCATCCTTAATATTTCGTATTTCGTCAGCAAATGAAGTTTGTTGAACGACCTTGACTACGAATAATTCAGCCGCGTCTAGGTCGGAGGCAGTGATCTCACTACCTCGCGGTAGTTTTTTGACAAATCTTAAAACGTGGACGACCGACTTAAGAAATCGGTGCCATGATGAAAATTTCGCTCCTAGCTCCAGAAGCCAGTGACCACTGCTTCCTTCATGGGTAGCCACAAGGGAAGAAACCTTTTGCTCTGCTAGCATCTTAGCCGTTGGCATAAACTTAGCTATCGGCCATTGGTTAACTGGTAAAGAAGCCCAGGACGGACCCTGAAACCAGAGACTGTGATCCTTCAGGCTAGAAGGCAGCAGTCCTCGTGATAAACAATCGGCGGGGTTCTCAGGTCCGGACACATGATAAAAATGTTCCGGGGCATAATTTGTTTGACATTGAGCGATGCGGTTGGCCACATAGGTAGCAAACCTATGCGGAGATGAGTGCACCCAGCACAAAGCTACCTCTGAATCCGAAAATGCGTAAACATTGTCAATATTGTGGCGTTCTGATAACGTGTCGTGTACGACGCGTAACAGTTTTGACATTAAGACAACCGCACAGAGTTCCAAGCGAGCAACCGTCACCGTCTTAACCGGAGCTACCTTAGACTTGGAGCAAATCAAGCGAATGACGGGATTCTGATTGTCCGTAACAACATGTGCGTAAATGACGCAACCGTACGCCTTTTCACTGGCGTCGGCAAAAGCAACAAGAGTCACTTTTGAGGATTTTTCAATGCCTAGATGTCTAGAAAATCTAAGCTCAGAAATAAGCGGCAATTCGTTGACAAACTTGTGCCATAGGCTTAAAATGTTCTGAGGTGGCAAATCATCCCAACCTTGTTTTAAAAGCCACAATTCTTTTATGAGGAGTTTCGAATATAAAATAATAGGCCCAAACAGGCCAAGAACGTCATACAAGCGTGCGGTGGCAGAAAGAATAGCTCGTTTCGTGCCTGTCAGCGGGGGAGGCGAGACGCTGAAAACGAACTCGTCAGACCCAGGAAGCCATTGCAGGCCAAGTATTTTTAGCGAGCCGCTGTCATCGAAAGTGACGCATTCAGATTGGCGATGGGTTGAAGGTATGGTTTCCAGAAACTCAGGAGAGTTACTGGTCCACTTAACTAAATCGAACCCACCAGCCTTGAAGAGGCTAATTAACTGGGCCGCTGTCGTAACTGCTTCCTTACGCCCTTTATCACAGCGAAACGAAACAGCTAGAAGCGCGATGTAATATTTTGTGTAAGTGGGCAGGTTTAAGTTACCTACGTATGTACTACGACGCAATGGAATGTCGATTAACTGCGAATACGAATTTATAAAACTAGGTATTTGCACTTACAATGCCGATTTGCGGGTGTGACAAAGCAATATCAAATTAGCTCCTTGCGGTGCGGGTTAAGAAATAAAAAGAAAATATAGGAAACTAATTCGACGAGTCAAGCATCAAGTATGTACCCAGATTTACTTCGAAGCAGAAATTAAGAAGTGTGATTTTGATTTCAATAATTATGAAATATGTTACTACTTTAATGCGTAGAACCAGGTTGGAAATAAGCGATTACGCTGGAGAATCAGATTTAAAAGACCAGACTTAACAATCCGGTTTAAGAAGGACCATGAAATTGGATGAAAAACTTACTTATTTTGAAATTTAACTCCCAATTTTAAATATTTATATTGGCGGGGCACGTATGTGTGGCTTTCGCTCACGAGTGCTTTTAATTTTTAGACTGAGCACTGGTTCTATCTGATTCTATATATTGCATACACGCTCAAAATATCCAACTGGGAAAAGAAAAGAGGGAAAGGAACTCACACCTTTGAAATGTCCAGTCCTAGAAGCCGCGATGGTACACTTGGTAACACGAGGGTTGCACTTTCACCATGGGCCCATGGACTTGTAGATTTCTTCGAAAACAACTATTCTTCCATCGTAGACACTTACACAATATAAAACAGTCACAAATTGTCGCAGATTAAAATGATTCAAATAGATTTATGGCTGGAGCTTTACGCCGACGGAGCTACACGACGCCATATTTTTAAGCAACTGACCGCAACTCGTTCGCTAGATGTCGCCTCGTTGACGCGCGGTGCGGGCGAGTGCGATATATATATGATTTGATGTGAAAGAGCGGGACAAGAGAGGATAGGTATTATATTTGAGCGTGCATACTAAGTTAATTAGTTTTGAAAATAATAACGAAACCCAACAACTATTATTATTTATTTTCACTCAAGACTACATAGGTCCACAATAATTATTTACAGTAATATGAGAAATTGATTGAATTGATTTACAATACTATGAGTAAAGAAAACTCATTCAAATTGCATGAGCCTTCAATTCGCCCGTGCACGGTAAGCGCTTTGAAATATAACTCCAGCTACATCCAGCATGTCACACGAATTCCTACCCTAAACTATTATCAATAAACAACGAAATACGTCAGCAGGCATGTCGTGTGTTTCCGCAGGAACAGGCTCCCAGAATGCGGCGACAGTTATGATGAATACCGACAGTAAAAGAGACTTGAATAGTTTCCCGACAAACCTGGAATGCACTGTTTATTGCCTGCTGTCTGAACATGGGAATGCGTTTAGTTTTGGTGACTTTTACTCAGTAAGGTTTTTGCTTTTGTTATGCAGGTATTTTACAAATCTAAATCATTTCTTGGTAAAATTAATTTAAGAAGATTACAAATAATTTAAACTTTCGTGAGACATACTGATATTAAATTGCAACGGTTGACACTCACGTATTTTTATCACAATAGGCGTGACATGTTTCGTCTGCGTCGGGCAGACCTCGTCGGACAGACAGATGTCACGCCTATTGTGATAAAAATACGTGAGTGTCAACCGTTGCAATTTAATATAAGATTACAAATATCCATACTAATATTATAAATGGGAAAGTGTGTGTGTCTGTTTGTTTGTCCGTCTCTTACGGCGAACGTGGAGTATGACATGACATATTATGTCATACTCCACGAATGCACAAGGTTTTACAGTACATATGGCCCTTTGAATATTCGACGCAGGCACGAAAAGTGCTCAATATAGCCGTAGGGCGATAAAGAAGCACCATGTGCACTGTAAACATTTCAGAACAGAATATTTAGGTATTTCAACGTCGTATACAAAAATACTGACCCACAGGCTCGCAAAATTGTTTATGGCCCACAACTTTCTGATTCTGAATAAATACAAGCCGAGACCGCCGGCAAATTATTCTTTGCATAAATTATGATTCGTACCTATTCAAAAATAATTGGACCGCGAAACACACTCCAACGAGTCACAATGACAATTTGTCTTCATAATTCGTAAGTCTTTAAAATGGCGGAGTCGCTATGGAACGGGGTCTGAGCATTCGCGAAAGCATTCTATTCGTCTGAGGAAAACCAAGTATTTGATTTGAAATCCGAAGACTGAACTGTAAGGAGATGGGCATATTTAATCATATTTAAAACGGGTCACTCACGTAATTAAGTCAATTTTCACTCGACATGTTTCGATCTTTACGAAGACCGGCATTAAGAGCACCCACCCGCGAGGCAAGTCGTATGTCACGGGTGGTCGCTCCTGATGACGATCTTCGTAAAGATAAGAAATAATGTCGAGCAAAAATCGACTTCATTGCATGAGTGACCCGTCTTAAATATTATTTAATATTCCCTAAAGATTCCATAAAGATATATGATGGTCATCATCTTAACCCTGTGAAACGATTGCTGTAAAGAGCTGGCAAAGTAGGGTCATGGTGTTAATAAACGCGATTAATCCATTCTAAAGTGTTTAATTTCAATGAATAACAATCGCGGTAACAGAAGACAATATTATTTCCCTAAAAATAACTAAGCGAAAGCCTTCACTCATAAACTGAAATATTGTAAATTCGGAGCGAGCATGCCGGCCGGATTCCTCGCTACTGGAATGCTTTAGGATCCACCTGAAGCCGAACTGAGGCGCGCTAACTTGTGGACTACTTTGCAAAGATTCCGCAACATGAAGTTTTTTGAAAACACACGGTTACCACACTATTAGTTTCGACGCCATGTTAAATATACGCTTTCATTCAGACGCCACGTTACCGAATTGTCAAAACTGAAGTTGAACTTTATGATTGTTCATTTGTTTTATGTTGCTCTGGGACCGAATAATCTGTCTTGAGCGTTGAACTTGCAGTGCCAATAAGTATTTGGCATGGAAAAGGCTAAACATATGAACCAGACATCCTAACACTAGAAGACATACAACATTAATATGCAATTGGATGACTCACTATTTTAATATGATGAATATATCGATTTTCGTGTAAAGTATAGGTCGTTCCACTAGAGTTGAGGTCATGCACACAACGAAAGATAAGATTTTGAAATTAAAGCTCAACAGTAAATTGTAAGATATACCAAAAAGTTTTTATCTTATTCAAATACATCTTGAAGTGTTTTCAGTGACATTGCCGTTCACTTATTCATTTAATTCATTCGCTTTTTTGTAATCAGTACTTCATGTAGCCGTATGTGAAATCATTCACTTCAACTCTCGAGAAACTACCTATAACGTTGAATGTATTGGTGGGGGCTTTATTTATGTAACATTTTTCTTATTACTTAAATCATTCAACTCGATTCCTACTGGCTTTGAAAATCTTTAGACAGTTGAGCACTGTTCTCACAGCTCATTAAGAAAAGGAAAACCAAAGAACTCAGACTTGCCTATTCACATTTTTTACACGCAACAACTATGTAGTAAAGTGATCTGTGACAAAAGTACAGTCTACAGTAGGTAGTAGGGTCTTCATTTTCTTTCTAATAGGGTTGTGTAAGATCTGAATTAACGTGTTTTAGAATTATATTTATTTACAAAACTATTGACAGATAATTAGAAAACTCCCGTGAGTATCAGACATATTAAAATACTTATATCGGGTTACTCACGTCAGTAAAGTCGGAAATAGCTCGACATGTTTCGGAACAGTCCGTGTCCCTTATTCTAGACGCATGACTCATGAATAAGGGACACGGACTGTTCCGAAACATGTCGAGCTATTTTCGACTTTATTGACGTGAGTAACCCGATATAACTATTTTAATATTGACAGATACGTAAAGGAAAAAGCAAGGTCGTTAGATTTTAAATGCGAATCCCCGAATTACAAGAACATTTTTAAAACCCAACAAAATCATAAGTTCAAAAGATAAATTACGGATAATACTAACGTATTTTAGTCACTCGAGACATGTTTCGGCATACATAGAATTACATTATCAAGCGTCAAGCGATAGACCCGTTATATGTTCATAACTAGCTTTTTCCCGCGGCTTTTCACTCTCCATCCCTTCAACTATCTCCACTTAAAAAATCACGTCAATTCGTCGCTCCATTTTGCCGTGAAAGACGGACAAACCAACACACTTTTACCTTTATAATATTAGTATGGATAATACAAATAATATTACAGTTTTAGCTATACAACTTCTTCCTCGTAAACTCTTTCAACGCTGTGAGTACTACATATAATAGGTGTAACGCGAATGTGTGGCATTTCAGCGATGCCGCTTAAGTACACAGGAGCTCCGAGGTAAATTCCAGAACATGTAATATCACAAGTACACACGTGTAATATCACAGACACGCCAGGTGATGTAATAAAGTTCAACGTCGCGAACAATCGTCTGGAAGATCGCGGGATATCGAGTTCGCCATTATACCTGTACACTTTCATAATTTATTATCACTGCTGTGCAAATCATAATGGTGTACTTACACCTAAATATTTTTCTAGCAGGAACATTTGTTTAGTGCTTGCCACACTAAAAATATCGATAATCCTGTTATCGATAAGTTACCACTTAATCGAACTCTGCGTCGATTTGACGACGAGCCTAAATACCTAGTTCCACGGTAAGCTCAATAAGGCTTGTGTTGTGTGTACTAGACGACGATATATATTTTAGATTTAAGGTAGGTAGAGGTAGGTAGCTAAGTAAGTTACACTTACTGTACATATTAAAAAAAAAAGATCTTTATTATTACATGTAAACCCGCCACCATGCCTGTTAATTCAACCATTTATTCAGGCGGCACATTGGATGCGATTCGCACCGGTGTGCAAAGGCGATAGCGCTATACACGCGCATAGCGTTGTCTCACTCATAAACCGAAGTGCGGTGCGAATTGCTTCCAGTGTGACATCGACCTCACAATCCTTCTAGCAGTTAGTTACTAACGGGGCCCGGAATTTTGCGTGCTGGTTTTGAAATATCATAGGGAGAGAACACCAATGTTTATCGACATATCGGTCATTCATACAGTTAGATTAATTTATCCTTAATTAAATAACTCTTGCATTCTTGCAAGCAAATACCTAAACAAGTTATCAACTATTTATTGATATCTATATCCGATATCCCACTCTGGCTATTACATCACTACATAGTATAAAACAAAGTCTCTTCCTGCTGTCTGTATGTATGTATGCCTCAATCAAAACTACGCAACGCATTTTTTAAATAGATAGAGTGTTTCAAGAGGATGTTTTATATGTATAATAATAACCCGTGCGAAGCGGGGCGGGTCGCTAGTATGTTATATAACATTATATCGCTTTCTTTAACATGATATCACGTAACACTATCCTTGTCACACCGTGTTATATAACATTTATAACCAGTGTGGGAGCGCCATAATATCGAGGGTTGAGCGGTCAAACCCGGTAAGTCGAGATAATTTTTCATTGAAATAACGTTACGTAAATTGCACATAGTTCGAATTTCAAAAATCGGTTTGCTCGACTTATCGGGTTTGACCGCTTACCCCTCGATATGTATAAAAACTGTCATCGGGGTATTCAAATCTTAATCAGTTTACTCATACATATAAATAAATAAATAAATAAATAAATATTACAGGACATTCTTACACAAATTGACCAAGTCCCGCAGTAAGCTCAATAAGGCTTGTGTTAGGGGTACCCAGACAACGATATATACCGGGTGGAACGGCTCGACGATCCTTTCCGCAAAAGGGGGATTGTTTAGATTTAGTACTGTATTTCCTCTAAAGAAACTAGGCTCATATTCGTAAGCGTTTTTAAGTTATAGGCAGTTAACTTTTGATGCAAAATACTGCAAGTGACAACCCTCATTAGGTTCAATAACATTTAACAATAACACAAAGGTCAGTGACATTTACCAAAACAACATTTCTACCCCATAATATTTCCCAGTCAATATTACAATTGTGTGAACTACCCACTTACAATAATCTAACTAACCATAGATAAATTAAGACTAAGGGCAGTTATACATGCAGAATCGTAGAATTGAAAATAATATCTTCTGAAGCCTTTATTTTTATAATTCAAATAAACATGTTACTTTTGCATTTATTTCCATACAAATCGGTTAACCAACAGCATTTTCTAGCTTCCACGCACCCCGCCTAGTATGCTCTTCTGGCGGTGTATTATGGGCTTTATGAACCTATTTATTGTAACTCCCCTTAGTCTCAATTTCTCTATGGTTAAGTTAGATTTTTGTAAGTGGGTAGTTTGCACAATTGTATTATTTTGTTTGGGAAAAATATTAATTTTTACTCAGTCTTACCCGTGATAAAACAGTGACGCAAATAAATTGCAAATTACGTGATAAAACCTATTTTCAAAATGCCCTTGGGAGCCCGCGATTACCTAAATTTGCTTATGTTATACGGGGAGTGTAATTATAATGCCGCCGAGACGTTACGACGCTATCGACAAAGATATCCTCCACCACACCCAACTAGCCGTATGTCAATTTTACGGGCCTTTGATCGCGTGGCAAATAATCAGCCCATAGTACCACAAACGGGCCAAAACGACCAACGGGGAGGAGGTGTAGTTCACATTGCACCAAGGTTTGAAGAGCGAGTGCTGCGGTATGTCGAGCAAATTTTTGTAAACATAAAGTGTCACATTACAGTTACATGTAGGTATAGTACGTACATAGTAATAGCAGGGTTGTCACTAAGAAGAACATTAATTAATTTTAATATTTTTACTGATTGTTCGTAACAAAAATATAAACATTACTAATCGATTCTCCTTCACTTAAACTAACCCCCCTTTGCGAGAAGGATCGTCGTGTCTTTCCACCCTGTATAATATCCAAATACATAAATACATAGAAAACATCCATGACTCAGGAACAAATATCTGTGTTCATCACACAAATAAATGCCCTTACCGGGATTCGAACCCAGGACCATCGGCTTAGCAGGCAGGGTCACTACCAACTACGCCAACCGGTCGTCACATATTTCCGGTCGGACATATATTTTTTTTCATCATTGACCGTTGAAGAGTATGTATCATCGGAAAGTTTGACGTATTATTTTTTAAAGACACTTATAAAATCTCTCAATTTATCGATATATCGATAAACATTGGCGTTCTCTCCCTATGAATTTTCAAATACACGCAAAGTTCCGGGCCCTGGTTACATGTTAATCTATTTCTACCAATCGTGTTGAAGCTCAGACGTGCTCACACATAAGACGGCACAGGTGTTATGGAAGTACATTCCAAAAATATTTCATTTTAAAGGTTATTAACCGGCCATAATCGTTCGGAGACATCCGCGTCATCTCTCAATCAATGAATGATAAAGGACCATGTGCAGATTGGCCCCAAACCCAACATAGCTGAGAGTCATCTCATTTGATAGGTATTTTTATTTACTTATTTTCTTTATATGGACACCAAGTTGAATTTCATTGCATAAATGAGATATTTAGACTTTTGTTGGTTAATTGGTACATAAATGCACCCGAGTGGTATGTGTTACGCATCTCCCCAACAAAACAAAAGGCTGTGTGGATCCGCCATCATCGCCGAGCGGTTGTGAATATTTATACTTACTCGCGTTTTGATACGAATATCTCAGATCTGCAATATAATTCAACTTGTTGACCATATAACGAAATGAAGCAGACAATAAGACCTGTTTATAGACATAAGTCTCATCTCTGTTGGGTTTGGGGCCTCCATACAAATTTGCCCATGGTCCTTTGTCCAGATCCGACGTTTATAGCCCGCTATTTGAAAGGCTAAAAATCAGTTTGGAGTTAATGAATGAAACTAGCAGTTAGTATCCCAGCATTTATTTCCCATACCACACTTATTTACAAACATCACAGCAGACATAGCGAGTAAGCAGAGAATAGGGATGACGACTAGGTTGAAAAACTATCATTCTAATTAGTCCGTCAGTTAGATTATCGAAAATTATTAGACACGTATTTTTTCCCTTTTCAATTTAACTAAAATTGACGAAGATAAGCATCAAAGTTTCAGGGTGGCTGGAGACGTCACTACTGGGTAAGAATTGTACCTAATAGTGACGTTACGCGAAACTTGAACGCACTGTTTTCGTCATTTTTGATTTGGCGAATAAAAGAAAAAATATGTGTACAATATTTATGTAAAAGACGGACTAAATATTTTTTTAGTCGTCTAGCCTATTCTAATAACTTCCGAAGACCATTTGTCAGACAGAGTTATAGTCTAACAAGCAATTGAGTGCAGTAAAAGTAGGACAAAAAACTATATCCATCCCTATTTTCGGGGTGGTGATACTAGCGTAAGAAAGACAGTATGATGATGCTCTCTATTCTACTATTAAAGCGCTCGCTTGCTAGTCAGACTATATTGTCAGTTTGCTCGCGACCTTTTCTAGTAGTCCAAGCACATCAAACCAAACGCTACATGGACTTTAACAACGGGCGTGAGATTTAATCGTTTAACACACAATTATTAGATATTAGTTGTCCACTCTGTTCCTGATAGTTGACTAGTGTCAAATATCCATAATACTCGGCGAACATTTCGATTTACGAGGATTTAAAAAATACATGGCATTTTCTAAGATAACTACATTATCTTATATTAAATTTCAACGGTTAACACTCACGTATTTTTATCACAAAGGCGTGACATGTTTCGACTGCATCGGGCAGTCATCGTCGGACAGACAGAGTCGAGTTGTCACCTTCGCCGCTCGGGCATCACTGCCCGAGACCGGCGTAGGTAACGGGTCGCGCGACGAAGGAGGGTGATTAGCGCAATCCGGCGCCGTCGTTGCGGGAGTCTGTGTTGTCGGATCGTCTGAAGGGATCAACGACAAGCACACCGAACTAACCGTGTCCACTAAATCACCACCACAAAAATACGTGAGTATTAACCGTAGCAATTTAATACCAGTATGACTCTGAATTAAATAATATGAATAGATTATCTTCATTGAAAAAGAAGTGTACAAATTTTAAATGAGTCGGCAACGCGTAAGTGACACTCCATGAGCTGCACGCGTCCATAGGCTACGGTGAGCACTTTCCATCAGACCGTATGCTTGTTTTCCACCGACGTGATGTACTACTAATTTATAGTTATACTTTAGTATAGTTGAGTCAACTATCAGGAATAGATACTTCTTTATTAGCCCGTAACCACCGTGTTAATACTACTGTTTCAAGTGACCCCACGTGCGAACTCACCGCTGGCCTGGCTGTCGACGGAGCTCTTGCGCTCGCTGCCCGAGTCGGACCCGCGGCGCGGGGTCTCGCTCACCACCGTCGGGAGGTCGTGCCCCCGCAGTGCGGCCCAGTCCTGGGAAAATATTGTAAATTACATAAAACCTACTCTTAGTGTTGTTTTTCTGTCGGTGAGTAAGGTCGCCAGAGCTCCAAGAGGATTCACTGTGTTGACAGCTGGGGATCCACGGAGCAAAGATTCCCCCTTTAGCTGTCCACACAGCGAATTTTCCTTTTATAAAAAGGGCCGGCAACGCGCATGTAACAACCCTGGAGTTGCAGGCGTCTATAGGCTACGGTGAACGCTTATCATCAGGCGGGCCGTATGCTTGTTTGTCATCGTAGTAGTATAATTAAAAAAAAGCATAGCTAAGCAAGCTGGCACTTAGAACTGTCATTGCTTTAAATATATTTTTTTCTTTGAACAATATAGAGAATTTTTGTTATTTTTACGAAAGAAGATTTCGTGCTTAGTAATAGTAAATAATACTACATATCGTATTGTTTTCAGTGACTCTTGATAATATGACTCGTAGTCTTCGAAAAGTCTAGAGAAAACATAATTTCATACATTAACATGTATGAAAATATGTACGTTAAAAATAACAACAAAAAACCAATAAAATTGTTAAAAATAACAAATAAAGGCGTTAAGTCCGCCATTTGTACATTAATATAATTGTGCAAATAAAGTTTAAATAAATAAATAAATAACAAGTCGAAGAGTCACCATTTCGATAATTTAAATAAAATCGTAATATATGTTCAATTTTTTTTTTGGTGAAGACTATGAAAATTTTCACGACATATAATAGTGTTTTAAATCATTTCCGGTCGTTTTTCACATGATAATGATCCTGTGTCGGAATTTCGTGACACAATTATGTCGTTTTTCTTGTGACAAATATCAAGAGCTCTTCACAAAAGTACTTATTCGTTTTTAATGGTGAAAATGATGGTTTTATTTATAAATGACATATTAGCGGCAGACAAGCATACAGCCCGCACCATAATAAGCAATAACAGTAACAATGATGTTGACAATGACTTGTTATAGGTGAAATAGGGGCCCGTTGACTGTTCGACAAAGGTTCATATTGCCGCCCTGACGCTGTATTCGGGATCATGGTAAAGGTTGGTACACACCTGTCGCAGCCTATTGCCGCCCTGTCACTGTATTCGATGGGAGTATGGTAAAGGTGATAACATACGGTACTGAAACGTGGTCACTTACAATGGGCCTCATAAGAAGGCTCAAAGTCACCCAAAGGGATATGGAGAGGGCTATGCTAGGAGTCTCTCTGCGAGATCGTACAGAAATGAGGCCATCCGCAGCAGAACCAAAGTAATATCGGTTACTTTGGTTCTGCTGCGGATGGCCTACAATATGAAGCTTTCCGAATCGCTAAATTTAAGTGGCGGTGGGCGGGGCATATTGCACGTAGAACCGATGGCCGTTGGGGCGGAAAGGTTCTCGAGTGGCGACCGCGTACCAGAAGGCGCAGCGTGGGTAGGCCCCCCGCAAGGTGGACTGATGACCTGGTGAAGGTCGCAGGAGTCCGCTGGATGTGGCGCAGGACCGGTCATTGTGGAAATCTTTGGGGGAGGCCTATGTCCAGCAGTGGACGTCTTTCGGCTGAAATGATGATGATGATGATGATGATGGTAAAGGTTGGTACACACCTGCCGCAGCCTCGCGGCTCGCTCGCGCAGCGCCGGCGCGACGGCTTGCCGCGCGGCGCCGCACTCCCGCTCCAAGTTGTTGTAATTTTCCAAAACCTCGCGCACTTCGCTCTCTTGGGACCGAATCAGCTCCTGCACAAACGTTTTGGATATTTAAACTCGTAAGACCCACTGTCCTATTTTTAGGACAACACAATTTAGAAATTGAAATAGATGTCATATACTAAAGAAAAATACCAACACCGACGAAGGCCAATCCGAGAAACGCAATGGCGTTATCCGCGTAAGCTGAAGACCCGAGTTCGATCCTCGGATTGGCCTTCGTCGGTGTTGGCCTTTTTCTTTAGTATATGACATCTATTTCAATTTATAATTTATATATAGTAGTGTTACTAATTTGATTCGTGTCAACAAAAAAAACACAATTTAGGTATAACGGCCCACCATGTGATGCTTTTTCGATTAAAATTAAAGCTTAATTTTTTAAATCTCAAGTTTCAAAATATGTCCTATTTTTAGGACGCTGGGTCAATATTGCACTTGTCCTAAAACTAGTTTGGGCCCTTACGAGGTGACGTCATACTAATGGCAGGCTTTAATATACGATTTTAAGTTAACATCACAGATTATATGTTCTTAAGAACTTAATATTTATAGATAAAGCGAATACATCCATTTTGAACAACACGTAATAGTAGTTTATGTGATTGTTTATAATGAAAGGCATTAAAACTCGAGTGTTTTAATGCCTAATTAACTACAATTACATACACTGCTTTATATACCTACACACATATCATGAGCTATCCATGATGCGTTCAAATCGCATATTTGGACTGCCATTACGACTTTCACGAATGGAAACGTTTCTAATATTCAAGTTTTGACATTGACATTTTTAAAATTCAGAGACAAAATAGAGTTGGTCCCAATTTTCATATCGTTCGATATCAAATAACGTGATACTTGCTTGCGAAGTTGTTTGCAATTGACACTTAGTTTCGAACTAAACGTCATCTCGACTGATATTATAACAGAGGTCAAATCTAATTTCCTTTTTTGTCAGAGATGTTCGAAAATTAAAAAAATAATAATATTAGCGAAGTCTATAATATTATTAGCTATAATTAAATTTTCACAGATAAGAAATTTGTTGTAACAAAAAAGTTTATTATGCGGTATTTATTATTATTATGGGGTATTTATATGCGGTTTTTGAACGCTTTATAGAGAGCTAATTATATGTGGGTATATAAAAAACATTTGACGATACCCCCTCTAGATACAGAACAGTCGAAATCATAAATTATGTTAAACATGAAATATCGAATGTAGACCCAGAAACAATTTTAAATGCTTCTGATGTTGGAAAATGAGGCAAATACTCAATAGTAAAACCATTAGCATAACGGCCAGGAGTGATTTAGTATCCCTAAACTACGAATTTTACTACATTCCACCGACTTGTGCCACAGATTCCTAATTTTATCGTGCATAAAATTAATTCCACCAATTTGTGTGCAAGCATTAGTTTATGGGGCGATAAATCTGTAATACTACGGCGGATAACGTTTTGTAATGACGCGCACGCGCCGGTAAGAGTAACACAAACATGACGAAGCATTTTTAAACACAAATGACTAGAAACCTAGATTACTAGTTCCGTCCTTGAACCGACCACGCTAATCTTCGTATACCTCGGTGTCGCACCCATCTTTTGAGTCAGGCATAACGTCCTGTGAAAACTACCTAGTTTGCCGTAGAAAACTAAAAAAAAGGGTCTTTTCTAAATGAAATTTACTTACCATGTATCAGAGCATATGGAAAAAGAAAAAAAAAGGTTTTTATTTGTTATTTTTGGTCGAAATTACCAAAAATCATATGACATTTTTTGTTTCTTTTAGCCTCAGGAATACGCTGTTCAAATCTCTCGCAATGCTCACGAGCACCGTGTATATCTATCTATTCGTCTAGTATCCACAACACAAGCCTTCTTTAACTTACCGTGGGACTAGGTCAATTTGTGTAAGATTGTCCCACAATATTTAAAATAAAATAAAATTTATTACCGAAACACACAGGAAGTGCACAGACAATTAAATGCAGAAACTTATATAATAACCTATGACTAAATAGGTAGGTATCGTATCACGGTCTTCAATCTGTGTACCATTTCTCAAACCTTTCCTCAAAAAAACTATCAACCAGTGGGTCACAAATTAAAGTCCTTGAGTGTACACCATTATTACTAACAGTTAGGTAGGTATATAGTGTTTGGTAAAGGGTAAGGGGGTAAGGGTATTTATTTATGATTTGCTCATATACCTTTGCGTGTGTACCTATCGAAAGCCTACCACACACTCACCTGGACTTCAGCAATGGCCGCAGCGTCCTGCGGGCCGGCGAGGCGCGCCCGCGCCGCCTGCGCACGCGCAGCTGCCGCGTCGAGCCGCGCCGCGAACTTGCCGAGCGCGGCGAGCTTCTGCGAGAGGAAGTCGCGGTGCGCGCCTAGTGCTGCGCACGCCTGAAAGATTTACACTGTTAGGGCCACTTGCACCACCCGCTTAACTTAAGGTTAGTGGGCTGTCAACTGTCAAATTCAATATAAAATGGTGGGTTAACCTCAGGTTAACCCTCCATTTTCGGTGGTGCAAGTGACCCTTAGAGAACCCAATGTAAAATGTGGCAATCGTTTATCAACATAACTTGCAACATTGACAACAGTATATAGTGTAATTGATAAATGTGTTGCTTAACTTCAAACTCGGGTAAATCCATTCGACCCTGCCAGCTAATATCTACCTTATTACCTTTTCTTAATACCAAAATCGCATAATCTGACCCGAGTTACCCGAGTTTGAAGTTAAGCGACTCGAATCTAAACCTTAACAATAGAAAAACAATACCTATAAACTTAAAGCTGGACCGCTCATCATCATCATCATCATCATATCAGCCATAAGACATCCACTGCTGAACAAGCCTCCCCTTTGGACCTCCATATGTACCGGTTCGAAGCGACCTCCATCCAATCCCATCCGCTCGGCAGTCCAGTATTTCGTATATTCTTATCGAGATTTATATATTTTTTATATTGGTTCAAGTCATTCTCCAGTAACATTCTTTACTTTAAACCAAAGGTCTGTGCCTACGAGACCGTTCATAGCATGACCGAGACAAGCAAAGATCAAGTGGATATAATTGTCCTGAACTTGGCTATATGGAGCGCAATCTCGAACCGAGATTGACGACACGAGATCTTTTTTTCGAGATCACGTGTTTCGAGATCTCGCACACAACATAATCGTGAGACAATTTGCAATAGGCAATTTGCAATTTGCTATAGGGAGCGCAATCTCGCACCGAGATTGACGACTCGAGATCTTTTTTTTGAGATCGCGTGTTTCGAGATCTCACACACAACATAATCGTGGGACAATTTGCAAGGAAAATAGTCTAGATGAGCAAAAAAGCTTTCAATACAGGCAACTCGACACTTGAAAGGTACTGGATATAATTAGAACACATAACAGTTCCGATAAACAACAATGAACACCAAATAAATATAATTAAGGTGAATTACGTCTCGTAATCTCGTTAGAGATCTCGAAAATATACATGATTCGTGGATCTCGAAAATTTTCTCGAGATCTCGCTAGATCGAGATTGCATTCCCTACTCGACTATGCCCACATATCATGGTGACCGATACACGTCATAAATTACCGAAGAAAAAAGTGTGACTAAATAGATCCACGCTAATTATTAGTAAAGCGATATGTGTAGTTTAACCGCCTTATTCATAGAAAAGTTAACACAAACTTTAGTTAAATTATGTTCCCCCATTCCATTTGTTTTCTCCCATTCTGACAAACGTGACTGTCAAAGTGACAGATAAGGACAAACAATATTACAACAAAGGATTTAGCTAAACTGTTGTTGAAGTGCGTTTATGAATTACGCCATAAATGTTTTCATGCCATGACGGCACCTATGTCGAGTGGGGAGCTCTTGCAAAGCCCTTCGTACTTTATTGGGCACTAAAATATAATGACTATGCTATGCGATAGTAAAAATGTCTGGCGGAGGGACGTGTCCCACCCGCACCGAGCCCGAAAGGAATCGATCGTGTTGTGAAACCTCATTTTGACAATCCTCAAAATGATTTATTGGACCATTTAAACTCAAACTCAAACTCAAAAAGCATTTATTTGAAGTAGGCCAAAATTCATCACTTTTCGACGTCAGATTGATTAAATATAAAAATAATATACAAAAGTAACACTTAATTCTAGTAAACATATAAAGACTAAAATTGAATTTGAAATATAACAATGTCGAAATGTTTGAAATAAAACCGGTCAAGAGCATGTCGGGCCACGCTCAGTATAGGGTTCCGTTTACCGTCCGCCTCAACTTAAAAAGGGTTTTAATAGATACCATGCTCAAAACAAAATAAAAGGAGTATTTTCTCAGCGCTCAATACTTATACGCCCGTTTAACCCAGAAGATATGTGTGTGTGTGCAAAAAAAAATGGCTTCACTGACTAAGTTAAAAATAATTTTCCTTAAAAGTTTCCATAAAGCTATTTTCATGATTTTATTCATATTCTTTAAACTTGCTGTTCAAAAATTAGAGCGCAGGAGTTTTTTTTAACTCCCGGAGCGATTATTTCCGGAAATATTCATTTTATCAAAAATGTGTTTAGAAAACCCCTAATTTTTTTCAAATACCTATCCAACAATATCACACTCACACTTAAGGTTTGAAAAGAAAAAAAAAACCCCTTACTTTTCGTGTACAGGAGGTACCCTAAAAATAAAAGATTTTCAACTTTTTATTTTACCACTTTGTCGGCATGATTAATATGTATATTCATACCAAATTACAGCTTTCAACTACTAACGATCACTGAGCTAAGCCGCAGACGGACGGACAGGCAGACATGGCGCAACCATAAGCGTTCCTAGTTGACTCCTCTTCTTCCTAGTCGTTTCCTCATTACTGAGGGTTGTGACTACCATTCACGGTTTCTTGCCTGTATCCCACACCATGTTCCTCCAGGCACTTCTATTTTGTGCCATTTGGAGGCAAGCCTGGGCGTTGGATCCTGTTGAGGCCTTAATTAAATCGATCCACCGAGTAGGCGCTCTTCCTTTACTTCTCTTCCCTTCCACCTGGCCGATCATTATTACACTCAGAAAGCATACTACGCCCTTCGCGTCCAGTTTAACAACGCTTTTAGAGCGGTGTTGGGGCTGCCGCGGTTCTGCAGCGCGTCGGGCATGTTTGCAGAGGCGCGTGTCGCGTGCTTCCATGCGAGCATGCGCGCGCGCAGCGCCGCGCTCGTGCGCAGAGTCCGGGACAGCCGCAACGCCGTTCTAGCCATAATCGCCGAGAGGGAAGATTGCCCATATATTCGGCACTGTTGTAGCCGGCATGGCTTAGTTAGTAAGGTAGATCGTAGGTATTAACAATGTATAATTTTAATCTTAATTGTAAATAATATAATTTTATTGATGTTATTTTTGTATTTTGTATTTTGTATTATTATTATCTTATCAATATGAGCTATAACAATATTGCTTGAAATAAATTATTTGAATTGAATTATTAGCTTTTCGAGTCCATCTTCTTGCCTGGCCAGATGTCCGAAGAAGCGAAGTATGCGCTGAGTGGTAATGGCCTAGTTGACTACGGACCTCTAAAAAGCTGATAATTTGGTCTGAGGATTGTTCATGGCTTGTCTTTAAAACTAAGCAGTGTCAAACCAAAACTCGGTTGCAATTTTTTTTTAATACTACGACGGTGACAAACAAGCATACGGTCCGCCTGATGGTAAGCGATCACCGCAGCCAATGGACGCCTGCAGCTCCAGGGGCTGTGTTGACAGCTAAAGGGGCAAGCTTTGCTCCGTGGGTCCCCAGCTGTCAACACAGTGAATCCTCTTGGAGCTCTGGCGACCTTACTCACCAACAGAAACACAACACTATGAGTAGGGTCTAGTGTTATTAAACTGCGGTTTTCTGTAAGGTGGAGGTACTTCCCCAGATGGGCTCTGCTCCAGATTTGAGCGAGACAACATTCGTTGTGCTGTGCCCTACCACACTAAACGATGCATCCGCTGTGCCCATACCTCTCTTATAATTCCGAAATTTCGAGTCTTTGTCACCATTTTTATAAGAAAAACCTATCCCAAAACCGAAGACTACATTAACATGAATACCGAATCCATAGCTCCAATATTTCGAGCGACAAATTTCGGTATCGAAGACTTAGAAACCGGAATTGGCTCCATTACGGTCTTCGACGATACCGGAATCTGTTGCTAGGAATACTAAGACTTCAGTTAGCTTCTGCATTCCTCACAAACCTCAACTGTAAGAGAAACCGACCAGCATATTATCGTCCAAGATATTCACTGAGAATTTTAAGTCTTATTACATAGAAATAAAGTCTATTTTTGCTTCTGGACATACACCCTCTGGTCAGAGACACGCGGTACAAATTTACGGGTCAAATTATACTAGAGACGAGTTTGTTATCTGGAACTAAATGTTTGTGTGTAGATAGGCAGTTTGGCGCGATCAAGGATGTTACACACAGTGGAGATTTCGTCGTTTCGTCTCAGGGGTATCACGAAATCGGACGATTGCGGATTTGTACTTCCATCTCTGTCACACTGACAAAGAGGTTTTCCCGTCAATGCCAATTTTCGATGTTCGTGGTGGGCCTACAGGTTGAGACGCGAAATATTAATGTAGACAAGGCTACTGTTAAATGATTTACTAAGTAAATGCTTTAGGAATACGCTTTTTCTGTCTCTAGTTTTCTTCTATGATGGCCTTTGGCTTAAAGGGCGAGTACCCAAGCAAGACCTGTATTCGGAAAAATAAACGTCTATGATTTGACACTGTACAGTGATAGGATTGACATGGGAAACACACTGGTCCCAAAAAGCTTCGGCCGAGTAGCCAAACCCATTGCCGTTTGATTCTACAGTCTCTTGAAAGTGTATTATGCATTTTTTTTTATTGTTGTAGAAAATTTTTTTTGGTAGATTGGAAATTTTTAATACTTTTTCTAATCAGAAACTCGAGTTTTTCAATCCAACTAAGAGAAAAAAATTGTCATAAAATTTTCATACATTTTTTAAAGTTTCCATTGCGCTACCGATATTAAACCTGTGAAATAAAGACGAAATGAAAAAAAAATTGGACACCTTTTTTCTCTGTTAAAATCTCGCGATTCTGAATAGAAAACATGAAAATTTCCAATTCTACAAAAAAATATTATATTACAACATATCCTGTCAATACAAAAGAGACAACAGCACAGTCCAACAAACCGATACTCGAGTAGGCAAAGAAGATGCATTATCCATAGGCTGTTATATCCTTGATCGCGACCAACTTGCGGACGAAGTTACGTCTTTGTTTGCAGTCTCTTGCGGTAAAACTTTACCAGACACAAGAACGTTAACTGGTTAATTGAAACCACTTACAGCTGTCCAATTGTAAACCTTACTACGTTGAAATAACAGCTATAATACTAAATGTGATTATTTGATGTGAGTTTCAGGTGCATAGAGTATTCGCTCGAATTTGCTTACGTATAGGTAACACGAGACACGGCGGAACGTGATAAAAACTATATTGCTTTAGGTTTCCGTATTTAAAAGGATTAACAGTTTTTGATACAGGCCGGGCACGCGTTTAGTTAATTAATAAATATTATAGGACAATCTTGCACAAATCGACTTAGTCCCACTTTAAGCTCAATAAGGCTTGTGTTGTGGGTACTAGACGACGATATATATAACAGATAGATACTTATACTTACTTAAATACATAGAAAACATCCATAACTTAGGAACAAATATTTGTGATAAACACACATAAATGCACTGACCAGGATTCAAACCCGAGACCTCCTGCTTCGTACTACTGACTAGGCTAGGAGGCCGTTAAACTTAGTTAAACCAGCAGTTTCTTTCATTACTTTTTAATCCCTGTATGGTAACGTTTTGTTAGGCTTTTATTTGTTTTTCATCGCTGCCAGAGTAGTCGTAGGAGCAAGACGGACATACCTACTTTCGAATCACAATCGAATACAACTTATGGTAAGCACACAAGTATGAGGTTTCATGTATTCGTCTCAATCTTCGGACTCACATTAAAACGGCCTGCAAAGACTAAAGTAAAGGTTTTCTAATAACGTCAATTCGTATTCCCAACATTAATTCTTGCGAAATAAGCATTTAATAACTTCGTTGCCACATAGACATGATTGTAGATTTAATACGTCGACCGAGATTCCCGTTTTTTCCGGGTTACACGGAACCCTTCACGTCCTCAACAACTCCACTCTCCTTTCCCTTTTAACATTCCCTCTCGTACTTTGAAAGTGTACGTATTATTTAAAACGTAGGCACATATAAAGCAAGCGCAGTGTCGCGCGGCACGTCGCGTGTGTCTAGACGCGACGCGATACGACACGTGCCTAGTAATCAGACGAGGAAACAGAAAATAAGTTTGCTGCTATTTTTTATCGATCGTAAGCGAAGGTCTACGTTTCAGCTTGAATGAGCATTCCTATCTCTAATATCTCGTTAACTAGAAAAATAATCCATATTAATATTATAAATGGGAAAGTGTGTGTCTGTTTGTTTGTCCGTCTCACGGCAAAACGTAGCGACGAATTGACGTGATTTTTTAAGTGGAGATTGTTGGAAATGGAGAGTGACATATGCTACTTTTCGTCTCTCTCTAACGCGAGCGAAGCCGCGGGCAAAAGCTAGTTATAAAGGTGTAGAATGAACACACTTTTAAACATCTTATGTTCGGCGTTGTGTGGTTAACTGGTGCGCGCGAGAAGTAAAATGCAAATAACCGCGGTGAAGAGCTACCCAATCATTAGTTCCGCGCTCTGTATAGACCTAAACCGGTTACCCATTCCCAGACGTCAAAATTCGCACTGAACTAAACGAATTAGACCTAAAAGACGAAACTAGTTCCTTTGACCGATTGAACGAGATGGGAGCGCTCCCTTCAAAGACCGAGCGGGCACAACTCTAGTCCATGAATACACATAACACCAGAGGTGTCGCAAGTGCCGGTCTTTAAGGTGGGAGTACGTTCTTTTTTTTTTTAAAACAAATTTTTAAAAAAAATTTGGTCTTGAAGGTTTGAAGGTCGTATCGGTCCGAAATTACTGCTGGCGACAGTTCGTTTCACACGATTATTACTAAGCAGACACGTTCCGAACGATACTAAATTTATCAGAAAGAGAGGAAAAGTGGAAATGAGGCATAACATAATAAAAGATAAGATATATTTACCTGCTGCACTTGCGCCTGCATCGGCCCGGCATCCTGCAGTCGCGCGCCCAGCTCCTCCGAACGCGCCTGCGCAGAGAACACTCCATTAGACATCAACAAACACAAACAGTCACATCTAACACATCGGCTGTCATATTGTCTTCTGTTACTCCGATTGCTATTCATTGAAATTAAACACTTAAACGAATCATCTTAACCCTGTGAAAACGAGTGCTGTAAAGGGCTTAAAACGTAGGGTCATGGTGTTAATAAACGCGATTAATCCATTCTAAAGTGTTTAACATCGGCTGCCATTAAAAAACGACGGAAAAACTAACTTTTCTGTAACAGATTTCGTAGTTATTGGTGGTGGTTCTAATTCTAGCGCTTGACCCGCTGTTATTCTCAAAAAAATCCAAAAATAATAGTTGTTGTTGACATAAACACATCAGCATCAACGTTGTGTTCAAGTGACTTTTTTTAAGTGCTTCCGCAACACATTATAAAATACGACTGACGTTAGTTCTAGATTTCGTTTGATCCGTGATTAGTATTTCCAAAATCATTTTAATTTCATATACAGCCAAGACCATGTGGATGGACCAATTAATTTTGGACACTTGTATAACGATTTTTTTATGAAGAATGATTTTTTTATTATAAGTTAGAGAAAGTAATTGATGCCACTAAAATATTTTACACGACTTATTAAATTTCAAGTCAAATGTAGCGTTGCAGTCGCGAAGCCTCAACACAATACACCAAACAAAAGCCTATACAAAACTTAATGAACACTGTGTTTAACTTGATAAAAAGTTCAGCGCGGCGCGCCGCAAACCCGTAAACTTATTAATATCCGAGACGCACCCACGGACGGACTTCTTTCACGTTCATCGTTCAACACAACGGGGAAATCGAAGGACGAAAATGGCGGAAAGTGAAACACACGCGTCCGCGACCACCGCGGAAATGCCGCCGGCGCCGAAGAAACATTTCGATTCATGCTTAATCAAATGAATTAGGCAATATTTGCATGTGTCATCACAATCGATTATCAACCATAGGTCTATTTAATAAAGTTGAAGATTGAATGCTACAGGGCGTGAAGATGGGACGTTTGGTAGCGGTGGTGTGGAGATGGGACAGGAATATTCGTAGAGCGGAAATAGACGCGCGCGCCGCGCTAGGATTTTGGATAGATCACTGCTTTCCTTATACGGTGGATAAGGAGAATTGCTTCCTTATACGGAGAACCGTTTTAACTTTTATAAGAAGCTTTTGCCCGCGGCTTTGCTCGCGTTAGAAAGAGGCAAAAAGTAGCCTCCATCCCTTCAAATATCTCCACTTAAAAAATCACGTCAATTCGTCGCTCCGTTTTGCAGTGAAAGACGGACAAACAAACAGACACACACTTTCCCATTTATAATATTAGTATGGATCGAAATTATTTTATTTTAACAAGCAACTGTATTGATCTAATGTACAGTCAGCTGCAGACATAATCAATTCAAATCAATTCAAATCTAATTTTTTTTTCGAATCAGAGATCCATATGTGGTATGAAGCCAAGCCCGCCCCATTCCGTTATCATTTTTACATAAATTTTCTATGACTTACAAAATGAAAGGTTTGAAAAATTTATGGAAAGTTAGGGACGTTTTGTTCTTCTAGAATCAAATTACAAAGTACAAATCGAATCACATATATTTTTCCAAATCAAAAATATAGTAGGGGGGCAACGCCCCAAACGCCCCAAACTTATATCCAGTCTACGGCTGCTTTGCGTGTTAAGATCGTTCAACGTTATACAAGTCACCATGTGAATTATAATAAATTCCTAGCTATTATTGATTTGTCGCTGAGCTTTTACCAAAGCTCGGTGCTTAAACATGAGCAGTCATAGTTCCTAGTTCTGACATTTAGTTTATGACTGCCTCCTCCCTTCCAACGTAAAATCACAGTTATTATTAACACGTCTTACTCAACGAAATATAGCTTTCATAGTTTGCAGGCGCAGCTTCTCCTGTTCTGACAAAAGTTAGTACACACAATACATATATGCGAAAAACTTCGATCGTCCGTCAATACTAGACCCTACTCATAGTGTTGTGTTTCTGCTGGTGAGTAAGGTAGCCAGAGCTCCAAGAGGATTCACTGTGTTGACAGCTGGGGACCCACGAAGCAAAGTCCCCTCTAGCTGTCAACACAGCGAATCCTCCTTTTTTTAAGGGGTCGCCAATGCGCATGTAGCGCCCCTGGAGTTGCAGGCGTCTATAGGCTACGGTGACCACTTACCATCAGGCGGGCCGTATGATTATTTGTCACCGTCGTAGTATAAAAAAAGGTTACTAGTGATGATATCATATTCCTATGCCATAGCCAGCTCCACGCCTATAGGCTCGCTAATGTGAAACTACCGTTACGATTATACTACTCGTACATCTGCGCAGGCGACGCGACCCCTCCCTCTTACACGCTTTCCTTATCTATACGTCTCGCTCTAATGGGCCCGCGAGGATTGATACAACCATTAGCTTGGAGTGAGATATCGTATCGATCCACAAGTCAATGGTCGATACGGAGGTGAATAATTGCAAAGCGATGAAGTCTGAATCGGGCTTGATACAAAACAGACGTAGAGTGAGTGTCAAGAATTAAGATGTCGATATAGTACATGTCGATGCTAGTGCGGAAAGTATGTCATTACTTATCCATAAAAATGACATATCCGCACGTGTATCGAAAGACGTTTTTCAATGCAGTTGCTAAAAAGTTCTCTTTTTTTGGCTGTTTGCGTACGCTAAGTTAGTTTTTGCGAACTAGGGCTTTTTACTTTTTACTATTTGAGCGCGCTTTTATTTAATGCTGTCCCTCCAACTTGTTTTGATTTGGAAAATTTGGAAAAACGTGATGTACTCATAATTACGAGTTCTTTCGATTCTAGGACGAGAAAAGTGTCTCGAAATATCCACACCCCTTCCACCGCCATACAAAATCTATGAAAAAATGGTAACTGAAAGGGAAAAGTGTCGAGGCCATTTTTTTCTTTCAGTTACCATTTTTGGACACACAGGAACACCATTAAAAAAAGTTTTTGAACCGTTTTTTTTTTATTGACAAGAACGGGTTGCACCAGTTACAGACGTTATCATCGGGTTACACCAGTTGGACTTGTTTAATCGTAGTTTGTTTAAAAATAGGCTAGACGACAGAAATAATTTTTAGAAAAAAAAACAACTTAATTTGGCCTTTCTGTAAAAGTGAAATTTTAAATTTGTTTGAGTTAGCCAGTTTACTTCAAAAATATCCAATTCACCGCACGTGTACCTTTGAAAATTGAGGAGCTTTCTGAATGTCTCAGGGCTTCCATCATTACATCTAAAGTAAAACAAACGGAACTACCTTGTAGACCTCCAAGGTCGCAAACAAAATAACAATGTGTTAAATTGGATGACAGACTGGAAATTATCGAGCAGTTCCACTATGCCGTCCCTGATCTTCAACATCAGGTCCTCTCCAACAAAATGACGGCTTCAGTAAGAAAATGTCCAAGCTAATTATGACTACCCTCTAATCACAATGCACGTGCCATTCAAATTTTAGGAGTTCTCTGAATTCCTCAAGAACTCAAAATCTGACGGACTAAATAGAATAATAGTTTTTCAACCTATTCGTCATCCCTATTCTTGTGTTTGGCTAAGCGCTGACTGAGCTGCAGTTAAACTGATCACGTACATTTTTATTACACCTTGTGGCACGCTACCAGCAATTTATTGTATCTTATATTGATCTTACATCAGCGACCCCAGGTCATTGCACCGCATCCTCCAGGAATTATCCGCGAGGACCCTCCTGAAAATGTCGCCGGTTTAAACACGTCTGTTTACTATTCGGAGTCTATTCCTGGCGCGCCGGGAATAGCGCGTGACGTGGCGTGACGTCGTCTGACGTTGGTAACGACAACTTTTTTTTTGTTTATTTGTGGCATCAACAGCAATTCATACAGAAATACAGAGCTCAGTAACAAGAAAACAAGCCAGTAAAAGACTACTTTCTGTAATAACATCTCGGTGGCTGTCCATCAGGTAGCATTGTAGTTGTTTTAGGGTTCCGTGGCTAGAGTGGCAAAAACGGAACCCTTATAGTTTCGTCCAGCCCGTCTGTCTGTCCGTATGTCACAGCGGTTTTATTCAGTAACTAAAAAGCATGTGAGAATGATATTACTAACAGAGGTGTATTTTGTGTGCCGCTACTTAGTTTTGCATAATAATATTTGCAAAAAATTATTCAAATACTTAATACTTCTGGTTGAAAAAAAGTAAAGGTGTATTTAACAAAACTTTATATAGCTGTTTAACTTGAAATTAAAACTGTGAAAGTCTGAAAAGTAAGTTCTAAAAATACTCATTTACATGCCCCGTAATTTTCATGCCGACAAATGAAGCTTCATACATAATGTTTTAGGTTTAACGTTTGAAAGAATAATGCCGTCATTGAATAGTGTCAAAACTATTACGTTCGACGTTAGAATCGAACGTTGATAGACTTTATCTGTCATTAACTCATTTTGTATTAAAACATCCTGTGTGTTTATTTACGTCATTATGACGAAACCCGCATGAAAAAGGGCCCATTTACAAGGAGACTTATGAAAAGTTCATTATGGTCGTTTCTATAAGATACCGACTCCAGGTAGGCGTTGAACTTTAGTTGGCATTATAGCGGGTAATGGAGGTAATGCCAGCGACACGCCGACGCCATGAATCACTCGTCGGCACCGACTAATCGCCCGTCAGCTCCGACGGTTGCATATGGACATTTGTCAACGATACTAAATGGGTGAATAGACTATTTCTTGTTGTAATTCCGTCAGGCGGACGGGACAGAATGCTACTCAGATAGAAAACAGACTGAAATTTTCGTTAAATTTACAATACACCAGGCATTTACACTTTGCTAGTCTACCCAGTACCCATCCCGGCAAAATAAGGAAACACAAAGCGAATTGTTTCGCCCGATCACCGCAAACACATTAATGTTAAACGAAGATCGAACTAGGAAGCGATCTCCAAACAGACAAACAAACCGTCCAAAACAACCCCTATACCGACCAAATACGGCTCAAACACGAGTTACGTGCATTTCCTATTTAGGAACTGTTAATCTAAAATCAACCTTCCAACTTTCACATAAGATCGGAAATCGCTCCACCAACTTCCCTTGCTGAACTGTCGTGTTGATCTAATTTGAACCTTAAAGCTTTTCAATAAGGTTGTGTTTTCCTAGTAAGGATAGTTGGCTGGATGCCAGACGGCGCGTCTCACAAATCGCATCGGACGGGCAAAAGTCGCGGGGATCGCACGGTTCGATTTCATAAACAAATACGCAGCTGTATTCAATTTTGCACCTTCGTCCCTTGTAATAAGATCCAAAGGGTATAGATATTTATAGACGTGAGACACAGTAACATATTTAAGTGACCATCGGAAGACCGTAACCCGTCGCAATAGGATACAGATTAGTTAACTGTGTGATGGTGCTTAACTATTTTGAAACCTGGAGTAAATTATTAATGATGTTTGGGAAAGATTAAAGAAGCGGTGTCTTTAATTTTAATGTAAGTATTTTAAATTTTTCTTTGATATAAAATTTGTCCGCGAATAATTCATGATGAAAAGACATGACAGGCAAGCGGTACTTATATAATTTTTAAGAAAAAAAAAACCGACTTCATTTGGTTCCCGGTAAAAGTGAAATTAAGAATTTGTTTGAGTTAGCCAGTTTACTTCACAAATATCCAATACACCGCACGTGTACGATTGAAAATTGAGGAGCTTTCTTAATGTCCTAGGGCTTCCATCATTACATTTGAAGTATAATCAAACGGAACTCCCTTGTAGACCTTTAAACAAACAAAATAACAATGTGTTAAATTGGATGACAGACTGTAAATTAACGAGCATATTCATTATGCCATCCCTGATTATCAACATCAGGTCCACTCCAGCAAAATGATGGCCACAGTAAGAAAATGCCTAAGCTAATTATGAACACCCTCTAATCCCAATTAACCTGCCGTTCAAATTTGAAGAGTTCTCTGAATTCTTCTAGAACTCCATCATCAGAATATAAATCAAATCAAAAAGATGAATGTCACAACTAGGATAATAAGTAGAGCTAGGTTTATTAACCAGTTCCACTTTGCGATCCCTGGTCTTCATCATCAGATCAAGTTCATCAAAATTTTGGCTCCGCCAAAACACTGTTTTAGTTACTTTAGGAAACCCTCAAATCAGAATGCATGTGCCGTTAAAATTTGAGGAGTTCTCTCAATCCCTCATGAAGCCCATCATCAAAATAGAACTATAATCAAATAGGACTATCTTGAAGGTCTTTACAAAGAAAAGATGAATGACTCAAATCGGATGATAGAGCTGGGAATTAACAAGCAGTTCCACTTTGCCATCCCTGGTCTTCATCATCAGGTCCACTCCACCAAATTGATGATGTTCGTAAAGAAATGCTCGAGTGTCTTAAGAAACTACCCAAATCATCATGCATGTGCCTTTCAAATTTGAGGAGTTCCCTCAGTTCCTCATGGATCCCATCATCAGAAATTGATTTTGAAAGAAACGGAACAAATCTGGAACCATCTATTTTCAGAAAAAAAAATATTTTTTAAAATCGGACGATAGTCCTGGGAATTACCAAGCAGTTCCACTTTGACATCCCTGGTCTTCATCATCAGGTCCACTCCACCAAATTGATGATGTTGTAAAGAAATGCTCGAGTGTCTTAAGAAACTACCCAAATCATCATGCATGTGCCTTTCAAATTTGAGGAGTTCCCTCAGTTCCTCATGGATCCCATCATCAGAAATTGATTTGAAAAAAAACGGGACAATCCTGAAACCATCTATATACAGACAAAAAAATATTTTTTAAAATCGGATCATAGTCCTGAGAATTACGAAGCAGTTCCACTTTGCCATCCCTGGTCTTCATCATCAGGTCCACTCCACCAAATTGATGATTTTCGTAAAGAAATGCTCGAGTTTCTTAAGAAATCACCCAAATCAGCATGCATGTGCCTTTCAAATTTGAGGAGTTCCCTCAGTTCCTCATGGATCCCATCATCAGAAATGCATTTTGAAAAAAAACGGGACCAACCAGGAACCGTCTTCTTTCAGAAAACAAAAAAAAATTCAAAACGGAGTTATGAGTGAACATCCATAAAAAAAAAATAAAAAAAAAAACAGTCGAATTGAGAACCTCCTCCTTTTGAAATATTGAAGTCGGTTGAAAAGCGGACGGAGCGGCTGAAAGCGCAAAAAAAATTAAAACGTAATAAATATAAGAGTCTGGGTAGAGTACCTTTTTGTACCATTTGGGGTCGAAACTCTAGGTCCGTGGGGTCTCACGCAAGTTTCTCGTAGAAATCGCTAAACGTCTGATTGATGTTATTGGTGACCGAAGAGCTGGTGGCTTCCTCGCACAACGTATCAGCATTGCGATACAACCAGGAAATGCCGCCAGCATCCTAGGTACAATGCCTTATGGACCTATTTTAGATTTAAGGTAGGTAGAGGTAGGGAGCTAGGTAAAACCTACGCGACTGCGCGACATTGACCAATCTTTCGGAATACTGTGAGAGATTTTTACTTGTTACAATATGTCATCTTCAGTATCTCGCGGTTGATAAAAACACCTGTCCTTTTCTAACTGTTCGGATTAGACAATGACAGTTATCTTTGTCGACCGCTTGATACTGTCGCGGCATTCTTAAGTTACAGGTTACAGAAACAACTATTATCATCGTGGGTGATATTGATGTCTTGTATTTAAACGGCAATGTAGGAAGTGCGCCATCTACCGGCGAGTCAGCACATTCGCAAGGTAGTGGATGAAGCAACGAACATCGAATAGGCACAATAGGGTCGTAATAGTACCGAGAAAAGTGGGTGGTGGTTAACACTATCTCGACCGAAGATATAATAGGGATGACGACTAGGTTCAAAAACTATAATTCTATTTAAACATAATTATTAAACGGGTCTAACGCGAATTAACTTGTTTACCTTATTTACCGACGTTTCGACACAGGTTTCACTGGTCATGGTCGCGGCTGACTGATGTCCCAGCAAAATGTCAAAACAGAGATTTGTGTAACTACCCAACGAAAAGTCTATGTAGAAATTTGGGGTAAACACACAATTTTTAAACTACCCACAAAACATATGTTAATTATTGTCAATAGTCCGACACACGACACTCACAATATCCCCGCACACATCCGAAGATATATCCCGTGGCTGCAACTTCTGGATCACTGGTTCCCAAGTTGGTGATAAGTTAAAACCATCCTCCCTATTAAAATTTCTAGGGTGTCGGTAAATAAGGTAAACAAGTTAATTCGCGTTAGACCCGTTTAATAATTATGTTTAAATATGTGTTCAAATCGCGAAAGTTTTAAATGTTATACTATAATTCTAATTAGTCTGTCAGTTACATTGTCTAAAATGATTAGACACGTATTTTTCCGTTTTCAATTTAACTAAAATTTACGAAAATATAGAGCATCAATGTTCCGGGGTGGAGGCTTATGACGTCACTACTAGGTAAAAATTGTACCTTAATAAATAAATAAATAAATATTATGGGACAATCTTACACAAATCGACCTAGTCCCACAAATAGTGACGTTACTCGAAACTTGAACGCACTGTATTTTTGTCATTTTTGATTTGACGATCAAAAGAAAACATACGTGTACAATATTTTTTTTAATCTAAAAGACGGATTAAATAGTTTTTTTTGCCTATTCGCCACGAAATCGCAGCGAAACGGTATGAGTCGAATTTATATTAGGTTAAAGGATTTCGTTATATCTTGTATGTATATAGTACGGTACGTAAAGGAAATAAAATTTTACAACTCCCAAGAGCGATATTATTTGTCGACGGTTAGAATACTCTTAGAACAAAGCGTAAAAAAAAAAGATAACAGATTTTGATATTGCTTTAGGAATTAAAAAAAAATTCGTTACCAACCTTTTAAATCTAAGGAAAAAATATACAAGAGGAAATTTTTTTCTTCAGATAATCGTATTTAACTATTTGAACGTCGCCTATCATTTAATAACATATTTCACCAGAGCTTATTTCAATATAATATGAAAACTTAAAAAAAAATATTACTCTTCGAAAACATTACGCAAGTGCTTTATGGTAACTGAAATGCATTTAATATTATTAAAGATAACTATTAGAGCCCATTTCTAACACATTCATCAATAGCTTAAATTTATGTAGGCACTAGAATTAAAAAAAAATTCTCCTAGCCATAAAATAAATCTCAAAATTTTCAAGTCAAGGTCATTAGTTCAAAATCATTTAAATAGTATGTATACGGAAACTCTAAGGATTTCATCGAAAGATTCAACTTTTATTATCTTATCAATTCTAGGCGTAATTCAAATGCTCGAAGCTACGCGCGGGAATTAATATCGCGTGTGTTTCGCGCGGAACGGGGGCGGTTTGACCAATCACATCACAGCCGGCGCGCCGGGCGCCTTTGCCTCTCGGTGAATCGGTACGTACATCGGTAGGTCGTTGTATTTGCACCTTGTCTCACTTGTCTGTCAATAACAACAAATAACATAACAATGATGTCGATAATATGACTACAACTGAGTGTTTACGCAAGATAGTTAAATCAAGATGTCAATGTCGTGTGATAAAGTCTGGGTCGATGTCAGTGAAAAAGACTTAGATGTTTTTTTGCCGAAAGTGCAAAAACATGGAAAAGACTTAAAATTTTGTGACGAAAAGTGCAATATTCATACATAGGTAAATTTAACAAAAACTTAGTTTTTTTACCAGAATTAGTGCGCTGGACTTAGTCAAATTTTCGATGGTTGTTGTGCTATGATGACACCTACTTTTTATGTTAGTATCGTATAGAACACGCTAAAATAAGCATGTTTTGTATGAACAGTTTTTTTCTAAAATAAAAAATGGCCGACTTATTTGACCCCAAAGATGAACAATTTTAGATCTTAGTTAAATTTTCGATGGTTGGTGTGCTATAATAACACCTACTTTTTATGTTAGTATCGTGTAGAACACGCTAAAATAAGCATGTTTTGTATGGACAGTTTTTTTCTAAAATAAAAAATGGCCGACTTATTTGACCCCAAAGATGAACAGTTTTAGATCTTCGTAAAATTTTCGATGGTTGTTGTGCTATGATGACACCTACTTTTTATGTTAGTATCGTATAGAACACGCTAAAATAAGCATGTTTTGTATGAACAGTTTTTTTCTAAAATAAAAAATGGCCGACTTATTTGACCCCAAAGATGAACAATTTTAGATCTTAGTTAAATTTTCGATGGTTGGTGTGCTATAATAACACCTACTTTTTATGTTAGTATCGTGTAGAACACGCTAAAATAAGCATGTTTTGTATGGACAGTTTTTTTCTAAAATAAAAAATGGCCGACTTATTTGACCCCAAAGATGAACAGTTTTAGATCTTCGTAAAATTTTCGATGGTTGTTGTGCTATGATGACACCTACTTTTTATGTTAGTATCGCGTAGAGCACGCTAAAATAAGCATGTTTTGTAAGGACAGTTTCTTTCTAAAATAAAAAATGACCGACTGATTTGACCCGAAAGATGAGCAATTTTATGTCTTGGTAATATTTTTGATGGTATGATTTTGACAGCGAGCGAGCAAGACCTTCCCGGGCAGAGCATTGCTCCCGCCTTAGACTTCCAGGTTATTTATTTTTAATAAGGGAAGCGAAGCTCTCGCCTTAGTCTTCTAACCTAACCAAATCCGTGTCGGTTCTGCCCCGGAGGATTTGCTCGCTCGCTTCGCTCGCTCGCTGTCTAAAGTGACAACCAACAGCCAGCTGTGAAGTTATCTTATTTGGACGGATAAAAAAAACCATCGTAGACTAAGGCGGGAGCTGCTCCTGCCGGGTGCAAGTCCTAAACTACCAAACACCATGTGTCCCCCTATTTAAACAATGGCATATTTTGCCATTACCGTGTTTGTACATAAGGGATATATGCATTTTTGTAAACAACCACCAAACTTCATTCAAAACGCGAGGTTTAAAGGCGAAGGCAATTATGAATAACAGACAGACCCGACAAAACATTATGGATTTATTATACAAGCCATGTGCTCATAAAATGATTTATGATAAGAATGCTCTTAATATGTGTATAATTATTTATAATAAATTACCTGTTGACATAAAATTCCTGCAAGGCAATAGATTTAAGAATAAATTGACTTCTTGGCTTTTAGACCATTGCTTCTACAGTGTTAAAGAATATTTAGAATATAGCTGACATATTTATTTTAATTATTATTAATATTGATTTTTTATTGACATTTGCATTCATTACCTACCACAATTGTTTTTTGTATTTTATTTTTGGGTTTTATTCATAATTTACACATTCTTTCATGCATTTTTATCTATCTTGACATATTTTTTATAATTTTAGATATAATTATTCACACATAAAAGGTTAATATATTTGTATATAGTACTGTAAATACTGCACGCTATTCGAAATATTTGCACGCCTGCATGCAGGTTGAATGCACTGGACTTAACCATTCTAACTGTAAGACCCACTATACTGTGTTCGATGCAAATAAATACTTTGAATCTTTGAATTAAAATTGTTTATCTTTCAGGTCAAATAAGTCAGCCATTTTTGATTTTAGAAAAAAATGTTCATACACAACATGCTTATTTTACCGTGTTCTACACGATACTAACATAAAAAATAGGTGTCATCATAGCACAACAACCATCGCAAAATTTTACTAAAATCTAAAATTGTTCATCTTTGGGGTCAAATAAGTCGGCCATTTTTTATTTTAGAAAAAAACTGTTTATACAAAACATGCTTATTTTAGCGTGTTCTATACGATACTAACATAAAAAGTAGGTGTCATTATAGCACAACAACCATCGAAAATTTTACTAAGATCTAAAATTGTTCATTTTTGGGGTCAAATAAGTCGGGCATTTTTTATTTTAGAAAAAAACTGTCCATACAAAACATGCTTATTTTAGCGTGTTCTATACGATACTAACATAAAAAGTAGGTGTCATCATAGCACAACAACCATCGAAAATTTTATTGATCTAAAATTGTTCAACTTTGGGGTCAAATAAGTCGGCCATTTTTTATTTTAGAAAAAAACTGTCCATACAAAACATGCTTATTTTAGCGTGTTCTATACGATACTAACATAAAAAGTAGGTGTCATCATAGCACAACAACCATCGAAAATTTTACTAAGATCTAAAATTGTTCATCTTTGGGGTCAAATAAGTCGGCCATTTTTGATTTTAGATAAAAACTGTCCGTACAAAACATGCTTATTTTAGCGTGTTCTACACGATTCCTCCATATAAAGTAAGTGTCATTATAGCACAACAACCATCGAAAATTTGACCAAGTAGTTACTTCTGGTAGAAAAACTAAGTTTTTTAAATTTACTTATGAATATCTCACTTTTTGTCAAAATAAAATCGAAGTCTTTTACGACTCCTATGTTTAAAAAAAATCTAAGTCTTTCACTGCGTACCCTTTGAAAGGGCACATCGTCTGTCTAATATCGGTCTAAATGAGGTTTCTTTAGAAATAGTGATTAAACAGTATTTGAATAAATAATTTTATACTACGCGTGCATTTAATATTTTATTTAAAGAAGAAAACAATTTTGCTTTAGGTACCAATATGGATTACAATTTAAAATTAACAAATTAATATTTACATTACAGATCATAATTTAATACGTAGCACAAACGAAATGTAAGAAACGCGTTGCCTAATCGTGATGTGATTGGTCGCACAGCACGGGCCGTAGCGCGATAGACTATCCCGCTCAAATCTCTTCGAGTTCGAATTATGATGCGAACTGATAAGATCATAAAATTTAGAGCTATTGATGTATTTCTTATAATTTCGGTGTATGCATTTCTATAATACTAATGAACAAAATGTACGAACTTGAAAATTTCTAGATTTTTATTGAAGTTAACAGAAGACCTTAAAAGTTGAATTCTTCATATAAATTGAAACTATTGATGAATACGTTAGACATGGAACCTATTCGTTATCTACATAATTTTTAACACATTTCAGGTACTTGGATGTACTTAAGTATTTTTTTGGAGAAAATATGTAGGTTTTTCTCGCTTCAAGAAAGCTTTCGACAAATTTGTTATAAAATGACAGGTGACATTCAAATAGTTTAATCCAATAATATAAAGATAGAAAATATGACTTGCATAATCTTTCCTTGATTTTACACGCGTCGGTAACAAATACCTATATTTTACGCAAAGCTTTATCTAAAACAGTTAGACAATATTTTTCTCGATTAGTCTAAAGTGTACTCTAATAGGTAATTTAAAAAAAATCGACTTGTGAGTTATGTTATGTTTAGGGGTCATTATAGTCTTCGCGTATTCGCCTAATAATGGAGTTGGGAGCTCCATAGATACGATTATGAGTTGCTAAATATCAAACGCCAATATGTCTAGCTAGTGGGTCACTCATGTATAAGGAAAAAAAATGTCTTCCGTTTCCGCGATTGTTTTGCATTGAAGTTAAACACTTTAAAACGGATTGCCGAGAATGCGAATTCTCCCCGTCAATCAAAAAAGTAACTTCTTTGAACTTTTTTTGCTTGATGAGGAAAATTCTCATTCTCTCAGTCATCTTAACCCTGTGAAAACGAGTGCTGTAAAGGGCTCTAAACCGGTCATGGTATTAATAAACGCGATTAATCCTAAAGTGTTTTAAGACAGTTTTAATAAAAAAACCACCAGAACCTAAATATTAATAAATTAGCTTAGATATGTACCAATGAACATTTGTAAGGAATTATAACTGTATTTATTATTATTTATTTATTGGAAAAGCAACAGCACGTAACACAATGTTAACAATTTGTATAAAAACAAGAGGCCAATTACAGGTTTTCACTGATAGAAATCTTATAGAAGTTAACTTCACTGGTTAAACAATTATATAAAGTTACGATTCTGCATAGACTAGACAAATACATACATAGCCATTAACAAAAAAAAAGAACAGAAATTATGACAATACACAATCCTTGAGACAAAATGGAAAATGGAAAATTACGCTTACCTTAACCAGGCTGAGCCGGACCGAGAGGCTCGTTCTGTCCGAAGGGTTCGCGCTAGTGGTGTCTAGCAGAGCTCGTATGCCCGCCAGTGCCGTCTCTGGGTCTTTAGGGGACTCCTTGGCCGCTTCTAACGAAGATACCCTGGTAGAAAGTTTAATAAAATATAAATAAATAAATATTATAGGACATTCTTACACAAATTGACTAAGTCCCGCAGTAAGCTCAAAAAGGCTTGTGTTACGGGTACTCAAACAACGATATATGTAATATACAAATACATAGAAAACATCCATGACTCAGGAACAAATATCTGTGTTCATCACACAAATAAATGCCCTTACCGGGATTCGAACCCAGAACCATCGGCTTAGCAGGCAGGGTCACTACCAACTACGCCAACCGGTCGTCTAGATATAGAAATAATATCGTTTAGGTTTGGGAGAATGGGAGCTACCGTATGATTCTTGGATGTTGACGTTTTCTATAGAGACTGCTGATTCATCAGTCAAGCCGAGGGCACGTGAAACTGTCGAAACGTCGGTATATTAAGATAAATTAACTACATTCGCGATAGACCTGTGTTATGTTCATAATATAGTACATTGTGCACTACAGGCGGTAAACAAGAAATAACGTACGAGTGCGAATTTAAGCTCGATTCGAAGACGAGGGCTTAATTTTAGCACAAGTTTGTAATTCTTGTACCGCCCGTGACACATACAATGTTTTTCATTACATTTGCGAGAAAATAAACTTTTCTAAGCAGATACAATAACAATAAAAACAACAATATAGGGACTACAATATAGGTTTCTTCAAAAAAGGAGTGTTAAAGTTTTTAAAGAGTCGGCAACGCGCATGTAACACCCCTGGAGTTGCAGGCGTTCATATGCTACGGTGACCGCTTACCATCAGGCGGGCCGTATGCTTGTTTGTCACCGTAGCAGTAGTGTAGTGACATCTACGTCAGCAGTACTCATTGTATTACTTGTGTTGCAGCTGCTGCAGGTCGGCAGCAGCCTTGAGCCAGCGCGCCAGCAGCTGCTCCAGCTGGTCCTGCACGCCGACATCTACGTCAGCAGTACTCATTGTATTACTTGTGTTGCAGCTGCTGCAGGTCGGCAGCAGCCTTGAGCCAGCGCGCCAGCAGCTGCTCCAGCTGGTCCTGCACGCCGACATCTACGTCAGCAGTACTCATTGTATTACTTGTGTTGCAGCTGCTGCAGGTCGGCAGCAGCCTTGAGCCAGCGCGCCAGCAGCTGCTCCAGCTGGTCCTGCACGCCGACATCTACGTCAGCAGTACTCATTGTATTACTTGTGTTGCAGCTGCTGCAGGTCGGCAGCAGCCTTGAGCCAGCGCGCCAGCAGCTGCTCCAGCTGGTCCTGCACGCCGACATCTACGTCAGCAGTACTCATTGTATTACTTGTGTTGCAGCTGCTGCAGGTCGGCAGCAGCCTTGAGCCAGCGCGCCAGCAGCTGCTCCAGCTGGTCCTGCACGCCGACATCTACGTCAGCAGTACTCATTGTATTACTTGTGTTGCAGCTGCTGCAGGTCGGCAGCAGCCTTGAGCCAGCGCGCCAGCAGCTGCTCCAGCTGGTCCTGCACGCCGACATCTACGTCAGCAGTACTCATTGTATTACTTGTGTTGCAGCTGCTGCAGGTCGGCAGCAGCCTTGAGCCAGCGCGCCAGCAGCTGCTCCAGCTGGTCCTGCACGCCGACATCTACGTCAGCAGTACTCATTGTATTACTTGTGTTGCAGCTGCTGCAGGTCGGCAGCAGCCTTGAGCCAGCGCGCCAGCAGCTGCTCCAGCTGGTCCTGCACGCCGACATCTACGTCAGCAGTACTCATTGTATTACTTGTGTTGCAGCTGCTGCAGGTCGGCAGCAGCCTTGAGCCAGCGCGCCAGCAGCTGCTCCAGCTGGTCCTGCACGCCGACATCTACGTCAGCAGTACTCATTGTATTACTTGTGTTGCAGCTGCTGCAGGTCGGCAGCAGCCTTGAGCCAGCGCGCCAGCAGCTGCTCCAGCTGGTCCTGCACGCCGACATCTACGTCAGCAGTACTCATTGTATTACTTGTGTTGCAGCTGCTGCAGGTCGGCAGCAGCCTTGAGCCAGCGCGCCAGCAGCTGCTCCAGCTGGTCCTGCACGCCGCGAGCCAGCGCGCCGCCGCACGCGCCGAGCACCGCGCGCCCGCCGCCGCGCGCCGCCGACACCGCGCCCGAGCGCGCCGACATCTACGACAACAGTAGGGCATTAATACCGGAATTCCGGAATTTCGAAATACCGGAATTTCGGACCATTTTTGCCGATATTTCAATACCGGTATTCTAAAGAACCAATATCGAAATATCGGAATTCCGATGTAGGGTTTCATTCAAAGGAAAATAGTAAAAATTCATCAATTATAAGTCTTAAAATCAATATTCATGAAATTAAATCCCAATTTAGCATTTTAATAGAAATACAAAAAATTAAATTATAACATTTATTAAAATTAAACACTTTAGAACGGATTAATCGCGTTTATTAACACCATGATCCTACGTTTCGAGCCCTTTACAGCACTCGTTTTCACAGGGTTAAGATGATGACTGAGAGAATGCGAATTCTCCCCGTCAATCAAAAAAGTTACCGATTAATCCGTTCTAAAGTGTTTAATTTCAATGAATAACAATCGCGGTAACAGAAGACAATATTATAACATTTAATTAAGTTAAGAACCGCAATCTTCTCGGTTGCGTTACCATTATTATTGTAAACACTTTACTACTTCTCCCTTTATTAATTATACATCTTCGTATCATTTTTTTATCATCATTATCTATATTTTAGTCTTACACCGCATTGGCGCCTAGCTGTAACGTTGCAAGATCTGGTTTGAAACAAAATAAATAAATAAATTATTGACAAATAATAATGATGGTATAAATCTTTATAAAACAAAACCTATAACAAAAATAATCCAATACCGGTATTAACACGGGGATTCCGGTATTGTGGCCAAATTTCGAGTTTCAATACCGGTATTGGGAATTGTCGGTATTTGCATGCCCTAGTCAACAGTACTAATTGTATTATAATAACGGTCTCCGTCCAATTGTCCAAGTCGGTTAATATAGATAACATTCACGTATGTTTAGTCGCTACACGCGACATGTATCACATCATGGGACGCCATTATCAAGCCCCCAGTACCGTGCGCGACGACGCAGACTAAAAATACGCGAGCCGTTATTTTATTACAATATCATAAGTCTTACGATATTCTAAATTCGAATACAAAATGTTGTTATAATCAAATATTTTTCTTAAAAAATTTCGGAATAGAGATTTAATTTTCAAAAGAGTTTATATCGTTAACATTCTATCGTCATCTTCAGCAGTTCAACTTCTTCTCAAAACCTACCTCTATTTTATTTTCGGAACTGAAATACAACAATAAACACTCAAAAATATACTACACTAGGTAAATTAAAGATACGAAAAGCCTGAGCTATGGCCCCCAGCCCCCCAAATCTGCTCCCTGCGGTATAGTGCCCATAAGACTGACTACATTCTCTCGCTGCATGGCAATCAATGCTCCTTTCTATCATCAAATACTAAATAGGTAACAATGGGACCAACTAAATCCAAAGTTATTGATAAAAAGGTCTGAGTCTATTTCGGAAATTGATAAACATACGGAGTCTCAATTTGTACTTGGAATCCTAGTTTTGTAATAATAGACCCGAGAGTTTTAAGATCAAATTATAAACTGTTGCATACACTAGTTTTTCTACGACAGCTAAAGTACCGTAAAAAATCAAAATCTGGAAAGGTGGCAGGATGTGAAAGATGTCGTGCCCACTATAGAAATTAAAAAAAAACAACAGTGCTCATATATTGTTTGAAAATCCATAGAAGCAGTGTTCTTATGGAATACCATAGACAACTTTATAATGTATACTTTTTAATATCGCTGTCAGTCATCTAATTGACAGATAGAAGTGCTGGGGTAGAAAAACTAAGTTAATATTCACACCAAAGAGTATAACAATTTCGTAATACACTTAGCGCCACTTGCACCACCCAGGGTTAGCCGCTAACCCGGAGTTAAGCTATCAAATCCCATACAAAAGAACGCCTAACTTTGGGTTAGGTGGCTAACTCCGGTTGGTGCAAGTGGGCCTTAGAGACCACCAAATCGTACCTGCTGTTCTAGATCCCGTAACTTCTGCTTCAGATCCTTGAGGGGCTCCTGGCTATTCCTAGCTTGCTGCAGGGAACGCTCTGCGTTGTCTAACCAAGCGCCGCAAGCCTCCAAGGCTGCGTACAGCGATGCCCATTCCGCTTGGCAGCGAGTCCATCTGTCACATGAGATTAAATAGTGAATAACCTGGCATTGAACAAAAAACATTATAAATAAAAAATCCATCGCGAGGTTTCAGGTGAGCAAAAGTAATATTTTTCTAGATTTTCTGTGACTCATCACAATAGATATGGAGTTAAAGGATACCCTATCAGCCGAAAAACATGACGCCAACAGAAATAAATCTCGCGGTATTTTTCATACAGTCTTGTTTGGAACGTTATTTTATCTGAAGCGTCTGAATTGTCTTTGGGCAAGCCGAAGTTAATTTAAAATGTGCTAGATTGGTTAACACAAGGGAAACCAGCAGGAGTCGAGTTCAAACATGCCGCCACTGCAGCTCGATCCACAGCTTGCATCACACTCATGTCGCCTAGCGAACACTTATTTGTGGTTGGGAGACCGCTAAGCAACATTTAAGATATGAAACGACGTCAGTTTGTTGCTTACGTTTCATGGCGACCATGCCAGTCATGGAATTTGTCTTGGTCCACTCAGCCTGTAGCTTGCATCTCCCGCGTATCAAGTATGTGTCTAAGCTGTTTTAGCTTGGAAATGGAGCCGGTAAATATTTCATATGTAAATTACCGGTAATTTACCTTGTAATATGGCGATTAGCCACTTTTAGTGTAACAGCAACAATTTGGTTTACTGCAACATAATGCATATTGCATTATGTCTCAGCGTTTACTCGACATGTATAAAATAGGCAGAATACCTAATAAAAGCGTTCATTCTTTACGCAAACCCGACGCCTATTATTTACCAACCCTCTCACCCTCTGAGGCATTACTATGTTTCATGGCGACCCTGCCAGGATTATCCAGTACCATGTTAACCGGTAATTCTTATGTAATTTTTTAGACAAGACACCCGATTTGTTGAATTACCTCTCGCGGCGCTCCTTGTAGTTGTCTTGCAGCGCAGTCCACTCGGTCTGCAGCTTGCGTCGAACTCTCGTCGCTTGCGCGTTGTCGCTCGGTTGCTGGTTGAGCGACGTGAACACGCTCTCTGTCTCAGCCACCACGCCCTCCAGCTCCGAGATGGAGGACTTCACTTTCTGTTAGACACAGGCACAAGTTCGACAAAAGTTTCAGTATATTCAACTGAGAATTTATATAAGGCAAGTGTCACTTATAAAAGTGACAAAAATTGTAGGAAATTTCATTCTCTACAAGTTTAGTCTTCTTCATTTATGCCGTAAAACGTGGAAAATAGGAGATAATGATAATATTTTGAACTTGTCGCGTTTTTCAGGTTTATTTTCTAAAATATAGATCCTAGAAGAAAAATTGTAAAGACCAAACTTGTAGAGAATCAAATTTCCTACAATTTTTGTCCTCACGGTTTTACTGTTAAATCAAAAATGGCCGAGTTATTCAAGAAAAACCATTTTTCGAATATACGCAGACGCCTGATTCAGTCTACTTTTTGAATTTACACTCCCAGTGACCCCCCCCCTCCCCCTCCCGAGGGACCTACGAAAAAAAATTCCAAGAACTAATTATTCACGGGTCTAAATATATAATGACTGAACTATAGATTAATAGTACATTACATACCAAGGCCGTTTAAGTGGGAAATGCCTCGGATACCATGTAATTGTCGGCCGAGGCGAAGCCGAGGTCGACTAACATGTGATCCGAGGCTTTCCCATTTACCGGCCGAGGTTTGTATACTATTTTTCAGCCCGACGGAGCCGGCAGGCGGCAATTTAGTTTTGCGCAAAGTGGCGCTTACCGGCCGGAGGACTGAAAAGCTCATTACTTGACCGATTTTGGTGTGAATGCTTTCTACCCCGAACGTCCTTCACTAGAAAGGGGTACTGACCGCTAGAGCGTCCTCCTGCAGCGGGAAGTCGTCGTAGTCGCGCGTGCCGAGCGGCGCGGCCTGCAGCGCGCGCGCCGCCGCCGCCACGCGCTCGCGGCAGCGGTTGGCGCGCGTCACGTACTCGCCGCACAACGCTTCGCTGTATAGACACACTGAGAAGGGGTACTGTACTGACCGCTAGAGCGTCCTCCTGCAGCGGGAAGTCGTCGTAGTCGCGCGTGCCGAGCGGCGCGGCCTGCAGCGCGCGCGCCGCCGCCGCCACGCGCTCGCGGCAGCGGTTGGCGCGCGTCACGTACTCGCCGCACAACGCTTCGCTGTATAGACACACTGAGAAGGGGTACTGTACTGACCGCTAGAGCGTCCTCCTGCAGCGGGAAGTCGTCGTAGTCGCGCGTGCCGAGCGGCGCGGCCTGCAGCGCGCGCGCCGCCGCCGCCACGCGCTCGCGGCAGCGGTTGGCGCGCGTCACGTACTCGCCGCACAACGCTTCGCTGGCGTCCTGCGACAAAACAACCAATGACGCACGGGAAACGCAACTTTAACGGCCTCCTAGCCTAGTTGGTAGTGACCCTGCCTACGAAGCAGGAGGTCCCGGGTTCGAATCCTTCATTTGTGTGTTTATCACGAATATTTGTTCCTAAATTATGGAGATTTTCTATATATTTAAGTAGTTATATGTATCTATCTATTATATATATCGTCGCCTAGTACCCACAACACAAGCCTTATTGAGCTTACCGTGGGACTAGGTCGATTTGTGTAAGATTGTCCCATAAAATAAAAATAAAACTCGTTTTAGGGCCTACGTTAACTGACGCGGATTACCCCGGAGCGGACGCCCGTCTGATAAGAAATTGTATGAACAGCGCTAAGTGAAGCGGGCGCACGGAGCGGGTGCGCCATGCTAAATCCACCCGCCGCGAGGGTGCGCACGCGGCGGGCGTCCGCGTCAGCTAGCGTAGGCCCTTAGGCGTTTATATTTTTCGTTGCAGAACAATATTTTTTTTGAAAATATGAAAATTTTAATTGTTTTCTATTTAGAATCGTGAGCTCTTTCAATCCTCGTAAGAGAAAAAAACTGTCCCACGATTTGGTTTCCATTTCGCCACCATCATTTCGTAGATTTAGTACGTCGGTAGCGCAATGGAAAGTTTGAAAAATTTATAGAATATTTAGGACACTTTTTTCTCATACTAGGATTAAAAGAGCGATTCTGAGTAGAATAGAGATAAAAATATCCAATTTAGAAATAAGTGATTTAAAAAAACAATGACCTTTAATTCCAGTATTTTTTTGGTACACCTATTTCTTGTTAGCATAAATCGATTGGTATTTACACGTTGAAATCGTGGCCGACAAAATGGGCTTGCCAGAAGATCAGCATAATGGGGAGGCGAGTCCATTTTGTGGTCAAATATTGTACTGTAATTCATGTTTATTTTGTAAATATTTTACCATGAATAAATAAATTATTCGATTTGTAACAGAGTGGAATATATTATACAGGGTGTTCCTGAGCATTTCCTTTAACTTCGTCATGTGGCTTTCAGATGTATTTCCATTACTAATTTTTATTTTTTAATGTCTCATACAAAATAACTACATGATGCATCAACCTCTAATGTAAAACGGGCATTAGAACTGACTTTACTAAGTGACAACTATGACATATCAATGTCATGTCGACTCCGTTTACACACATGCAAATCCCATATGAGATAAAATTAAATTAGTAGTTATTTGCTAAATGGAGAATTAGAATACCGGTGTCTTTGAGAAATCAACTAACTTTAAGCTAAAGAACACCCTTGAATTTAAAGCTCAAAAACACGATGTAGACTACAAACACATAGTTCCAAAACAAAACATATTTGCGACCTATAATGTAGGGGTAACCCCATTTGGCATTAATTCTACATGGGTATGCCAAATCGTATTTGGTATTTGGTAATGCCAGATGGGGTTAACCCATACATTTTACCCATACATATTTGCGTGGGAATTTTCATACTTTCCAAGCGCGTTCATCAACATATTCACAGCGCAGAATACTTACGATCTTGCCCTTCTTGTCTCGCTTAGGTTTATGCGTGGCCTCATACAGCTGTCTCGCTCTCGTCCACGCCTGTCCCAGATCCGCCACGGCTCGTTCCGGGTACCCCACCCGTGCAGCGCGTAACGCCCGGCACAGTTCCGACACCCGTTCGACGTCACCCTCGCGGTCTAAGAACTCTTCCTTCACGAGACCACGTTCTGCTTTGATGTCGCCTTCGAGACGCTTCAGCCAGCGCTGCAGGCTTTCAAGAAGCGTGTTCAGCTCCTTGATGTTGTCCTTTAAATAATTGACAAAAATTAATCTATCATTCTTAAGCAGAAACGTCTTGAGATGAGCGTGTATCCAAGAGTAGGGGTTCGAGAGAATTTTTCCACTAATCCTTTCTTTCTAAGACAAATTTTAATTCAAATGCTACTTCTAAGACTGAAAGTAAAACACCACCACAAAACCATACAACTGTAAAATAAGGGGAATTATTTATCATTATCAACATAGATGGACATACGTACTTGAAAATAGAACGGCGGACATATTTAACTACTCTAACGCATCTGTTTGGACTTTCCTCCATTTCTTAATACGTATTCAAGTAAGTTTAGTTCCTCCCGCCATCTCCTTTTCGATCTTGACACACAACTTACAGCTATAACTGACTACTTAAAAATATTAATCAAAACATTTATTATATTTAATAAATGTTTTAATTAAGATTCAAGCTTTACAATTGTAATGGTAATAATGATGTTTTTATTTATAAATAACGTGTTGGCGAGAAACAAGCATACAGCCCGCACAATAGTAAGCGGCGCTCGGAGCCCATAGACGCCTGTAATACCAGTAATGATGGTGACAATTGTAACACCTGTCGCCATGGTGAAATTGGGGCCTGGTCGTCCCGCTACTCCTTTCACCGACATATGTAATTAATAATCGTCAGGGGCCGTAATTTTCATGCCGATTTCATCATAATGACGTATATAAACACACAAGATGTTTCAATACGAAATGAGTTAATGACAGATAAAGTCTATCAACGTTCGATTCTAACGTCGAACGTAATAGTTTTGACGCTATTCAATGACAGCATTATTCTTTCAAACGTAGAATCATGATGTATGAGAGATTGTCGTTTGAAACTAAAGATGGCGATGGCGTCTCTGAAATAGTTGTTTGTTACATGTTTGCTAAACGTTGTTTTAATGTGTAATATTGCTAGCTAATTGTGCAGTAAGCTAACGAAGCAGTATACAGCTAATGAAGAATGAATCCTGAAACGAGTTCAATCACTCCTTTAGTCGTCAAGCGGCAATCCCGAGATCTTGGCCTCCTGAGAAACTATACCTTAAATCTTATAGCTATAAACTTAACATATAGCGAGGTCAATTACCGAACAACGTCGCCTAAGTGGCAATATACTATTCTATTTATATACTTTAGATTTTGATAATACTTGACATCGGCAAAATTGTCAACCTCTCGGACAGAAGTCATTATTTAAAAGAAGAAGAAGACATGATTTATTTATTTATTTAAAAAGAACGGTCAATACCAATTACACTTGTTATTTTTTATGTATATATCTAAGTACTAGACACTAAGTATTACATAGCATTATATAATTTCTAACATCATAGTACCTAATAATAATCAGGCTTATCTCTCAGAATAGTTGTATATGTATCGTGTGTATGATGTATGACGTGTGTAAGCTTAGCGTCATTTGTCTGTCATCGGCATGAAAATGATGGTCCCTGGGTGCGTAGCCAAGATGCCAATCGCTCACGCGCAGTCGCTAACGAAACGCAACTGTCATTGTCACACTAATAAGGAAGAGTGGTAGAGAGTTAGCTACGATACGTAAGTAAGCGCATTGGCATCTTGGCTACGCACGCTGATAGTAAAAGGTACCTCGGCCCGGATAGCGACGTTCCTCTTAGCCTCGATTTCCGCCATGACCAGCGCCCACTTGTTCCGCAGCCGGTCGGAGTGGGTCCGCACGTACTCGCCCAACAGTGGGCTGGTGGCGTGACGCGCGTATACCAGGCTGTCGCCGCGGGAGATGAGGGCCGCTGCCTCCGGCGCTAGTGCTCCTAGCTGGTTCTTCAGGATCTAGACGAGAAGCGGACGTTTGTCAAAAGGCTATGCTGACAAATGATGTATGATTAATAGTAGATTGTATATCAAGGGCATAAAGCGCTCTCTTGAGTTTAGCTATTATTCAATTCAATTCAATTTTTTATTTGTTTTTCAAGTAACATAATTACATTATTGCTTAGAGAAAGGTAAAATAAAGCGTTGTACATTATTGTTTTGATAAGGCCAAGATTGTTTTAAAATTATCTCTATTCATAAAGTTGTGTCGTTGTTTAAAAAATATAGAGTGATATAATAAGGGTTATAAAAATTCAAAAGTTCCCGTACAAAACTAAACGTAGTTTAGATTTGTAATAATAGACTCAAGAATTTTAAGAAAATAGCGAAATCTCGAATGGCGGCAGAATATGGGAAATACGTCGGATACCAACTATGGAAGTTTAAGAAATCAACGGTGTTACTATATTGTATGAAAATCCATAAGACCATCGCTTACTGATGTTCTTATGGAATACCACAGAAAACGTTGTTCGCTGCCGGTCATCTAATTGACAGATAGAAGTGCTAGAGTACAAAAACTACTTAAGGATACCAAGCAAATATAAGACAACATTTCCATAGCAGAATGGACGTACTGACGTATTGAACAAGTGAAGGCCTACAGAGGGACAACGTACCTCAAGCCGCTTGCCCGGATCCTTCTCAGCATCGACAGCCCCAACAGTAACCATCATGACATCCATTCGTCTCGCAGCGGCTGTGGCTGCTGCCTCGTACTGCTCCAACTCCTCGTCGGGAGCCGCCCCCAGCGCCCCCAGCAGGCTGTCGGGGGCGCCGCCCTCCAGTGGGGACAGGGGCGGAGACCCGCGGGACCCGCCCGACACGGGGGACAGGGGCGGAGACTAGGGGCACACGGGGGGCATTCGTGTATTAGTTGGACACACACAAAATGGATCACTAGTATTCACTTACGTTATTAGGTTATTTGGATTCATACCTAATGTTCGCGCTAAACTAAACGGTTAGCAGCGATTACTCGGAACGAGTACCATGACGTCACGGACCAAGTGTCAAATTAACTCCTCATCATCGTTAGAGACAAAGAACTGTCTTTACATACCTACTATACCGAGTAACGGTGCTTGCGTGCAATACATTTATTTGTATTTTTTATAATTTTAATTAAAGTATTGTAAAGATTAACACACGACTTCTCATTGATGTCCCATGCTGGACACCTAATTTGGTTACTTTAGTGAGCTCTCACATTTATTTCTATATTATTCATCATCATATATAGTGGCCTAAGGTTCACTTTTTTTTAATCCAAATTTATTACTTTAGATAAATAGATTTGAAGATTCCTCAGTTAGTCATCTGAGAAATCGAAAAATTTATATACAGTATGTATCACAACAAAGAGCAAACCTTAAAACTGGTTGACGGGGAACTCGAGTACAATATAATGAATGAGTTGCATTTCACGTGCCTAAATACATGTTTTATGGCATAAAATTACTAAGAGAATTACTCGAGGACCTTCTTTTTGCAGTCGGTTAATGGTTTTTGTAACCTCCTATAGGGTTTGTTTACGTTTTTGATTTTTGAAAGTGCATGCGTATTGCGTACTGTTGATATGTAGCTAGGGGCAACTAATCAACATTGACGTTGTTATGTCAACGCACATGCGCTTTGAGTTCTATTTATAAGTAACCTAGGTAATTATATATTTACTAAAACGGGGCTTAATCGTGTATAGATTTTGAAAACAAACCTCCGACGTACACACCCCCGTCCGTCCGTGTCGTATCTATACACGATTAAGCCCCGTTTTAGTAAATATATAATGTGTGAAAATCGTGAAAGTTTAAATAAGTAACCTAGGTAATCTCATATTTATGATCTAAACATTAACGGGTTTTTTTTTGCCTTTCGATCTGATACATGCTGTATTATTGAAATCTAAACTCACGTAATATCTCATTCGTGAAACTGTCCTACAATACACCATAACATATTAGTTACAAAAAATACAGTTAAAACTTTCGATAAAAAGGTACTTATTAAAGGCACTTCCACACAGGTCACTTACCTCAGGTTCTGATCCTTGCAACCGCTCAGTATGTAACCGCAGACGATCACGGCTCAACGGAATATGCGAGCGACGCGGGCTAGGGCTCTTGCTGTCCCGTTCCCTCTTAGGCTGGGGCTCCATTTGCATCTCCTTCAGCGGCGTGGATGTGCACAAAGGTAGATCCTCCAGGGTTCGCACCGCCGACTGCAAGAACGGCTTGTTGAAATGCTGCCAACACTCACTTATGACAAGGCAATGTTAGATTTCATACTAGAAGATCCCAGGTCTTACTCGTATGTGGTGAACATCTTTACTAATAGCACAGCGTAAGGATGTATTCTATACAGTGGGTTAACTCCGCCGATTTCTGGGTCATCAAAGGGCGCGCGGGGAAGGAAGCGCCGCCGAATTTCGATGAAAATTCAGCGGTCTATTTTAAGGGGTGTAAAATGGAAATTAGTTTGCCAATCAGACTGTAACATCTTTCGCATAGTTTTTGACAACCCTGAGCCTCAGTACGACCACCGAGCCGCTGGCCGTGTATGAAGTTACCTCACTGTGTGGAATACATCCCTACCCTGTGCTAATACGGAGCCTACTGTAATTGCCAAGGAGTCTACTTCAAGCATAAAATCTAGCATTGAGGGTAGTAAGATAACTTGGGATAGGATATACATTTTACTTTAGTCTCCTTCATATACCTTTGGTCTTCTGCTATCCCAAATTAGATTACTGTTTTTTAAAGTACCTAACGTTCCCTATAATATCTACCTGAGGCATATCTTCGACTTCAGAGTAAATGACCTCTTCAACTTCGCTAGCTTTGGCCTCGACGCTTGGTTCAGAAGATTGATCTTGCGGGCTTAGCTCATTGTTAACTCGCTCCGACGATTCGATTGGGGATTTGTTCTCAATAGGTTCCTCATCTATGACCTGCTCAGAGGATCCTGGTTCCTTGGCATGTGCTTCCATACTCTCTTTCTCGATAGGAGTTTCGGGAACATGTGTGGCGAGTTCACCAGTGGCAGAAGGCTCAGGTAATGCCGCCTGTTCTCGAGGCACTTCGTCCAAAATAAGATACTCGTTGACTTCGTCTCTACGAAGGTTCAGTTGCGCCGCATGCTGCAAACTTAAGTCAAACATCAATGGAGATTGTACGCCATCCATGGGCGTCGGAGGAGGTGTATTAGTACCTTCCTGAGGCTCTGAAGATGGTATCACATCAGGGGCAGCCATGCTTATTTTGACCGCTTTCGGCTTCTCATCATCAGTGCTTCGGCGCTTCAGTATCCCTAAAGTAGGCTTCATACGCTGCTCTAAAGTTTTAACTTCGACGACGAAGGTCTTCGGTTCTGTGCCGAGATCTACAGACGGGCGCTTTTCGTATTCCACTGTATCATCTATAACGTCTACTACTTCAGCGCGTTGCGGGATGAATTGCAAAGCTTCCTCATCTGGCACTTCTGGTTCTACAGGGCTGATAGTGGCTTTGACCACATGAGTCGGATCTGGTTCGATCTCTTGCGGGTTCTCTTTATCTTGGGATATGCGGGTGAAGAGTTCGCTGTCGGCGAGGAGGTTGAAGGTGCTGCTGTCATGGCGAGGGGTGGAGGGGGGGGCACGCTGCTGGAACTCCCGGCGCGCGGGCGCGGGGCTGCGGACCGCAAGCGGGATGCGGGACCGCTTGGGCTCGCGTCGCTCCGGCTGCGGCGACGCTGCCGGCTCCAGACGGCGCTTGATGGTGTCCGAAACGCTCTCGTACCCTCGCGGCGCCTGCAACAGCCAGCCGCTAAGCACGCTGCCAACCCCCACGCCGTATATACACGTGACGTTATTTACAGTGTCCATAATCCACTCCGACGGTCACACTACGTGCTTCACGGGTGCTCCAAGCTCGAATTTACAATGCGCAACGAACACCGATGGAACCACTTACCTGCGGGGTTTAGGGGTCAGGGCGAAATGTACAATGGGTGATGTGAGCCGACCTTCACGGGTTATTTGCGGGATTAATCGCAGAAACTTCGCAAATAAACACATTAGGATCGGTTATGTGAATGCCTTATTTCCAACATCCATCGGTAAAAGTAGCTTTTCCTAAGCCTAAGATGGTTATCCACGAATGTCATAGGATAATGCTATAAGTTGATAAACTGACAAGTTGCACGGATAGCGCGACGGTGACAGCTGCCAAATGCAAAGACATTTGACAGAACTGTTTAAAATGATCAGAAATTGACAGAACATGCCGACAAACTGTCGTCTTATCAGTCTATCCGCTTGGCATTTTAGGCCCGCAGGTTTATATTAAAATCGATGGATATCGGAAACCGGACAGCATAAAGCATTCCCCAGGAAAAAGCCACAAAACACTTACCGCGACGTCGGCCAGCAACTTCTCCAGCTGCTTGACGAGCGCTGGATCGTTCGTCGCGCGAATATCACTGGCGCGCGCGCGTAGTTCACCATCCAACGCGCGGAGCTTAGCATCAGTTAATGTCGCCTGGCTGGTTAGCTCTCGCGCGACATCATCCAGGAATTTCTGTGGAGAGCTTTCTTTAGTGACTCCATGTTTCTTAAGGCGCTCCCATCGTGCATTGATCTCTTCGACTTGTTCGCGTAGCTCTGCGAGGCTGGCGGGGTCGCAGCTTTTTGCGTACTCTTGATGGTTGGCGTTGAGTTTGTCCTTGACGGCTTCCATGCGGGACATTTCGAGTTCTAGGGTCTGACGGCCGATGCCGGAGCCTAGACCGTCTAGCCAAGTTCCTAGAGCGCTCAAATCGTTGTGTATCTCTCTGGCTGTTAGCAAAGCATTCTCCAGTCTTGTCTTGGACTCCGTGACCTGGGCTCCGAGACGGTTGTATAGTTCTTTGAGCGCGTCGATCTTGGGCGATAGTTCGCGTCCGTCCTCTTCTTCGGCCATCTTGCGGCCGGTCTTGATCACAGACTCCACCTCCGACTTGATCTCGCTCAGGGTGCGGTAGAATTTCTGGTGGAAAGATTTAACATCGTGTTATTAATTGTAACTGGAAACTAAAACACAAACAAAATTATAAAGTAGATCAGGCGATTCCCTCCCCGCACATAGGTACTCTTCTTGACGACAATTCGCTGCGGATTGCCGTTGCTTTTCGGCTGGGCTGTGTCGTTTGCGAACCCCATGCATGTATATGCGGCTCAGTGGTGGAAAGTAATGGTTATCATGCCCTAAGTTGTCGTCGATGTGCGGGGAGGTTTCCACGGCACCACGCCCTCAACGATATATTGCGAAGGGCGCTGGTAGCTGCGAATGTCCCGTCTGTGCTGGAGCCACCGGGCCTTAACCGGTCTGACGGCAAGAGGCCAGATGGGTTAACGTTAATCCCGTGGGAGAGGGGCCGGTGTCTACTGTGGGATGCCACGTGCGTCAGCACGTTCGCGGCATCGCACCTTGGCCGTACTATGAGGTCTGCGGGAGCGGCGGCTGAGTTGGCTGCGACACGGAAGCGGGAGAAGTACGCGGTCCTGGCAAACTACCTGTTTGTCCCTCTTGCGGTGGAGACCGCTGGGTGTTGGTGTGCCGAAGCCCTAGCATTAATTAAGGAGGTGGGAAAGCGCCTGAGGGAGAGTGGTCACGATCCTCGCTCCGGGTCTTTCCTGTTGCAGAGGTTGTCCGTTGCGGTTCAACGTGAAAACGCGGCGAGCGTAATGGGCACCTTTGCGTCCGGAGGGGCGCGGAGTGGGTTTCATAATTAATGTGTATGTGTTTTTAGTTAAGGACTTTTTGTAAATCGTAAAGTAGATTGTATTACAAGAGATCAAAATGATATCCGGCGTACATTGAATTCCGAATGAAGCGATGGATTCTACAATAAAATGTAGTGAGGGATTTTAAAGTAGAATCCTGAGCATAATGAGGGATTCAAGCGTACTAAGTGGAAATAAACAAAGCCGAAAACAGCATCATATTCATACTGAAACGTGACGCAATGGAAGGGAATTTTGTGGCATTTTTTTTATAATCAGGTCGTGATTCTGATTCGAATACTCCCAAGCAAGTCCAGATCTAGAAGAATTAGGTTTTCGGGTTTTATTTTGAAAAACGCTCTTTTCCTCTTTTTAAGAAAAAATAAACCAGACCGAAATCAGTAAGTGAATCCTGATCAGTGTACTTTAATCTAGATCTACATACACGATAACCAGGGCCCGTTTTCATGTCGGTTTCGTCATAATGACGTATATAAACACACAGGATGTGTTAATGCGAAATGAGTTAATGACAGATATAGTATCAACGTTCGATTCTAACGTAATAGTTTTGACACCATTCAATGACAGCATTATTATTTCAAACGTTAAACCTAAAACATGATGTATGAAGCTTGACGTCATTTGTCTGTCATCGGCATGAAAATTACGGGCCCTGACGATAACACTTACAAGCCATTTGAACATGGTCATCGCGAACACCAGGGTCAGGTAAAGCACGTCCCAAACCATTACCGCCGTGTTTTTGGACAGAGCTAGTAAAACCTACAGTAGCACAACTTAAAATCGCTGTCAATGGAACTGCCTAACGATGTAAACAAAAGGCGTCACATGTTTTGTCACTGTTTCTCCTTGTATTTTCACACTACGTTAGCAAACACCACTGAAACCATTCACTACTGAAACGGTCGTATTATCGTAACATACAAAACATAAGATAAATAAGTTAAAGGAAATTTCATTAAAAACTTAAAACTTAGGTTATTACAGTCAAGTGCAAAAATACGTATCGACAAAATCGTCTTATAAATATGGTACTACGCTCTTATCACAATGTAACAAAATGCTATGGGACATATTTTTGAGTAAGATGTGTCCACCCATATTTTTACACTTGACTGTACGATCAATATGGCGGTTGGTTTATATTGTTTGGAAGTTCCATTTTGACGGCGATTTTAAGTCACTATATGTTTGACTGTGACTTTCGCATGTCACTATATTTTTTAGTAATTGGATTATTTAATGTTGGTATTGATTTGATTTCTTTTTATTTTGTAATCTAATGTAATTTTGTTTTAATTTAACGTAATACGATCTAATCTACTTTAATATGAATTGTGTGAGCTGTTTATTTATGAATTATGAGCCTTGAAGCTAAAAATAAACGATTTTTTCAAGTGTAACAAACACACTGGTGATCAGTGTCGTGGTCTGATAAGAAAAAACAGGAAAAATATTTTGCCGCGACAAAATGTTTTTTGTATGGAGCAAATAGTCCCAATTGGCCACCATTCCATACAAAAAATATGCGTCATTTTTTTCCTAGTCAGTTCAAGATTACGCATTTGTTATATCCTGTAGAAAAATTCTCCGAGGGCCAATTTAAACTCGATAGCTAAGCAAAAGATCAGTGTCCCAAAATGTCACAACTTCGAATCTTACACAACACAGTGACTTTTGTTTTTCTTTTAATTATAAAATCGCATGACACTTTATTATTTTCAAAATACACACACACACACTCCTTATAGATAATAATACTATGCATATGAATGTATATGTATACATATGTTTTAATGTACTCCACATATTTTATTAAAATTTAAAATGTCTGTTACAAGAGACCCCGTTTTCGACAAGCAAGTAAGCGTTGCAGTAAATGCACTGCAACTTTGCTGAGGCGGGATCCTGTTTAACATCAAAATGTAATTCTTAATATATTATTTGCTACTAAGCCAGGTAGTTTTAAGGTATATTTTAAGTTTGTAACATTATTTATATTTTGTACATTTTGCTTTTTTTGGTGTTGAATAAAACTTTTATATGTCTATGTCTATGTCTACTTGCACCGTGTGAATAGGGCTTAAGGTTTGAACTACACCGCGAGCGACAACCGTATTAGGCCGGCAAGTGACCGCGTGTGAGCGACCGGTAGTGGAGGCTGCGCGTGTCGGCTTAGCCGAGATTATCGGACTGATGAGACATAGAGGTAAAAATCTTGGATAGGGCAACCTTGCAACCGAAATGGTAGCACTTCACAGTAACTTCCTCCCGCGGACGCTTTGACTATGGAATGAGCTCCCTGACGAGGCTTTCGTGAAGGACTACAGTATGGGGTCATAGATATAGGATAAAAGAATCTCGCAAAAAGAAGAAAGAAAAGTTCGCTAATGTCATTCTGACCAAAATTTTTTGACGTATTTCTATAAGCGCATGTGACACCCATGGAGTTGCAAGCGTCCATAGGTTACGGTGAACGCTTTGTACCGAATGCCGAATCGGTTCGATTTGGCTCTAAAGCTTTAGCTAGAGCTAATAAAATAGTGAGACTAACATATTTAACTTTAAAGACATTAATTATTTAAGCATTAAACAAAAACTTCAAAAAAATAACGGCACTGTAACCTAGTTGGTAGTGACCCTGCCTACTATACAGCGGGTGCCGGGTTTCAATCCTGGTCAGGGCATTTATTTGTGTGTTTATCACGAATGTTCCTGAGCTATGGATGTTTTCTATGTATTTAAGTACCCATTTATATGTATATATCGTCGTCTAGTACCCGCAACACAAGCCTTATTGAGCTTACCGCAGGACTAGGTCGACTTTGTGTACGATTGTCCCACAATATTTATTTATTTATTTATTCCGGTGCCTTCTTGAAACTAAAAAGCGTAACTAGAAAAAGTGCATTTACTTAAAAATAAACATATCATAAATATTTAGGTAGGCAAGTTAATAATCAATCTAGTATAATACCTTCTATTTCACTACGTATATTTTATCTACGCAAAAGAAGAAATATTGAAAATGCAAATTACCGATGCCTCCTCTGTATAGTTTTATAGATCCGTCAGAGAATCCTTTCAAAGTCGCGATGAGTGCAGGCCGCACGCAAGCGACATCGGCAACCGTCAACCACAACATTGCATTGCATATTTTACAGTTCTATATACTTATAAAACCGGCCATGTCCAAGTCAAACTCTCTGTGAAGATTACCAAAAGGACCCCACGTATACATTTACGTTTTTATAATTTATTCTTAAAACGTCTTGACCAGTTATAATTATGTGTAGAGAGTACCTTTTTGTACCATTCGGGGTCGAAACTCTTGGTCCATGGGGTCCCAGCGCACGCAAATTTTTCGTAGAAATCGCGAAACGTCTGGTTGATGTTACTGGTGACCGAAGAGCTGGTGGCTTCCTCGCACAACGTATCAGCATTGCGATACAACGAGGAAATGCCGCCAGCATCCTAGGTACAATGCCTCAAGGACCTACTTTAGATTTAAGGTAGGTAGAGGTAGGTAGTTAGGTAAGTTACACTTACTGTATATATTTCGAGAATAAATGATTTTATTACTTTAAAAAAAAAATATATATATATGTGTTACTTAGAAAATCTACTTAAAAGCTTGTATAATTAACCATTGTTAATGGCGTGAAAGACACCTATTTCATATCGAATTTGGGGCTCGAAAGTAGTGAGAGCACCGATAGTGAGATAGTCGCTTTCACTAAAATTTAACACTCTACTTTTCATGTCGAATGCGAGAAAAGTAAAATACAGGTGTTTTTGTAACATACCGCTCAATATAACCTTTAACACGAGAGGATTGAAGGAACTTTTATTTATAAAAATTGATTTAATGTCATCATCATAAACTATGCATCCATTTTAAATTTTGTTTTTATTTCTATCAGTAAAACTTTTAAAAAAGCATTTGGTAACTAAAACGTCCTAGGGCAGAACCTATCATTTTCTACCCACTCCATAGGTTAACAATGACCTACTTTCAACATGAGATATGAAATAGTAGATTGTATATCAAGGACACTTTTCGAACAAGAGAAGTGAAAACGTATTTCCGCCTTTTAAGTCGGGGCTAGGCGACATAAAATAGTTTTTCATGCACTAGGGCATAAAGTAACATCGCAGGTGGCGCACGCGAGCATGGATGTTACATTTTAAACGATTTAAAGTGAATTAAAACCTAATATGTTCCTTACAATCGCAGTGAAAAACAGAGTGTACCTCAGGCATAAATACCCATTTTATCCTCGACTACTATGAATAGCCTCGTCTAAGATGGGTTACTTTATATCCTTGATATATAATCTATTTTATACGTAGTGCTCAAAACATTCAGAGCTATTTCCATATGAATAGCGTAGCAACGGACATGACATTGACATCTGCATTGTATTTTGTGCACTGTGATGTAAACTACTGTGACGTATAGGTATAAATAGATGATTGAGCGGAAGCGGGCGCGCCACAATGCGCGACCTGCGCAATAATATGTAAACTCCAATGTTTACATATTTACATAAACGGCACGTCACACAGCTGACAGAATTAAATAAATAAATAATAAATATAATAGGACATTCTTACACCAATTGACTAAGTCCCGCAGTAAGCTCAAGAAGGCTTGTGTTACGGGTACTTAGACAACGATATATATAACATAATATACAAATACATAGAAAATATCCATGACTCAGGAACAAATATCTGTCATCACACAAATAAATGCCCATACCGGGATTCGAACCCAGGACCATCGGCTTAGCAGGCAGGGTCATTACCAACTACGCCAACCGGTCGTCGAAATACTTCAGAGGTTTAAACAAAATCACAATCTACCGCCATACGGGGCTTGAGCATTTGCTTTAACTTCGTCATGTGGCTTGATATAATTAAGGAAACAGAATGGCATAGTTAGTTGTATTTCATTTATTAATTTTTATTTTTTTAAATTTCTCATACAAAATAATTACATGTTACATTAACCGCTAATGTAAAACGGGCATTAGAATTGACTTTACTAAGTAACAACTATGACATAGCAATGACACGTCGAATACTTATACTCCGTTTACACACATGCAAATCACATGTGAGTTAAATTTAATTAGTAGTTATTTTCTAAATGGAGCTAATTAGAATACCGGTATCTTTGAGAAATTAACTTAATTTAAGCTAAAGAATGCACCCTTGAATTTAAAGCAATTGCTCAATTCCCGAGATTAAGGGTCTTGACAGACAGACGGACAGACGGACGGAAGGACGGACGGACAACAAATTGATCCTATAAGGGTTCCGTTTTTTTTCCTTTTGAGGCACTGAACCCTAAAAACGTATTAACTTAAACGACGATTGTCTCAAAATATCTAAGTTCTATACTAACCGTGACAGAACCTCCAGCTGTTCCAATGACGCTGAATTTCATTCAAAATTTCTGAACTTTCTCCAAATTAAAATGAGAACACTATTTTAGAATTATTCCTTCACACATACCCCATAGCTCACTTCTATATCTTTCTAATAACTGGACAAGAAATGTCTCGCAAGTGAAAGACGCAAGGACCGTGCATTCTAACATTACACATACCGATTCCGATTAGGACATGCTTCGCGGTTGAATGGTTTTGTTCTACTATTTCCTTATGATTGCGTCTTGCGCGTCTCATAAAACTACGGAATTGATACTAATATCAAAAATCAATGATAAATTTTATTTGTGTACATACTTTCCCATATTAGAATCGATGTATTAGATTTCAAAGCACTTTTTGGCATGTTATTTATTGCAATTAAGTTTACTAATATTTTTTTATAAATGATGCGGTATGCCTTGGCCGCCATGTTGGTTGCCACACCTAAACAACATTTATTAAATATTTTGACGTTGTTTGTTCATTATTTTACTTAAATTGTTCAGTAGTAATGTTTTGATAATATTAAATAAAACTATAAGTACTATACACAGCATATCATAACACATGAAATATTCTTTCTTTACGCATTTCATAAAAATACTAAAATACCATAGATCGCCTTTATTTCTCAATGGCAACTTGGACAAAGGGACGGGGGTCTCACTGTCAAATGACAGTTAACCTTAGTAAATTCTTAATAGAGTGCATTTTAGTTATTAGAGTGAATTAACTATTTCTTGTAGTATAAATGCAGCAGAGTTTGTTAGAAGAAACATTGTAATAATTATGTTTTTCTGACATGCTTGGTAGATGACTCATCATGGAAAAGAAATGTGACTACTGCAGAGGCCATGAAGTAAGAGATTGCAGGACGAGTTTGTGGTAGGATTAAACAAGTCCTGCAATATCTCTTCCGGCCGAGGCTTGTATAGTGCTTTTCTCAAAACATTGTGAGGAAATATTAAATTAAAAAAAACTACTAGGTAAATAGGTTAATAAGGAAAAAAATGTTTAATTTGCCACCTTATTATTTTTTAAATATGCAATTTGAATTAGCTTTTCGAGCACCATGTTTAACCGCACATACATAGAACCATAGAATTTGTTTTATTTAATGTCGCAAGTATCTAGTGGCCGTTGGCTGTATGTAATTTTTCCTTTGTCAGTTCAGTGTTAGTACGCAAATTAAAAAAGTTAGAGCAGCGGACAATAATGTTTCGTTCATACTTACGCCATACATTACTTCACGGCCAAGAAGTAAATGGGGGGAGCCGTAAACAAGAAACTTCATGTCTTCATTTCGTGACATAAATGCATACATATACGATCATGTTTGAGAAAAACATATTTGGTGAATTTAAAAGCCATAAAACCGTTATTTAAAGTGACCTAGGGTCTCCTGGGTCACTTTTAGGCATGGCAACTAGTGGCAAGAAATAGTAACTGTTTCTCTTAGCCTTGATCACTTACCAGGCAGCGTCGCAGCACAGCGCGCACAGCGTCGGGCTGCGCCGGCGTGCACATAGCCCGCGCCAGCCTGGCTCCCAAGCTGGTGTATAGTACAGCACTCACCAGGCAGCGTCGCAGCACAGCGCGCACAGCGTCGGGCTGCGCCGGCGTGCACATAGCCCGCGCCAGCCTGGCTCCCAAGCTGGTGTATAGTACAGCACTCACCAGGCAGCGTCGCAGCACAGCGCGCACAGCGTCGGGCTGCGCCGGCGTGCACATAGCCCGCGCCAGCCTGGCTCCCAAGCTGGTGTATAGTACAGCACTCACCAGGCAGCGTCGCAGCACAGCGCGCACAGCGTCGGGCTGCGCCGGCGTGCACATAGCCCGCGCCAGCCTGGCTCCCAAGCTGGTGTATAGTACAGCACTCACCAGGCAGCGTCGCAGCACAGCGCGCACAGCGTCGGGCTGCGCCGGCGTGCACATAGCCCGCGCCAGCCTGGCTCCCAAGCTGGTGTATAGTACAGCACTCACCAGGCAGCGTCGCAGCACAGCGCGCACAGCGTCGGGCTGCGCCGGCGTGCACATAGCCCGCGCCAGCCTGGCTCCCAAGCTGGTGTATAGTACAGCACTCACCAGGCAGCGTCGCAGCACAGCGCGCACAGCGTCGGGCTGCGCCGGCGTGCACATAGCCCGCGCCAGCCTGGCTCCCAAGCTGGTGTATAGTACAGCACTCACCAGGCAGCGTCGCAGCACAGCGCGCACAGCGTCGGGCTGCGCCGGCGTGCACATAGCCCGCGCCAGCCTGGCTCCCAAGCTGGTGTATAGTACAGCACTCACCAGGCAGCGTCGCAGCACAGCGCGCACAGCGTCGGGCTGCGCCGGCGTGCACATAGCCCGCGCCAGCCTGGCTCCCAAGCTGGTGTATAGTACAGCACTCACCAGGCAGCGTCGCAGCACAGCGCGCACAGCGTCGGGCTGCGCCGGCGTGCACATAGCCCGCGCCAGCCTGGCTCCCAAGCTGGTGTATAGTACAGCACTCACCAGGCAGCGTCGCAGCACAGCGCGCACAGCGTCGGGCTGCGCCGGCGTGCACATAGCCCGCGCCAGCCTGGCTCCCAAGCTGGTGTATAGTACAGCACTCACCAGGCAGCGTCGCAGCACAGCGCGCACAGCGTCGGGCTGCGCCGGCGTGCACATAGCCCGCGCCAGCCTGGCTCCCAAGCTGGTGTATAGTACAGCACTCACCAGGCAGCGTCGCAGCACAGCGCGCACAGCGTCGGGCTGCGCCGGCGTGCACATAGCCCGCGCCAGCCTGGCTCCCAAGCTGGTGTATAGTACAGCACTCACCAGGCAGCGTCGCAGCACAGCGCGCACAGCGTCGGGCTGCGCCGGCGTGCACATAGCCCGCGCCAGCCTGGCTCCCAAGCTGGTGTATAGTACAGCACTCACCAGGCAGCGTCGCAGCACAGCGCGCACAGCGTCGGGCTGCGCCGGCGTGCACATAGCCCGCGCCAGCCTGGCTCCCAAGCTGGTGTATAGTACAGCACTCACCAGGCAGCGTCGCAGCACAGCGCGCACAGCGTCGGGCTGCGCCGGCGTGCACATAGCCCGCGCCAGCCTGGCTCCCAAGCTGGTGTATAGTACAGCACTCACCAGGCAGCGTCGCAGCACAGCGCGCACAGCGTCGGGCTGCGCCGGCGTGCACATAGCCCGCGCCAGCCTGGCTCCCAAGCTGGTGTATAGTACAGCACTCACCAGGCAGCGTCGCAGCACAGCGCGCACAGCGTCGGGCTGCGCCGGCGTGCACATAGCCCGCGCCAGCCTGGCTCCCAAGCTGGTGTATAGTACAGCACTCACCAGGCAGCGTCGCAGCACAGCGCGCACAGCGTCGGGCTGCGCCGGCGTGCACATAGCCCGCGCCAGCCTGGCTCCCAAGCTGGTGTATAGTACAGCACTCACCAGGCAGCGTCGCAGCACAGCGCGCACAGCGTCGGGCTGCGCCGAGCCGAGCGCCAGCTCGCGGTCGGCGCCGGCGTGCACGGCGCGCAGCGTGCGCATAGCCCGCGCCAGCCTGGCTTCCAAGCTGGAGTCTTCATCACCGACTTCTGGGGGTCCCAGGGTCGAGAGCCGTTCCACGCACTCCTCGAACTGACGCTGCAAAGATTTGCAATTAGGTAAAGCTACTACTACGAGAAAAGTAGATCAATGCTCTAGAAAATAAGAGTATTGCAATTTGGTAAAATCAAATTACTACCACGAGAAAAGTAGACCAATTTTCTGACGCTGCAAACTATTGCAATTAGGTAAAATCAAGTTGACACTACGAGAAAAGTAGACCAATTTTCTGACGCTGCAAAGTATTGCAATTGATAAAATCAAGTTGATACTACGAGAAAAGTATATAGTGTACGGCGTTCAGGGGTTATAATGATAACACAAGAGTCGAGTGAATACTGAATACTGAATATATTGGTAGAAAAGCGCTGGTCTTATATACTAAAGTTTTAACAGGCTTAATCGAGTGGAAGTTATAGCAATGGTCATAAAACCATTGTATAGTAAATTACAATAAGTCAAGGTTTATGGCATCGTTAACTTAATGTTCTGTAAAGTAGTAAAATACATATGTGGGAGATCAGCTGCATCAAGTATCAGCTGATCAGCTGTGTATGGACTGTGACCACACTACAGCTTTCCCGTTTTTTTTTGAGACAAAAAATATACATTTATTATTATTTTTTGGCTTAAGTGAACTTATATCTATGGTATACATATTTGTTCTTAAAATTCTATTTGGAATATAATAAAAATCTTAATGCTATCTGGATATACAATTCGCTTACATTCTAACATTACATGTCCCTTATATGGTTATGAAATACATTGTTGCGTTAACATCTGTTTACTTTTATTGAAACATTTGAAACTGTTAATATGATATTTGTTTGTTAGGCATTATTGATTAATTTTCTGTGTCATGGAGATAGTGGTTCCTTATATGGATGGTGGTATGCGATGGGATGGGTTTGTTTAGGTTTCTTGTTACTTTATGATGTTTGATGTTTTGTTGATGCATAGTAGGGTTTTGTTCTATTTTTATGCACAATGTATTCTTTACCTAAAACTAATATTTTTACGTTTGTACCCTGATCTTCAATAACCGTATATGGTCCCTTATACACTGGGTCCATTTTATCTCGGTCTTCCTTTTTGACTAATACTAAATCTCCTATTCTATATGTTATTGGATTCGTATTTAAATCATAACTTAGTTTTCTAAATAATTTTGTCTTAATTAAATTATTTCTAGCCTCTTCTTGAGATTTCTGTAATCTATACTTAAATTCTATTGGATATGAATCAAAATTATACATTGGATCTACTTGATTTACAATGTTACTTGGTATACGACATAATTTACCGAATACTAATTCATACGGTGTATATTTAGTTGCTGAATGCACTGTCGTATTATAGGAAAAACACCAATATTGTAACCAATCTGACCACTGGTGAGCCTGGTTGTCTGTTTGTATTCTTAAAAATGCTCCTAAAGCTTTATGTGAATTTTCCAAGGAACCAAGGCTTTCGTGGTGGTACGCGGTTGATTGCAATTGTTTTATACCTAAAATGTTACAAATGTCGCGCATAGTTGATGAAATGAATTCACTTCCCCTATCTGTTCCTATTTCTTTGGGGATACCGTATCGTAATATAAAATTATCAACCAAAGCTCTCGCGACTGTGTCTGTCTCCTTATTTGGAAGTGGATATGCCTCTACATACTTTGTGAGCTCGCACTGTAACGTAAGTATATAGCAATATCCATTTGTATCTTTAGTTAGGGGTCCGCATAAGTCTAGGTATACTTTATCGAATGACGATGTTGCCGTGCTAGTAATACATAGTGGTTGTTTAAAATGTTTATGGAATTTTTGTTTTTGACATTTATCACATTTTTTTACGAATTTCTTAATGTCGTTATCCATTCCGGGCCAGTAGTAGTACCGGTTTACGTTATTGGTCATTCTTCGAATTCCTGCGTGACCGCTAGTGGGTAATAAATGAAAGTCGTTTAATATGACACGTTGGTCATCTTTGTTTGTTATCTTTGTGACACCTTTAATAATACATAATCGGGGTCCGGACCCGGTATTGTGTGTATGCATGTATTGAGCTAGCTCCTGTATGATAAATGCGGTGTCATCATTATATAGTATGCATACCTCTTTTATTTGTTGTGCCTTGCAAAATGCACCTAATTCTCTCGCGAAGAAAGCTCGTTTCGTACGCGATGGAGTAATAGGCTTGACACACAGTGTCGCCAAGGATGGCGAGTATATGATTTCATTATTTTTACTCATGACGCGATCTGATTGTTTTAATATTTTGTAGTAGTCGCGTTTATCGAAACTTAATTCCGGTAAATCCTGTGGTTTTTTGAGGAGTTCTACTATGTCTGGTTGCGCAGGCCAGTCACCGTTGGAATCCTTGTCTTGTAAATTATTATTGTTTTCTTGCACTTCCATGCGTTTCCTCTGTGCTCTAGTCATTACTGATATCACTTGCTTTGTCATGTTCTTTAATTCTTCACTGGATATTTCAATCCTAGATAACGCGTCTGCAGCTACGTTATCTTTTCCTTTCAAATTTTCTACAGTAAAATCGTATTCTTCTAGGCACAATCGGAACTTGATGAGTCGACTCGAGGGATTGTTCATTTTGAACAAATAAATGAGTGGGCGGTGATCGGTGATAATTTTAAATTTTCGTCCATATAAGTATGGTCTAAAATGTTTCACTGCATATACTATTGCTAGTAGTTCTTTTTCTGTCGTGGGATAGTTTTTCTCTGCTTTGTTTAGAGGTCTGCTTGCATATGCTACTGGCAATCCATTTTTATTTGATAAGACACATCCTAAAGCTATGCCCGATGCGTCTGTGTGTATCGTGAACGTGTTGTCATTTGAGAAATCTGGATATTGTAGTAATGGTGGGGTACTGATTGCTTTTTTTAATTTTTTAAATGCGTCGTCGCATTGTTCTGTCCAATTAAATTCTACATTTTTCTTTAATAAATTGTTTAGTGGTTGTGTTATTTCGGAGAATTCCCTAATAAATCTCCTATAGTAATTTACAAAAGCTACAAAACGTCTGACCTCGTCTGAGTTTTTTGGTACTGGATAGTTTTGAACTATTGAAATCTTTTTTGGATCGGGTTTTATCCCTTCAGAGGTTACTACATGTCCTAGATACAAAATTTCTTTTTGCAAAAAATTACATTTTAGGGGGTTTAGTTTAAAATTTACTTGTCTTAATCTCTCAAACATATCTGTTAAGTTTTTATTATGTTGTTGCAAGTTTCGACCCATGACAATGATGTCATCTAAATAAACTATACATTGCACGTTGTTTAGGCCTGACATGGCTATGGTCATTGCTCTGCTAAAAGCATTTGGTGAATTTTTTAATCCCATAGGGAGGCGTTTCATCTGATAGTGTTTATCTGCTATAAACGCAGTATATTTCCTGCTCTCGGGATCAAGTTTTATTTGATAATAACCCTGATTTAAATCTAAAGTGCTAAAATACATAGCACCGGTTAAAGAATCTAAGATTTCCGTGATGTTGGGTAAAGGAAATTTATCGTTTTCTATTACCTCATTTACTTTCCTGTAATCTATTACCAATCTCCATTTTTTATCTCCATTTGAGTCTGGTTTCTTGGGAACGAGTAGTAACGGACTTGCCCATTCGGACTGCGACTCTTCTATGATGTCATTTTCCAACATTTGTTTTATTTGTCTATTTATTTCTGATTTTTGTGACTGAGGTAATCGGTAGGGTTTAGTATATACGGGTGATACGTTGGGTTTTAAATGTATTTTTTGTTCATATAGGTTTGTAGTATTTAACACGTCACCCGGCAGTTGAAAAATGTCGGCGTACTTTGCGCAAATGCTGGCAATGGAGTTGCTTTCCTCATTGTTTAGGTTGTTGACTTTTAAAAGAGAATAAAGTAATTTTACTCGGGCTGCGTTATTTTTACTTTTCTCATATGTGAAACAATTATAATCACGCAATGGTTTTATTTCTGGTGTAATATTATTTAAAGTGACATCTTCTTCACGTGTGTTTAATATTTTAACAGTTATCTTTCCGTTCTTGCTATGCGTTAAGGTATTGGCTAAAAAAATTCCTTCCCCAATTTCGCTTGATAATACGACGTAATCCCCTGTGTAATTTGTGGGTAATCTTATAATAGATTCACTTCTTGCGGGTAATTGTATTTGATTTGAACTAATGGTTCTGTTATTGTCATTTTGTAATGTCAATGGTATTGTAATTAATTCGTTGTTATTGTTTAAAGTGATTTCTCCTTTTTCGTAATTTATTACACATTTGTATTTTATCAGAAAATCTTGTCCAATTATTCCGTCGATCTGTAATGGTAATTTTTGAAATACATGGAATTCATGCTCAAATGATTGGTGTTCACTCTGCAAGTGTAGAGTAATTGTATTGTATGACGTTATTTTCCCTCCGACTCCGTTGATATGAGTCATCTTTGGTATCATATGTCCGCGAGATATTAGTGCCGCTTCATTCGTTATTGCGCTTAGACTCGCGCCTGTGTCAATAAGCCATTTGTGCGTTGTACCTTTTATCGCAAATTGAACTGAATTCATATGGCTATAAGTTAGGATATAGTTGTTATTCACGAAAAAATTTTAACAGCTGAGGCGAGTTCTTTTCATCTGGTGTATTTTGTATCGCCGTATTAACTTGATGTCGTCCGCTAGGTATATTTTGACGTGGACGTTGGTAATTTGTATATGTACGCGTATTATAGTTTTTCGCGGTTCGTATAGGTCGAGTGTTTCTCATCGGGGTGTGCACCCTTGGTGGCTTATTTGACGTATTACCGTTAGTAGGGCGTGTTCGCTGTGGGTATTTACCTACTGGTTTATTATTGTAATTCGACCGGTATTGTCTGTGGTTATTATATCCTTTGTTCCGGAAGTACAAAACTTGCTCCGGAGCGGGCGTAGATGATATGGACACCTCTTGGTCCTTTGCACCTTGTATGGCATCTTTTAGCGAGGTGTATCCTCGTGAAGCTATAATTGTACTTAGTTTGTCATTTCGCAGGCCTTCCGCGAATTTATTTATTGCCATTTTCTCATTCAACGATTGTAAGACCGTATATGCCTCTGGTTTCCCATTGGCTTGTGTCACTGTGAGGTTTACAAATAAATCCTCTAACTCTTGTCCGTATCGCTCGATTGACCTATTCCCCTGTTTTGCCGTAAATAGCTTGGTTTGTATTGCAGTTGCTGATTTTATCGGTAAAAGACGGAGTTTCATTTCACCAACTAACTCGCTTACACTGGTATGTTTGTCTGATATTCTAAGTTTAGCACTTTGTGTTAATCGAGTCTTAATAATGAAATTCACTAATAATTGTGAATCTGAGTCTTTTATCATCGTAGAGTACAACTCTATGGCGTCTATAAGTTGTCTAGTGACGGCCTCTGTACCGTCCATAGCTGGTAGCAATGCTACTGCTGTTTTCAGGTTGAAGCTGTCATTCGACGTCATTGTTACCTGATCTTTGTTGTCTTGCTCGTATTGAGTTATAATTTTACTGTAAATTTCTTCTATTTTTAGGAAATATGACTGGATTAACTCACTGTCCTGTATAGAAATTTCTGATTTTTCTATTTTAGAACTATGTAGCTGTATATATTCTTTGTACTGATTATACAATAGTTTTACTTGCTGGAGTTTACCTTGACCATTAGCCTCGTTTCGGCGTTTTGGTCCTAATTTTCTAATATCTTCTTGTAGTGATTTTAATTGGTCATATATCTGTTGAATATTGGTCATAATATTTTATGAATTTAGATGGTACGGAAATTTTTACATTGCTTACAAAAATAATTGAAATCAGTTCAACACAGTTATGCTTAAATTGTACCTCTTAACATCATATGGTGGTTGTTGGACACTGGGGGTGGTAGTAGCGACGGCTCTGGTGCTGGTGACACGCTGTAGGTGCTGGGTAGTGGCGGTGGGTTGCTGAGGCTCTTCCTAGACGCTCTGCTCTGCCTTGTTGGTATTGCGCATTATCGTGGCTACTGCTTGTCGCTCAATTTTCCTTGTTAGACACTTATGTATCTTCTTCCATATGGTGTATGCAAAAATGATGCATACAATTACTAACACAGCTGTTGTTATATATGTTGCAACTGTGCTGCTGTCTGCCTGTTTAGCGCTGGCGTTATTGGCTGCACCGTTTTGTGCAATAATCACCTCTTCTTTCTTGTCGTTTTTGGTGCACTGGCTTCCCATTTGACGGGTTTGCGTTCGCTGGTGCTGCGGGGCTGGCTGGCTGGCTGGCTGGCTGGCTGGCTGGCTGGCTGGGCGGCGTCTAAGCTGGGGCTGTCTCGAGCAGCCCGACTGGCAGGGTCGCCATATAGTGTACGGCGTTCAGGGGTTATAATGATAACACAAGAGTCGAGTGAATACTGAATACTGAATATATTGGTAGAAAAGCGCTGGTCTTATATACTAAAGTTTTAACAGGCTTAATCGAGTGGAAGTTATAGCAATGGTCATAAAACCATTGTATAGTAAATTACAATAAGTCAAGGTTTATGGCATCGTTAACTTAATGTTCTGTAAAGTAGTAAAATACATATGTGGGAGATCAGCTGCATCAAGTATCAGCTGATCAGCTGTGTATGGACTGTGACCACACTACAAGTAGACCAATTTTCTGACGCTGCAAAGTATTGCAATTAGGTAAAATCAAGTTACTACTAGGAGAAAATTAGACCAATGCTCTAGAAAATATGAGTATTGCAATTTGGTAAAATCAAATTACTACCACGAGAAAAGTAGACCAATTTTCTGACGCTGCAAACTATTGCAATTAGGTAAAATCAAGTTGACACTACGAGAAAAGTAGACCAATTTTCTGACGCTGCAAAGTATTGCAATTAGGTAAAATCAAGTTACTACTAGGAGAAAATTAGACCAATGCTCTAGAAAATATGAGTATTGCAATTTGGTAAAATCAAATTACTACCACGAGAACAGTAGACCAATTTTCTAACGCTTCAAAGTATTGCAATTAGGTAAAATCAAGTTGATACTACGAGAAAAGTAGACCAATTTTCTGACGCTGCAAAGTATTGCAATTAGGTAAAATCAAGTTACTACTAGGAGAAAATTAGACCAATGCTCTAGAAAATATGAGTATTGCAATTTGGTAAAATCAAATTACTACCACGAGAAAAGTAGACCAATTTTCTGACGCTGCAAAGTATTGCAATTAGGTAAAATCAAGTTGATACTACGAGAAAAGTAGACCAATTTTCTGACGCTGCAAAGTATTGCAATTAGGTAAAATCAAGTTACTACTAGGAGAAAATTAGACCAATGCTCTAGAAAATATGAGTATTGCAATTTGGTAAAATCAAATTACTACCACGAGAAAAGTAGACCAATTTTCTGACGCTGCAAAGTATTGCAATTAGGTAAAATCAAGTTGATACTACGAGAAAAGTAGACCAATTTTCTGACGCTGCAAAGTATTGCAATTGGGTAAAATCAAGTTGATACTAAGAGAAAAGTAGACCAATGCTCTAGAAAATAAGAACATTTTTTATTTTGAATTAAGAACAGTCACTTTAATAAATACCTATACACTTCGGAACTAATTACAGGGGAATAAGGGTCAATATTTGAATACAGCTGCATGTTTATTCATGAAGCTGACCGTAGCTTTGCTATGCCATACTATCGAAATTGCAAAGTTACCCCCTAATACAGTAAGGGCATTAATTTGAGTGTTTTATCTCGAATATTTGACTCTGTGTTTTTTGTGTATTTATCAATTTAATATATAACGTCACCTAGTACCCATAGTACATAGTACAACTGACGCTGCAAAAATTTGCTATTAGGTAAAATCAAGATTTTACCACGAGAAAAGTAGACCAACGATCTAGAAAATGAGAACATTTTTTTTATGAATTAAGTAGTCACGGAAGAATAATTAAAGCATGAACGTAGTAAAACAATTGTCAAATGACAACAGTTTCTAGCGGTCTTGAAATTGGCGGTGGATTTCTCAAATGTCGTAAGTCTAACCTCATAACGTGGCTCTTACGACATTTGAAAAATTCACTATCGAAATATGCGACTAATTTAAGTTGTAATGCATTGATACCGACTACCAAATTACAACGACGTATTTAATTTGGCTGCTTGGACGAATTGCATCAAAAGAGATCAGCAAAACTGTTGACAACCTACGGAATTGGAGAAATAACAAACACATACATCTCTTTTTAACACTTCCTTTACTTCGTAAGAAAGTGAAGGACGGGCTTATGACTTCGATGTTCTTAGCTTTGACGGGAAGCTTGAGTACAGTAACGTCTATAAATGTCAATACACTTCGGAACTTATTACAAGGGAATAAGGGTCAATATTGAATATAAAGCCGACCGTAGCTATGCAACGCTATACTATCGAAATTGCAAAGTTACCCCCTAATAATACTGTAAGGGCATTTATTTGAATGTTTTATCACGAATGTTTGTCTCTGAGTTTTTTATGTATTTATCAATTTGATGTATATCGTCACCTAGTACCCATAGTACAAGATTTGCTTAAGTGGGACTAGGTTTATTAAAACAACGAAAATAATGTTACTTTGCTATTCCGTATTGCGTACTTGCGTATTTATTGCATGCAGTTAATGTTCACAACCTCCCGCCGCAAAAAATAATACGCAAATAGATATAACAAACCACCACCAATAATACAAAACTCGACACGTGTTTCGCCTCTCTACGAGGCAGTAGGAGATCTTGTCGTTCTAAGGTTGCGTGGCGTAGGTTGACCTAGTTTGATATTTTTTTATTTATTTGCAATTTCGGTCTTCCTTACAGACCACACAAGCTATTTTTTTTATTGGTTCAAGAGAGGTATGGGCACAGCGGATGCATATCGTTTAGTGAGGTAGGGCACAGCACAACGAATGTCGTCTCGCTCAAATCTGGAGCAGAGCCCATCTGGGGAAGTACGAGTACCTCCACCTTACAGAAAACCGCAGTTTAATAACACTAGACCCTACTCATAGTGTTGTGTTTCTGTTGGTGAGTAAGGTCGCCAGAGCTCCAAGAGGATTCACTGTGTTGACAGCTGGGGACCCACGGAGCAAAGCTTCCCCCTTTAGCTGTCAACACAGCGAAGCCTCCTTTTTTGTAAAGGGCAACGCGCATGTAACACCCGTGGAGTTGCAGGCGTCCATAGGCTAAGTTGACTGCGTACCATCAGGCGTGCCGTATGCTCGTATAAAAATGAATCCGTCGTAAAATGTCCTTCACATATTGATGTCGTTTTGTAAGTCTTACAGTTGTTCTATATTATCCACTATAATTTGCATATGTTTACTCACGCGTAACAAATCAAGTTGGTGCTGTAACCGTTCGGCAGCCTCTGGTCTGCCGGCTGTGCGATACGCCTCCACTTGAGTCTCGATTTCCTTCAGAGATTCGCGCTGTGTTTCCAGTTGGTCTATTAGGTCCTGCGCAAAGATAAAATTTACATGAGATATGGGTAGATTAAAAATGACTCATTATCACGTATTTTTTCCTTTTTTAATTTAACTAAAATTAACGAAAATGAAGAGCATCAAAATTCCGGGGTGGGGGCTGGTGACGTCACTATTAGGTAAAAATTTTACCTAAGTGCGAGATCACGCAATACTTAAATGCGCTGTAGTTCTGTCATTATTCATTTGACGAACGAAAGAAAAAATATTAATATACTTAGACCGGGTTACTCACGTCTATAAAGTCGAAAATAGCTCGACATGTTTCGGGACGGTCCGCGCCTTATAATCATGAGTGAGAAGCGCTTGCGGCGATTGCTTTGCGCACACGCGAGGGCGCGGTCTGCGCAGGCGCAGGCGGCACCGGTATAGGCGAGATACTACCGTCACTTTCACTTCTATTGTCAACTGCACTATTGCACACGACACTTACTACGTCACACCGCAAATTATCGCCGCAAGCGCTTCTCACTCATGATTATAAGGCGCGGACCGTCCCGAAACATGTCGAGCTATTTTCGACTTTATACACGTGATTAATCCGGTCTAAGTATATTAATATGTCTAATACTCACGGGAGTTTCCTATTTAAAAATACTAGTCGAATATTTTTTTAATAATCCAACAAACGGACTATTTTTTGTGGTCTGTCTTATTATGTTGACGGGAACAGTTACCTGGTGGTCTCTGTCGTCGTGGTCCCTGAGCCTGGCGTGCGCGTGGCGGAGCCACTGCTGCAGGCGGTCCGCGGCCAGCTCGGACTGTCTTATTATGTTGACGGGAACAGTTACCTGGTGGTCTCTGTCGTCGTGGTCCCTGAGCCTGGCGTGCGCGTGGCGGAGCCACTGCTGCAGGCGGTCCGCGGCCAGCTCGGACTGTCTTATTATGTTGACGGGAACAGTTACCTGGTGGTCTCTGTCGTCGTGGTCCCTGAGCCTGGCGTGCGCGTGGCGGAGCCACTGCTGCAGGCGGTCCGCGGCCAGCTCGGACTGTCTTATTATGTTGACGGGAACAGTTACCTGGTGGTCTCTGTCGTCGTGGTCCCTGAGCCTGGCGTGCGCGTGGCGGAGCCACTGCTGCAGGCGGTCCGCGGCCAGCTCGGACTGTCTTATTATGTTGACGGGAACAGTTACCTGGTGGTCTCTGTCGTCGTGGTCCCTGAGCCTGGCGTGCGCGTGGCGGAGCCACTGCTGCAGGCGGTCCGCGGCCAGCTCGGACTGTCTTATTATGTTGACGGGAACAGTTACCTGGTGGTCTCTGTCGTCGTGGTCCCTGAGCCTGGCGTGCGCGTGGCGGAGCCACTGCTGCAGGCGGTCCGCGGCCAGCTCGGACTGTCTTATTATGTTGACGGGAACAGTTACCTGGTGGTCTCTGTCGTCGTGGTCCCTGAGCCTGGCGTGCGCGTGGCGGAGCCACTGCTGCAGGCGGTCCGCGGCCAGCTCGGACTGTCTTATTATGTTGACGGGAACAGTTACCTGGTGGTCTCTGTCGTCGTGGTCCCTGAGCCTGGCGTGCGCGTGGCGGAGCCACTGCTGCAGGCGGTCCGCGGCCAGCTCGGACTGTCTTATTATGTTGACGGGAACAGTTACCTGGTGGTCTCTGTCGTCGTGGTCCCTGAGCCTGGCGTGCGCGTGGCGGAGCCACTGCTGCAGGCGGTCCGCGGCCAGCTCGGACTGTCTTATTATGTTGACGGGAACAGTTACCTGGTGGTCTCTGTCGTCGTGGTCCCTGAGCCTGGCGTGCGCGTGGCGGAGCCACTGCTGCAGGCGGTCCGCGGCCAGCTCGGACTGTCTTATTATGTTGACGGGAACAGTTACCTGGTGGTCTCTGTCGTCGTGGTCCCTGAGCCTGGCGTGCGCGTGGCGGAGCCACTGCTGCAGGCGGTCCGCGGCCAGCTCGGACTGTCTTATTATGTTGACGGGAACAGTTACCTGGTGGTCTCTGTCGTCGTGGTCCCTGAGCCTGGCGTGCGCGTGGCGGAGCCACTGCTGCAGGCGGTCCGCGGCCAGCTCGGACTGTCTTATTATGTTGACGGGAACAGTTACCTGGTGGTCTCTGTCGTCGTGGTCCCTGAGCCTGGCGTGCGCGTGGCGGAGCCACTGCTGCAGGCGGTCCGCGGCCAGCTCGGACTGTCTTATTATGTTGACGGGAACAGTTACCTGGTGGTCTCTGTCGTCGTGGTCCCTGAGCCTGGCGTGCGCGTGGCGGAGCCACTGCTGCAGGCGGTCCGCGGCCAGCTCGGACTGCGCGGCCTCGCGGGCGGCGCCCTCTAGCGTGGCGGTGCGGGAAGCCGCCTGACACAAACATAGATAAGGTAAGACAAAGCTTCTTACTCCAAACTTCTAAGCAAATCCACCAAAATACGCATTTATAAAACCGTACTGCGACCAATACTAATGTACGGATGCGAAGCGTGGACACTGACACTTAAGGAAGAGAACTTGCTGCTAGTCACTGAACGGAAGATTCTTCGGAACATCCTTGGGCCAAAGCGGCATCCAGATGGAAGCTGGAGAGCTCTAAAAACCAAGAAATTGAAGATCTGGTGGCTGAGCCTAATATCATAGGAGAGACAACTCTTACCAATTGGCAAGAGTTAGCGCAGGACCGGGAAAAATGGCGCACTCTGGTGTCGGAGGCCAAGACTCACTTCGGGTCGCTGAGCCAGCGGAGTAGTAGTAGTAAAGCTTCTTAGCGTAAGGATGTATACAGTGGGTTAACTCCGCCGATTTCTGGGTCATCGATGGGGGCGCGCGAGGAAGGAGGCGGCGCCGAATTTTCATACAAATTCGGCGGTCTATTTTAAAGGGTGTAAAATGGAAATTAGTTTGCCAATCAGACTGTATCTTTCGCATAGTTTCTGACAACCCCGAGCCTCAGCACGAGCACCGAGCCGAGCCGCTGGCCGTGTATGAAGTTACCTCACTGTATGGAATACATCCCTACGCTGTGCTGATACAGACTGCTTACAAAGTGAAGGACAGTTCACGAAAGAAATCATATCAAATGTTATATATTCATTTATTTTGTTTATTCTTTTTTTTTGTCTCTGTTTCACTATTTTCTTTTGAAATGGTTTCTTGCAGAACCACATATTGTAAATATTTTTTCAGTCCTCCGGCCGGTAAGCGCAACTTTACGCAAAACTAAATTGCCGCCTGCCGGCTCCGTCGGGCTGAAAAATAGTATACAAACCTCGGCCGGTAAATGGGAAAGCCTCGGATTACATGTTAGTACAATTACATGGAATCCGAGGCATTTCCCACTTAAACGGCCTTGGTATGTAATGTACTATTACTGCTTATGTAATTTGTTTTGAAAAAATAAGTCCCGCCGAGTTTCTTGCCGGTAGCTGTTGTGTAGGGATAGAATTGGTAGAAGCTTTTTTTTTTGACGTTCATAAGTGCATTGTAATGTGCCTAAGTTGAAAAATTATAGTACATTACCTAACTAGTGCGGTAAAACAAAGAAAGGCCGAGATCGCAGATGTTTGCGATCCGAGCTGCAAGCGAGGGACGTAAATATGCGATCAAGGGCTTTATTTATTACCTCACGTGTTAGGTACATTATTTTATGCGTACACTTGGGCAGAAACCGGCTTTTTCCGTACGCGTAGCGTGCGGAAAAAGGCACTTTATGGCCAGGTGTGGCATAAAGATATTTACCATTTATCATATACCTTGAAACACAGTAATAATGCCATACCTCGGCCTGAAGCGTATTCCATCGATCTTGCAGCGCGTGGATCTCAGCCCGGATCCATCCCGCCATGATGTGGGCATCAGCTAGCTGCCGTCCAACATCTTGAATACGTGATAGCCGGAGAGAAGAATGGTTGCGCATGTAGCTTTCCAAGTCCTGTCGACAGTAAGTATAAAACTTTGTTTAATATAAATCAAAATATGAGAATCGCGCATCGATTTGAACCGAAAGCGAAAATAAATAAATATTATAGGACATTCTCACACAAATTGACTAAGTCCCGCAGTAAGCTCAAGAAGGCTTGTGTTACGGGTACTCAAACAACGATATATATAATATACAAATACATAGAAAACATCCATAACTCAGGAACAAATATCTGTGTTCATCACACAAATAAATGCCCATACCGGGATTCGAACCCAGGACCATCGGCTTAGCAGGCAGGGTCACTACCAACAACGCCAACTGGTCGTCCAAAATATTGAGAAAACTTCACGAGTGAAGTAACATACCTATAAAAAAATTACGTTTTGAAGCAACGAAGTGCACGTTAATTGGCTATCTCGTTGATGTCTTTTGCCCTATCGTTGATTGTTTTGCGATATTTTACAAAAGCGTTTGGCGAAAATATTGAGAAAACGCCACTCGTGAACATATCTATTAAAAATTTACGTTTTGAAGAAACGAAGTGCACGTTAATTGGCTAGCTCGTTGATGTCTTTTGTCCCTATCGTTGATTTTTTGCGTTTACAAAAGCGTTGTATAATGAATCCACTTACGTATAGCTGCGCAGAGAGTTCTTCGGCATCCGCTGGTTGGTGCCGGGAGCGTAGACGCCGTTCTAGCCCGTCGAGCCAGGCCGCCTCCTGCGCCAGCCAGGCTCGCAGCTCGCCGGTCTCGTGCCATGCCTCCGCCAGCACCCTGAACAAATCACTCCATTTTTTATCTTCGTACACAACATTAACCTCCGTTTCCCTGGTAAGACATCAATCCCTTTAAATCACAAGTGAATAGGCTATTTAAGCTTGGGATTGTGCTCGCTGTAGTTCTAGAATCCACGGAGTCGCCATTATGTCAAAATTGTGGTTTATAGTCAAAGTCTAAAAATAAAACATTATATTAGATGCTTTATGCTATTATGTCGGTAATAGACACGTAAAACTATTAATTTTAAATTATATCAGAAATGGTGTTATTTTTTGTTTATCTGAAATTGTGTTTAATCAAACATTTTGTAAAATAGATGTCAGTAGTCCGTTCAATATCAAAGAGCATTCATAATCCAATAAATCATATATCGCACCACCTGTAAGTGTGAACTGTGTCTAGAGTGTGTAATAGTTTTTTGATAATATTAATTGCGGGCGGTTTTTGAAAAGTCATAGGGATCGAAATATCGAATAATTCACTCATAGAGTTGTTGAGATTAATTTATCCTTAGTAAAATAACACTTGCGTTCTTGCAAGCAAATAGCTACTCAGGTTATCAACTCTTTATTGATATTTATATCCGATATCCAACACTGGCTCTTACAAATGTTATATAACATTATATCTCTTTCTCTAACATGATAATGTCACGTAACACTATCCTTGCACAGCGTGTTATACAAAATATATAACAGTGAGCACCATAATATGTATAGAAACTATCATAGGGTTATTCAAACTTTAATCAGTTGGTATTTCATTTATCATCATTCAGCCGAAAGACGTCCACTGCTGGACATAGGCCTCACCCAAAGATTTCCACCATGACCGGTCCTGCGCCACCCGCATCCAGCGGACTCCTGCAACCTTCACCAGGTCATCAGTCCACCTTGTGGGGGGCCTACCCACGCTGCGCCTTCCGGTACGCGGTCGCCACTCGAGAACCTTTCCGCCCCAACGGCCATCGGTTCTACGTGCAATGTGCCCCGCCCACTGCCACTTAAGTTTAGCGATTCGGAGAGCTATATCGGTTACTTTGGTTCTGTTGCGGATGGTCTCAATTCTGATACGATCTCGCAGAGAGACTCCTAGCATAGCTCTCTCCATTGCCCTTTGGGTGACTTTGAGCCTTCTTATGAGGCCCATTGTAAGCGACCACGTTTCAGTACCGTATGTCATCACTGGCAACACACACTGATCGAAGACTTTCGTCTTAAGACACTGCGGAATATTGGACGAAAAGATGTGTCGCAGCTTCCCGAACGATGCCCAACCGAGTCGGATTCGACGATTAACCTCTTTCTCGAAATTGGACCTACCTAACTGGACAGTTTCATTTCATTTATACATACATATAACATATAGCTCGCAGCCATGACTCACTTGTATCGTTCGTAAACGCCTCTCGTGCCGTCGGTCCAGCGCGCCGACAGCGCCGTGAGCCGCCGCGCCAGCGCCGCCGGCCGCCGCGCCTCCGCCGCCAGCATCATGTCGTTGCCTGCGAGTATCATAACATGACTTGTAGCACAGCGTAAGGACGCATTCCATACAGTGAGTTAACTCCGCCGATTTCTGGGTCATCGATGGGGGGCGCGCGGGAAAGGAAGGAAATGCCGCCGAATTTCTATGAAAATTCGGCGGTCTATTTTACGGAGTATGAAATGGAAATTAGTTTGCCAATCAGACTGTATTATCTTTCGCATAGTTTTTGACAACCCTGAGCCTCAGCACGAGCACCGAGCCGAGCCGCTGGCCGTGTATGAAGTTACCTCACTGTATGGAATACATCCCTACGCAGTGATAGTAACCGGCTGCAGAGTTCAATGACTCCCTTCGCACACAACTTTCTAAGCGGGAGGTCACTCAACTCTACAGCTGACCGAACGTAGCTATCGACTCACGACCGACTCAATGAGGATTACCGCGAATCGTTCCGCTAGGGGCGCTAGTGGAACGTGGGTCCTGCAACATTTAAAACGTCACTTTGACAATTTCCTCATTAACACAGGACCCACGCATGAGTGGCGCCGCCTGGTGAACGACAATACGGTAGCTCCCATTGCTTCTGGTAGCTATGGTTACCAGCTGTCATTTTTATAGTACTAGGCAATAGAGTCCGCCAAATATGAAAAGCGAATTTTTGTCTGTAAATCGACGGCATTGAGTATAGCTACTCAGTTGCTTCATATCTCATGCTAAAAAAGTGAGTTATTGTTAACTCATGAAGCTAGTGGAAATGATAGGTTTGGCCCTAGAACATTTTACTTTATAAATGCATATTTTCTTAAGTTTTACTAATTACGATAAAAATTCGTTTTAAAATTTGTAGGATTTTCATTCTGGTATTTATTAATCTAACCCATAAATAACGACTTAAATATGTTTAAGAATCTTGGATTAGGTCATGTTTAGATAAATATTATTTAAATGAACATATATTTTTTTCCTCATATTCGACATGAAAAGTAGTGTTTAACACTAATGAAGCACTATTTCAAAAATGAAGCGATAAAATAGACGCATATAAAGGTAACTTTTACATACAATATATTTCCCGTAACTCGACTAAACTATAACAGTTGTTAATATTTTTACTCACCAGCTTCGTTCAGATTCCTAAACTCCTGCGTCTTATCATCACACTTATCCTTGAGCGTCTGAAACACCATCTTGACCTTATACAGCTCCGCCGAATCAGAGATCCTACAATCCTCCTCCTTAGGAATCTGCGCTTCGAGTTCCTTCAACCAACTCTCAGTGTCTGCTATTTGTCGGAAAACGGTCTCGCTTCGCTCGAGCGCTCTCCGTAAGCCTTCGTTCAGCGTTCGCGCCTTTTTAGTGGTGTCTATGAACCGTTTGGAGGGGGAGCCTTCGGTTCTCAAGGTTTTGCCGAGTGTTTCGTCACAGTCCTCGAGTATGATGGCGCGGGATTGGTCGATCGAAGTTAACATCGTTTCGTATTTCGCTTTTTCTTCGTCTTGTCTCTGAAAATATAGATAGTTAAACATAATTATCAAACGGGTCTAACGCGAATTCACTTATTCTGTGTTCAAATCGCGAAAGTTTTAAATGTTATATAGATGTTGCAGACCATTTCAAATTGATACAGTGGAACCTAAATAGAACCTCAAGCGAAATGCTATTTATTATTATTTTTTCTACTCCCGCACTTCTATCTGTCAATTAGATGACTGACAGTGATATTAAAAAAGTACACATTATACCGTTGTCTATGGTATTCCATAAGAACACTGCTCATATGGATTTTCATACAATATATTAGCACTGTTGCTTTTTTTTTATAGTGAGCATACGACTTGTTCCTCATTCTGCCACCTTTCAAGATTTTGCTTTTTTCGCTATTTTAACTGTCGTAGAAAAACTAGCGTATACAACAGCTCATAATTAGTTCTTAAAACTCTCGGGTCTATTATTCTTCGTCTCGTTTTGTAACGCCGACCCTCAAGTTCTAAGAACCCTTATTACATCACTGTTGCATAAACTACTATTATTGGTAAAACACTTATTTAAACTTTCACGATTTTCACACATTGAAACGTCGTAGGTTTATTTTCAAATTTTGTACACGATTAAGCCCCGTTTTGGTCAATCTATAATACTATTATTGGTGTTTGTTCGTCTTAGAGGTTTCTAGTTACAGAGGTAAAACCAATAAAAAATTAGAAAGGTAATTATACAAATGCATAAAGTACAACCTTATTTCATCAAGTAACAGAAGTTTAGCTAAATAATTTATATGGTTTTGTCGAGTTATATTGGCAGAATTTTATTAATAAGGTAAAGTGGAAGATTGAATGGATTTTAGATGAGATAGACAGTGTTGTGTTGAAACTTCTCATCTTTTCCCTTTCTTCATCTTCACCCACCTTACTATTATATACTTTTAATATCAGACACAATCTAATATATAAGATACATAAATTAGCGTGTCACATATTTTAGCTGCCTTCATAACACAAGATATTATCGCAGGTGACTATATGCCTAACAATATATGTACAAAACAAGTTAAATATCTAAAAAAACTCACATTGCTGGTGTCCAGCAAACTCTCCAGCGTCTCCACATCCCCAATAGGAATGAACTCGTTATCAGCAACAAACTTGTCGACTGCGTCAAGCCATTGCTTCAGCTCTGTCGTATCAGCATCCAACTGCTTGACCAGCTTAACACCTGCACGACGTGAATTAATACCAATAAATAAATAAATAAATAAATATTGTAGGACAGATTTACACAAATCGACCTAGTCCCACGGTAAGCTCAATAAGGCTGGTGATATGGGTAATAGGCAACGATATATATAATAGATAGATACATATAAATACTTAAATACATAGAAAACATCCATAACTCAAAACAAATATTCGTGATAAACACACAAATAAATGCCCTGACCAGGATTCGAACCCGGGACCTCCTGCTTCGTAGGCGGGGTCACTACCGACTAGGCCAGGAGGCCATTATTACTACCAATACCAATATTACATATATATATATATTTTTTTTAATGCTATAGGGGGCAAACGAGCAAACGAATCGCCTGATGGTAAGCGATTAACGTCGTCCATGGACACCCGCAACACCAGTGGTGTCGCAAGTGCGTTGCCGGCCTTTAAGGTGGGAGTACGCTCTTTTCTTGAAGGTTTGAAGGTCGTATCGGTCCGGAAACACCGCTGGCGACAGTTCGTTCCACAGTTTAGCTGTGCGAGGCAGGAAGTTTCGGGAAAAGCGCACAGCACCCGATATTTCGACACTGTTGCAAGCGCCATGTTCACGGAGTAAACTCAAACATACATGGTAATCATCCCGTTTCAAATATTAGTCATAATGCAAATGACCATGTTAGCTTAAAATCGTATATAATACCAATATACCATACAGTCTATAAATATCTTTACATTTCGGAACTCCGCACTTCGACGACCGGTTGGCGTAGTTGGTAGTGACCCTGCCTGCTAAGCCGATGGTCTGGGTTCGAACCCCGGTATGGGCATTTATTTGTGTGATGAACACATATTTGTTCCTGAGTTATGGATGTTTCCTATGTATTTATGTATTTGTATATTATATATATCGTTGTCTGAGTACCCGTAACACAAGTCTTCTTGAGCTTACTGCGGGACTTAGTCAATTTGTATAAGAATGTCCTATAATATTAATATTAACTTATTACAGGGGAAGGTCAAAATTGAATACAGATGCATATATATTTATTAAGCCGACCGTACAAGTAACAAGTAAGGCGAGCGTTGGTGGCAGTGGTAGGACGCCAAACTTTCAAACCGAAGGTATCGGGTTCAAATCCTGCCGGCTCGTACCAATGAGTTTTACGGAACTTATGTACGAAATATCAATTGGTATTCACCAATCGCTTTTCGAAGGAAAACATTGTGGGAAAACGGACTAATCCCGATAAGGTCTAGTTGATACTCTGGATTAGAAGGTCAAAGGGCGTTGCTTTCGTAAATTAGTGACTACGATTAGTCGGCAGGACCCCAGGTTAGGGAGCCTTATGTCATGTAGGAACTCTCTCTCCCTGGTTGTAATATCATTACCATATGCTTTATAGTTACTGAGTAAAACCGCTGTGACATACGGACAGACAGACAGACGGACAGACACACAGACGGACAGACCGACAGACCGGCGGACAGACTGGACGAAACTATAGGGAACCCTAAAAAAGAATCTCGTAATTCATTCGCGTACAGTCGATTCGAAAGAACCGAAGTTAAGATGACTGAAGGCTTTTTCAGAAAAAAGGGCACCATTTCAATGAAAATGGGTCCTCGATTTTCCATACAAAAAAAATTGTCAGTTTTGTAACGGCTCATACAAAATGTATCAAAAAATGCGTTACGAAACTGACCAAAAAGAATGAGACACTCTTTTTCTTTTTTTAAATCAATACTACTCGTGATTATAAAACACCAAAAACTTCCCATATTTTCAAAATAAATGAAAATGGTACCCTATCTTTGAAATGAAATTTAAATGAAATATATAATAGGGGGTATTACCATTCTCAAGCTTCTCAATCTTCTGCTCCAACAGCACCTGCGTGTCCCCAAACTTGGTCACCAAGTTCTCCAAGCTGCACCTTACATTCAACTCCTGCACGCTTCCAGCTTCATACTGTTGCCGTCTGGCTTTCACCACCTCATCGTACCCCGTCTGCAACTCTTTCAACTCACTCCGTAAACTCTTCAACTCTCTCGCTTTACCCTCCATTATATCTACAGTTGAAAACATGACATGCTCAACTATAACCCTGGACTCTATATCCGAAATCTTCCGTTGAAGATTCTCAAACTCATCCTTGACCGTTTCCTGCGGTTTCTTATTGACCGCCATTTTGATTTCCACTTCTTTAGCGCTTAGATAGTTAAGGAGTTCCTCGTATTCAGTGCCGAGTTGCCTGGCAGTTGTTTCTATGTCCTCTTTGTAAGATGGCGGGATGGGTTTGGTTAGTAAAATGATGGATTGCGCGTCTAGTTCTTTGCGTTTTATGTCTAGCTGTTTTAGCGCGCGTAGGCGATTCCGTAGGTGAATAAGCTGATTGTTAGTCGGTTTGTCTTTTAGCATACGGTCTCTCCAGGTCTTGGTGTCTTCGAGGGCTTCTTGGAGGGTAGCGGCGGCGCGGTGGAAACTGTCCTTGTCTTCAAGCAGGTTCATAGTGTTGCGGATGTTGAGCGCGCCTCGTTGGATGTCGTCCCACCGCTGTTTGAGTTCTTCGATGCTCTTCGCGTGCTGTTCGGCTTCCTCTGTAACATTTGGTAAATTCAATTTAAAAAATTGATTAAAATAAATATTGCAGGACATTCTTACACAAATTGACTAAGTCCCGCAGTAAGCTCAATAAGGCTTGTGTTACGGGTACTCATACAACGATATATATAATATACAAATACATAGAAAACATCCATGACTCAGGAACAAACAAATATCTGTGTTCATCACACAAATAAATGCCCTTACCGGGATTCGAACCCAGGACCATCGGCTTAGCAGGCAGGGTCACTACCAACTACGCCAACCGGTCGACAATTAATCGCAATCCTAGACCTATTTAGTGGTGAGATATATTCTTGTGTACCTTTGAGCATAGGATCGGTGGCGAGCCTTCGTTGTATCTCCTCAACGTTGGCGAAGTCCTGTCGCTGCATCGTCAGCTCCTTGTCCAGCCGCTCGAGAGCCGCTGATACCGTCGCGCGTGGAACATTCGAGTCCTCCAAATCACGAGCGCACTGAAATATACAAAAAACAACCAATTATCGCCCGATCGAAACAGGAATAGTCGATTGTTCAAACTAGTTAAACACTAATTAAACAGTTTAGAACGGATTCACTGCGTTTATTAACAAACAAAGTCATCATTATAAATTGAAAGAGATTTTTTAATAATACTACGACGGTGACAAACAAGCATACGATTACGGCTCGCCTGATGGTAAGCGGTCACCGTTGCCTATGGACGCCTGCAATTCCAGGGTGTTACATGCGCGTTGCCGACCCTTTAAAAAAAAGGAGGATTCGCTGTGTTGACAGTTAAAGGGGGAAGCTTTGCTCCGTGGGTCCCCAGCTATCAACACAGTGAATCCTCTTGGAGCTCTGGCGACCTTACTCACCAACAGAAACACAACACTATGAGTAGGGTCTAGTGTTATTAAACTACGGTACTCATCATCATCAAAGGCCTTTAAGTCTATTACAGACTATGAAAACAGTGTTCAGGTAGAGAGACAGCGTTTTGCATGACTATGTAAGCCAATACGGGAGCGGCAGGAACGACCGCACACCTGGCATGTGTATTGTGCCTGTGGTGAGCTGGTGTCAGGGTGATGACGCTTGGCTCGTTTATCTGCCAGTGTCTTAAACCAAGCCTCGTCGTGGATTTTACGTCCCTCGAACACCAGTTTGCGCCATATATTTCTGTCCACGGCAAGCTCCTCCCACCTGTGCACCGGAATGCTGAACGCATGCATGTCACGCTTAGCGCAGTCCTTATGCCGTAGCATCGGCCGACCGACGCCTCTCTTGGCATCAGCTACAGCACCAATCAAAACACGCCGCGGCAAACGTGAAGGTTGCATACGGTGCACATGCCCCAGCCAGCGTAAGCGTTTCTGCTTAAGCAGCGCAAAGAGGCTGGGCAGCTGGGCAATCTCAAGCACCCTCTCGTTTGTGACTCTGTCTTTCCAATGTATACCCAGGATGTTCCGGATGCAGCGCATGTGGAAAGCGTTAAGACGACGTTCGTGTTTGGCATACGATGTCCAGGTCTCAGCGCCGTACAAGAGTACGCTCAGAATGCATGTTTGGTAAACTACCATTTTGGTTTTCCTGGTTAGGTGTTTATTATGCCATACTCTTGTACTTAACTTCCCAAACATTGTAGCCGCTTTTCCAATCCGAACGTCGATTTCTGCATCCAGTGAGAGATTGCTAGTCACCGTCGACCCGAGATAACAAAACTTGTCGACTGATTCCAACGGGGCGCCATCCAATTGGATCGTCGGTATTTCCGCACACCCTTGAGCCAATACAACAGTTTTCCGGTTGTTGATGGACATGGAGAACAGAGCACAGGCACGAGAAAACTTGTCCATAATGATTTGGAGCTCGCACTGCGACGTGGCGGTGAAGGCAGCGTCATCAGCAAAAAGCAAATTGTCAACGAACAAATCGTCTCGTTTTTGCTTTGACCTAAGGAGGGAAATATTATATAGTTTTCCGTCAGCTCTTGTATGGAAATGAATACCCTGTTGGTCGTTACCAAAAGCAATTTTAAGCAGTATTGAAAAGAATATACCAAACAGGGTAGGTGCCAAAACGCAGCCTTGCCGAACACCCCTACGCATAAAGAATGGGTCAGAAACGGTGCCATCGAATACCACTGCACCTTTCATACCTTCATGGAAGGACTTCACAAGACTCAAGAGTTTTGGTGGGCATCCAACGTGTTCTAATACGGAATAAAGCCCCTCCCTGCTAACGGTGTCGAAAGCCTTATTCAGATCAACGAATGCAACCACCAAGGGTGTTCTTTGCTCCCTACACTTTTCCTGTAATTGCCGAAGTGTGAAAATCATGTCCGTTGTGGAACGCTGGGCGCGGAATCCACACTGACTCTCGGGATATACGCGATCGGCAAGTTTTTGTAGCCTGGACAAAACTACTCTTCCAAATAACTTGCCCACGATACTAAGGAGAGAGATACCGCGGTAATTATTGCAATCCCCACGGCAATTATTGCAATTAAACTACGGTACTATACATGCGGTAAATAATACATGTGTATTTATAAAATATATCTGATCAATACCTTGTAGTGTGGAAGAAACTTTTATTTAAAAAAGCGATATGATGTCGTCATTTATGGATACAGGAAATAAATATCACAATGGAACTTGTATAATAGATCTATTTTTAACCGATTTTTTGTAGCAACGTAAGAAACAAAAATGTATTTGAAGTAAAGCACTCCATAGGGTAATAATGACCCACTTTGCGTGAGAGATAAGACACCATTCACCAAGATACCAGAAGTATGGGCACAGCGGATGCATATCGTTTAGTGTGGTAGGGCACAGCAAGACGAATGTCGTCTCGCTCAAATCTGGAGCAGAGCCCGTCTGGGGAAGTACCTCCACCTTACAGAAAACCGCAGTTTAATAACACTAGACTCTACTCATAGTGTTGTGTTTCTGTTGGTGAGTAAGGGCAAATCGGGACAGTGAATTTTCATTTTTTTCTTACTACATCTCACAAAAGATAACTACGTGGGAAACAAATGCCTTAGCCTAGCCCTTGACGGACCCCGACCCCGCGGTAGATCAAAAAAAGCGATGGCTAGATGTCGTGAAGGCCGACATGAGCGTAAACGGGCTTACAAGGGAAGACGCCCAGAATCGTGCAAAGTGGAGGAGAGGATGTAGGAAAGCGGACCCCGGTAGGGGCCGGGATAACGCTAGGTAGAAGACATCTCGAAGGGTCGGCAACGCGCATGTGACACCCCTGGAGTTGCAGGCGTTCATAGGCTACGGTGACCGCTAACCATCAGGCGGGCCTTATGCTTGTCACCGTCGTAGTATAAAAAAAAATCTCACAAAAGATAAAATATCAAAAACAATAGCAACCTTTTCCAAAGTCTCAGTAGCAGTGTTCGCCCAGTTCTCATACGGCTTGTATCCGGCTTGGAAATCCGAGCCGCCTGACAGCCTCGGCTTCTTGCTCCTGCGAGCGTCGCTAGACGACGTCACTGTTACTGTGGTCGTCGTTACTGTGTTGTCAGCGTCCGGCGACTGTTGGGTAGTCAACTCCACTTCGAAGCCTTGCTCGCGGATCTGATAACAATAGGGATGGATGGATCATATTTCAATTGTTACTTTACTACAGAACGTCCAGATAAACTTGAAACTTTGAATACGGATTAATGGCATTTTCTACCCTCCGACCGGCAAACGCCACTTTATGCAAAACTAAATTGCCGCCTGCCGGTTCCGTCGAGCAGAAAAATGATATACAAACCTCGGCCGGTAAATGGGAAAGCCTCGGATAACATGTTAGTCGACCTCGGCTTCGCCTCGGCCGCCAATTACATGTCATCCGAGAAATTTCCCACTTTAACGGCCTAGGTATGTAATCTACTATTATTAACGTACCTTTCGAGCACACGTTATCACAAGTTTAAATTATGAGATTAAAGACGACCGGTTGGCGTAGTTGGTAGTGACCCTGCCTGCTAATCCGATGGGTCTGGGTTCGAACCCGGTAAGGGCATTTATTTGTGTGATGAACAGATATTTGTTCCTGAACATGTTTTCTATGTATTTATATATTTGTATATCATATATATCGTTGTCTAAGTACCCGTAACACAAACCTTCTTGAGCTTACTGCGGGGCTTAGTCAATTTGTGTAAGAATGTGTCCTATAATATTTATTTATTTATTAATGAGTTAATTACTAGATACAGAATTGTCTCAACAACCCAAAATGAAAAATGGCCTCCGCCATCAGAGAGCGCCACTGTCGTCTGTCCCGAGCTAAACCCCGATTGATCCCCCAATGAGTTAAGAAGTAATCATTTAACCCTGTAATACCGAGGGCTCAAAACGTAGGGACATGGTGTTAATTAACGCAATTAATGTTTCAGTTCAATGACAGAAACAGGAATAGTAGTTGATGCAACAGTAATATAATAAGGGTTCGACTTTGTCTCGTTTTATTCATACTTTTGTAAGTTGACACGGTATAGCTATAATTTATATGTGACGTCTATCATTTTACCTCGTAATTTATAAGATTAATTTTAAGTTTAATTTTTATTTTTTGTTCTTATTTTCTATTTTATTAGAATTGCTTTTTTGTGTTTGCTTTTATAATCATTATGAGTGTCCTACCTGCACAATAAAACTTTATTTATTTATTTATTTATTTTTGTAATGACGACCCTCAAGGTTTAAGAACGAATTATGAGCTGTTCCATACGCTAGTTTTTCTACGACAGCTAAAATAGCGAAAAAGCACAATCTAGAAATGTGGCAGAATATGGAACATGTCGTGCCCGCACAAGAATTAAAAAAAAACAACAGTGCTCATATATTGTATGAAAATCCATAGGAGCAGTGTTCTTATGGAATACCACAGACAACGTTATAATGTATACTTTTTTAATATTGCTGTCAGTCATCTAATTGACAGATAGAAGTGCTAAAGTACAAAAACCATATAAAATTATTGTTATTCTAGAAAAATATGTAAATGTTGATAAATTCATAGTTTGAACGCCATAGAATAGAAACGTTGATTGAGACTGCCAAAAGACAGGTCGACACCAATGCTTAGCTCTTTCTTATTGGAGTGAGACGGAATATTTTATTAGAGGAGCTCACCCTTTGCGCCTGAACGTCTAGAATCATAAGCAACGCTTCCGCTCGGTCTTGCAATTCTTCAGCCCTCTCGAAAACATCGGAGAAGTCGACTCCCGCCGCTTCGCCGTTGTCTATCAACGCTGAAGCTCTCTCCGTGTGTTGTGCTGCCCGAGCTTGTTGGAGTGAGACGGAATGCTTGATCTGCTGGAGTGTGCCGATTCGCTCCAGGACTTCTTGGACGGTTGATACTGGGTTCGCTTCCATCTGTAAATGATAAGTAATAGTAGTAGTTTATGCAACAGTGATATTATAATAGTTTTATGAACTAAATATCAACTGTTGCATACGCTAGTTTTTCTACAACAGCTGAATTAGCGAAAAAAGCAAAATCTTGAAAGGTGGCAGAATGTGGAAGATGTCGTATGCCCACTAAAGAAAAAACACAACAGTGCTCATATATAGGATGAAAATCTATAGGAGCAGTGTTTTATGGAATACCATAGACAACGTTATAATGTATACTTTTTTAATATAGATGTCAGTCATCTAATTGACAGATAGAAGTGCTGGAGTAGAGAAAAAGGTTGGTATAATCCTACTAATATTATAAACGCGAAAGTTGGAAGTATGGATGTGTATTACTCTTTCACGTAAAAACTGCTGAATGGATTTTGATGAAACTTCACAATCATACAGCTTGTACATCATAATAAATAATAAATAAATATTGTGGGACAATCTTACACAAATCGACCTAGTCCCACGATAAGCTCAATAAGGCTTGTGATGTGGGTACTAGGCGACGATATATATAATAGATACATAAAAATACTTAAATACATAGAAAACATCCATAACGCAGGAACAAATATTCGTGATAAACACACAAATAAATGCCCTGACCAGGATTCGAACCCGGGACCTCCTGCTTCATAGGCAGGGTCACTACCAACTAGGCTAGGAGGCCGTTAATAATAATAACACATAGGCTACAATTTATAAAGATATTTGCGCAGACGAAGTCGCGGGCACCAGCTAGTAAATAATAATTCAGCTGTTTATTAGCTACTTAAAACGAATGGCTTTGGCTCCTAAGCGTTAAGCAACCGAGCTTAGTAACTAACCCGGAGTTAAGTGTTAATGGACACTATTTTATTAACAATAGGGATGACGACTAGGTTAAAAAATTATCATTCTAATTAGTCCGTCAGTTAGATTATCGAAAATGATTAGACGCGTATTTTTTCCTTTTTCAATTTAACAAATCTAATTATTTAATACTTTTTTATTTATTTTGCACTAAGCAACCTCGCTTGTACTTAGAAAATGGCCACGGGCGTCTTGCCTGTTACTAAGATTGCATATACTCGAGAAATTCGCCGGCATTCGATAAGATCAATGGCCTAGTGGTTATGGCGTTAGCCGCGTAAGCTGAGGACCCGAGTATTGGCCTCCGTCGGTGTTGGTATTTTTCTTTAGTATATGACATCTTAACTATAAAACTCTCGTGAGACTCGAACATATTACGTGAGTGACCCGTTTTAAATATTATTTTATATGACATCTATTTCAGTTTATAAAGTGACAGGTGTTTTTCAAGTGGACACAATTCGCGCGCCGTCATGGTGACCTGACAAAATGGCTGACCTGTTTGAGTTGTTCTTCAGCTCCGGTGGGCTGCAGGTCTTGCAGAGCTTGCAGACGAGCAAGCTGCGCCAGCGTCCACTGGCACGTGTGGGACCAGCGTTCGCCTAGCGCTCGTAACTCGTCTTCCATTTCTACCACGCCCGCTGAAATTAAACATAATAGTGGTTTATGCAACAGTGATGTAATAAGGGTTCTTAAAACTCGAAGGTCGCCGTTACAAAACGAGTTCGTCGAGTTTTGTAATAATAGATCCGCGAGTTTTGAGAACTAATTATGATCTGTTGCATACGCTAGTTTTTCTACGACGGCTAAAATTGCGTAAAAAAGCAAAACCTAGAAAAGTGGCAGAATAGGGAAGATGTTGTGCCCACTATAATTAAAAAAAACAACAACAGTGCTCATATACGTATTGTATGAAAATCCGTAGGAGAAGTGTTTTTATGGAATATCATAGACAACATTATAATATATACTTTTTGAATATAGATGTCAGTCATCTTATTGACAGATAGAAGTGCTGGAGGAGAAAAGGATTAATAAAATTACGGTTGCTCATTAGTAACAATTAGAATCCTCACTATCTAAAAATACCGACGTATAACAACGGGTCGACTAGAGTCAGTTATCCCTTACACATGTTTCGTTCTCTGTCATGCTTGCAGGTCACTACTACCGCGATTCGATTTTCCGCTAGGGGCGCTAGTGGAACGTGGGTCTTACGGGAACATTTCAAACGTCACTTTGACAGTTCTCTTATACTAGCACAGGACCCACGCATGAGTGGCGCCGCCTGGTGAGCGACAATACGGTAGCTCCCATTAATCCAGCACAATCAACAACTTCAAAAGATTCATAGCAGGAAGCTATAATAAATAATAAATAAATAAATATTACAGGACATTCTTACACAAATTGACTAAGTCCCGCAGTAAGCTCAAGAAGGCTTGTGTTACGGGTACTCAGACAACGATATATATAATATACAAATACATAGAAAACATCCATGACTCGGGAACAAATATCTGTGTTCATCACACAAATAAATGCCCATACCGGGATTCGAACTCAGGACCATCGGCTTAGCAGGCAGGGTCACTACCAACTACGCCAACCGGTCGTCTAAAAAGCTATTCAACCTGAAAAACTATGACATAGCTGGACCCAACTGGATCCTCGGAATTAATAGAATGACCAACGGAGCTCTTGCTACACCTGTAAACCCTAGTCACACTCACCAGTGTCGTCATTGTCGTCAAGCACCAGCACGCAGTCGGCCAGCGCGTCCACGCGCGGCTGCTGCGCGCGCAGGGCCCCGTGCAGCGCCGCCACGGCCGCCAGGCTCGCGCCGCATTCGCCGGCCGTGGCGCCGGACAACGGCCCGAGCTTGGAGATACGGTCTTCTGTTGCCGTCAGCCATTGTCTGGAAACAGGAACGACTTTACTACTACTACTCTACTTAGGCGAGTGCGTTGCAGTGGCAATGGCCTTCTCAAGGTATTGTCGGATTGCCTTGACTGCCCTATAATAAAATACTGGGTCGAAGTTGCCATTGGAAGGGCCAAATAGGTACTCGTGGACGTTTTTGTTTTGGTTTACTTTTATGTATCGGTATGATCAAACTAACATAGTTATTAAGTCTAGAGTATAAGTACTAACATATTATGGATCACTGATCTGATTTTTTTTTATTAAGTATACATGTGCAGAAAATAAGCTGGAATAATCTAAAAGCGGATAATTGCAGCACAAACTCGTAGGGAATCTGATCTAACCATAACATGCACTAGACATAGTCACTCATTGCCGTTGCGTCCTAAATTGGCGTAATGAACGTCATAATTGATGAATATGATATTAAGGATAGCTGTGGAAGAATGTAAGCAATACAAGTACATGTGAGAGTTATAGAAAAAACAAATGCTGCATCGACACAATAAATGGAACAAATGCAAGCGAATAATGAAAGGTTAATCATCCTTAAAGATCAGCATACTAACCGGAATTCATGTCTAGTTTCCTGTTGAGCTTTCATCAAAGCTTCATGCACCTGCGCCTGCCGCGCCATGCCGCGCGCTCGCAGCTGCTCCCAGCGCTCCGCTAGCAGGCGAAGTTGTAGTCGCACCTGAAAATAGTTTTTTTTTTGAGGTTTTAATTTTAAAATATCTTGAAACTACATATTTCAGTAGTACGCTTCATGCATCTAGAACTGTGTCTTGTGCTACATTTTTATTGCATATAGCGTTGATAAAATAATAATAGTCTTAATAATAATGTAATCTTTCATTCTCAAACCTCGCTCTGCTACACGACATAATCTATAAGCCATCCAAATTCCTCGGCGGTCGTCGATTACATTGACACAAGACACAAACCTCTCTCGCTTCCGGGCCTGCTAGTACTCCTCGTTTCTACAGTTAAAACCCAAAAAAAAAAAAGTGAATGTTCTTTAAGTTCAGCCAACATCGCTTCAGTTGGAGGAGGCGCTCGAGCCGCTAGGCGTTTTTTGACGTCTAGCAACCAAGCCAGTCTTCTAGAGTGAACAAACGATACACACCTCTCTCGCTTCGGCGCCGGATAGTGCCCCATCGGCAGCCAGCCTAGCTCCGAGGGCTAAAGCTCCTCCAACCCCCGCCTGCTGTGCTGCTAGCTCCAACAAGAACGCTTCATGGACGTGGAAATGTTCCTTAAGTTCAGCCAGCGTCGCGTCGGGTGGGGGAGGTGCTCGAGCCGCCAGTCGTTCTTCGGCGTCAAGTAACCAGGCCAGCGCGTCTTCCAAAGCGGCCGAGTAGCCACCGAGCTCGCCGGAGCCGGTGGTAGCCGTCGATAAAGGTCGGGAGCCGCTCTGAAACAAGAAATCAAGTTTGACTACATCGCGTTACGAAACATATGTATGAAAGTGCCAAACGCTTCAGCGCGTTAACGAAATGAACCTCAACCTAATTTACGTGACACAGTTCACTTAACGCAGTTAACCTTTCAACAGTTTGGTGTCCCTATCAAACCAATTGCTTACAAAAGCTTCTTTAGGTACACACTCGTCCACACGATTATTAAGAGTGTCAGAGAAGATGTTGATGTGGAAAATTGTATGACCTCGGGCGGGACTCGAACCCGCAACTCTTGGATACACGCCCATCGCTCTGCCAACTGAGCTACCGAGAACACACCCGTGGCCTGGAATTTCTCCACCATATCCCACGTACAGTTGGTGCCCTCACATAAGTATCCATCCTACTTATGCAACCGCGTAACCCGCGTGGATACTTATTTGGGCACCGATTGTACGGGCCTTAAGTAAGAAAGTACTTCTTAATCGGCAAGTGGAGTCTCCAGTTATTTTCCACTTTCTTTATAAGAAATTTAGTATCGTTCGCAGCCATTTCTGGTTAATAGTACATTGTGCATCTAGGGCGGTAAGAAGGGTATTATTCACGAGGGTCTATTGAAGCCCGACGCCGAAGGCGGAGGGTTTTAAATGACCCGAGTTAGTAATCCCCTTACTGCCCGTGGTACACACAATGTTTTTCATCACATTTGCGAGGAAATAAATAAACTTTCTAGACAGGTAAAGAAACAATAATGATTAGCGGTAGTGTAGTTGCACAGTCCACAGTGCTCCGGAGTGACTATGTCTGCGAGCGCGTGGGGGGCAGGTGCTCCGGGAGCTCCGGGCTTAAGGTAAAGTAGTATGAGAATCCTTTAAGACCATGGGATTAATACAGCTCTTTGAGTCTAAGTATGCTTACATATAATATCACAATTTACGAGCAGGTGTGATGAAAAAATAATAGATACTTAAGTCCGACAGTCTCGGCCAAAATTCGAGCCGAGATCTCGGTCTCGGCTCTCGGCCAAAAAGGGCCGAGATTCTCGGCCTTGGCCGAACCTTCCATCTTGACACTTTTTGCGATTTGGGTGGGTATTTTAAGCAATTATAGTTTACCGTGTTATCGTACGTAATGCAAATTATAACTTTTTTCTCAAGCTTTGACTGTAAATGTTGTGTTTTAGTGATGGCTATATTAAACAACAGTTTAATTCTTGACTATTACATGTTTTTTGTGGAAAATGCGCGTTTTTCGTATTTATTATAAAATCTCGGTCTCGGTCTTGGCCGAGACAAAAAAAGAAGTCTCGGTCGGACCTTAATAGCTACCAGATTTACCTCAGCAGTGTTACCGACGGGAGAGGCGGGCTCCGAGTCGAGGTCGGCGTGCTCGGAGGACTCCAACGTGGCCACCTCGGGCGCCGAGTGCGGCAGGGATTGGAACAGGCACATCAGGTACATCATGACAGACTTCTTGTCAGGGTTTGGTGTGTTCACATCTGCAATGTCAAACAAATAACTTCATCATTCATCATCATCATAAATTTCGCAGTGTATTAGTTCGCTGTAATGCTGTGTAAATTTTTTGAAACAATAAAATAAATAAATAAATCATTCAGCCGAAAGACGTCCACTGCTGGACATATGCCTCCCCCAAAGATTTCCACAATGACCGGTCCTGCGCCACCAGGGGAGGCTATTTATTGATCCGAGTGCAACGAGGACCAATATAGTAGTCGAGCATAAAATGGATATTTATGCCTGAGGTATACACTGCTTTTCACCTCGATTGTAAGGAAAATATTAAATTTTATTTCACTTTAAATCGTTGAAAATGTAACACCCAACTAACAACTAATACGAGTAACTCGCGCGCTTGTGTTACTTTATGCCCTAAAGCATGAAAAGCGATTTTGTTTCGCCTAGCCACGACATAAAGACGAATTTTTCTAGCAAGAGAAGTGAAAAGCTTATTTTTCTGCAAGGAAGGCTTGTGTTCCGCAAGGAACTACTTATGAAAGTAAGGAAGGGATTGGAGCTATACCCCAAATCTAGGGTAGGTTCACATACCCCTTTGACATTCTTCGAGGTTATAGGCAAGTTTCCTCACGTGTTAAATCCACCAGTATAACGCCCATAAAGACCATTAAGGATAAACAGACAACAAACAACCAACCTTCAGGGTCCAGCAACCGGTCGATCCCCAGATAGTTATGCGCCAGAGTGAAGGCGTGGTCGAGTCGCTCGTTGGCTGGTCGTTTCGCGACCTCGTTGAAGTCGAAGAGTTGCGGCCGCCAGCGGTGCAGCAGAGCGTTTAGCGCCAACCCGTCTGCCCATGAGGACGTGAAGTTCGTCACGTCTACGCCTTCGTAACCCTGAAAATGCCAATATAATATTACGATGGAAACGACAAAGGAAAAATACGTGTCTAATCCTTTTTTCTAAAGGGCAATGGAGAGGGCTATGCTAGGAGTCTCTCTGCGAGATCGTATCAGGAATGAGACCATCCGCAGCAGAACCAAAGTAACCGATATAGCTCTCCGAATCGCTTTCCGAATCGAAGCTTACCGCGGGACTACGTCGATTTGTGTACGATTGTCCCACAATATTTATTATTTATTTTATTTGTTATTCTATTTTCTAACAATCCTTTCAATTTCTCCATAATCCATGGCATTGGTTGTATTTCTACTACTTAAGTCTCGGTCTAACTTCTCGCCTATATGATACAGTTGTAGGTATATACTTTAGGGTTTATCACCTACTTAAACGGAAAAAGTGGCCACTTTTCGCCGTTTACGTGATAAAGCAAAAAATTAAGTAAATCCAAATTATGTGCCACCGAAAATTGGGAAATTAGTATGACTACAACGAAACGAAATTTCAATGAAATGAAGAGATTTATAAGAAAACACAATCCCTCTTAAGGTATTTCGGCTATAAAATTGAAATAGTCGCTTGAAGACGTCTCTGTACAAACTTAATTTAAAAAAAATTGTATGGTCACGATTGTGACGTTGACAATACCTGCGTATGCGCACGACACCACGCCAACAAAGTTCGTTCCAAGCTTGTATGGTGCAGCTCCGACATCAGCTCCTTGAGGTGGTATTGCACTTGCCAGTGCAAGATTATGCTCCACACCAAACCTGCAAATCAAACGGCATCCTTAAGCTTGGCACCTATGAGCCCTTCTCTTTCTTATTTTTACACAAAAGATCCTAGGGCCCCCTAGCACTAGATAAGATAAGATAAGATGAGCCCTTCTTGTCGTCCACCATGAGTAACCACGAGTTGTTCTCAAGTTGTCAACTTAGACAGATATTTTAGTTAAATCATGTTTTCCCCTTTTTTAACACACGTGCACGTTTCCCCCCGCAAAAGGTGACGGAATAATTTGTACAGTACGATGTCGTATTGCCGTCTCCCTTTCAACGCAAAGCTCTGTGTTGCTCGAAGCTACGCTCCATGCTATAGTTACCGAGTATGAGCTTCGGGTTCCCGTCGACGACGTCAGCCGCCGCGATGTTGACGAGCCGCACGCCGGCGTCGTTCAGCGCACGCAGCGCCGTGCTCACGTTGTTCACGTGGTGTACTCGCATACGGCCTCGCTCGCGTTTCTGAAATAAATTAACATGATTATCTAATAAACAGTGTCCAGTTGTATACAGTTTTTGATAGAAAACTCCCGTGAGTATTAGACATATTAATATACTTATATCGGGTTACTCACGTCTATAAAGTCGAAAATAGATCGACATGTTTCGGAACGGTCCGAGTCCCATAATCATGAGTGAGAAGCGCTTGCGGCGATTGCTCTTCGCATCATTGATTGCGTGTGTGCAAAGGAATCGCCGCAAGCGCTTTTCACTCATGATTATGGGACGCGGACGGATCCAAAACATATCGAGCTATTTTCGACTTTATAGACGTGAGTAGCCCGATATAAGTATATTAATATAACGTGTTTTTCAGCAATTGCTTTAAATTCATGGATGCATTCTTTAGCTTAAACAAAGTTAGTTTCTCAAAGACACTGGTATTCTAATTAGCTAGGGGAGATTAGTCCAAAACCGGGTATGGGGGTAAAACCAGGACATGGCAGTTTGGCTTCTTAGGCAGTTTCAAATTTACGCGCGCTGTGGTCACAGCTGTCAGCCATCTTGTTTAGTTTGTCAACAAAAATTAGAAGGCGTGCGTGCAGACGTATAGAAATAAATCGAGAAAAAAGTTTTTAGCGGTGTTTGATGTAATAATTTCCATGTAATTCATAACCATATCAAACTTTTGTTTGTTGAGGTAAGTAACATTTGTATTTTTTATACGATTAAGTATGTTTTGAGGTTGAATAAACATAACTTTGATTGTTATTGCATCATGTTTTTAGATAACTGGTTTTTTTAGTTTATCGTTGGTGCGTTTGGGTCAAAACCGTACGGGGTAATATCGGGTAGTACCCGATTTTGTACAAGTAACTTTGTCGATTGTTTTAATGGTATTTTATTTGAATTATTGTTTTAGTTTTAAAGAAAGTGCCTCGAAATTACAAAAGTACTGCAACACTACAATCTTGGAGTGAACAATATGTATATGAAAAATGCCATCCTAGAAGTTATCGGTGGAAAGAGTGCATATTGTCTCGCTTCTCGAAAGTACTCGATTGCATAGTCGACATTAGAAGATTAAGGAAAAAAAAATTAAATTAATGACAATGCTAAGGATACTTCCAAAAAGGGTCTAGGGCGTATCAAGACTATTTTAACAGCTAAGCAATAGAGTTTAATGTGCCAAAACACAAAAGACCTGGATGCTCAATTATTTAGACTCACATACAGGGATTTTCGACATGGAAATGGCGGAGAAAAATGGTGTTGATCACAATTTTAACAAAAACACATTCCTCCCTGAGCCTACGTCCGTTGCACGCGCGATGCGCTTCAACAGAGTGAATGTCTTAGCTTTTTTCTCTGTTGGTGGATTTGCAAGAAAAATACACGGAAAGCGATGCATTGGTACAATGTCTCAAGTGCAAAAAATGGGCCCATGAAGACTGTACTGGTTGGGAACATGGAAAAACTTAACGAATTCCATTGCTATCGTTGCTAAGGGGCAAAATCGGGTATAGCATCTGGTACAAAACCGGGTACACCCGGCTTTGGACTACCTATGGGGCAGAACCGTAAAAAAGTAAGATTTCAAAGTTGATTATTTTTTCTACGTGTGATAATTAAAACAGTGATCTCACGCATTTAATATGTTGGTAATTAAGTAAATTAAACAGAGGCTAGTAAAATTCGTTTATTTTTCTAAAAAGGATTTTTTTATTGAATATTTCCCTTAAGGTCCCGCTTTTACCCCACTCTCCCCTACATTTAGAAAATAACTACTAATTTAATTTTTTCTCGAATACTCATACTCCGTTTACACACTTGCAAATACCATTTATTTGCAAGTGTGTAAACGGAGTATGAGTATTCGACGTGACATTCATATGCCATGGTTGGCACTTACTTGGTGAAGTTAATTAATTCTAATGCCCATTTCACATTAGCGGTTGATACAAAATGTAATTATATTTTAAAATAAAAATTAACGAATGAGATAATGGTGAAGCGTCCTCAAACAAACCAGGACTCAAGCGTTGTATTTGTTCAATTCAACTACCTACCTAGTTGGATTCTTTCCTATCATCTTTTCTCCATTCCCTCAAACATTTATCATTAATGAGGTATGCTTACATATTGCTGCGCGGTCAGGATCTCGAGCAGCGACAGCAGCACCTCGCCATCGCGCAAGTCCGCGAACAAGTCCGCCACCAGCGGCTTGCCGTTCTGCAAATACATTCAATCACCATTCTTATTCCAGAGAAAAGATTGTTCTTATGTGACAAATACAAATTCATTTATTAGTGGTAATAAAAAATAAACAAATATTAAAATGAAATATGCAAACAGTTTACCACGAAATGGTCTCGCCTCAGCATAATGCTAGTGTGACACTCGTAGGTGTACCTAACAACAGCAAATCTTTCTGTAAACATGTGTTCCACTATTCACCATTACTCCAAAACTCATATTGGACTCATTGGATTGTTATGGCTTCGAGATTTTGTCTCTGTAGTTTATTTCTCAGAAAGAAACCAGTTTTTCAGGAAAATATCTGCTCTATAATCGTACACTCCAGTCCATTATAGTTAATCGTAACACGCTATGTTAAACACGTTTGCAACATTATATTTTATGTTACATTCAGCGACTGCGAACTTAATAAAAAAATTAATAATCTTCTTGACTTAATCACACTAACCTTGACCAGTTGCGAGTTGATCCATTTAGCAAATGTTTTCTTCTGTACGTCCTCTCGCTCGTCTGAAACAAAACACATTATTTTAAAACCAAGAACACTAAACTCCAAGCAAAAAACACTAATAAACAAACAATTTGAATCAAAAATCTCTTTGTACCATCAGGTTCTGCTTGGTCAGATCCAAGCGCGCTCGCAAGTACCTCCCATCCCTTCAGGAGCGTTATCATCGCATACTACCACTAACAACTGTTGTTACTAAACAAATGGACTAGTTTATCAACACAGCCGTCTGTTTGTCAACTGGCAAATATCTGCAAATCCGAGAGGCATACGTGCGCGAGAGTCGGCTCGTTGGGATCTATTTAATACGTATATTTAGTCTCACCTGTCTAAATCAATGTGACAGTCTAATTAAACTAATTGGCAGTCCGCAGAAAGGGCCTCCGAAGAAATTCAGTGCACTAAGACATTTCCTGTGTCCCGCAAATATCGTTTCGTCTATTGAAATTAAACACGTTAGAGCGGATTAATTGCGTTTATTAACACCATAACCCTTGGTTAATAAACGCGATGAATCCGTTCTAAAGTGTTTATTTTTAATGAATAATAATCGCGGTAACAGAAGACAATATTTCGTTTCGTCTATGTTAAAGTTAGGATTCTAAACTATAAAGGAGTGCAAATTCAAAATGTTGACCTGAGACCTGAGAAACCTGTGCCCCAATAAGTACAGGTTCGGAGTGCAGGGCTTGTGGATGGAAGTTGACGGGAGAGAACCAGAGCGAATACCAGCATCGTGCTCAGTAATAGGGAGAGATAGATATGTGTAAATATGTACGAGAAGGAAGATGGCGTGAAAAGGTATGTGACACTTAGTTTTTTCTATTCTGTGTATCCCATCTGTCCCCGGCCTAGGTCACAAGAGCAAGCACAGATAGAAATGTTTCTTGCAACTGTATGCTTATCAGATTTTTACAAGAGTCGCTCGATACCGCCAGTTTTTATATACTACGACGGTGACAAACAAGCATACGGCCCGCCTGATGGTAAGCGGTCACCGTAGCCACTGGACAGCTGCAACTCCAGGGGTGTTACATACGCGTTGCCGTCTACCGACCCTATAAAAAAAGGGGCTTGCCCCATTCGCTGTGTTGACAGCTAAAGGGGCAAGCTTTGCTCCGTGGGTCCCCAGCTGTCAACACAGTGAATCCTCTTGGAGCTCTGGCGACCTTACTCACCAACAGAACAGTTAAGAACGAACAGGATGCAAATACTTTCGAATTGCGCAGTCGCTAGCGATTCTCTTTCTACAGCAACCGAATACCGATATGTACTATTCGTTTCAAGCAACGCAGGGAGGGGAGTCGGCATACGTACCGTTTCCCCTCTGCCAACGTACAAGCCCAAATGGGCATATGCGGATCTGTGTTGTCACTAGTCTGTACACAAAATAGATCGAAATGTGCATGATTTGTTAGTAGTTGTATCATTTTATGTGTGGTCATTATAGACTGTTTTTTTGTATGTAATGTGTAATGTACCAATTGGACCCCAGAGGGCGGGCGGAGCGAAGCAGACCAAAAAGGAGATGGCGGGATGACCTAGACTCATTTTGTAGCGATTGGCGTGAGCATGCACTAAGCCGTGACGAGTGGCGAAGCAGGCAGGGGAGGCCTTTGCCCAGCAGTGGGACACAACATAGGCTGTAAAAAAAGTGCGTCTGTATGCACGTTAACACCCGCAAAAAGTAATTAATTCGTACGGTAAGGTCGCTTTGCCGTCCCATGTTGCTCGAAGACTATTCCCGATTTCAAATTAATGCAAAATAGTGCTTTCTAGCTCCCGGTTTTGCGCAGATGGAGACAGAGCGTTATCCGCGCTCCAGCGACTCCGCTCCGGGCTGGGCTTTGGTCACGCCCAAAATCGGCACCGCAGCCCTATGCCAGCTGTCTCGCAAGACAAATAAGTGAAAAAACCAGCCAAGTGTGAGTCGGACTCGCAAAGTTCCGTACAAAGGATGCTCCCCAACACCCATACAGGCACGGAACTCTCAGTGTGCGGCATGTATACGGTTTTCGATTTTTTTCTGTACTTGGCTAGCAAGAGCTTGTTTGTTTGGCAAATTTCGTGATTCCTAGATTGCACGAGAAGTGAACCTTATACATTTTGATACCCTTTGCAAATGTATGGGAAGTGCGACATAAACGGCCGTATCTTTTGATTGTGTTGACGTAGAACGTTGGATTTTTCACATCGACATAATCGACTCATAATAAAATAAATAAATAAATTATTGTGTACCTACATTCTATTCATTGCCTTATTATACCTAAATTGTAATTTCTCCCTCTTTGATTGACCTTGGATGGGCTTAAAACCAGCTAAGCTGTGCCCATACCTTTTTCCTTTGTCAGTGCCTAATTCTGTATTTTATGTTATGTTGTTTTGTTCAAGGAAATAAACGATTTGTATTTGTATTTGTATTTTTGTATTTGTATAATATGGTACTACGCTCTTATTACACCGGCATAAGGTGCTATGGGACATATTTTTGAGTAAGATGTGCACCACCATATTTTTACACTTGACTGTACTCAGACAACGATATATATAATAATATACAAATACATAGAGAACATCCATGACTCAGGAACAGTATCTGTATTCATCACACAAATAAAATGCCCTTACCGGGATTCGAAGTATTCGAACCCAGGACCATCAGCTCAGCAGGCAGGGTCACTACCAACTACGCCAACTGGTCGTATTAGTTTGTTTACAATTACAACCAAATTAAAACCATATGCTCGCCGGACAAGCCCCGATGCCGTAATCATTATCACAGCCATTGACAGCGTCATTCAATTCAGAATCGTCTCGAGAATTAGCAATTCGAATGTAAACAGTTGCGTCATCGGCGCCTGCGACTGCATTACTTAAACCAAGTATAACTAGACATGCCACTAGTTTGTCCAACGGGTATAGAATTCCTTCTTCCCTCCAAAGTTTGGGGCAACGACAATACCTTTTTTAAGGGGAGGAAAATCCATCCTACGGAACCCGCTCACCATCGCGCGGGCTGTGCTTTTTAACCACCATTTCGATAATTTAAATAAATTCGTAGTGTATCGTCAATAAATAGATATTTTTTGGTGCAGACTTCATGAGAATTGTTATGAGATATAATAGTTTTTTAAACATTTCTCGGTAGTTTTTACATGAGACTTTATTTTTTTATTTATTTATTATTAGCTCTTAACAATAAAATATTGTGTTGAACATAAACTGACTGTTTCTGTGTTGGGATTTCGTGACGTCTTTTTTTTGACAATTGTCAAGAGCTCTTCACAAAAGTATTAGTTTTTAGTGGTAAAATTGATGTTTTTGTTTATAAATGACATGTTGGTGGCAAACAAGCATACAGCTCACGCAATAGTAAGCAGCACCCATAGCCATAACCAACGCCTGTAATAACAGTAATAATGATACTGACAATTGTCACACTTGTCACACCGTGGTGAAATAGGGGCCTGATATTATAACAAGTATTTGTTGTCATGTCTATGTTAGATACTTACTTAATCTGAGGCGCTATAACTTGGATTTACAAGTTACAGTATTTAATACCTCTCGGACCGTGCTCGCGAAACCGAGCGACGAAGGTCAGTTTTTTTAACTTTGATGCTACTTGCGAAACAATATTGCAGAAAATTCGCCTTTATTTGTGGCGTTTTCAGGCTAAAGGTACCTACATTGTCCGTTGTTGATAAGGTTGATTTCTAAATGATTATTTATCCTTATCGATAAAAGACAATGGGAAGGGACCAACCTTTAGCCTGAAAACGCCACAGTTAGTGCGTAAATGTGAACCATCTATTTCAATAACTTAAGGTTCCCGAGCCAAGGTTAGAAGCGGTCTTGATGAATCTAGATCCGCACCCCGCTCAGGTGTGCGAGCGGGACGTTGCTATACACGTACATAGTGCTATCTCGCTTATACACCGAAGCGACACGTGTGTATCGAATATGGGCAGGAGTAGGGCACTGCATACCTACAGGAAAAGTGGGACTGGAGTGACGTTGCGGGTGGTAACTATGGAATGGATGCCCTAAGCAAACTGTGCATCACATCGTTTTAAAATGCCCACTCGGACCACCATTTTTTTTAAAGTCGCCAATTTAAGGAATTCAAAATTTAAGTTATATAAATGCATCCATCTATTGTTAACAGTCGCTTAACGAGCTATGGAGAGGGCTATGCTCTCTACGTGATCAAATAAAAAATGAGGAGATCCGTAGACGAACTAAAGTCACCGACATAGCCCTTCGGATTAGCAAGCTGAAGTGGCAATGGGCAGGCCACATTGCACGCAGAGCAGATGGCCGATGGGGTCGAAAAGTGCTTGGGTGGAGACCACGGCTTGGCAAACGCAGCGTAGGACGTCCACCCACAACATGGACAGATGACCTTATGAAGGTCGCCGGGAGACGCTGGATGCAGGTCGCTTCCAATCGGTACATATGGAGGTCCCAAAGGGGAGGCCTATGTTCAGCAGTGGACGTCTTATGGCTGATGATGTTGATTGTTAACAGTGTAAATAATCATGCCATACAATAAATAAACTAGCTGTGTGAGCCTCGCGAAACGGTACTGGAATAAAGGTCGTAAGCGCCTTTGGTGTTCATGGCGCTTAGGACCTTTGTTCAATTTCCCGCCATTTTTAAAATTCCCAAAAACTGAATCGACAGATAAATGTTATGTAATCAACAAACTTGTTTACAACATTTCACAAGAATTGGTTGATAAATGCGATATGTAGAGGAGAACAAATGGACAGACACACGAAAGAATTTCAGTCCAAGCTGAAACGAAGAGACTAGGCTTGCTCACTCAGTCAATAAATCAATAAATAATACTTCGTAAACGACCATGATCTCCTCCTGAGATCGTATCAGGAATGAGACCATCCGCAGCAGAACCAAAGTAACCGATATAGCTCTCCGAATCGCTAAACTTAAGTGGCAGTGGGCGGGGCACATTGCACGTAGAACCGACGGCCGTTGGGGCGGAAAGGTTCTCGAGTGGCGACCGCGTACCGGAAGGCGCAGCGTGGGTAGGCCCCCCGCAAGGTGGACTGATGACCTGGTGAAGGTCGCAGGAGTCCGCTGGATGCGGGTGGCGCAGGACCGGTCATTGTGGAAATATTTGGGGGAGGCCTATGTCCAGCAGTGGACGTCTTTCGGCTGAAATGATGATGATGATGATGATGAAACGACCATGTTGGAGGATTTGTCTATGAGGTCATTAACGAGCTGTTAAATATCAAATTGTTAGATGCATTAAGTCATGCCGTGATATCACCTATCGTTATAAATAAATTTATAAGGACCGAATCTGATGGTGTGATTCTTCACCAATTTATATTTTTCAAGAAGGCTTACACTGAAAATTGTAAATCAAGTGAAATATGTTTAATATACAATTATCAATTATATGTTGTAAATGTTGTAACTTGTATTTTGAAATAAAATGTGTTATTTCTCATTTACATTATTAATAATGGAAAAACAAAAAAAAAGTAGTTCATACACAGTTGTGAATACATTCCATTCGAATTGAAATTTTCTTCTGTAATACATTAAAAAACTAACAGAATTCTTGTTAGAAAACTCCCGTGAGTATCAGACATATTAATATACTTAGACCGGGTTACTCACGTCTATAAAGTCGAAAATAGCTCGACATGTTTTTATTTCTAAAAAAAAAGTGTCAGATTCATACACAGAACTACCAACACTGTTAATAAAAGTATATAGGCTGTTGGCACTTATGGAACGTCACGTTGCAAAAAATACAATATGAAAAAGAGTCGCAACTGCTGCACTTTATTTGCGTATTTTTTTTTGCCGATTGGGTATCCATCTACAGTTGCTACCGTATCTACAGTTGCTCACCAGGCGGCGCCACTCAAAGACTTGTCAAAGTGACGTTTGACGTTTACTCCACTAGCGCCCCTAGCGGCGAAGACTCACGTCAATCCCCATTACATCCCTCCTACGGCCTAGTACTCTCCACACGTAGCAATAATTCAGTGTACGTGACCTGCCTCTTGAATCCAAGTTAACCGGCCCAGTGTCAAGGCCAGCTGCAGCATCCGAAATACCCGGCCAACGTCACGCCAGACTGTATCGTAATCTTGAAGATACAGACGCAGACATCTCTAAATTTAGACGATAAGTCAAACATCAAGGTAATCGTAATGTTTACACTACGTTACGGGTTTAGAGCATGTCATGTCATGTGTTTTTTTTTTCACTAGCGAGTCTAGCGACCCGCCCCGGCTTCGCACGGGTTATTACTCGTATTATACATTTAAACATCCCTTTTGAATCACTCTATCTATTAAAAAAAGTAGTTTTAAAGATTTAAGCATATGTACCCCCCCCCCCCCGCCCCACCTTACAGAAAACCGCAGTTTAATAACAGTAGACCCTACTCATAGTGTTGTGTTTCTGTTGGTGACTGGTGAGTAAGGTCGCCAGAGCTCCAAGAGGATTCACTGTGTTGACAGCTGGGGACCCACGGAGCAAAGCTTCCCCCTTTAGCTGTCAACGTGTCAACACAGCGAATCCTCCTTTTTTTAAAGGGTCGGCAACGCGCATGTAACACCCCTGGAGTTGCAGGCGTCCATAGGCGACGGTGAACCCTTACCATCAGGCGGGCCGTATGCTTGTTTGTCACCGTCGTAGAATCAGAAGACATCAAAGCTACGAGTTCAAGTCTAGCCCTGGCCGTGATTTTTCCCTCTATTCCTTTATTTCTAAGATTTAAAAAGAGTGGGTCAAAATATTCTGAACTTCGTAACTCACACTGCTAGGATGGTCGCCCTTTCATCATTTGTCATCTTGACAATTGTGTGATGTCAGTGTGAGACGCATAACACGATAGACGATGAATTAGCAACCTTCCTATACGCGTTGACCTCGAGTTCCACATAATTATTACGAATTACCTACTAGAAAACGTTCAAAGAATAGCTTGTTATGTTTAATTCGTCCAACAGTCGGTATCGCTAAATGCAAGACATATAAAAACATATTACGTAATAGTTATTTATTATAAATGTAACAAAGTTGTAGTTTATCTCTCGTGCTTATATTGAGACCAGAGGCCTTACCATGATGTCTAAAACACAATTTAGTTTAGGTTAGGTTTAGGCTCAGTTGTATGGAAGCGACTCAGTTTAGGTCGTCAACTGAATCGCGTTAAGTCGTCATGGTAAGGCCTCTGAGCAAGCGAAAGATACCAGAACTGAGCCACGAGTATAGCCAATGGTTCAAAACTGGAAGCTTGAGCTTTACGAGGGTCTCAAGGGACGAGAGTTGAACAAACAGCGCCGCCGAGTGTAATACAACATTTTTCACCTCACTATCGCGAGGAAAATAAAAACTACATACGATTACATATCTTATCCAAATGTAAGCTATCCGATATTTATCAAAACTATCGTTTAAAAATCAAATGAAATGAAATGAAATGAAATTTTTTATTGGTAACATTTAGGTACAAGTCACAGTACAATTTTGTAGTAGGTATTTATTGTAACATAATAATAAACATGTCACTCTTATATAAAATCTTATACAGTAGGTAATAAATTATTCTTAACAATTAATATGATTATCCTTTTTTTTTTACATAGTTAGTGGCAGTTGAAAAAATTCATTATAATTATAGAAATTGTTTGCGAGTAACCACGATTCCATGCTACCAGTAAACTTTAAGAACCCATTCAAAACTCAAGGTCAAATTACTTTCCCCACCAGTGGATCAAATGCTTTTTCACCGCTAGCTTAGAGCGTTTTCCAATCTAGTGAGGTGAAAATTTGACACTTTTGAGAGAGAAGAGGTTTATACAGTTCGTAAATATCTGAGCAGCTCAATGCATAATATGTACCTACACACTTACACCTAATTGTCATTGTCCTTATGGTGTACATATATATTTGAAGCCTAAAAATGCTCATATACTTATAAGCTCAACTGTATAAGAGTTAATTAAAGACTTTTCTCTTACTTATCATACAGTCTGCCACCAAAGGGCCGACATATTTGACGTTCCACGGCTGAATTTGTTTTTATTCATAATGCAACGTGCAAGTGGCTTGTCACTTGTAATCAATACCCTTAAACCATGCATGACTCGACCCACTTTAGTTTACGACCGAGACTAACCGCACAATACAGAAGCAATATAAAAAACATTTGAAACACGCAACAAATTAAATGCCATGCACAATATCTTAACCTCTTGTTATTAATAAAAACAGTTGACAGACGTTTTAGTTTTTTGTAGAAATCGCGAAGCGTCTGGTTGATGTAACCAGTGACCGAAGAGCTGGTGGCTTCCTCGCACAACGTATCAGGCGTTGCGATACAACGAGGCAATACCGCCAGCATCCTATCCTAGACAAGGGCAACCCCTAACCGATTTGGCTTTTATTAACTTAAATTAACAATGAATGTATTAATTTAATCATAAATACCTTCATACCATCACAGAAGGCTATATGGAATCTGCAACTTGTCCAGCCACTATATCCCTAGTGATAGCATATATCAATATCAATGGCAGTCAATCAGTTTACGGAGGGCGATGACAGCGCGCTAAGTGATCTGTCAATTGAACATCCAATCAACGCGTCGGATCGATATGCGATACATACATACATACACTTTAATCGTGATCATGATTAGACCATTGGTTCTAGCGATGTACAGTCAGCCACACAGCTATGAATACAGCCAAAGTCCCAAAAAAATGTATACACGACCTTAATGCTTAAGCAATAAAGTCCTGTATACATATTGTTGGCACTTTGGCTGTATTCATAGCTGTGTGGGTGACTGTATTAGGGCAAAGACCACTGACGAGGCGCTGTTATCATGTGGTGCTGACATCTGTCATTAAGTCAAGTTTATATACAAACAATACGAGTCAAGCCAAAAACGCCTAGACTCTGAAAGCGGGTGCAGCCTCAAGCAACACAGGTAATTCGGCATCCCTCTGCCAAAGTACAGGCCCAAATGCGCATACGCCGGTTTGTGTTGTGACTAAGTCCGTACACAAAAAACCGGCCACCGAGGGTTGCACAAAAAGGATGCTCCCTGCCCTCCATTTGTGACCTTGGGTACTTAAGATTTTTTCCTGTACTTGAGCTACAAGCAGTTGCTTTTTGCCAAATTTCGTGATTCTAGGTCAACGGAAAGTACCCTATACATTTTGATTCCCATTGCAAATGTACGGGAAATGATACATAAGCGGCCGTATCTTTTTATTGCGTTGACTTATGGGTTTGGTTTTTCACAGCTTCAAGGGACTTAAAGCTTTAAGGGACAAGGGATTAATTTCAACTTGCTGCCTTTACGTGTTCATGAGATAAAGGGTCTTGATAGACAAACGGACGGAAGGCCGGACAACAAAGTGATAAGGGTTCCGTTTTTTCCTTTTGAAGTACGGAACCCTAAAAATAAATCGCGTGGAAGACGTCAAAACCGTATATTTCCTGGGTTAAATAGCAATGCGTCGACGCACGGCGCGGCGCGTGCGCAGTATCACGCGGATCTTCAGTTTTTACCGCCTCCAATCCGGATTAATCGCTATTAGTGCAGCAAACCGATTACAAGTGCAGAAGACACAGTTAACACACCGGTATGTCTAGATAATAAGACGGAAGTATAAATCATCGTACGCGGATTACAAATGTTGCAATTGTCATTTGATGCGCGATTGCGGGTGAGTCAAGTTCTCGGGTTAACCATTATAGGCCTCGTGACCCGTAAAAACTGTGTTTATTAGGTACACCAAGACGATGGCAAAAACCTTTTCCCGCGGGTGTACTACCCCATTTTTCTACTTCGGCAAAGTTCGCGGAAAAGACAACCTGAACCTCATGGTTACATTCTGTGCCGTTTCAGAGGAATTCTTTTCCGTAACCATGAGGTTTAGGTTGTAAGGAAGAAAGCCATTCAGACGGAGGGCAAAGCTACTCGTAAGTTAGAAGGTATATGTCACCAATGTCACCATTATGTCTTACAATGGGATTAAAAACTGTGTTGTTGTAAAATAGGTATATGTATTTCTTTATTCGGAACCCAAAACAACACATTTAATCTGGAACTAAATCAAAAGAACTCAATCTCCTGAGCACATACCATCATACAAGCATGTTACACAAACTATAACAGGCATTATTATATGTAAGTAAGTTAAAAAACACTTAATTGTACACTTCATATGTGTGTGTGTTCAAATACAGTTAACAAGTAGAGATGTTAAGTACAAAGGCGAACTTATCCTTAGGGATTTCTTCCAGTTAACCTTTGAATATTTGAGAGCAGTCAAAAAACACAGACAAGTAAAGTAACATGTACAACAAGGTACAAAATAAACAATATTATACATATCTCTCTCAGACGTAACGTAACCCAAAGTTAAATGTTTAAGGGGAGAGTGCAATGATTACCGCGAGTCGAATTTCCGCTAGGGGCGCTAGTGGAACGTGGGTCCTGCGGGAACATTTCAAACGTCACTTTGACAATTCTCTCATAATAACACAGGGCCCACGCATGAGTGGCGCCGCCTGGTGAGCGACAATACGGTAGCTCCCATTACCTAAGCTGGGCGCTGACGCGGTCTCGTTTATCTATAGTAATAAGTCAGGCGCCGGAGCGTGTGCATTCCGCGTTGGTTTCTCTGCGCACGCGCAGACAACGCTGCCGAACCTGACACCGACCCCTTTCACAATACTATCATACGGATTCTGTTTCCAGGTTGTGATAACTTTCAAGATTTCACTGTGTTCATTAATCTTACACTTTAAAGTAGGTAATATACGACACCTCATCTGTGGGCCTCACGGAGCTGGCAATGGTTGATGGTCTACGCCAAATATATGGAAATGCGGCGTGAGTTACCAGTCGCATCTGTCATTCTGTTCAGAGACATTCATTGCTGTCTTGACTTCAGCCGCAGTATGCCTAGCACCAGCCTACCACGAACATCGAAAATTGGCATTGACGGGAAAACCTCTTTGTCACTCCAATATGCAAGTGTGACAGAGATGGAGATACAAATCCGCAATCGTTCGATTTTCGTGGTATAAGCCCAGATTGCCGCGCTGCCGCAACTATATCTCGCGGTCAAGAAAGAGAACTGTCATTGTCTAATCCGAATTCCGAACAGTTAGAAAATGACAGATGTCTTTCTTGGTCTCAAGCCATTTTAGCAACACTCTTGTGCTAGGGCCACATTTCAGATTTTAGTGATATTACTTAGGTACTTCATACTTCCTGTGGCGCTTCAACCCTTTCTGGGTCTTGGCCTCTTCTACAGTCTTTTTACAGTTGTTCCGGTCCTTTGCCTCCTTCTTCCAATTTCTGTACTATCCCATTTTCCTTAAGTCTTCATCTACCGTTTTCATGGCTTGCCTTTTGGTCTCTTCTGCTGCGCAGAACTAGATCCGAGAAGTTTCTGGCATGCGTAAAATCACTTGTTACCCGCCAATATACAAGCCTTTATTTCTAGTGAAATTACATTGGGATTAATTGTGAATTAGAAAACTTAACGAGAAGTTTTTGCCCGAAAAACTACCCGCGTGTTTGTAAGAATATGCTAGGACCACGCATACTCGTATTATTTCAAGACAGTTGTCTAGTAATTTATGGATCTTTTTTCAACTCAGAAAGTCAGAACTCGCGCCTCTTTTAGGACTTTTTTCGCTCTGCTAATTGAGATACCCAAGTACATCTGATAGCCCATACTATTTTTTACACATGTTTTATGAAAAATGTTTATAAATTGATACCTCGTGTTCTGCTCCTAGCTCAGAGAAGTGGCAATGAATGACTTGTCAGCCATATCAGTAGAACACACGTCAACTCGTGTTACAGCGCGTATGAGCTAAATGCTAATGAACACATTTACATAATCATCAAGAGTGGGCGATCTTTGCATTTCTTCACAACCTACCTATAGGCGATAGGACGACACATTGACTTGAGGAGTGGAAATTGAGTATTCCTAACGTGAATATGAATTAAATTAAATTAAATAATTATGTATGTAGGTCATGACATACTCTACAGCTATCCCCTAGAAATCTTCGATATCTGACCAGCAAACCTAAGAAAGTTAGGTATCCACGAATGTCATTTGATAATAGTGATAATGCTATAAGTTGATAAGCAGCCAAGTTGCACGGAGAGCGCGACGTTGATTGCTGTCAAACGGGATAATCAGAATTTGGCATGACTTACTGTCGTCTTATCCTGGAAGTGTCACGGTATCCGCTTGGCATCTTAGCCCTGCAGATTCTCTCCATCCCGTGATGACAGAGCGGACATAATTGAGTTAAAGTTTTTAGGCCGTCTTCGTTATCGGGTATGATCTCATCGCCCGTGACCGCACGCTGTGATCGAGGGCACGCTTTCGATAAATAACTTCGGCTTTTCCTTATCACTGCCTAATTATCGCTAGACATCATTCAGAAAACAATGGTTGTCTGAGACGTGACCAGAGCGCCTACCACGAACCGCGAACGAAAGTATACCTCCCTTTCGCACTTGTGATTTCTCACTCAAGTGCGACAGAGAGGTGAAACTTCGTTCGTGGTTCGTGGTAGGCCTTCAGGCCGGACAGATCTGTTAGTTTCTATAGAAAACGTCACAACGTAACCTCCGAGGACTCAGGTGTTTTTTTTTTATACAAATCGAAAGATGTTCCCGTCCCGTCCCGCTCTAGTGTAAGTCATCCGTAAGTCTGATTAGACTTTATTAATATCGGATTTCATCGGAGATTCACCCTTTGAAAACCAAACGCCTAAACTAGTCACGATTTGTCCTGTTTAGTTACGGCAATACGATGTCTTCAATGTATTGTTTTATATCGCGGCGACATTGTAATTGCGGACGGACAAATAAGATCAATTAAAGAAACGTATCCACTCCAGTAATCTTTAGATACAATAATATTCACTTGATGACGTCAGGCGATCGTGAAGATTTAGATTTAGATTTAGATTTATTTATTACACAATATACGATTACAGTGCAAATTACATGCATGTCAATTTATAAGAATCTATATTGTGATTGTCAAAAATATAATAAAACAACATGATAATTTACACAAATGAAATGTGTTCACCAAAGAGGATCGTCAAGCAGAATACAAAATGAAATAGGTCAACAGCAATCACAAAAAACCAACAACAATGTCCAAAATGCAGTAATTAATTATAAAGTTATGTCAAAAAAATCACTTGTCGAATATAGAGGGTTCTCCAGTAAAAAGTTTCTCAATCGACGCTTGAATATTGTGTCTGATGTTTCTGTCCTTATTTCTACCGGTAATCGCTCATAATACGTCGGACCGATGACACGCGGGTTCTTTTGTGCAAGTGCCATGCGACGTGGAACTGTTCTTAATCGACCTGTAGACCTAATGTTTATGCCAGATACATCAACGCGTTTAAACAAAGATAAGTTATTTCTAACATACATTATAATTTCAAACAAATACAATGCGTAGTGCGTCATTATTTTGTGGGTCACAAATAAATCCCTACATGGATGCCTTAGCTTCACACCCGCTAGCGTTCGCAGTGCGTGTTTTTGTATAATGAATACTCGATTGGCATCCGTAGAGTTTCCCCAAATGAGTATGCCGTAATTCATTAGTGAGTGGAAGCAGAGATGGGCATTATTCGAATAAAAATTTATCTAAATGATCATTCGAATGACGAATAATCCACCAATTTTTTATTCGCGAATGATTTATTCGCGGATGATTTATTCGCGGATGATTTGTGCGCGGATGATTTATTCGCGAGTAACTTATCGGCGAATAAATATTTCGACCGGTTTTTAACTTGACGAATGATTTACTTATTATATTACTCCTATAAATTTACTAACAATATTAAAGGTTTTTTGGCTATTCTATTAAATTTTAAAAAAGATACCTATATTAAAAATGACTAATTTTTACTAAAGTTCACGATCGTCTAAGACTTTAGTGATCTATTCGATATGATCTATATGTAGTTAATGTTATTTACTCTGGTTTTCAAACAAAGAATATCATGACGTATGATTTTTATTACGAATTATTAATAAATCCATGTTGATTTCTAAAGTGCACTTTTATTTACAGTCCTTTTATAATCCCTATGCGGGTTGGAAGAAAATCTGAGCAAAGAAACCGCCTAATTTCTATGGCATAGATTTTGTCAAGTTTCTGTACATTTCAATGACATATACTATCTCGGTCTAAAAAGGGCCTCGTAGTTCTCATTCAAATAACCAAATATAAAATTAATTCCATATAAACTAGTAAGGCCATAATGTTTAAAAGAAATTGTGTCAATGAAACTAGGCGATTGAAATGAAACTTGAGTTATGAATTCATAATTAGATAGCTATTTTAAACAGAAGTTGATAAGGTATTTAAAAAATTATTCGTGGCAATTCATCCGGCGAATGAATTATTCGCGGATAAATTATTCGACGAATAATTTATTCGAATACGAATAATCATCCGAAAATTCATCCGTCATCCGCGAATGATTTGGTTATTCGTCATCCGTCATCCGTCATTCGAATAAATTTTGCCCATCACTGAGTGGAAGTGAGCGTAGTATACTGATTTTAGTGCTGCATACGAAATAAGGGGTTTCAACTTCCGTAACGCAAAGACTGCACTACTCAATCGATTACATAGCTGATCGACATGGCATTTCCAGTTAAGGTTCGAGTCCAACACAAACCCAAGGAACCTCGTTTCACTGCACATTGGCATAGGGCAGTTCACTACACAAGGGGGAACAGTAGTTGCCCGTCCTGAGAAAATCATTACATTTGACTTTGTGATGTTGAGGAGTAACCCATTTGCAGTAAACCACCGTTGCAACTGCCCACATGCCTCGTTTATCTTCTCACCGAGCTGCTCGTACGTTTGCGCGCTGATTATGACCGTAGTGTCATCTGCAAAAAGTACTGACAGCCCAGTGGTGATGGCTGATGGAAGATCATTCATGTAGACTAGAAACAAGGTATTTCCAAGGGCTGATCCTTGGGGAATTCCTATGTCAACAAAGCCAATGTCAGATTGGAATCCCTTCCCATTTGAGGACAGTTTAACCTGTTGCCTTCGGTCCGACAAAAACGAAGTGATTAAGCGATGCGCCTCGCCCATCACGCCATAACACATCAACTTGTCAAGTAACAGTTTGTGATTTATAACATCAAATGCCTTAGATAGGTCACACATAATACCAGCCATTTTTTGTCGCTTGTCCAAACCTGTTATAATAAGGTCAACAATTTTGTTTGCTGCTGCGGTAGTTGACATGTTTTGTCTGTAGGCAAATTGGTTTGGCGTTAGCAGATCACTTAATTCAAGGTAGGTCATTAATGATGATGATAAAATAGACTCAACAATTTTTGAGATGGTAGGTACTATAGTGATGGGTCTATAGTTATTTACATCCGTCTTTTCACCTTTCCCTTTGTATACCGGGCATACCCTTGTACATTTTAACACATCTGGGTAGACACCGGTTTGGAACATCGAATTGATCAACACAACCAAGATGTCAGAGACAACTGGCCAGATACATATGATTATATTTAACGAAATATCATATGTATCTACAGTTTTGCGTGCCTTTAACATTGATTGTATCGTCTTGTGTAAGAGTTCGTTGGTAACTATGGGGAGACGAAAAGTGGGCATGTCTGTGTCATCCAGGTGTTGGCGTAGGTAGTGTGCAGATAAGGACTCATTAATTTGAATAATGGAATTGGATGACATTTTTAAAAAATGTTTATTAAATGCATTTGGAGCCTCACTGTCCGAGATAGTTTCGTTAGAGATAGGGTCATTTATAGTAAGTGCTTGTGTTTTATTACTTTTAGTACCTATTTCATGGTTTATGATGTTCCAGATTTCTTTCGAAGGATTTTTGCTTTCTCTGAGCCTGTTTTCTATGTGAGACTGCCGAGCACGAAGTGTAGCAGACTTAATAAGCTGGGCATAATGTGTAATGCATTGTGAAATTAAAACATTATCAGGATATTGGCGGCGTATTTCCAGAAAGTCGTTGTATTTGCTAATGCACTCGGACAGTTCATCATTCATCCAAGGAAGGCTAGACTTATTATTATTTAATTTAAATGTCTTATATGGAAAACGCAAATTAATGTAATAAGTCAGTATATTGATAAGTTTATTGAATTTGTAATTGATGTCAAAATAATCAGAATTAATAAAACTAAAATCATAATTTGAAATATCATAATAAAATAAACTAAACGATTCTTGGTCGAATAACCGGCGCTCAACTGTACGGTGTTTTTCGTTTTTGTTGAAACTCTGCATTTGTTCTACCGCGAGCTCATACCTTTGGGCGTTGTGATCGCTGATAAACGTGTCCACCGGTGACACACTAAGACAGTCTCGCACGCGGTTCGCTATACCGCAGTCAATGGATGACACAGAATCTGCATTGACGCGAGTTGGAAAGGTCACGGTGTTTATGCAATCGTAAGTGCCAAGTAAATCGTTTACCCGCTGTTTCATAGTATTTTCGGTGTGATAGTTCACGTTGTGATCGCCAATTATAAGAAACTTTTTACCTTCGTCAGTTAACTTATTTAATAACTTTTCTAATTTTTCCATATAAATGTCAAACAATCCATTACCTGTTCTATACAATGCAACAATAACTAAATTAGTACATACTATTTCAATTGCCGTAATCTCAAAGTGATAGGGAACGCATAGGCAGTGCAAGTCGTTACGTTGTTTATAGGGCACACATTCGCGCAAATAAATAGCTACCCCACCATGAGAATTAGCTCGCGCGCGGCAGTATGCGTTCACGAGTTCATAGCCACATAACCTAATTCGTTCTAAGTCACTTTTTAGGCACCAAATTTCGCTTAATCCTAATACATCCGGGTTTTCCTTGTTACACAGCAATTCTAAAAGTGATGTCTTATTACAAATAGCTCGAACATTTTGGTGAATGATAACAAATTCTCTAACTATCTTGTTAGTGTCGGGCCGCGCCGTATTGTGGAGTTTTTTGGCTGTTTATTTACAATATTAAACAAACGCACTGATACACCATCAGGCCAGTTATCACTATTACGGGCAATCCGAAGTTTACCAGCTGGAACATCGAGACGGAATGATGAGTACTTGCCTCTGGTCACCATCAGTTTTTCGCACTCTGGCTTCGGGATACCCAGCTGTGTTTTTGCATGGTAGATAACATCCTCGACAGTCGTTTCCTCACTGAGGTTAAATACGTGCAGACTCACGACTCGGGGTGCCGCAGCACGTAGTCCAGGGGCACGTTGCTCTTGTGTCACGGAGACGCTGGATGGGATACATTGCGGTGCCGATGATGACGGTGAAGTGAAATGAAGTGATGGTGAAAGGGCCAGAGCACCGTTAACAGCAGGAACCCTATCTTTACTTTCTTGGGGACGTTGGTTGTCCTGGTTTGCGTTTGTTCCACGACGTGAACGGGCACTGCGTTCCTCATGGACTGGAGCGGTATCGACTGAGTCAGGATTGCGTACAGAGTGCGAGAGCTCAGGAGTAGCACCTGCCTGTTTCACGATTTCCAACGCAGAGCTCATGGGCTCCGCTGTTTGTGCTACCGTCAGACCATACGACAGGTCTGTTGGAGGAACGGTGACTGGTGTTGATGATGACTGCTTAAAGTTGATAACATCTGACAATGGCTCGTTATTTATAATCATTAAAGCTTCGGGACCTGACTCGTTTAGTAGCTCATTAGAGAAGTTGTGCGGATTATATGTGTTGTGATTTATTTTCTGGAGAATCACCTTCATGCATGAGTTCTGGTAAGCCAATAGTTTTTCTTGACTTTTAATAACATCATGGCAAGATTTGATTTGTGCTTTCATGTCTATGAGCTCATTATTTAAATTTGAAACAAGATCCACCAACCTTGTAACGGCCGCTGCAGTTGTCACTGTTTTTCTTAATGACGGTGCCATTTTTCTTCGTTTATTTGGTAGAATTCACTTAACGCTTTCAATATCAATAATTTAAAATATAAATAATTGCAAAACAAGTTTTTTTTTTTTTTTTTTTTTATACTACGACGGTGACAAACAAGCATACGGCCCGCCTGATGGTAAGCGGTCACCGTAGCCTATGGACGCCTGCAACTCCAGGGGTGTTACATGCGCGTTGCCGACCCTTTATAAACTTTAACACTCCTTTTTTGAAGAACCCCATATTGTAGTCCTTTGGGAAAACAGTGGCAGGGAGCTCATTCCACAGCCGGAGCGTCCGCGGGAGGAAGTTCCTCTTAAACCGCACGGTACGAGACCATTTAGGCTCCAGGGTATGCGGGTGAACACCCTGCCGACGGCGAGCGGTGCGGTGGTAGAATGCAGCCGTTGGCATCACATCAAACAATTCCTCAGAGCACAATCCATTGTACAAGCGATAGAACACACATAAGGAGGCGAAGTCTCTCCTTAGACTTAAGGGTTCGATATCGCTCGTGAGTTTGGGATCGTTGACAATTCGGACAGCACGTCTTTGGATCGAGTCAAAGGGGCCCAGCTGGTATCCAGGTGCTCCCGCCCAAAGATGGCAGCAATACTCCATATGGGGCCTGACTTGAGACTTGTATAATAACAGTCTTTGCCCCGGAGAGAAGTACTGCTTAGCTCTATTGAGCACACCGAGCTTTTTGGATGCCAGCTTGGCCTTCCCTTCCAGGTAGCTACGGAATTGGACGTCACTGGAAATGTCAACACCCAGGATCCCAATACTCTCTGACAAGGTAAGGACTGTGTCTTGGAATTGTGGGACCACAGTAAATGGGGTTTTTTTTAGCGGTGAACGCGCAAACTTGTGTCTTAGTGGGGTTAAATCGGACAAGATTTTCCTGGCCCCACAGTGAGATATCAGAGAGAGCACTCTCGATGTCTGACACAAGCTTTTCACGACTCTCTAACACAACGGGACGAGGGATGTTAGCACGGCCTGTGTAATAGGCATCCCCAGTACTGTCGTCTGCATAACAATGAATATCGCCAATGGACAACATGTCATTGATATGCAGCAAAAACAGCGTTGGGGATAGCACAGAGCCTTGTGGGACACCAGCATTTATGTCCATGCTATCGGAGCAACTTCCGTCGACAACGGCTCGTATGCATCTGCCGGACAAAAAGCTGGCAATCCATTCGCATAATACCCCGGGCAGTCCGTAAGATGGTAACTTCGATAGAAGACCCCCATGCCAAACCCGATCGAACGCCTTCGCTATATCCAGGCTGACTGCCAATGCCTCACCTTGACTCTCAATAGCTGAAGCCCAGCGGTGGGTGAGATACACTAGAAGATCACCAGTGGAGCGACCATGGCGAAAGCCATACTGTCGGTCACTGATCAGATCGTGATCCTCTAGGTATCCCAGGAGCTTTGCGTTGATTATGCGCTCCATCACCTTGGAGAGAAGGGAGGTTATAGCGATTGGCCTGTAATTCGACGGGTCTGATCTGTCACCCTTTTTAGGCACAGGGTGCACAAGGGCGGTCTTCCACGAAGACGGCACCTGCCGTTTGTGATATGAGAGCGTGAAAAGGCGCGTGAGCACTGGACACAACTCGGGAGCACACCGCTTGAGCACCACTGCTGGTATGCCGTCTGGCCCGCTCGACTTGTGGACGTCTAATGACAGCAGCTCCCGCCGGACATCAGTTTGCCTGAATATAATACCGGGCATGGAGAAACCGCACCGCGGGACGGTAGGCGGTGCGGTGCTGCCATCATCGTCCATGGTCGAGTTCGAGGCAAAGAGATTGCCCAAGAGATCAGCTTTCTCCTTTGCACTGTGGACCAGATCAACATCAGCATTTCGCAGTGGTGGTAAGGACGACCGACAAAAATTTCCCTCGGCAGCTTTGGCGAGCGACCAGAAGGCACGACTCCCTGAGGGATAGCCCACGAGCTTCTCACCAATTCTGCCGACGAAGTCGAATTTAGCTCTGGCAATGGCTCTTTTACTGGACCTCGAAGCAGCATTTAATTTGCGTTTCACATCAGAAGCGTTAGGATCCTTATCAGTAACGGCCTTGGTCCAAGCCCTGTAGGCAGCTTGCTTATGAATTGTCGCCTCTTTACAGGGCCGGTTAAACCAAGGTCGTTTCTTAGCTCCTGCAGCTATTACTGAGTTGGGAATGAAGCAGTCCATTCCCATTAAGATAGTCTCAGCGACCTCAGCTGCACAGGAGTCAGGATCATCTGATGTGAAACACAGCCGCTTCCACGGGTACGATGCATAGAACTCACGCAATCCATCCCAATCTGCTGACCTATAGTGCCATACGCGTCGCGAGCTAGTAGGCCGAGGTGGATCAGGCCGCGCGCAAGGTGGCAATGTCCGGACAAGACAGTGATCGGACGAGCCGAGAGGTGCGTTCACTGAGACAGAGTATCCGTCCGGACGAGAGGTCAGCAGAAGGTCCAGTAAAGAGCTCGTATGGTCCTCGATGTCTGGTATTCTCGTGGGAGAAGTAACCAGTTGCGAGAGACCATAGGCCAGAGAAAATTCGAGAGCAGACCTCCCCGCGTGGTCAGTGGACCGGGAACCAAGCCACTCCACGTGGTGGGCATTGAAGTCCCCAGACAAGTGTTTTTAATACGTAAAAAATGATTAAATACGGATGGGCCTTTGAAATCGCTGTTTACTGATAACAGCGCCTCTGCCGAAGTGTGACGAAAATGCCTATGAGTATTATAATCACGCAAACTATCCATAGCGGTCATTATCGCGGAAGTGCAATGCCTCCGTATTATACATCCGCTCGTCGCAGGATTAGTCGTATAGTTATGCCTTGGCATCGCCAAGGGGGAAAGGGAGGGGCAGACACCTACACCATTGTATAAGGCAACCATTATGTCCCATCACACATTCATCCCCTCCCCCCTGCCGCTCCTTCGTAGGCAATATTGTCACCACCTTGGTCATAAATTGGTGACGCCCTCACTTGCATTATAAGTAGTAGATGCAATAGATGGATCTAAGATAAGAGGCGGCGCTTGGCAGTCGTGCGCGGTACCTGCCATCGGCGCGTGCGCCGGCGTCGGCTAGACTCGTCGCTACCCAGCTATTTACACACTGCCAGCTATTGACTCCTCTTTAGTAGTGTCTCTATCATGAGTTGCTATAGATTTCGAAGGAGAGATTTCGACTCGTTATTTACAGTTGCATCCCCAAGCACACATAGTTAAATCTTGACTGAGAAGTCGCGGTTTCATGATGACAAGGCGACTGTTGGTAATGTAACCCTCACAATGCGCCTGCGCTTGTTAAGAGCTCAGATGTTTTACGCGGCAATTTCAAATAGACGCATGTGATCAACGCAATGCGTTTCTCCCGTATGTTTCACCTGCTTCGTTCGCCGCTTTAACCAAAGTGTAGTAATAGTAGTAATAAAATAAATTACCCGATGAAAAATGTGCGGTAAACGGAATCCTGCCTTCTCTCCGAATTTCATTTTGCAAAATATCACATGCCAACTAACTTTTCACCGATGATTCACTCGGCTTAACAACATTTACTAAATTATTATTTACCAACTTTCATTAGGTTTCAAATTATGATTAAGATACGTCTGCAAAAATTTAGGCTGGATTTGACCAAACTGCTTAACCAAGAGTAACGTTTACTCTTGGATACTAATGTCAAAATCCCATTGTAATTTGACGTTACTATCTGAGAGCAAGCTTTATTTATTCTCGGAATAAAAATTTGGTAAAACGCAGCCATAGGCTGGATTTGACCAAACTTTTTAACCAAGAGTAACGCTTACTCTTGGATACTAATGTCAAAATCCCATAGTAATTTGACGTTACTATCTGAGAGTAAGCGTTATTCTCGGATTAAAAATTTGGTAAAACGCAGCCTTAGTTGGCAACTGATCTTTCGGCGAAATGATATTCTGCGATAAGCTAGTTGGGATGGGAAGTGTCGGCGAAATGATTTAATAACCGTTTGCAAACACAATACGTGTCCGCGTTTGTCGTGTAAAACCAACAAGGCGCTTACCTATATTATTATTTATTACTTATCTTATCTTTTGAATGCTCCGGCTGTGGACTGAACTCCCTGCCGCTGTTTTCCCAAAACACCACAGTATGGGGTTCTTCAAAAAAGGAGTTTTAAAGTTTTTAAAGGGTCGGCAACGCGCATGTTACACCCCTAGAGTTGTAGGCGTCCATAGGCTACGGTGACCGGTTATCATCAGGCGGGCCGTATGCTTGTTTGTCACCGTCATAGTATTAATAAAAAATGAATCAATGGATATGGAGTGTCATCTGTATTAGCTGCATCCCATATTGATTAAGTGAAAAAAGCGCCCCATTAAGCTAATGGAAGAGTAACTTTCACACGCATCGGGCTACTGTGGCGGTGACGGGCTGGCGGCATTTACGTAACCCTTCTGATTGGGCCCGCATAACCATACTTAATGCGGCGGAACAGTCATCTAATGATACTTATTTAGTATTTATTACAATGTGGTCGTTACATTGAATACACTACATAAAACATTTAATATGGAGATGGGGTAATGTTAGAAAACAAAATGGCTACTAGTTATAAAATAAACCGCTCTTTGAAAAATGAGAAAAGTAACGAAAAGCCAAGTTAAGATGGATGGGGTAAATATCAATGTGATAAAAGCTAACTTCACTTCTTTGTAGATAAACTGCAATCATCATACTTATATGTACAATTGTACAGCCAAGCCAACCAATTGGAACCCTACACTAGAACCATGTCAAAATAACAATCAATAAGAGATTTCTTACAAAATGATTTATAGCGTCGCTATGACATAGTCCTACAGAGTATTGTCGCCCACCAGGCGGCGCCACTCGTGCGTGGGTCCTGTGTCAGTATGAGGGATGTTTGAAATGTTCTCGCCGGACCCAGGTTCCACTAGCGCCCCTAGCGGAAAATCGAGTCGCGGTTTCTCAAAATCCTCATTGTTTGACATTGTTGTATTGTACCTATGTACGGATTCAGCATATTATATTGATGTAATTATCAATAAAGAATTAAAGTCCCATGTAAATTTAATTATAAAGAAACAGATACCTACCTACCGCATAAAAATAAATAATAACTGGTCAAACAAGTAAATCAACGTGCAACCTGAAAACCAGTGTCGTGGTACACTTAGATCTGTTACGGCTCATGCTGAGTGGCACCCCTTTTGGCTTATTTAGCTGTAACTTAATTTGTTTATCCTTAACCTTGTAAGGTTTATAAACCAAATAAATAATTTTGTTTATTTCTTTCTTTTAATCACACGAGACCCTTGAAACGGGATTCCGACTCACTCTTGACCAGTTTCACCAAGATATCAATTTGCTCAAAACAATATCGTTTATGAGAACCGATCATTTCCATAATCGATTAATTTGTATGCGCGATAAAAGTGTAAACTAAGACGAAGACAATAGACAACTCCCGCGGACCCGCGGTGACTTATGACAATGTGTGCATTAGCTTGTGTGTACGCACGCGCATGTGTGCGTGTCATTACGGACGAAACGTGCCTTCATTGACTATATTGCTTGAGCAAGGGGCATTCTACGGAATTCTCTACCTTGTACTATTGCTCTGCACAAACAACTTTCAGGAAATTAGTAGGTACGGAAGTTTCTTTTACTTAGACAAAAACAAACAAAGCACTAACAAATGAACCGAAAAGGTATAGTCTAAAAACGCAGGGAAAAACTATTAAAGAATGAAAAACAAAAGCAAACGATACCTAAGACATAAACATTTTATTTTTCATTCGACGTTCTAAAGTGCACTGTAACATGCCTACAGATTTTATTTATTATTTTGACATTATTATTATTTATTATTATCAGGTTTACGAGTTTCTATAATATATATATCATTATGTATGTTTATGTATATATGTATGTCTTCCTTCACATTGGCACGACTATAATTTTTTAACCCGTTTTTTGCTTAACTCTTGTACAGTCAACATAAAAAATAAACATACATTTAAGACCAAATTACATTGTAATAAGTACTTTATTTATTCAGTGTGTCATAATAATGATTTGTTTTAAGTAAGTAGGTATCCAAATCTCCTATACGTGACTAATGATACGATTTATCCTGATCTAAGTCTAAAAAAAACTGGCAAATCGACCTTCCAAGAAGCCAAAACGAAAAATCTTGCAGTTCAACTGGAATTCTAATAAATGTGGGCGGATAAAGCATAAAGTTTTCGTTTTTTTACATCGGTCGTCGCTCCTTAGAGTCAACGTTCGTAATATTTGATCGGCGGCATACGGAGTCATTGGGTCAAGGCTCAAGGCGTCTCGTTTATGGAGACTTCTCTTTATCACTGTATACGAGTAATAGGACAAACCCGACAAACGATTATTGGTAGAGAAGTTCATAACTTATGAATCATAAGCTATCTATAAGCCCATGTAGAGACGCGAAACGGTTGTCCTCTTGAGTAGTGCTTATAACCCCCTTCATAACTACTACAACAGCCGTGGTTAAAACGTTCTGGCATAAGAAAAGAAACATTATCTCTCACCAATCACCAAAGTGTAGCTCTATAGGGTTCCGTAGCTATAATGGAGAAAACGGAACCCTTATAGTTTCGTTCGTCCAGTCCGTCTGTCTGTCCGTGCGTAACAGCGGTTTTACTCAGAAACTAAAAAGTATAATATGGTAATGATATTGTTGTGGCACATCATCTAATAGGTCTTTAAAAATAAAGGATTCTTGAACAAAAATTTGATTAATCGAATATTTTCAGAAATAATGGCTCTGAAAGTCTGAAAAAGTACTGTAACTTTTGAAAGGGAGGTCCAAAAAATATTTAAAAAAATAAGATGGATTATCAGACGAACTTACCACGAAAATTTTGCCAAAAAAACTATTTATTACAAAAGGACGTACGTGCCTTGATATATACAATACAATACAATACAATAACTCTTTATTGCACCTCAAAACAACAAAAATAACACAAACTGGTATAGATTACACATGAAAAAGAGGCAAACAACAGGCGGCAGGCGATATATTTAAGGCAGTTACGTTTTTTTTTGGGTGGTAATTTTTTTTCATCGTAGACGGTACGGAATCCTCAACTATGCGTGATCCGACACACACTTGGGCGGTTTTTTTTTTCAGGATAACGCCCCGCGGGACGTTGCTAATTGAACCAATTCCCATTTCTATTTGCAGTACAATAAAATTGAGCGAATTCCCGCCCGCTACATTGTCTCATCAAAAATTTAATAAGTATGCATTTGTTAAGAGTAGTTAACCAATGAGTCAGTCGTAAACTGGTGCGGTATGAATTAGTGTCCTACTAAGTTTTACATTACTGTTTCGCATCTTGCTCGGACTTACACAAAGACAATGAGTTGAAGCAGACGGTAGCGAATACAGTTGGGTAGAACTCATGGCAAAGACATCAGTACGGTACGTTATGAATTAGGCGTTTCTATCGCTGGGTACATACCTATTGTTTGGAAGAAGTGGACTCGCCCACGCTGACTGTGCCCAATGTATTAATTAGCACATGCCGACGCTGTTTTATGAATTCTTAGTCTTGTCGTCTGAGATGATTAGGTAGGTCATGCTAAACAATCTCTAGGAGTTATTGAACCAACTCAAAAACCAAGGAACTGGATACCCAATCAGCCGAAAAAAAATAAAAAAAGTGCAGCTGTTGCGGCTTTTTTTCATAAAGTCTTGTTTAGAACGTGACATTTCGTTAAGTGAAAAACAGCCTATAAACTTGTAAAGTGTATGACTTTGACACTTAGTGCTTACTTGATTAAGCTCTTTTTCGCACGAAACATTTAACGTTTGTATCATTATCAATGCAAGTTCGCTAATGTCATTTTGACCCACATTTTTTGACGTTTTCGTTATTTTTTGTGTCTATATTTTTTAATAAGTCTATGATGTATCGTATAGTGTACTGTGCGTGTTACCTAAGTAATTGCATGACATGAGTGCGAGGTGGATACTGCGTTGCGCAGGCGCAGAAACTCGACGCGCGCACTTCCCTAAACACGCCGTCTCACAGCCGTGTGTCAAAACAAAGGCTGCGAAAATTCAAGCGAATGTAGACCAAGCTTATATTACCTACAAACTGGCTGACAGTACATACATATCCTTACTAAGCGATGACCACCACTTACTTCATCACCAGTTAGTGGACTGATATCCAGGAGTACCAGCAAAGTAATCGAACCCAGTAACAGTAGGTTAGAGAGCATCATACTGTCTTTTTTTTCTTTTTTTTATACTACGACGGTGACAATCAAGCATACGGCCCGCCTGATGGTAAGCGGTCACCGTAGCCTATGGACGCCTGCAACACCAGGGGTGCTACATGCGCGTTGCCGTCCCTTTACAAAAAAGGAGCTCTGCCAACCTTACTCACCAACAGAAACACAACACTGCGGTTTTCTGTAAGGTGGAGGTACTTCCCCGGATGGGCTCTGCTCCAGATTTGAGCGAGACGACATTCGTTGTGCTGCGCCCTACCACACTTAACGATATGCATCCGCTGTGCCCATACCTCTCTCAACTCTCTCTTTTTCCGACGGATGTATTATCACCCAAAAAAAAGGGATGGATATAGTTATTTTTCCTACGGTTACTGCGATCTTTGGCTTGTCAGACTATATATCAGATTGTTGTGGTAGGTCCTAGGGCACCCCGGAGGTGCATAGGGCCTCCACAAGATCCTTCCACGCCTTTCTATCTTGAGCAACCCTCTTGGCTTCGCTCCAGCTCAGTCCTATAACAAATAGCAATCAATGACAAACTCAAACACGATTTTAAACGGCATTACCTTGATAATGCTAGCAAAGCTGCGGAATCCTAGGCTGTCGATGAGTCGCTTTCTTCTTCGCAAGTGGCGCGCGACGACTGACTCAGTATAGCGACGGTAACACTGACTATTGATGGACCTTATCTCAATGGAATAAGGCTTAGTAATGCTTAGTAAATTGTGGCAGTGGTACACTTGCGGAGTCTGCTAATGGACCGTGCGGAAATCGTGCAGAAAACAAAAATAATTGTTTGTACAGATTAGCAAAAAGCAATAGATTCTTTGGTTGGTGTGATGGTCATGGCTATCAACTGATAATTACTTAATAAGCTGTCGTTTTTCCCTGCCGCTTAGGGGTGAAGATTTGCTCAAAGGAATCAGTCCAATGTCTGATTAGGTGATTTCAAAGCATCAGGGAAAGTCACAAAATATAATACTGCGGTGTTGAAATTAAACAATTTCAAACAAAGAGTGTTCATGGCACCTCCCAAACTCGTTTCACAGAATGAGGCAAATATGAAAAATTTACAATAACTATTTACATACAATTACATTTCCATTGAATTCCGAATGAAGCTGTGGATTCTACTTTGATACCGTGTGACACATACTGCGTTTCACACCAACTAAGAGGAAATAAACAAAACCGAAAACACCATCATACCAACACCACAATGCCACTAGTTAATGCTCGAAAACGTAAAAATGTGTAATCCTTGAACAGTTGATGCCACTTTGATCCCTCCCAGCAGCGAAAAAAGTGCCACTTTGATCCCTCCTAGCTTGAGCCGAAAAGACGCTTTTATGAATAGGTGGTGTAAAAAGGAATATCTATAAATCTATTGATTTTCTAGAAAACCAACCGCAGATGCATGCCACTTTTGATGTATTAAGTACATCACAATATTCTGTAACTTACGGTACATTGAGTAGGAACGGAAAGGGGTACAAAACTGTGCTCTGATCAACATCACACACTGTACCGTAATTTACAGAAAATTGTGAATTTTATAAATTTTACAATTTAGAAGAGTTCACTTTGTATTTTGACCGCAGGTGCCAAATTGAAAGTATACTAACTATAAGTAAAAATAAGTTTTTGATCATGTTTTGGCCTGGCGCAAGCTCACTGCCGACTAAGCTGCTCACCGGGAACATCGATGGTCAGAGAAGTAACCGACATCCACCCGAGGCAGTCAGACACAGTCCGAGTCACTAGGACTACACCCAGGGATTCACATCGCAACACCCTGAAGAACAGTGGTTGAAGGATTCACCCACAATGGTAATGTGCATCAGTCACAAGGTTACAACTTAAAAGAATAAGATAAGTTAGCATTGATTGTGGATATCCACAGGCCCTAATACTTACATACATAAGTTTGAACACCACAACTAAATAATTTGCAGGGAAAAAACATTTCCCCAAATAAATAAAATAAAAATGCTTTTATTTCCAAATTTCCCATTACCATTTTACATTAGAATTGTTTATGTATTGGTTAGTAAGTTTCTTAAAGCTATCAGTTAGTGTTAAGTTTATGTATTTACTATTTATTTATTTAATTTGGATCCCTCTTTGAGTGTAGGCCTCCTCCAATTCTTTCCATTTTTGCCTGTCTTCCGCTTTGTTTCGCCAGTCTTTCCCTACAGTTCCTTTTATATCATCTAGCCATCGTTTATGGCTTTCCCACAGGAGGAACAAATTTATATAACACAAATAAAAATATTGAAATGCACATTCTACAGGGGATTGTGCTAGCAAGTCAGAATTGGACCCATTTATATTATTTAAAGGTAGAACATCAAATAATATATACATGTGACATCCTGCAAGGTCATAGCAAAGCAACTTAAGGCTTAAATACTACATAACTTAGTAGTCAGATAAGTAACTTGTCTATTAGTTACCAATGTAATTGGGCCATATGAAAGTTATATTGCTAACATTTTTCTAGTTCATTTACATTGACCACACAGAAAATCTATAGTACCTACTCCATTAATACTAAGACCTTTCAGCACATAAAAAAAATTAAGCTACATTGGACTTGGCTAGTATGATTTAGGCTGTCTTGGTTAAAAATACTTTCTGATGCGGCCTGCACTAGTCTACTAAACTTCTGATGTATAAACAAAAAATGTTGTAACATTTTTTGTTTATTATTGAAGCACCATTTGAAAGTGTTTGTTACAAACTAAAGTTTCAAATTCTGTCACTTTTTGCGGGGGGGAAACATGCCCACAGACCTACTTCTCACACACTACATACAAAAACAATCTGTATTGACGATACTAACATTGAAAATGATACAGCTACACTAACAAATCTAACACACTTCAATCTATTACTGTGTTCGGACTAGTCACACCAAAGACCCGCATATACGAGTACCCATGTGGGCTAGTACTTCAGCAGAGAGGAAACAGTATGTATGCCTTCCTTCCCTGTGTCGCTTGAAGTCTTAACCGAGTAAAAATGAATGCTGTAAAAGGCTCGAAACATAGGGTTCTAGCGTTAATAAACTTGATAAATTTGTATTAGTGTTTCATTTAAAACCAAAGCTTATTTTAAAAGCATAAATGGACTCCATTTCAGCATAGGCACAACAATTTCAAATGTCTGTCCAACTGTCCAGAAATTGGTCCCGCAGTTCACAGTAAGAGATTGCATTTCTCAACCGATCCTCTTTAAATTTTGTGAGCAAGTTCTGTTAAGTAAAATTTTTCTTCCTAAATAAGTTTAAGGTTCTAGCTTCACTTATTGAAATATACTGACATGACCATATTGTTTTCTAACAAACAAATGATGGTTCATTATTTCTTATTGGGACCTACATATTTGGTTACAGCTAACATATTGCAATAATATTACTGATTAAAATTGCAATTTGCTTATCTAAATGTAGACACTCTGATATAAAAGATAAAAAACTACAATAATACTAAAACTTGTCAACACAGTTAAAACACTGGGAAAGTAATTTGCGACGAGCCATTACCTAAATTATGTCAACAGATCAGACACCTGTGGCTAAAGATGTTATCATCCGGATAATCTCCACTAGAGCACGCGGGGCATTTATCAGTTGTATACACAAGATAAGATATAGCTAGAATGTGAGCTCGGCGCGGCCGGCGCCGGCCGCCTGCCCTGCTACTCACCCACGTAACTAGCCTCCATGGCGACGCTCAGACCACCAGGTAGCCCTTTTCAATCAAGTTTCTGCGATGGTAAAAAGTTTCCTTTCGACATGACAGCACTCACACACACCCACTCCCAACTAGAAACTTAATCCAAACTTTTCACAACACTTCACGGACGCTAGCGGGACGATTCACGTTTCTCTCGCTCGAATTTGAGCCACTTTTTATTCACTTTAACACTCAAAAAGTGCACAAATCGGAGAAATTCCTCGAGAAAACGAAGAAAACATTAGTATCGCGGCAGGTAGCTGAACACAAAAATGACAAGCTGAGGCTAACGCACACGACGCTGAGCTGTCACGCACACTGCGTCAACATAGGGGTGTAATGACAGCTCTAATTACTGGCAACACTGCTCAAGTATGTCGCGTCTACCAATACCAAGATGACTCGAACTCACTATATTCTCGAGCTCACTGAATATCTATCAGTAATTACGAAATAACGGTAATCAAGGCCGTGTTTTATCATTACATACGTTAAAACGTATAAGGAGTAGATGATTAGCATTAACAAAATGGACCGGATTAATTAAATTATATCATGAGATTAGAATTCATGACGCGAAAATAATGTGAGGTGGAATTAGAACATAGAAGTAATAACTTATAGTAACGCTGGAGGGACAAGTGTTGCTAGGTCAAAATAATGTCTTGTAATGGGGAAATGTTAAGTCGAACAAACGACAATTTAGCCAGCCAGATTGTTAGGTTAGTCACTAGAGAGCATTTCTCTACTGACTACATGACTCATGATATTAAATATGCTCATATAATTAATTATAAACTATCGTCTTTATTTAACTAACTTATTAGTACCTCAAAAACAGTATAAGTATTGTTTTATTATTCTACCGTTATATTGACAAATATTTGTTTTTTCTCGACTAAATTGCGGCATATTAAAAGTGTATATAATTAATAGTTATGTATAATTCAAAACATAAATAATGCAAAATCGAAAAATAGTAAATTACATACGAATTCCGACATCTTGTTAACCAACCGTATAGGCTTAATTAGCCTAACAGCTTATTAAAAACATCTCGTGGCTCAGAGGCATACACGACGCGACGGTCTAGTGATGGCAAATGTACTCTAAAAATTAATTACGGTAGCTCATGTTATAGGAAGACACTGGCATAAAAGCAATTTAAAACGAATACATTTCGTTACATATGTTATGTTATGGGGGGGATGCTCGGCTGGAAATGAGCAGGCTGTCGAGCACCTACCGTACGGTTAAGATACTTAAGATAATATAAGCTAAGATTAAATAATATTTATTGTTTCACTGTGTACAAAGATGTTAACGTAATACAAATAGGAACCAACAGTTTATCCATGATGTTTATCCATCACGGGTGTACAATATTATAACTATGACTAACCTAAAACTTAGTGACGCTGCCTGCTAAGCCGATGGTCCTGTGTTCCAATCCCGGTAAGGGCATTTATTTGTGTGATGAACACAAATATTTGTTCCTGAGTCATGTTATGGATGTATGTAATTTATGTATTTGTATTATTATATATATCGTTGTTTGAGTACCCTACAGTTAAATATCATAAATAATATATTATCAATACAAATTAAGAGGGGTTTTAAGTGTCTTTGATAAAACTTACCCAGGACAAGCTTTTTTTAATGTATGTTAGACGGTGTTTCAATGTACCAATGAATCAAATAAATAATTAGATTTATTTACTTTAAGCGTGTTAAATAAGATTATCAAATTTTTAAATTCATTCAGGCACATTATCCGATACCCAAAAATTCATTAGTACATTAAATGTTAAATTAACATTGTGTAAGTACATTTAATATGTACATTAAAAACTGTCAAATCTGCTAAAAAAAACTTGGCTCTAGCAGCCTGAATTTTTAGATTGCGGGTTGCGGGTGAAATATTTTGTTAATTATCACTTTAATACCGATAACGACAGAAACAGAATAGGAAAACAAAGAGTTTACATTTTGTTTAAATTACTTAGTTAGAACAGACAGTCATGCAAATATTAACATGTAGGGGAGCTTTAAATTAAGTATTTAAATATTTTTATAACTTCATACTTACACTTGCTGTGCGTAAGATGCGTTTCATAAGGAGCATTCCCAAGCGCGGGCGGTTCTCCTAAACGCACCACCCACGTGACGCGCGGCGGGGAGACGCCGCGCGCTCCACCTGGCAACCCCATCCGCTGCGTCATGGCGCCGTCGCCACAATGGCGGCCATCACAGTGCTACCAACACAACACACAACGCGCGGAGCGCCACTCACTGACAGTTCAAACACTTTGTAAACAAACTTGGTAACTTTACGCCGGCGTTCACTGTCACTTCTTATAAGAACATGTTTTGGTTACTTTTGCGTAATCCTGACGGTCTACCACGAACCACTTAATTCGTCCGTCCGTCTATTTCATTCTCTATTGGTCTCGCATATTTGAATGACAAGAAGGCAAATAGACAAACGAACGAACGAAGTGGTTTGGGGTAGGCCCTCTGAATAGTTAAATACTAGAGCTTGCGTAACCAACAATAAAAATAACACAGAATATTTTTTAATAATATGTTTTGTTCTAGTAACGTCCCATTCTGTCTGCGGTCGCGGAACAATTTGCATGCGGTCCCGGGCCCTAGGCACGGACTTTCGCCGCTGGCTGTTTATTTATTATTTCCATCGGCACTAGTTGCGGTTATTTTTGGCCCGTTCACCTTGACTGCAGGCTGCGCGGGCGCCGCCTCTATCCACAAACAATTTTAATCGACCGTAAAGCTAGGCCCTAGTATAAATTGATCGTGAGGTTCTTGACAACTACTACAAACGGAGATCAGTTGACACTGGTTTTGAGCGGGTGTTGTCCTAGTGTTTATGAAGATACAGCCTGCAGCTAAAGACGGATAACATCAGCTTTCTGCAAATCTACATAAACACGCGCAATCGGTTGCTAAATGCTGATTAATGCGTATGTATTATAAGATAACTATGATTATGAATTAAGTATTTATTTAGTCCTTCGTTGAATTAGTGTTCAGAGAAAAGCTTATTCAGTAGCAGCAGAGAACGACTGAGGAGTTTAAAGAAATGCGCTAATAATAAAACAAGACAACTAATTAGGGCTGACATCCGTCCGGGTTTTCCGCGGATTTGTCCTAGGTTAGAGATCCGGTCCGGATTTTTATAACTGTCCGGGGGGTAAACCGGGGACATTTATGGGTTCAGGTCAATCCCTAGCAAACGCATACATTTTAAAATAAAAATAATAAATTTAGTGTCCGGGGAGAGACGGCGATTACAATTAAACGTCCGACGAGTTTCCTAAATTCATCGCCCGTTTTCGGCAATGTGCAAGATAGCAGCCCCACAAATATAAGCCTTATCTATTTCAAGTGCATATAGCCTATGGCGCAGAGTCGCAGACCGTGGCAAGCGAGGAGCTGAAGCTGAACGAATAACAAGTGAGTAGCTTAACTTCAAACTCGGGTAAATTCATCTGTCAGATTATGCAATTTTGGCATTAAGAAAAGGTAACAAGGTAGATATTTGCTGAGGGTCAAATCGATTTACCCCTACCTCAACTACCCTAATTCAATTCAATTCAATTCAATTCTTTATTTTGCATAAAATGTGGTAATGAGAGTATTTACAATATATTTTAAAAGTTTCACACAATTTACCAATATCTCGCATGCAAAACATGGTCGGATCGCAATCCAGCTTACACTAATTTAAAATTAACATGCAAATATACATATACTGGTCATAGTATATGTATTTTAAATTCTCTAGTACATAATATTGTCTACTCTTTCCGCGATTGTTGTTCATTGAAATTAAACACTTGTATTGTATTGTATCACGGGCTGGTTTCCGCAACTCGACGACTAGCGCCTATTTTGCGTAGCAAAGATGGCGGGATGGCTAGTCAGCTAGCCATCCCAACTCCTCGAGAAATCCTATCAAACCTTTGATGTTCCGTAGGACCTCGGGGTGATCACTCGGAGATCCGAGATGTTTTGCCCTGTATGGGGCCACTCCGTTGCATTCAAGCACTACGTGGGCAGCTGTTTCTTCCGTCTCCATACACCCGCGGCATAAGGGACTGTCTGTAACACCTAGGTTAAAAAGATGTTTGTTAAAAGGTCCATGCCTTTTAACAAACTTAAACACTTAAGAATGGATTAATCACGAAAGCGCAATTACGGGGTAAAAGTTTTTCTTTCAGTCATCTTCTTAACTTCTTAACCCTGTGAAAACGAGTTCGAAAGGCTCGAAATGTAGGGTCATGGTGTTAATAAACGCGATTAATTTTAATATCAATATCTAGTACATATTTAGTACGCTAGTATACTGTTTATTTGTTTATCAGCATTGCGATACAACGAGGAAATGCCGCCAGCATCCTAGGTACATGCCTCAAGGACCTATTTTAGTTTTAAAATAGGTAGAAATAGTTAGTTATGTAAGTTACATTTACTGTATATATTTCGAAACTAAATGTTTTATTGTTTATTTGAACTTTCTAAACAGTATTTATTTTTTCACTGGCAACATTAGCAACGTCATTGTACTTTACAGCAAAGTTTGGCTTAATAATGGTCTTGCTACGCTGTTAAAATCAAATAAGGCAAAGTTTTTAAATTCAAGATGACATTTTAAGGTTGCGCTTGCGTCGCCTGCAGTGGCAGGAGCCGGAAGACGTCTGATAATACACGCTGATAACAGCTTCTATCCAGCTGATAACGGGCAAGTTATTTATGGCCACAACTAAAGAAAGGCTCGAGCATTTCGTTAGTAATTTCTTTCATTCGTGATAAGGAATCTATCAATTCAATTTAATTATCTGTTTATAGAATGAATGATGTTTATGAATGTAGGTCTAGGTATTGAAGGTAGCATGACAATAAAACGTTATTGAAGAATTCGTAAATGGTATGTATAGTTGACAAGCCAGCGAGCGCAGTAACAGTAGGAGAGAGAGAATCTTACTGTCTTTTTCTTACGCTAGTATGACCACCCCAAAAAAAGGGATGGATATAGTTTTTTTTGTCCTACTGTTACGTTTAACTGGAGGAGACGAGGGAAGGCTTTTGCCCAGCAGTGGGACACCTAAAGGGGCTATAAAAAAAACTGTTACGTTTAGTATACTGCAGTACTGAGGCGGATTTTAAAGGCGGTGTGCTTGAGGGATAGCGCTGTACAAGCGCATAGCGTTGTCTCACTCACACACCGGAGTGCGGTGCCATTTCGCATCCAGTATGACTATGACATCCCGCTAAGCGCCACTTGCACCACCCGGGGTTAGCCAACTAACCTAAAGTTAAGCGTTTTTTTTTGTATGAAATTTGACTCACTCAAAGTAAATAATTTTGGAATAAATTAAGTAATTTTGGAGTTTAAAAACACGAATTTACATAAACTTAAATAGTGGTTGTCTGCAAAGGGTTAGTACTTTTAAATATTTGGGCCACGTTGTCACTTCGGACCTGAAGGACAACATGGATATTGAGCGCGAACGGAGGGCCCTGTCAGTGAGGGCAAACATGATTGCGCGTAGGTTTGCGCGTTGTACGCGGGAGGTAAAAATAACTCTTTTTAGAGCGTATTGCACCTCCCTGTATACGTGCAACCTATGGACGTACTACACGCAACACGCAACGGGCCTATGGGGCCTTTCGGGTGCAATATAACGACGCGTTCCGGGTGCTGGTGGGGCTGCCCCGCTTCTGCAGCGCATCAGGGATGTTTGCTGAAGCGCGAGTGGATTGCTTTTTTACCACTATGCGTAAGCTATGCACATCCCTGGTGCGCCGGGTGCGGGCCAGCCCCAACCCCATCCTGCGTGCAATAGCCGAGAGGTTTGACTGCCCTTATATGAGTCATTGTGACGACATGCATGTTTCTAGGAGTACCTATTGCGTTTAACCGCTACCTACCTAGGTACCTCTAGAAATAAAGCCCTTTGTTTTATCAGTGACATTTTTATTTTTATTTTATTTGTTTTTAATTTTAGATTGTGTTTTATGTAGTGATTTTATTTAATGGAAATGTATGTTTTATGTGGTTTTTTAGTCTTAAGTTTATATGGATCCATTGATATCTGAAATAAATGATTAATAATAATAATAAAACACATGGAACCAAAAGAAAAATAAAAGGCCCTAATGGCTAGGTTAATTTAATATGCCCCAGTTTGAAATAATAATTAAAATGCAATGCACCCGGGAACAAATGAAAGTGATGCAAGCGTCACGCAAGCTGGCCGGTACCCTATTTATGAAACGTGCACGTTATTACTTACACCATTATAGTATGCCCCTCCATTCTTAATATCTACAGAATAGCCGGAGTTACAGATATACCAGCAAAAATCGTGAATAACTTGAAGCCTAGGCCATCGCCCGCGCAGCGTCTGACCCAGTGCGCGCGCATGCGTCGCATTCTATGCGTAGGGTTGCCAGAAGTCAGAGGCTCAGAGCGCCTACCACGAACCGCGAAGGAAAGTATACCTCCCTTTCGCACTTGTGATTTCTCACTCAAGTGCGACAGAGAGGTGAAACTTCGTTCGTGGTTCGTGGTAGGCCTTCAGGACTTCTCTGAACTTTAGGCATCCATGCAATCTATTTATAAAGCAACGCATTATGACACATTTGTCCCTATACGTTTTTGAAGTTATAATGTACGCGAGGAGCAATCTAGCTGAATTTAATCGCGTTCATGTTGAGGGTATAAATGTGCGCTTAGCGGGACGGCTAAGAACAGTACCCCGCCGTATGGCCTTAGCTCAAAAAAACCCTCGTGTCATAGGGCCTTATGAACGACTTCCGGTCGCTATAAGAAGTGAACAATGTGATCAAACATCAAAGGCCGATTAAGATATTTATTGTTGGATAATCCATCATATTCTATAAATGATGCATTGATTTTGACGATCCACTACAGGAGGCACTATCTTGCAATAATTTGATTTCATTTTTGAAATTATTACTTTATTGATTATACTATCATACCTATTCTGACGATCATAATATGAATTCTTGTAGATTGAGATGCCTGCAATTTATAATGTAATATTTATTACGAAATAAATAAATCTGAATCATGTCAGGATTTTTGGCCCTGTGTCCGGACAGTTTGACAGGATTTTTTGAAATTACCTCATTTAAAAATTGCCTTTTACTGATCGACGCCATTCTCAGTTACATACAATGTCCGGAAATTTACCGCGATGTTAGAATTTTTATCAGAAAATTTATTTATCATATGGCAACCCTATATGCGTATGAGTGCTTTCATGTACACAAACATTCTCTCTCCTAGTGTAAGTTGACTTGTAGACACATAATAATAATCTAAGTCTAAGATAAAACTTATGTTGGGCTAGTGTTGACGCGGTTTCTAAATGAATAGCACATGCATCAAACCGTTGCCTAAGAGCGGTCAAGTTACATCTTGGTTTAACATTACTTAAGTATTAAAATGTTTATTTTTTCAATCGCAAGTAAAATAAACTTATAAATTTGATAATTAATTATAGAAAATAATCTTGTTTCCGAACGATCCTGCACAAGGATAAAGCAAGATAGACGTATACGATTCCTATAGCGCCATCTTTTTCATGTCAAAGCTATTCAGTTGCAGACCAGAGACAATATCGGTCTTTCATTCACTTGTAAGCGATTGAGTTTCAGCTGACAATACTTGACGTCGTGGTAGCAAATCAAGACGCTCAGTTTAGGTGCCTAAACTGAACTGCCCTGCGTTTGGATAGTTTATCAAAACGTTGTGGTATGGCCCCAGTTTGTGAGTAAGAATAAGAACCAACATTTGACACGTCAACGCCCATAGAACGTAAACGCGTAAAAAGTATACCTACATCCATTACAAAACTTAACTTATTTTGTTTTTTTTTTAGATCCTATTAGTCATGAACTATTATTTAACGATAATAATTCATCACGCGAACGGTTTTAGTCGGACACGACACGACAACCACAATTTCTCTTTGGAGTAACAGGAGATTTTTTTAAAATGAATTTTAATTAAATTAAATTTTAAATTTTAGTGTTGTGACCGATACCGTTTCGAATCAATATAATTTTCGTACGTCGATAAAAATCGATTATAAAATTACAAAACGTACGTAAACGTAAAATTAAATACGATGTGAAAGATAAAGGTTAATTAATAATATATACGAACAAACCTTTAATTTTGCACATGCAAAAAGGACCTCCGAGGAGTCCGAGGGCTCCGACCTATCACGTGATACTTTTTATAGAAACTGACAGATCGTCCCGGATCGGATTGGATTGGTGTGAGTTGTCCTTGAATCGATTGTTTCGATTCTACTATAATCGCTAGGTTTGACAAAAAATACTCCTTAGCCTCACCACTACTAACTGCAATAAACAATGTTGGTTCTTAGACAAACTGTACTTAAAACGCACTTGTAACTCCTTTCACATATGATTTAAAGTCCATAAATGGTAAAGTATCTACACTTCCATCCGCCCGCAGTTGGACTTTCTTTCGTCAAACCTGCGCCTGCGCAAGTCTGAAAGCTGATTGATTGCGTCGTACAAACAGCAACAACTTTATACTTTAACCAACCACAGATAAACCGTATACCGTTGAAATAGGGTTCATAAAGTCAGTAAACAATGATAGCGATGCACAGTCGCCAGATATATCGGAACTGCCGAGGTCGACACAAATATCTGATCATTCACGGAACGCTTTGACAATAGAGGCGTGTTCAGCATGCCTACCACGAACATCGAAAATTGCCATTGACGGGAAAACCTCTTTGTCACTCTAATATGCAAGTGAGAGAGATGGAGATACAAATCCGCAATCGTTCGATTTTCGTGGTACTAGCCCTGTGAGCACCTCAGCAGTTCCGATGTGACGCAAACTGTCCAGAGAAAGTACGGAAAATTGTACACGCCTCTCCGTAAGTTTTATGGGAAATTTTACTGCGTAGCATTAAGCGGTTCGTTTGTGTTTACAACTTGGCTGAATAGAGTCGAAATTAAAAAGTGGCAACATAGTATTGTCGACCCTTTCAAATCAATATACAACGTGTCCCAAAACTCAACGATAAGCTGGCACCACCGGATGGAGCTGCTTATGATTAGTCGAGAAAAAAAATTATCTCAATTATTTTAGAAATTACTGAAAATACAATTAAATTCATCGAAAATCTACATCCTTAATGGTATTTTTAACGAACATGTCTACAAATATTCAAATATTTCTGTTGTTTCTGGAAACGTAGTGACAACGAAAACAAAAAGAAAATAATTTTTAAGGGCTGTGTTAGACACAAGAACAGAAATATTTCAATATTTGTAGACGTGGTCGTTTAAAATACCACTAGCTAGGGATGTAGTTTTTTAATGAAGTTCTTTTTGTTCTGTAATTTCTAAAATAAATGAGATATTCAAATTAAACACTTTAGAACGGATTAATCGCGTTTATTAACACCATGATCCTAGGTTTCTAGCCCTTTACAGCATTTGTTTTCACAGGGTTAAGATGATGGCACAAGGGCTCAAAACGTAGGATCATGGTGTTAATCCGTCCTAAAGTGTTTAATTTCAATGAATAACAGTCGCGGTAGCAGAAGACAATATTAAATGAAATGAGATATTTTATTTTCTTATTTTTTCTCGACTAATCATAAGTAGCTCCATCCTGTGGTGCCGGTTTATCTTTAAGTTTTGCGACACGTTGTATGTATGAAAGCGGGACGACACTACGGTGTTGCCACTTTTTAACTCCTACTGTATTTGGTAGTTTCTAGTAAATAGCGACATGCGGCATCGGCGTGCATATGCGGGCGGTTCCCATAAGGCCAGCTAGCCGGCTCGCCTACCACGAACATCGAAAATCGCTTTGACGGGAAAACCTCTTTGTCACTCCAATATGCAAGTGTGACAGAGATGGAGATACTAATTCGAAATCGTTCGATTTTCGTGGTATAGGCTGGTTGGGGGAGTATATTTAGATGACATTTGGGTTTATTTTGAACGGTGGTCGACGACTCGGTGCAACAGCTGACACTTTGGTTATGCTTGTTTATTCAATATGTTTTTGAGTGCCATCTGCAAGCTAATTTCTAATGGTCAGTCGGTATCGTTAGTGATGTCCTGAGTTCGAACCCGGATAAGGGCATATTCAGGTTGTAACCGTTAAGTATCCAAGCGATTATTAAGTAAATATAACATATATCAGGAAAGTTTAAACTGATATTGAAAGCGAGAAATTAAAATTACATTAATAACTTTTTTTAATAAAAGTTGAAATATCCCAATATATTAACTATATTCATGTACTTAAAACGGGTATTACACGGGGCAATCCGTCGGGGCACATTGTCGCCTGCTCCTGCCCCTCCCTTCTTCTCCCTAGGTTCCCTCTCGTCGATCACACAGGCCGAGGCGACCGATTGGCCCCGAAAACGTGTCATGTATTAATACTAGCTTAAGCCAATTTGTATGAATTAGAATGTCACAAAACGTTAGAAGATTATAAGTGAATGGTAGCACCCACATCCCATGGGCATTAGGCGAATAAGGCGCGGTGACGCCAGCTGCGGCGTCCTACGCGCCGCTTCTGCCGCCGCTACCAATGTCTGTTGTGTATTATCGCTGCTAACTAATAGAAGCAAAACGAACACTTTACTCAAAGGAGGCTCAAAGTCACCCAAAGGGCAATGGAGAGAGCTACGCTAGGAGTCTCTCTGCGAGATCGTATCAGAAATGAGACCATCCGCAGCAGAACCAAAGTAACCGATATAGCTCTCCGAATCGCTAAACTTAAGTGGTAGTGGGCGGAGCACATTGCACGTAGAACCGATGGCCGTTGGGGCGGAAAGGTTCTCGAGTGGCGACCGCGTACCGGAAGGCGCAGCGTGGGTAGGCCCCCCGCAAGGTGGACTGATGACCTGGTGAAGGTCGCAGGAGTCCGCTGGATGCGAGTGGCGCAGGACCGGTCATTGTGGAAATCTTTGGGGGAGGCCTATGTCCAGCAGTGGAAGTCTTTCGGCTGAAATGATGATGATGATGATGATGATGATGAACACTTTACAGTTTCTATAGCCACTCAGTTGCTTCATATTTATTGGCGGACTCTATTGCCTAATAAAATAAGGATGACAGCTGGTAACCACAGTTACCAGCGGGGCTAAGATGCCAAGCTGATATCCTGATAATTGCTGGATAAGACGATAGTTTGTCGGCACGTTCTGACAATTTCTCGTAATTTTAAATAGTTCTGTCAAATGTTTTTGCATTTGGCAGCTGTCATCGTCGCGCTATCCGTGCAACTTGTCAGTTTATCAACTTATAGCATTATCCTATGACATTCTTGGATAACCATTTTAGGCACACTGAAGTAATTGAGTGGATAGAAAACATCACGTGCCCTCCGAGAGCTCCGAGCTATCACGTGATTCTTTATATACTGACAGATCGTCCCGGATCGGATCTGTTTGGTGTAAATCATCCTTTAGGTTCTTTAATGTGCGGTCAGAATTATGACATGTCATAAAACGGTAGCTGAGTAGCGCGCTAATGACCGCTTGCCTCAGCCGATTAATTCAATCGTTAGAGTAACGGCCAATTCCAACTGGAATTCAAAGTTTGACGTTTCAATCCTAGAGTTGAACCACGTTATCTCCAAGCAAATGAAGTATCAAACTTTAAAGTGTTTTAAACGTCAAACTTCTGTGTAATTATGACGTTTATGTAACACTTTCACTCACAGTCTGTGCTATGAAAATCTAGGTAACTTACCTTAACCTCCTAGGGCCTATTTTTAGGACAAATGCAATATTAACCCAGTGTCCTAAAAATAGGACATCAAATTTTGAAACTTATATTTTCAAAATTAAGGTTTAATTTTAATCGAAAAAGCATCACCTGCTGGGTCTTTTTACCAAAATAGGGGTGACGTCTAGGTTGAAAAAGTATTATTCCATTTAGACCGTCAGTTAGATTATCCAACTTTACCACTAATCCTTCTTTCTCCTGGATTACAAATTCTAATGGCAGTCGTTTTTCAAAAAAGGTAGCAACTACGCCAAATCTTTAGTTTAGTTTGCCAAAGCGGACCCCACGCTACCTGAGCCATGACAAAAGCCGGGAAAACGCTAGGAAGAAGAGACGATAGGTACCTATGTTTTGTATAGTATCAGGGAAGCATTACATTACAGCAGCTTACTAGGTTTATTAGAAGGTTTAATTTCGTGACTAAGTCAGGGCATTCTAGAAATATATACTACCAATTTTAAAATAGGTTAAGTTTTCAAATAACGACTTGTATTTTGTGTCAACTTAAAAAACCCTCTGTCTGTCCGTCCGTCTGCGGCTTAGCTCAGTGACCGTTAATACTAGAAAGCTGTAATTTGATATGCATATACATATTAACCATGCCTGCAAAGTAGTAAAATCAAAAGTCGGGATACTTTTATTTTTAACTAGTGACCCGCCCCGGCTTCGCACGGGTTATTATCTATATAATATATAAAAGAAGAAGCTGACTGACTGACATATCAACGCACAGCCCAAACGGCTGGTCCTATAGACTTCAAATTTGGCACGTAGGTTCCTTTTATGGTGTAAGCGAGCACTACGGAAGGATTTTTCAAAATTCACCTCTTAAGGGGTTGAAACGGGGGTCCAAAGTTTGTATGGGGAAACAAGATTAGTTAGACTATTTTATCTGAAACTTCACAGGAGTATTCTTTGAGGTAAATGAGTAAACACGTGTTTCAGGATTTTTGAGAATTTAACCCCTGAAAGGGGTAAAAGGGGTGCAAAAGTGGGTGGTGCGTCAAAAAGTATAAGACCCAGACGGGGATTCCCGCAGGGTGGATGCCTATCACCCTTGATGTGGTGTCTACTGCTGGACTCTTTGATCAAGAAGGTGAACAAGGGAGGTGTGTATATGCAGGCATACTCGGACGACGGGGTTATATTGATAAGAGGGACGGTCCTGAGTATAATGCGAGACATAATGACAAGAAGCCTTAAACAGGTCTCAGAGTGGTGTAAAGAAAGGGGATTAAATCTCAACCCAACGAAGACGAAGCTGGTACTATTTACGACCAAGAGGAAGAAAGAGGAAATAAGACCAATAAAGATACAGAATGAGGAACTGGAGACAGTGGATGAAATTAAGTATCTTGGAGTAACACTAGACAAGACACTCAGATACAAAACCCACATAAAAGAGCAGACAGCCAAGGCCATAAGAACACTTCACCAGTGCAGGAGGGCGGTGGGGAGAAAATGGGGGCTAAAACCTAGGATGATTGGATGGATATACAAAGCAATCATACTCCCAAGGGTGCTGTATGGGGCTATAGTCTGGTGGCACAGGACCCATATCAAAGAATACCAAAAAGAGCTCATGAAGGTGCAACGACTAGCATGTCTAATGGTGACAGGGGCGATGAGAACCACCCCTACGCACGCGATGGAGATGATGCTAGGGTTGAAGCAACTATACATTGAGGTGAAGAAAAGAGCCACAGAGCAGTGGTATAGGATGAAAGCATGCAAAGAATGGAGAGGAAGCTGCATTGATAAAGGACATGCGCAGATACAGACGGAAGCGCTGTCCAATATGGAAATGATGATAGCAAACAACGACCTAATAAAAAGGAAAGAGATATTCGACAAGAAATACAGAATACATATAGGAGAAAGAAACAACTGGAAAGTGAAGGTTGAGCACCCAACGACAATCTGTTTCACAGATGGCTCTAGAAAGAGCTCGACACAGCTAGCGGGAGCCGGTATAATAATACCTAAGCTTAGGGAGAAGATATCAATACCACTGGGCAGATTTGCTAGTGTATTTCAGGCAGAAGTATGTGCGATAACGAGATGCGCACAAATCATCAAGCGGTAGTAATATACACAGATAGCCAAGCAGCGCTTAAAGCACTGAATAAGACGTCAGTCACCTCCTCGCTAGTAAAAGAGTGCAAGGAGGAGCTGAACAGGATAGGATTGGATAGAAAGGTCACGGTGGCATGGGTACCAGGTCACCAGGGAGTAATGGGTAACGAGAAGGCAGATGAGCTGGCAAGGGAAGGGGCGGAGAAGGAGCACACAGGTCCAGAACCAGCTCTACCGCTATCAGAGGAAGTAACGAAAGGAGTTATAAACAGACTACTGGAAAAAGAAGCGGAAAAGAAATGGAAAGAGGAAGATGGCTGCAGGCAATCCAAAATGATGATCGTAGGTATAAACCACAGGAGAGCCAGGTATCTTCTCAAACTAGGTAAGAAAAATCTAAGAATATTGACCGGTATCATAACCGGACACAATACACTTAATAGACACCTTAAGATACTAGGTATAATTAGGGACCCATCCTGTCCGCATTGCGGTAAGGAGGAAACCAGTAAGCATGTACTAGCAGAATGTGCCATGTATGCAGCAGCACGATATGAAGTATTTGGGAAAGACACGTTAGAGGAAACCGAACTAAAGGATGTCGAATTAAAGGATGTCCTTCTGTTCTGCAGGAAGACTGGAAGATTCGAGGAAGAGTGTGGGATGGGGAGGCAGCCGGATCAGTAACCTGCAGCTCAAACTTCAGGGAACTGGGCTGAATGAACACAACAAGTGCTCGACAGCCCGCCTGTGTCCGGCCGGGCGTCCCTACACTACATCTACATCTACATCTAGATTATCCAAATTCATTAGACGCGAGGTTTCCTGTTTCAAGTTAACTAAAATTGACGACGATACAGAGCATCAAAGTTCCGGGGGCTAGTGACGTCACTTAGAGGTAAGAATCGTACCTAATTGTGACGTCACGCGAAACTTTAATACACTGTATTTCCGTCGTTATTCATTTGACGAATATTTTTCAATAATCTAACAGACGGACTTAATCGATTTTATTCGTCATCTAGCCTATTGTGCTGTCCTAAAAATAGGACAGTGGGCCTTACGAGGCTAGTAAAAGTAGTAAAACGTACATGAATAGTCATAAACTGTTTACCGTGTTTTCCGATGCTGAAATCGTCAGCTCCGAACCGGTGACTCCGAGAATTTGTTAACCAAATGAGGGAATATATTAAAATCGGTATTACAGCGAAACTGAACCAGTTTGGTGTCTGCGTGAAGGTCGAGGCTACAGTTATCAACACCTTGAAAGCCAATATTAATGATCAAACCTAAACTTGTAATTTATTTTACAGTACACACGGTGGTACTTTGCCGCCCTAGGACGAATATGAGCACTTTACGTGCCTGCGTCGAATATTCAAAGGGCCATATGTACTGTAAAACTTCGTTCAATACACGTGCGAAGAGGAAATTCGCAACGAGTGGCGATAAATCGACACAAGTTTTCGCCCTTATATCGTAATGTACTATTACAGTACACATAGTGCTGCATTACCGCCCTAGGTCGATAATGATATCTTTACGTGCCTGTGGCGAATATTGATAGGGCCATATGTACTGTAAAACGTCATACGATACACATGCGAAATGTTAATTCGCAACTCGTATCGATTTCCTTAACTTATCGCCACTCGTTGCGAATGTAAGTACTCTTTTTCGCCCGTGTATCGTTATGTACTAAAACGCAAACCTTTGAGTTTTGCCAGACGGAGTACCAATTGACAGGCCTACCCCCGTCTATGGAACATCCTAAAAATGTAAACAAACCGCCATATTGAATTTACCCTTATTACTTATACAGACTGATACTTAATTGATAGTTAAGTATCAATTAACTCATAATTAGGAGCTTTAGTTAAATTAAATTTAACGTTAATTTCGTTAAGTCTAGTATGAAATAATAGCTTATTATTCACTGAAACCGTAAGGCTGCTCCTGCTCACGACTCATGAATCAGCCTGTATAACCCTTAATACTTATATCACTGTTTCATAAACTACTGTTAGGTACGATTGATCGGTTTCGTTTTTTTGAGAAGTTAAGTATCTCACAGTTCTTCTTTTTAAGTTTTTTTATATGGCATTTGACAGCTAACTCCAGTTAGTTGGCTAGCCCTAGCCCTAGGGTCCGAAGGCTTCAAAATTTTCCGCGACCACTCAGATTTTTAAATTAGGTACTAATTTCTCAAATGTGTTAGAATTACAAGCTCCAGTATCACAGAAACTAATCGAACATGTCACATACATTAATTAGCAAGTCTATCTAATCAACCAGCTGCCCTAGATTGATTCAATAAATTTGTGTATCACTGACATATCGCACTAAATCAACCGGCAATTACATTTCACTCGATCGGAATCGTATCAAATCGGATCGTATGCGCAGGAGTACGGAATGTGCGCTCGGGCTGCGCGCGCGTCGCAGACTGCTAAAAGCGCGGGAGAGCCACAATCATTTGTTTCGATTGTTATCTACGTTTAATTGCGCGAGCGCACATTGAGAATTATGGACGATTGTTTGGATGCAAGTCGCATTTTGTTGTATGCCATTTTGTTAGTTTATGGCAAAAAGCGTCAGCGGCTTTACGAGAAATGAAATACTCGTAAACGAAGTTCAGTACACATTGTTTCGGCTCTATAAATAAATATGTAAAATAATAAATAAATATGTATTATGGGGAGTGTTCCGAGGAATTGTTCGGATTAATCCCTGCCGCTTCTTTCCGCCATCGCCCTACGCGACAATATTTCCACTCTCACCATTTAGATGGTTGGCAGTCCTCAACTGTGCGCTTTTCCCGAAACTTCCTGCCTCGCACAGCTAAACTGTGGAACGAACTGTCGCCAGCGGTGTTTCCGGACCGATACGACCTTCAAACCTTCAAGAAAAGAGCGTACTCCCACCTTAAAGTCCGGCAACGCACTTGCGACACCTCTGGTGTTGCGGGTGTCCATGGACGACGTTAATCGCTTACCATCAGGTGATTCGTTTGCTCGTTTGCCCCCTATAGCATAAAAAAAAAAAAAAAAAAATTGAAACTTCTTTCGCTGGATGTCTTGAACTTTAAGTCAAGTACCAGAAAATGTATCTACACACGCGTTGATACGTGCCACACGCTGCCTTTCAAAATTTTCCTACACTTTTCCTTTTTAAGGCGTCTCTATCAAATTATATCTCGGTACTATGTAGCTATCTGATTTTCTTGCACAATTATGTACAATTAAATTATGAATTAAATCATTTATTATTTAAAACAAATGTTTTGATTCATGTTTTTAAGCAGTCACACTACTATAAATAAATTATAAATAGAAAGAAATGTTATATACTACAGAAAAAGTACTACAGAAAGGGCGCCAGTGCCCTGGGATCGCTGGTTCGATCCCAGCCCTGGGAACTGGGGGCTCACTTTTTCCGTAGTATACGACCATCTCTTTCAATTTGCACATTTTTTATACTACGACGGTGACAAACAAGCATACGGCCCGCCTGATGGTAAGCGGTCACTGTAGCCTATGGACGCCTGCAACTCCAGAGGTGTCGCGCATACGAATACGAATTATGGTTAAGGGTTGAAAATACACCCATTATAGTTTAAACAGGTTTTCCTACTGTTAGTATAAGTTCTCCCATAGCAAAGAAGCTCAACTTTATCAACCATGTCAACAATCTATGCTATGGGAGCCATAGTTCAGAAGCGCATCGTTATCAGCCGGTCAATGACCCCGGCGTGACACGCAACACATGTGACGTTATGGTGCAGTGCTCCCTTCCGCGTTTACAACAACACCCATGACCATCGTTGACCTTATTTCGTTGTAATAGAGACTATAAATAGGCAGTTAATAGTGAACGGTTTAAAACAATTATACGTACAGTCAGCCACACAGCTATCAATACACCCAAAGTGCCAAAAATATGTATACAGGACTTTATTGTCTGAGCATTAAGGTCGCGTATACATGTTTTAGCACTTTGGGTGTATTGTTAGCTGTGTGGCTGTACAACCACTCAATTAAAATTGTATTCTGTTGAATCGCTCGCCGAAAGCCCGCCTTTACACCGTCTCTAATTAATAACTACTTAATTAGAGACGGTTTTGATGATTTCATACAACTGTATGAAATCATCAAAATGTATCATCACAGTTCATTTAGATGTGAACAAACAGATGATTAGGTTTTATCTAATCCTATAATTCCTAAAATCGCTGCCAATTCAACCTTCTTACAATATAAATAATCCGCCATTGATCGTAATATCCTAACTTTTGTTTTTAGTAGCTGCATATTTCTTCGTTAGTTCACTGCGGAATAAGATATCAATATTACACATTTTTTTTTTTTACATTTTTTTTCAAAATATATACAGTAAGTGTAACTTACCTAACTACCTACCTCTACCTACCTTAAATCTAAAGTAGGTCCTTGAGGCATTGTACCTAGGATGCTGGCGGCATTTCCTCGTTGTATCGCAATGCTGATACGTTGTGCGAGGAAGCCACCAGCTCTTCGGTCACCAGTAACATCAACCAGACGTTTCGCGATTTCTACGAAAAATTTGCGTGCGCTGGGACCCCATAGACCAAGAGTTTCGACCCCAAATGGTACAAAAAGGTACTCTTTGCCCAGGCTCTTATATTTATTACGTTTTAAAATTTCGGCGCATTCAGCCGCTCCGCCCGCTTTTACATTAGTTCGTTGGAGATGGGACGGTGCCAGCGTGTCTACACAGGTAGCATCCCACACTAGCATCCGTCCCAAACTCCAAGGAACCAAGGACACCCCATCAGGTCTCTTGCCATCATCCCTGAAAATGCCAGTCGGCTCAAGGAGAGCAGGCACGTTGATGGTGGCAAGAGACCGACGGATTATGTCATTAAGAGATGCATGTCTCGAAAAACGGCCTGCACTTTTTTTACAACACAATCCATGGTGTCCCAGTCGGTCCACGTCTGTGCCACAAGGACATGAGTGTGGCGCACACACCGAAACCCCCAGTCGCAAACCAGTCGCCAGTCTAAGGGAGGCCGGATCCAAGAAAGTACCAGTATTGGGCGAAGGATGGGCATGAAGCCAGTAACCAGCTTCCCGGGATCCGACCGCCAAAAGCCTCGCGCGATCTGGACCTGTAGAGTTATTTAAAAGAGTATTGTAAGTTAAATCGCAGTAAACATTATCCCAACTCCTTTGTGATTTTGGGTTGTCTGGAAAGTCTTTGCCCGGGCAGGCAATTTTAAAAGCATTTTTAGCATCCTCAAAGCTTGCGATGTCATAGTTTGTGGGCAAAGTCCTTAAAATATTTCCTATGAGACCGGCTGTGCTATGAGTGGATGCTAAAAAGGCTGGGGATGCCACACTGGAAATTTTGCGAATTCCTAAACCCCCGAACCGAATAGGGAGGGACGCCTGAGAACAGGAAGGCTCTTTCAGCTGAATGTTTAGAATCATCTCTAAACTAATTTTGATCAAATCATCTATAGGTGATAGTAAATTTAGATATTTCCAAAAAGGACAGCATCGGAGCACATATGTAAATTTAGGGACAAAAAGACAGAATTTAAGAATCACAAGAGCATAATGAGGGCTAATTTCGAGTAAACGATTTTCATATCGAGTTAGAAATATAGTCGGGAAAAGATTCTTCAAATATAGGGGAGCCTAAGAGGCAAAGAGAACCTTTGTCTACTAACTTGATATTAGGAGCCAGATCGTCAAATTTGTGTTTTAAATCGGCAAAAATACAAGAGATGAATTTTGAATGAAGAGTTCGCATTTTTCAAAATTCAGTTCTAAACCAATATTTTTGAAACTACTCTTAATAAGAGACAAGTCAGAGAGCACAGTATTAACGTTGCCTCCTAGGGTCCCGTCATCTAGGTACCAGACATTGAATTTTGATTTCAATTTTTGGATGATTGGATTTATAGCCAAACTAAAAATTGCTGGGCCGAGAGGGTCACCCTACTGACAACCAACCTCAGAAGATAATTCATTGGACTTGTACATTAATTTAGAAGAGTCCGAATAGCAAAAGAAAAGGTAATTGTATAGTTCAGGAATTTTGTCCCTAATTTCTGTCAGCAAAGTGTCCCTATTAACCGAGTTAAAAGCATTTTTAACGTCAATTTTGACTACAATTTCGCAATCATCAGAGGAAAGGTAGGTCCTTAGGGCATGGACGGCTGCCTCGCACCCACCTTTCGTGCCAAAACCCAGCTGTACAGGTTCAAAAAGGCCCTGCAATTTTGATCGAATGTGTCTTACTGCAATTTTGGAAGCAAGACGTCTTATAGTAGACCCCACCGCAATGGGTCTCACCCCTCCGTCCTTTTTGGTAAGGGCGATCAGGTTTGCGCCGTATAAAATTAGGACAATTTCAGTATTAATTTTGCCTGAAAACATAAAATTTATTAATTTAGTAAGGGAAGAGACAAGCTGCTCACCTGCATCGCCCACGGAATGGGAAATAAGGTCTTTTAAATGTTGGGGTGAGATCCCATCCAAGCCGGCCGCCGAACCGGTTTTGAATGAAAGTATGGCGTTTATTAGTTAAATCTCCAAAATTAAGTTTTTTATCTTACATTTTGTATGTTACAATAATACGACCATATCAGTAATGAACGTCTTCAGTGGTGTTTGATGAGGTAGTGTGAAAATATAAGGTACTTTCCCTTCATGTCATATAGTCTTGGGATCGCTTTGTATAGTGAGTATATTGTAAATATTAGGTAAACTGAAACTGAATAACCTAAAAAATCTACACGAGTCCTCTCCCATTCCATTTGACTTGTAAATATCTGCAAAAAATAAAATCGTTTATTTCCATAAATTAGCATGTGTTATAGAGACGACGCGTCGAGGTGCGTGTGCGCATCTTAAACAAGTGAACACGCTACTAGGCCTACTATATTGGCAGCGAATGCATACATTCATAAATCGTTAAAACTAAAATCCTAGCCCATAAACACATTCTCAAGTTATAGTGCTTATAATTTCGAAATACAATTCCTGAGAGTAATTTACGTTTTAGAATTACCGTTTACTCCTGGCTGGCGGAACGGGCCGGGTGTGCAATCTGAGCATACATCACATTGTCAACATCTTTTTTCACACGCCAGTTGACACCTTTCCACTTTCCCCATTAGCATAAAATACTCAGTTTCCGGGAAACTCATTAGTGGTTTCCTCTACAAATTATATCTCAACAGAGGCCTTACCATGACGTCATAACGTCATAAATCCCCGCGTACTTGTACAAGAACAAATTCAAAATTGAGTTATCTTATAAAAATGAAGATAGTTCCAAATTCAAAAACACAAAAAATTGCTCTGGGTAAACTTGTTACTTATCTTGTGAAATGACTATCATTAAATGACTATTAAAACGAGGTATTTATCATGCATATTTGTAACACCGTGAACATGGCTCTTATGTAACAGAGCGTTTTAATTTTTTGTTGTAGAAAAAACATTCTTTGGTAAATCGCAAATTTTATCTCTATTCTACTCCGAATCAGAAGCTCTTTCAATCCCAGTAGGAGAAAAAAGTCCTAGAATTTTGATACATTTTTCAAACTTTCCATTGTGCTTTGTGTTACCGCCATACTAATATATCCATGAAAATGATGGCGAAATGGAAAAAAAATCTTGGGACGCTCTTTTTCTCCTACTAGGATTAAAAGAGCTTGTGATTCTGAACAGAAAACAAATAAATAATTCCAATTTAGCAAAAAAAGATTTTTCTACAACAAAAAACAAAAACGGGAGCTCGCAAAGACATGGTAAATACCTCGTTTTAAATAGTGATTATACGAAGTCGTTGATAGCAGAACGGTAGTGGAAGACGGCGTTCTAATGTCAAAAAGGTTAAATAACAAATTGAGCGGCTTGTCCCTCTCCCATTATGAAATGGATGGCAAGACGTAATGATCCGAGGAATGTTAACTGAATTGATTGCGGTATGTGGTCTATCACCGACACTGTCACTTGTACAGTCAAGTGTAAAAATATGGTGGTGCACATCTTACTCAATAATATGTCCCATAGCACCTTATGCCGGTGTAACAAGAGCGTATACCATATTTATGAGTCGATTATGTCGAACCATATTTTTGCACTTGACTGTAATTGCGACGACATAAGGTACTAATTTAAACCACTTATAATTTAGTCACAAGACGACCTTACGGTGTTGTCATAAGTTCCTCCACCTCCTCCTAAGGGGAAGTACCTCCACCTTATAGAAAACCGCAGTTTAATGTACTAGACCCTACTCATAGTGTTGTGTTTCTGTTGGTGAGTAAGGTCGCCAGAGCTCCAAGAGGATTCACTGTGTTGACAGCTGGGGACCCACGGAGCAAAGCTTGCCACTTTAGCTGTCAACAGAGCGAATCCTCCTTTTTTTAAAGGGTCGGCAACGCGCATGTAGCACCCCTGGAGTTGCAGGCGTCCATAGGCTACGGTGACCGCTTACCATCAGGCGGGCCGTATGTTTGTCACCGTCGTTGTATAAATAAAAAAGTTTTTGTGTTTTTCTTTCAGTTTCGCGAAAATAGATGTCTCGAAAGTCTGGTAAAAGCTATTAATTAATTATTGACCGGCAAGCAGTCCATTGCAGGCCGCTACGCAAACAAATTCGCCGCTTGCCGACTACGTTGAGAAGAAAAATAGGTTCGCTTCGGACGAAGGAAATCTGAGACATTTCTTACTTTACAGGCCTCGGTAAGGAATCTACTGTAGAATGCGAAAGATATTCATACACAAGTACTACTATATATTGCCCCTTCAAATCAATGTAAGGAAATTTTACAACACAACACACTTTATCACATATTTAGTTTGGCGCTACCGCAATGGAGAGTTTGAAAAATGAATGGAAATTTAAAGAAAGACACTTTTTCCTACTAAGCTTGAAAAAGCTCGCGATTTTGAGTAGAAAACAGATTAGGATTCCCAATTGAGCTAATTTTTTTTTGGCTAACAAAAATCAAAACTCCCTTAAGCGCAAACCATTAAAAAAATGTAGGGCTATGATGCCATAATTGCTCAATTTGCCCCACTCTTGCCTACTTATAAACTAAGATAACACGTTGTGTCGGCGAGCCTGTCATTATATCCCACTCACTCACATTTTTGTGAGAAAAGTGCGTTTAAGTGAGATAACAGTGCGTAACTATGCATAGCCATTCACGCGTAATGAAACTGCGGAGTGGCTCGTGGCAACAGATGGAAAGAAAGACAAATTCGCTTCAGATTTTTTTTTAATTCGACGACGGTGACGGTGACATACGGCCCGCGATTGTAAGTGGTCACCGAAGCCTATGGACGCCTGCAACATCAGGGGAGTTACATGCGCGGATGCGCGATGCCGACCCTTTAAAAAGGGGGGATTTCTGTCAGATTTCTATATACCTATGCATATTATTCCGATTCAAATGTCACATTAAACAAAAAAAATATTCAATGATATGAGGGCTCTATTCGCCAACAAACCGTTTGGTGAAATATTTTGTATACGTACGTCTATAAATATCTATACACTTCGGAGCTTAATACTAGGGAACAAGGTTCAAAATTGAATACAGGTGCAAATATGTTTCTGAAGCCGACCGTACCACCGAAATTACTTTTGATATTTATACACATATTAAATTAAATGGATTAACTAATTCATTTGGTATCAACAGATTTTTAACTCGCCGCTACCTGTCAAAAATAAGTCATATATATTTTCGCCTCTGTAATAAACCCTACTCTACATTTCGGCTGGCTCAGACAGACTACCACCCATTCTCAGTCAAACAAATGTTCTTGATATAAAAAGTTCTTAAGCTTGTCTCGCCTGACGCTGTCATATTATCCACTTTTCCTTTCCTACTTTTAAAAAGTGACCTGAAGATCCGGAAAAACAGATTTGTTGTCACAAGTATGTCTAAATTATTGTAGTCACTGCCCAGTTTTCACATGAAGTTTGTTACATGTTGTTAAATTAAGACTTAATGAGCTGTATTAAGCCCATGGCCGTTATGGATTCTCATACTACTTTACCGCCCGCCCGGGCCTCCCGGAGGACCTGCGCCCCACGCACTCGCCTCACTTAGCCGCCGCTCACGGTGGAGTACTGAGGACTGTGCTATTACACTACCGCTAATAATTATTGTTTATTTATATACCTACCTCGCAAATGCGATGAAAAACATTGTATGTATCACGGGAGGTACAAGAATTACGAACTTGCGTTCCGATAACCGGTGACAAATGGAAGTCCGAAAGTGTAGAAAAGAAAGTGAACGTGTGGGAGTGCGAGGAGATGAGCCAGGCACTCGGCCACGCCCCCGTGTTACAGCGAAAGTTACCGAGATTTAGGCTGCGTTTTACCAATTTTTTTTTCCGAGAAATAACGCTTACTCTCAGATAGTAGATACACATTATGTTTAGACTAGAAGCGCCCCTTTCACCACCCGGGTTTAGCCACATAACCCGGAGTTAAACGTATTTTGCACAGAATTTGACGGCTTAACTCCGGGTTAGCGGCTAACCCGGATTGATGCAGTTGGGCCTACAGCTATCGATAATAGTTTAAATCAAGCTGCCACTGGGTCAATTCCTTTCCGATGTTTCGCATATAGATAATCTTCCCGCACGCGCCGCGACCACCACGATCTGCAAACGTTTTACTTCTCCGTCACACTCGAGTACAAAACACGAGTGTAACAGAGAGGTAAAACTTAATCGAGGGTTAAGGGCCGCGGCCTGACCTGACCTGGATCCTGTTGCGTGCTCCCGACTCATCAGAGCTCACGATTTGGGGAACCACTGCGCCCCGGGAACACGGAACTTTGATAGATTTAGACACAAAAAATCATTATCCGCTTATGAGAAACGCACGAAGATTGCACCGTATTAAAAACATTCGTACAATATGAGTTCCTTCCTATACAAATACGGTATATCTGTCAGACTTGTAACTTGTTTCTAACTTGTTACGTCAAGTTACAGTCAGGGTCAGGTTAGATTAAATACTTACTGTGTCTGATTCGCAAGATCCCTCAAGGAACCTCATTGATTTTTGTTACTATATACTTAAGGAAATGATACCATGGTCTAAAAAGGCACATTTTCAGACCATGTTTGAAAGCATATTAAAAATTAATTATATTTTTTTTTCCAAATCCAGCTCTCAAGATAAAAGATTGATGAATCGATGACACATTGTCTTATAATTGTACTTATAGTATTTGTGGCGGAATATCGAGTCAAAACTCGTAAAAAAAACTTTAATTTCCGCATGGAATTCCTTAAGTTAAAGACTACACCTCAATGAGGATTACCGCGAGTCGATTTTCCGCTAGGGGCGCTAGTGGAACGTGGGTCCTTCGGGAACATTTCAAACGTCGCTTTGAAAATTCTCTCATACTGACACAGGACCCACGCATGAGTGGCGCCGCCTGGTGAGCGATAATACGGTAGCTCCCATCATTGACTCCACCACAGATCAACTACGACTTCATGGGTGAAATATTTGCATGTCATGTCATGTCAAAACCGCAAGTTAATATTTTATTTTCTCAGCAGCCATTCTCATAAGGAAGAGTTAGTGTGTCTAGTATTGTTTATTTACCTGCAAGCGCAGGCTAAAGGTTTGTCTTCTGGCGACTTGAATGGAGGGCCGCGGTCTTGCGTGATGCAAGGGAGCCCTGGGGCCCGCCGTGCCTGGCACCCGAGGCCGCTAGTGCAGCACCCAAGTTGTCGATGCTTCGCAAACACTTTGAATTTTCCTACTTTCGTTGTCTTGCTATTGCTACCGATTATGATCAAATCAAGATGGAATAGTTGAAACCTTATAATTAATTTATAATCGCGACGATAACTTGACGTGCCACCGTCTAGAGAGGTCTGTATTTCAAAACTGACAAACCATAGGTTTTAATGGTACTGTAGAGTCCACATCGGAAAGGAAGATATAATCAGGCTATGTTTCGTTTTCATCAATTATGATATTAGAAACTGCGCGAATATTATTTTAAACGTCAAACTTCTATGAAATTACGACGTTTTCTTAACACTTTCATAGTCGGTGTTATCAAAATCGTTGAAAACTTAGCTAAGACCTAAGTACATATAATTAATTTTGCCGCCTAGCCATGACTCCACCCAGTTTGCAATTATAGACGAAATTCTTGCCTGTTCATCATAATGTCTGCAAATTTAGCATTAGAAAACAGTTTCGACAGTACATTATAGACTATCGCAAAAATCGCATTTTTTCAATCATTTACTATCAGTGTTGGAAATGTGCTTTATCAAATTCGTGCATATTTGCAATGCAACAAATACAAATAATTATATTATCTATTTGAAGCTCTGATATCTTATCGATATCGAATGGAAAGCCCTCTGTTGAACGATGTGCTTCGCGGCGAACAGTCGCCGTCGGGTTCGCGGCCCGCGGGTCGCTCCACGAAATCCATTGTTAACCAAACTTGTACTGACTCAGCCATTTTCTTGCTTAAAAAGTCCTGTGTCCTAGTGAACGATTAAAAAGTGCATTGAACTTGGTGGTGTTTTGTTAATCGAGCCTAGTGTAAATTGTCGAGCAATGTGCTGTTAATGTGCGTTGCTATGATATTTTAGCAGGCGCTTACGATGCGCGGGCCTGTGGTTCGCAGTGGTGGTGCTTGACTGTGTTGAGTTGTTGACACGATGAATGGCAGATCTGATGCTTCTACTTCCACTGATGATGTGAAGGTTTGTATGAGAGTTTATTATTGTTAAGTAGGTATACGATTTATTCTACGATGTGTTATTGCAGTTATGACGTTTAATTTGTGTACATACCTGTTGGTAAATCTAGGCAGTTTTCATAACATATTCGATCAAATAATAAAATTCTGTTTAAAAGGTCAAGCGAAGAAACATATTATAAAAAATACAATTGATAGATTCATCTATAATTTAGGTCTTCGAAGTTCGATTAGGTGCTTGTTACACCTTTTTGAATTTCCTGGGGACTCCTTTTTATTTCCTAAAGTAAATCTCAGAAATAAAGGAAAATGGTAAAATTCATGAGTCACGCCTTCTTCTATTATTTTCAAGATTAATGGTACCTATCCTTTGTAGACGTTGCTGCTTTAAAAAAAAACATATTCGACGAACTTTGAGTAAAAATCGTTCAGAGCGCTTATGTTGGAGGTCTCCTTACTCCTTGTACTTTATAATTCGTATATTAGGGAAATAAACAGTACACTATACATATATAACAGCACTCATCCAATTAAATCTGCACGAGAAAATGCATTTGGCGAGGGAGATCTATGGAAGAAGCTTGTATTCAAGAGTCACGAATGTCACGATCCTCAGAATTGAGCGAATGACATGATGATACAGATTTTAGGTTTAGGGAAAAACTAATATAAGTTATGATCATGCAGTTTCTTTGCTTGCAGGGCCGACCCTTGTGCTTGTTCTACTTCTCTCAGCCTCTGGGTGTACTGGCGGCCGAGCCGCCGCGCGCCGCGCCCTGCCCCCCCAACCTCTACCCCCCATACCCGACCTACCCTCCGTATTACACCCCATCACCAACCTACCCGTTTAGTCCTCCAGGAGCGGCCAACATGGCGCCCGCTTGGGACTCGCTATGGACCCCAGCGTCGCCCACACCGTCTGTCTACGTATCGGGGTCTAGTGCTGAGCCTCGCCAACTATCCTCGTCACTATTCTCGAATGAAGCTTGGTTCCCATCAAGCGCTAGTTCCCGGGAATATCCTCGCCGAATAGTTCCGTACCACACTTTGTTACCGCCGTTACGATTGCCAGCGCCGCGCGCGCCGCCGCCGCCTGACGTGTGGCCGTTGCGTGTAGTTCAACCTGAGCGGTTTTCACTCCCTCCAATCGAGCTGCCTGTGTCTGAGCCAGAAAACTTAGAGCTACCCAATCCAGTGGAACTCTTAGAGCCTATAGAGAAGGTGGATGGACCGAGTGGTCGGCGGGTGACGCCGGCGCGGTTGTGGAAGCGACGCGGCGGCGTGCAGAAATGTCGTCAGCGCACACGCACCAGCGCTCTTCGCCGCAGCCTCACGCATCTTATACAGAGGAACATCAAGGGTGAGTTAGTAACCAATAGCTTCGGTGCGTAGCCAAGATGCCAATCGCTCACGTTCAGTCGCTAACGAAACGCAACTGTCATTGTCACATAAAGAAGAGTGATAGAGAGAGGTAGCTACGATACGTTATTAAGCGTGAGCGATTGGCATTTTGGCTACGCACGCTGTAGTTGTCATAACTCCATTTATTTAAAAGTGGGAGGTAGATATCACACTGTCACTGTCTCACGCATCTCAGAGGAGTAATAATTAAAGGTAAGTTGGTAATCGAAGTAGTAATCATATAATCATAATAATCATTTATTTGCAACCATGGTATTACATAAGTTCTTAAAATAAAATAAGTACAGTCATGGACCCTACTAGGGCGTAGCAACTTACCGATGTAGGTAAATAATATATACATTTTTCACTAAAATAGGTACATTATTCATATCTGTAATATATAGCTTACTCATACAATAACACTTGTTATATAAATCACCAGTTTGTTTTTTGTGGTGGTGTGGTGGGGGTGGCACTTAAGTATATTTAATTGTCCATAAATTCCAGTAGAGTGTAGGGGCATTCAGCTAGAAGGTACGTTTTAAGTTTATTTACAAAATTTGCATATTTAATTTCATTTTTTATGTGCTGAGGGATGTGGTTATATACTCTAATGGACATTGAGTAGGCATAGAATTAGGATTAGATAGAAACAGCACGACGTACAAATTCTACCCGTAAAAGTGTCCAACGGCTACGTTACGAATGTGTGCGTCTAGTTGAAAAGTTAAAACTTGAACACATAGTCAAGCCTACTTCTTGTTTCTTAAATAACAACTTTAAATCGTCGAGCTTAATGTTTTATTTCAAATGCGTGCAATTGGCGGTTATGATGTTACGAAATTCGAACATCGCGCAAGTCGTAAAAAATTTATTACCCGTCGATTCTTTGTTACGTTCCGCACCGTATACGAATCACTATAACGTTCAATTCGGTTTGTACTGCAAGAATCATAGTAAAGTTTTTCGCATCGGCACAGAGACACCGTGGAGTCGTGAATAATTTTTTTTTACAAACTTTTATTTATCTTACAAATAAATTATGTAACCATGTAGTATGTTTGTCTGTATGTTTGTTTGTCTGTATGTTTGTTTGTATGTATGTATGTTTATATGTATGTATGTATGTATATATGTATTTGTGCATGTTTGTATGTAAGTGTGCATGTAGCTAGGTATGTAACTATGTATGTGTGTGAGTGTTCATGTAGGTATATATGAATGCACTATGCATGCATGTATATATGTTTGTTCGGGTGGAATAACCCAGACAACTTGGCTATTGCAACTCCATTTAGAAGCAAATACCTTTAATAGCTGAGCTGAAATTTTATATGCAAATGTAGGTATATCACGTCAGAATACAATATCATAATATTCATTATGATATGAAGCTGATCTGCTGATGGAGCTTGAAGATGGCCAAGAAATATGTAATAAAAACCTAAACCCTATCGAGTTTAGGCTTGTTTGATTGTCTTGGCGAGTAGGTACTTACTAGGTGACTATCCATAGTTCCATATCATATTCATATTCATTTATTTCGTAAATGCACCCATACAATACACGTCAAAAGAAAATAAAATAAGATTAATTAACAATTTTCAAAAATAATTAACATATTGGTACAATTTATAAAAATTCCAAATTTCATTTAAATTAATCAATAAAATACAATACAATTGTTTATTAATAAAATAAAATAAAATTAAAATTAAAATGAACATTTTTTCATGTCAAATACTTATACCTAAAATTTGCTTTGTCAAAATTAAGATTCCTCATTATTAAATTCTGTTATGTCATAAAAATCATCCATATCCATACTAATATTATAAATGCAAAAGTAACTCTCTGTTACCTCTTCGCGTTAATACCGCTGGACTGATTTTGCTGAAATGATATGGAGATAGTTTGACACCTGAGAAAGGATATAGGATAGTTTTTATCCCGAAAATCGCCTTTTAAAGGGGAATTAAGGAACTCGTCAAATTTTAACGGAACATGTGTTTTGTTTTGACAATTTCTATAAGTAACTTGGGTATTTTCTTACGTAAACCATCATTTTGGTGGAGTGGACCTAATGATAAAGATCAGGGATGGTTAAGAGGAACTGCAAATAAAAATCTTTTTTATTATTTATAATAAGGATGTAACGATACTAACGATAGCTATTGCCAGGTTGTTTGTTTTTATCTATAAACTTGGATAATTTAACTGTCGCAATCGGTGTATTTAGTAATTAGTCTGACATTATTAAAATCTAAACGCCTCTAATAATATAATGTTGTTTAAAAAATTAATAAACCGGCGACTCTATTCATTAAATTTCAACTATGTTCTGCCTTTTACATCTTTTGTCGCTGTCCGTCTCGCGTAGCGCGTAGCGTGAGGGAAAGGGCCAACTGCGTAAGACCAAATCAAGAAATTTATTTTACTTATGTTAGAAAAAAAAAGATTTTAGTAAGTTACAAAGCAATTTTGACTAAAAACCTAATGCATTATTAAACTGTAAGATATTACTTATTGGAAATACGATATGCCATCCTTTTTAAGCGTATTTAATGTGTTATTTTTGCACTTTTTAACGGAGCACTTCGGCATGTTGACGGCAGGACGGTTGACGCGCTACTGATAGCTCAATTGTGCTTAGAACAAATTTAAGCACGATTTGTTCCGGACACATTTTAAGCGGTCATGGTGAGTCTATGAAATTCAATGTCGTTGTGAGTAGGGGCCTTTGTTAAACATATGGAGGTTAGCGGGAACTGCTTGCACTAATTTATTGCGATTACGTAAGTTGTGTAATTGTAGCTTGGAGTTTTTGGGGTTGACAAATAAGTTCTCATGTTTCCGGACAAACTTGCAAGCTTCTAGTATGTACAAAGATGTAAGGGTGAGTATATTTAATTTTCTGAAGTATGGTCTACAACTCTCTTCGTCTGTAATGTTAATGAGGACTCGTATGCATCTTTTTTGCAGTAAAAATAGGTCATTTATATTAACACTGTTACCCCTTAGTACTATTACCGATGTTCCTGACATCCGATCTAGTACTTAAATTTAGGTTAGAGTCGACTACTTAAGCTAAGTTTGCGTAGACTTTGTCGGCAAGGTGTTCACCCACATACCCTAGAGCCTAAATGGTCTCGTACCGTGCGGTTTAAGAGGTACTTCCTCCCGCGGATGCTTTGGCCGTGGAATGAGCTCCCTGCCGCTGTTTTCCCAAAGGACTACAGTATGAGGTTCTTAAGAAAAGTAGGGTTAAAGTTTTTAAAGGGTCGGCAATGCGCATGTCACACCCCTGGAGTTGCAGGGGTACATAGGCTACGGTGACCGCTTACCTTAAGGCGGCCCGTATGCTTGTTTGCCAACGTCGTAGTCTAAAAAAAAAATTGATAGCGTGGACTGTGAAAGTGTTAAGTAATTAGTGTAAATGTGTGTCGTGTGTCGGACTATTGACAATAATTAACATATGTTTTGTGGGTAGTTTAAAAATTGTGTGTTTACCCCAAATTTCTACATAGACTTTTCGTTGGGTAGTTACACAAATCTCTGTTTTGACATTTTGCTGGGACATCAGTCAGTCGCGACCATGACCAGTGAAACCTGTGTCGAAACGTCGGTAAATAAGGTAAACAAGTTAATTCGCGTTAGACCCGTTTAATAATTATGTTTAAATATGTGTTAAGTAATCGTCATAATTTCATAGAAGTTTGAGTTTAATTATTATAACTTTAAATGTTAGACTGTTCATACTCGTATGGTTGGAAAAGATAGCGTGGTTTGACTCTATGATTTAAATGTGAAGGGTGAACTGTAATGAACTTAAGCGACAGAGTTCCCATAAAGGTCTTCATGTCACATAATTTGATATAAATTTAGCTTTATAATTATAGTCATTAGTGTTCGGATCGAACACAAGATAAAACTTTTTGGTTGTTTTTATGTTTCTTATTGTCGATGATGTAAAAAACAAAAGAGAAGAATTCTAATGTCAAGAGAAAAGAAGAGACATGGTTTTTTATATAAAAATGTAAAAGCTTATAAATAAAATACAGTCCACTAAAAATGCCTTTTAAGAATCATTTAAAATACCCAATAAAACATGTTTAATAAAAAGACTGACGAGAAGTTAGCGGTGGGACGACTAGAATTGGTTCCGATAAAGAAAGTTGAAACCTACTCTATATCTGTAGGTGTTTAATCACTTCAACATCATTTGCTTACGCTTTGACCATCGTAATTAAGTCAATTGTAGTTAATTGTAGTCAATGGGGAATTATAGAGACGATTATTCATTGCTTTTAGTAATGAAAGTCTGCAGTTTTTTTTTTAGTTTATTTAGGCAACAAACAGTCATATACAAAAAACCGGCCAAGTGCGAGTCGGGCTCGCGCACAAAGGGTTCCGTAGCAGCAAATATAATAAACTTATTATGTCAATTTATACACCTGGTGAATGGAGCCTAAACTTATAAGGTTCAGCCATCGTTTTCAGTGTAAGCACAATAACTTAACCAAAATTACAGTTAAATCAACCTATCTCAAAAACTATAAGAGATACTTTGATCAAACCAAAAATCGTTGAAAGAGTTAATTAGCATGCATCACCTCTATTTTTTTTAGAATTTTATACCCCGTAGTTATAAAAATAGAGGGGGGGGGACATACTTTTTACGACTTTGAGAGCTGATATCTCAAAAACCGTTCACTTTAAGAAAAATGTTTTTTAGAAAACTTTATATCATTTTAAAAGACCTTTCCATTGATACCCCACACGGGTATGTACATCGAAAAAAAAATTTTCATCCCTCAGTTACATGTATGGGGGGCCCCACCCCCAATTCTTTTTTTTACTATTTAGTGTCATAATTTTGTAGCGGTTCATACAACACATATTCCCATCAAATTTCATCACTGTAGTACTTATAGTTTCCGAGTAAATCGGCTGTGACAGACGGACAGACGGACAGACGGACAGACGGACAGACGGACATGACGAAACTATAAGGGTTCCGTTTTTGCCATTTTGGCTACGGAACCCTAAAAATGATGTACAGTAGTATAAAATGTGTTAACAGACCTTGAGTGTCATAACTCAATAACTCATGTATATATGGATGAAAGTAGCTTTAGGAGCGGCAAACAAACGCCGTCAACCAAATTGAGTGCATTCGATAGTTATTATCAAGAAAGAAATATGTATACCTGCGTACCTACACATAATAAATAAATAATAATAATAATAGCCCGCAGGGCAGCTTGTGGCGAGCTGTTGGGGAGTAACGACCCCACGGACCCGAGTGCTCCAGAGAGTCGGTCAGGGTCTCCATCTCCGGCGTGTCTTCGTCGGTTGGAGTGGACCCCAAGGGGACCCGTAGGACTCTCAGCTCTGGCTTGCCTTCATTGGCCGTCCAGAGAGGAGTCGTTAGAGCGATATTCTCCAGGGGTGGAAGTGAAATATGCATAAGACGCGAGTGGGCACAGTGGCTGGCAACAGCCACTGGGTAGAAAGCGGCGCACACCTCTCGACACCCCTGAGCCGTTCACACCGATGTTGCTCCTGGCCGTCCTTGCGACGGCAGTTTCAGGGGCCCATCTAGTCGGCGGCAAGTCACCGCCTGCCTCGATAACTTGTTTTAAACATTGTTATGGCAGGTGACCGGAACTCTTTGCAATAGTCCATTTCTGATCCACCCAAACCTCAACGCCATAGCCTGGTATTCTTTCCACTTTCCTTACAATAGCTCCAACGCCTGCTGGGACCGGTTCACGGGTTGTTGATGCACCCGTGAATGGGTTCTAGCAGGTGTACTACACAGAAAAATTCTCCAAAAGGCCTCTACGTGTTGGATCTGTATCCCCACGCAAGCCTACCAAAAGACCGGGATGTACAGGCCCGTGATCCGCAAAGGAGACACAAATAATAATAATAATAAATATTTGTGGGACAATTTTTACACAAATCGACCTAGTCCCACGGTAAGCTCAATAAGGCTTGTGCTGTGGGTACTAGACGACGATATATATAATAGATATATACATATAAATACTTAAATACATAGAAAACATCCATAACTCAGGAACAAATATTCGTGATAAACACACAAATAAATGCCCTGACCAGGATTCGAACCCGGGACCTCCTGCTTCGTAGGCAGGGTCACTACCAACTAGGCTAAGAGGCCGTTAAAACACATGAATCGGTACGTGAGAATGCAATCAATTTAGCCGAAGTCTTGTACATTAATGTTATATAATATAAATTATAACTGGGTACTTATAACATAGTTTACAATATAAGTTGAGTAAACCGGATTTTATTTTATTGATTATAGCTTGGACTTTAGACGGCCTCCTAGCCTAGTTGCTAGTGACCCTGCCTACGAAGCAGGAGGTCCCGGGTCGAATCCTGTTCAGGGCCTTTATTTGTGTGTTTATCACGAATATTTGTTCCTAAGTTATCTGATCTTTTCTATGTATTTAGGTACTAGCGACCCGCCCGGCTTCGCACGGGTTATTATTATACATATAAACCTGCCTCTTGAATCACTCTATCTATTAGAAAAAACCGCATCAAACCCGTTGCGTAGTTTTAAAGATTTAAGCATACATACATACAGACAGCGGGAAGCGACTTTTTTTAATACTATGTAGTGAAGTATTTGTTTGTAGGTAAGTACCTATCTATATATTATACACCTATATCGTCGCCTAGTACCCACAACACAAGCCTTATTGAGCTTACCGGGTGTCCCACGATATTGTAAAGTGGAATAAAATATGCAAATATGTTCATGGTGTTAATAAACGCGATTAATCCATTCTAAAGTGTTTAATTTCAATGAATAACAATCGCGGTAACAGAATACAATATTAATATGCGAATAGTTATAGTTAGAAAATCTGTCGGAGAATATGCAAATGGTTAGAAAGGTTTTCGGGAAGGGAAACTATCGAGCCGAGATAAAGGATGACTCACACTAGAACGCGTCACGTGACATCCGAGGGCTCCGAGCTATCACGTGATTCTTTCTATAGAAATTGACAAATTTTCCCGTCCCGTCCCGCCCCTTGCTAGTGTGAGTCTTCCTTAAAGTGGTAAAAATTGCGAATGACATTACTCGCGTTATGGAAAAAACTGGCAAAACCTAGTGTTTAGATATTTGTGAAGCCCTTGTTCGCTTCGATATATCTGAATTCAACTACTACTCCTGTAAGGCCCACTTGCACCATCCAGGGTTAGCCGCTAGCCCGCAGTTGAGCTGTCAAATTCTATATAAAAAATCGCTTAACTCCGGGTTATGCGGATAACCCTGGGTGGTGCAAGTGGCCCTAAGTCGTGTATTGCTTGCAACAACGCATTTTATAAAGTTCATAAAGTTTTGCATAACTGTGTGTCGTAAATTTTAAATTTTGCAAATGCCTCGCGTGTATAAGATAAAGCTTGCTATCTAAACATTTTTAACGTTTGTTTGCATCATGTCATGTTTTACTGGCGTCTTTGTTTTAATCTACGAGATGGTAAAAAGCCAGCCAAGTGCGTGTTGAACTTTTGCCTTCTTGCCCTGAGTTTCATTTTGTCAGTTCTCCCCTATATGAGTTCTCACTACGTTGGGGATTCTATTGTAGAATCCATTGCTTCATTCAGAATTCAATGTACGCCCTCGCCGGAAATATATCATTTTGATCCCTTGTAATTGTAACAAACTACTATTGCAGGTGACTGTACGTACAATACCTACGTTGATTTAGTTTCGAGACGCCCCGTCGAGCTATGGACTCATTCGGGCGCTCCGCTGACCGACTCCCCACAAAAGGCCGGGTTCTCAAGTTTCACAGGTTACACACACATACGCACACATTGCGGATTCTTGCATAACTGTGGTGACGACCTGTTGTAACTTGATTCTTGGACATCGTGTGTAGAGATAGCGTGAAAATTGTGCCATTTTTGAAATACTTGCAACAGTCAAGCATCGAAAGTATATATGGAACGAAATATCCACGGGACGAAGCAAGTTCCAACACTTTTGATATCCGTGAAAAAGTTTCCAATAAGTGTGGTGTTTGCTTGAAAAGGCTGACAACAGCTAAATCATCGCGCACTGTCTATTTGTATTATTTTGTATCGGATTAAATGAGATCGCGCTATCACCGGCCGGCCTGATTTTAGAAGGAAAAAACTATTAAAATAAACAAAACCGTAGGCTATTTGTAAAATGTGACGCGTCTAAGTTTTGGATATGAGTGTAATGGATTTGTGACTTTCATTGCAAACGCCTAGGTTACAAAAATAAAGACATAGAACCGTTTAATGGTGAATTTCAGACCAATCTTTGCAATTATTTTCTATCGAGCCGATTTCGTTAAATTAAAAATCGGCTCCGTCTAGGATCTTGAAAATATGATGAATTTTAATAGATATATAATTTTTTTGCAGTATTAAAGTACCTAGTTTTTCTTAATACTCTGCTTAAAAAACATGAATTAGATCGTCCTGTCCCGCCCCGTCCAGTCCCGTTCTAGTGTGAGTCATCCTTTATGTGTGGCCGTGGCTCCTCCCTTGATGGATAAATTCTGTCAAATAATATAGGAATACGATAACATTCAAATTTTCCTTGAATGTTTATTATTTTTCTCACGCCGTGCGTTTTTCTGACTTTTACTTCCTTGCTCGTACTATATGCAAACTTAACTGTAATAATCTCATTAATCATATGCCCAATTTGGCGCGTACGTCTACACGTATTGACGTATTTGAAAAGCTCATTTTGCCTACCTACGCATAATGCCAACTCGAGTAACCTCGCAAAATGACCAATGTTAAAAATACGCGTAATGACCAAACGCATATTTGTCAAAGAAGGCAGGTTAGGTCCGTTAAGATACGAGGGACGCAGCTGGAATATATAATATAAGATAAAGACATTAACATGGTCACAATAATAATAATCCCCTATGTATGTTCAGATGCCCTAAAGGCAAACTGCACAGAAGCCCAACTTTCGTAGGGCTCCTTCAAGTTGTGGGCATTATAAATAAACAAAAAACTATTGATTATTTTTTCTGTAGTATATGACATCTCTTTTAATTTATAATTTTAATAGTAGTGTGACTACTTAAAAAAACAAAAAACATGAATCAAAACATTTATTACATTTATTAAATGATTTGATTCGTGCTTTACAATTCTATTGATTATTCAAAAGTTGCGGTAATGGTCATAACGCGTGTTGGTCAATTTACGTATGTCATTCTGCGTGTTGATTGAAATAGCCGTTCTGCGTATTGATCGATATGCGTAATATCGACACCCAATTTCAATTCAAGCAACAATACTCGAGTTACAAATATACAAACACAGGGTTGTTAAAACAGACTCGGAGAGCTTCGCTCGCTCGAGCAATGACCCTATACCTAAGTATTTATGAAAACATATGCCGGACATCTTAATCCCCGATATATTAGGGTATCCAGACGAGTAACATAGACGAATAACTCTCATTTATGTTATTAAAAGTAGAGCCTACGGGCAGGCGCCACCGCGCCGCCGCGTCTCCAGAAAAGCTATTACTTAGATTACGTCCCATCCCATCCAACTCATCCAAGTCTATTTATTACTTTTATTTGCTTGCGTAGGTTGCACAAATGCATAAGTATATCATATATATGTAGAAATTGTGTAGTAGAGTAGAGGCGTAATATAGAAGTTGGAATGAGACGTTTTGCCGGAAATAACGCATGTTTTTTATGTAATTGTATAGCTCTATCATAAATTGATAGAGCTACTTTCTTTTTCTGTAGTATATGTCATATACTACAGAAAAAAGTGACCAAGGCCTCCGGTGAGCAGAGCTGGGATCTAACCAGCGACCTCCTGCTTTCGCGGCAGACGCCCTAACCACTGGGCTACCCGATCACGGCAATTTTATTTACAATTGTATAGCTCTATCAGTTATTGCGAACCCTTCCAAAAGTATTATTGGGGTGTGGGTCTAGTAAAAAAGTGCTTAGTTTAGTTTTGGGTTTAAACTTAGGACATACCCAGAATGTATTTACTCTATATAATTTGGTATGGCAAGCACCAGAGCACCGTAATCGCAATGTTGACGCAATACGATATATGGTATGTGTTTAATTTAGTGATTTCATGCAAAAATACTGCTGATGATTATAGTGAGCTATTATTTTTAAGGACAGGCAGAGGGAATGCTTGTTTACAAAATAAAAAGTAAATATTCGCTCCCCTGGGTGCGTAGCCAAGATGCCAATCGCTCACGCTCAGTCACTAACGAAACGCAACTGTCATTGTCACACTAATAAAGAAGAGTGATAGGGAGAGGTAGCTACGATACGTTTAGTAACCGTGAGCGATTGGTATCTTGGCTACGCACGCTGGTCTGCTACCACGAACATCGAAAATTGGCATTGACGGGAAATCCTCTTTAGCACTCAAATAAGCAAGTGTGACATACATATTTTCGATCTTTTGATTTTCCTCGTAGTAGGCTTCTCTAAAATTTCTGACATTTGTATCATTTGTATGTGTTTGTGTTTGTATAAGTTAAGACTCTTAACGCGATTCAGTTGACGTCCTAAACTGAGTCGCTTCCATACAACTGAGCCTAAACTGAACCTAAACTGAATCGCGTTAAGACGTCATGGTAAGTCCCGTCATGGTAAGTTCCCACATAGACATTAAATTTGCACTAAATGAAGATCATTAACTGCTGCCCTTAACGCGCGTAAAACAGTGAAACATTCCAGAGAGCGAACGTATTCTCTGTCGCACTTATGACTTCTTATGCAAGTGTGAGAGGGATATAACCTCGCGGTTCGCGCTTGGCTCTCAGGTCACGAGGGTCATGTCCAAATTTAGCACCCACAGAAATCACGTCACCGATTTGTCCTGGTAGATCTCTCCCTCTACCGTCGGTTTCCAATGAACATTCTATTCCTGACATTGTATTCCATTATTGTTGGTTTTACTATTGAAATTTTTCAATGGTGAGGTTGACAAATCAGCAAATGACGGTTTTCTTTTGTTTACAGTTACTTATCGATATTGATACAACTAGTATTGATGCTCGTTTCCGAATAAGACCTTAGAATCAATTACACAGGCATCCGATCCGAGTAGCCGACGACCCTGCCTGTTACATCCGCTTCCGCTTTCAATCTGTAGCCAGATCACGAGATAATTATCACTAATTTCTTAATCACGGCGGCGATGCGCCCTTGCCCTTGCCCTTGCCCTTGAAAACGAATAAGTCAAAAGCTGTATGTTTTAGCATCTCAGTTTGAATCGGGTGGACGTGTTTACGCAAACCTCGGCTCGTAATGTTTGGCGCCCCGTTGAATAAACACAAACAAAGAAATCTCTTGGATTCTGAATATAACTTTTCGTACAGTCAAGGTCTGAAGTGTTCACGAGTTTTTCGACAAAAATATCTGCATACGAAATCTGCAACTGAATATAACTTTTCGTACAGTCAAGGTCTGAAGTGTTCACGAGTTTTTCGACAAAAATATCTGCATACGAAATCTGCAAATATGCATCTGAAAATATTTTTGACATAATGTAATTCTCTTGCTATGAAGGCCGCAAAAATATCAGACACTATCTTATTTGTCATAAAATATATGCACCGGTCACCGGTATTCAAATTTGAACCGTCTCCACCAGGAATACGTTCCAAAGTATACATATTTATAGACGTGACGTACAGACAGAAGAGCGTGGATACATATTTTTGCGGTCTTTATAACAGAAGATAGTATTGCAGGTAATGTACAGTCAAGTGTAAAAATATGTGTGGATACATCTTACTAAAAATTGTACTGTAATCACGACATTCACGACTCTTACACGTTAATAGCATAATTGGATTAAGAGACATTAGTCTAATACCAATTAGCCGTAGTATGATCCTCCCTAAATAATCCATTTAGGCGAAGGACGTCACTTTCTTAGGACGCCACTTTCTGAGTATGGCACTTTCTGAGGATGCCACTTTCGATGCAGGTCACTTTCTTAGGACGTCACTTTCGATGTACGCCACGTTCTGAGTACGCCACTTTCGAGGTAGGGCACTTTCTGACTACGCCACTTTCTGCGTATGCCACTTTCTGAGTATGCCACTTTCTGAGTACTCCACTTTCTGACTACGCCACTTTCTGACTATACAGTGTTTATTGTTCATCTCATTATATAAAACTAACGCATATTTTAAAACAGTTAATTTAGTAGTCAAATACCAATATCTGGCGAGAATAGTGAAAACAAGATAAAAAGAAACGGATGTGATCTTCTCAGATTATAATGAATGCACGGTTTTGAAAGGTGGCGATAGATATTAATAAATGATAAACCACGTTTGTGCATTGGGGCATACTCGTACTACAAGAGCCTATAATGAGTATCGTCGAAGTCGATATCTTTTTTAAAGTATATTTTAATAATTTATACGTACATACACTAGGATTAAAAAAAACAATATCATACGATACACAAATTATGTAAATATGTAGATGTGGGTATATTTACTACTAGTTTCCCATACTTTTTGTTTAAAATATTTAAACTTTTTGCTGATTCCTATATTTATACGTCATTTTATAATGGATGTGACAGAACGGAAATTTTTGACTCATATTATCGTTGATGTAAATGTTATGAATAATACAAAATTCTCCAATCATATTTTTATACACGTACAGTTCTACTATTTCTCGTTTTTTTGACCCATCTCATCATAAAGTCTGCTGAGCAACTCCCTGGATATACAGACAGTGGACACACAGTTCCTTACTGGATAGAGATACTACGAGCGACCAAGGCTGTGCCAAGACTCTGTAATAAAGCATTGTGAGGGCAAGTGGAGTGAACAGTGCGATGGTAGTGCGTCGTGGAGTTCCGTATAATTTTACCGATGCCGCCAGACAGCGCGCTTTGCTCGGCATCTAACGCCTACTGCTGGAGCTCCTGAGTCTCGCGACGTCCTGACCCAAGTCGTTATTTTTATTTTTACCTGTTCTGCATATCATTTTGAGGCTTTGATAATTTAAAATATTGTAAGCTTGTATAATTAATAAACTGATCATGATTTGTTATCTTTTTATGCGTATTTATTTTTGCGGCGCGGGCGTGGGATAATAATTATACAGGGTGGAAATAGATTTTGGGTCAGTGAGGGCAGCTACCAGATCCCGTGTTGCTAGGCGAAAATGGTCTGAGGTCACCTTCCTTCGATTTCAAATTAATGAAGATTGGCGTTTACAGATTTTGGAAAAAACATACAGGTTGCGAGAAGATTGTCATTTTTGACAAACTGATTTTTTTATGCCAATCGATTCCATTCCTTTCCGGGATTAAAAGCTAGTATGGGACGAAAAATAAATTTCCAGCTAGAAAAGCCATAATTCGAAAAAAACTTTCCCCATACAATTAGTATGAAAATGAAAAAGTATTTATGCCACACCTGGCCATAAAGTGCCTTTTTCCAAACGCTACGCGTACGGAAAATGCCAATTTCTGCCCAAGTGTAGGCATAAAATGACACGACACGTGACACGTGAGGTAATAAATAAAGCCCTTGATCGCATATTTACGTCCCTCGCTTGCAGCTCGGGTCGCAAACATAATGAAATAATGATTTCAATAACAATAGTGAAAAAATCGCAAACAATAATGTCACTAACGTCACAAGACACCAGCGAAATTTGACTCAAACCTGTATGCTGCTCAATAACATAGGTAACAAGGAGGTTTTAAATCTTGTCTACTTGTCTAAACCTATCAAAATCTAGCGCGACATAACGAGAGGGTCGTATTAGCGTTTCTTTATATTTTGTTTTTACTATTCCTGATATACTTTTGTGTTTGAAAACTCATTCTATTAACTTAAATTGTTTATTTATTTAACAAGATACTATGAACAATCAACGCTACACAGTAAGAAAGTGGCGTAGTCAGAAAGTGGCGTAGTCAGAAAGTGGAGTACTCAGAAAGTGGCATACACAGAAAGTGGCATACGCAGAAAGTGGCGTAGTCAGAAAGTGACCTACCTCGAAAGTGGCGTACTCAGAACGTGACGTACATCGAAAGTGACGTCCTAAGAAAGTGACCTGCATCGAAAGTGGCATCCTCAGAAAGTGACATACTCAGAAAGTGGCGTCCTAAGAAAGTGACGTCCTTCGCCTAAATGAAATAATCCAGTGATCGCGAGCGCGACCTTTCAGCAACGTCACCTTATTGTCTGAAGAAAAACGAGTCTGAAAAGTTGTCAATAACCCACGATCAAGTTGCCAAATTCCAGAAAAAAATATAGACCGCGACCCTAATGTGTCATCCGGCCGCGTCTACGGTTGCAGACAAACTTAAGTATTCGCAAACACTTTGTTTCCAACTTGTCTATTATAACTGGTGTTTAATAAAGTATGCGGAGAGTTACACTGGTTTTCAGTGGGCTGTGGTAATAACATAAAGTAACTAGTTAAGTCAGTCCCCGCCGGCTGCCGATCGCGCCGCACGTGTACCCAGTTAGAGCTCCACTCGGGCTGAACTGGCGTCAAAATTCAAACAAAATACACTGCATAGTGTTTCTCTGAATTTGGCGTTGTACTGTTTGGAATAGTTCCAAGTTTCTGTGAAGATTCCCTAGTGAGTGCCGGCGGGATTTGGAAAGATTGACGAGGATTTGCTTCTCCGGAGTTGCTGCCAGTGCTTGCAGAGTATTCAGGTGGGTCTTGAAGAGCTTTAGAAGGTTATTTTCTGCGTTACGTGCTATTGATTTTTTTACAGCGCCACCAGAATGGTGCCCATGGTGTGTGGTATAACGCTGAAATCTGTTCTATAAAGGGAACAAATTATTTTCTAATTCGACCTTACTTTATCGGTGATTGGGATCTTTTTCTAGCGGTCCAAACGGAAAACTCACGTTTTATCAGCTAATAATATGTCAACATTATTTTTATCATCTTTTTCTTCTTCCTAAGGTTTTCCGGCTTAGGGAGCCTAGGGTCCGCTTTGGCTAATCCCAAGATTTGACGCAGGCGCTAGTTTTACGCTAGCGACTGCCCTGACCTTTTAACCCAGAGGGTAAACTAGACCTTATTGGTATTAGTTTCCCCGCAATGTTTTACCGAAAAGTGATTGGTAAATATCAAATGATATTCCGTGCATGTTCCTGAAAACTCTTTGGTCCTAGCCACCTATTCGGAATTAGGTTCTTATTACCTGTTATTTGTGTGTTAAAACTATATTTAGAATAATAATTTAACAACACGGCGTCTTTGTATGATCAATTGATCATATTCAAAAATATGTCCATAATAAGGCGTTACTCCTATACAATAAGGCGAAAAGTGTATGCTGGTTTCCTCACGATATATTCGTTTCACAGTAAAGCGATTGGTACTCGTAAATATCAACTGATATTTCGTACATAAGTTCCGAAAAACTCATTGGTACGAGCCGGCGGGATTTGAACCCGAGACATCCGGATTGAAAGTCTCACGTCACACCGCTGGGCCACCAACGCTCTAACTAACTAACTGTTTTTTTTAAGTTTCGTTATACTCTTTATTGTGCAAAATAAATTCATTCTACTGTTCACAAATTCAAATACGCACCGTGGGATTCGTCAGGTAGGTGAAGACATAAATCAGCAACAGACGTTTTTTTAAATACTACGACGGTGACAAACAACCATACGGCCCGCCTGATGGTAAGCGATCACCGTAGCCTATGGACGCCTGCAACTCCAGGGTGCGTAGCCAAGATGCCAATCACTCACGCTCAGTCGCTAACGAAACGCAACTGTCATTGTCACACTAATAAGAAAGAGTGGTAAAGAGAGGTAGCTACGATACGATATCAAACGTGAGCGATTGGCATCTTGGCTATGCACGCAGGGGTGTAACATGCGCGTTGCCGACACTTTAAAAAAAGGAGGATTCGCTGTGTTGACAGCTAATGGGGCAAGCTCTGCTCCGTGGGTCCCCAGCTGTGACTACAGTGAACCCTCTTGGAGCTCTGGCGACCTTACTCACCAACAGAAACACGACACTATGAGTAGGGTCTAGTGTTACTAAACTGCGGTTTTCTGTAAGGTGGAGGTACTTCCCCAGATGGACTCTGCTCCAGATTTGAGCGAGACGCCATTCGTTGTGCTGTGCCCTACCACACTAAACGATATGCATCCGCTGTGCCCATACCTCTCTTAAACATGCATCTGTTAAAACGTGGATCGTCATTTCTTGCTTAACTAGTTTTTAATGTTTTTAACGCGTGACCGAAGTTAATTACCTAGCATTTATAAGTTATAAGATATAAATTCTACATTTTTATCGAAGATTGTCGGCACCAATCCACATTTATTTGTGCTGGAATTTACGTAAATATTACACAATTTTGCGTGCAAGTATTATTCGAAAAGTAATAGCACAGCAATTTATTTTTCGTGTAAACATACCTTTCTAGTTACTTAACCTCAATTTAACCCTTATTATTATTAATTACTCTACATTTGCATATACTAAGGTTTGAAGCAACACAGGGAGGGGAGTCGATAGTCGAGTACGTTTCTCCTCTGACGAAGTAGGTACAAGCCCGAATGGGGCAAATGGGCCTACGCTGGTCTCTTTTGTGGCTGTTCTGTACACAAAAATAAATCTGACATTTTATTCAGCGTTTCGGTTTCAGCCGAAACTAGAATCAAAACCGAACCTTCCCCGGTTTCGGCAAAAAAACATGTTTCGGTCGGGCAATAGTCAACAGTGTTGGCGACCGTACTGCGGGTATACGAAACGCCCTTTTAGTACCTAACTATAATTTAAGAGGCCATCAATACGGTTTGCACGGAAAAGCAACAAAAGCTGTTTTTTGACGTTGAAATACAAAGAAACTGTGAGCTGTTTGTTAAAGTTGTTAACTATGTTTGATAGCTTATTTCCTAGTGTTTAACTTGTAAGCTTCTAATTTGAGTAAAACTCAATGTTTTAACTTTTACTATACAATTATTGGCAGTTGTTTTCTGAAAAGCGCACGGAGACAGAAGTTTGACTTCGATTATTGTTAACATGATACATGAAAACACATGTTTTTCTAGGTTGATATAATATTGCAACATGGTTTTATTTAACTTATAGGCCTCATATTTCCAATAATTTACACAGATACCTATCTAGTTCGACTTTGAATATGCACATTTTTCGATAAAAATACACTGCAAACGCAGGGATTTTCGCAGTAATTTTGACAAAATATTGGGATGATTTGTATACAACATTAAAGTTTATTCTTTTAAGAACATGCTGAAATCGAAAAAATCACTTTTTGTTTAAATTCCGTATTTTTTTTTAAATATTCAAATGGTGTATAAAATCCAATCCGCGCTAGCCTAGTCCTCAGTACCGCGCGCGCGCTCGTAGAGGTAGGACCTGTGTTGTTCTCTGTGGACTGTACAATTTGCTTGTTTTGTTGCACGAGTACGTGCTGGAAGCGTTTGGAAAAGTGAATAAACCGCGACCAACTACTGAGATAAGCATTTTACATTTTTGACTATATTATAGACCTGTTTGAAATAAAAATTTGAAATGATTTTATCGAATGTGATTGTACCGCAACCAACCCTTCTAGATACTTTCAGTAATACAGAGTGTTTATTAAGACGGACAGTATGGAGAAATTTTAGGTGTATTAGGGTGACGGTACCCATTATGAACACTTTAAGCTGACAGACAGGAGTGATGGACGCTATATTCTTAATTCAAATGTCATATGATTGTCAATTGGTTGACACAAAATAAATGCATGAAACTTATTTCCTCATAATAAAAGTGACTGTACGTTACTGGTTCCTTGTCCATTACTGGTGCCACCGCCCTAGTCAGGGTTAATCATATTGCTATATGAGCAAAATCCGGAATAAAACCGGCCAAAAGCGTGTCGGACCAAGCATAATTGAGGGTTTTGTAGCGTTATACGACATAAATATTGTGCAAGCAAAAAGGCATAAGTGTCTTCAAAATATCAAGGGACTTAACTGTATGTTAGCAATTAATAGTTTTTGGCAAAAACGGCTAGACAACCTTACCACGAAACTTATTTTGAACGAACACGAAACTTATTTTGAACAAATTCGTTCAAAATAAGTTTCGTGGTAAGGTTGTCTTATATCTTAACTTCCTAAAGCTTTCACATTTTTAGGGTTCCGTACTTCAAAAGGAAAAAACGGAACCCTTATAGGATCACTTTGTTATCCGTCCGTCCGTCCGTCCGTCCGCCCGTCTGTCTGTCCAGACCCTTTATCTCGGGAACGAGTAAAGGTTGCAAGTTAAAATTAATACCATAATATACACAGGTCTGCGGTCCCTTGAAGCTGCAAAAAAACCAAACTTCTACATCAACGCAATCCAAATCTGAAACTGCCGTACACTGAGAGTTCCATGCCACTTTTGTGCGGAGCCCTCGGTGGGCAAGTCCGACTCGATCTTGGCCGGTTTTTTGGACCTCCCGATACTGGATCAACCAATTTTTTGTACAAGAGACCTTTAACTTATTTCTAAGGACCTATCAGATGATGTGACATCTTAAAACATCTTAAAAGTTGTGGCATTATTAGTAACAGACAATTTGGTTACCAAAAAGGAGTTGGCACTAGCGAAGCTATACATACATTGATTCATGATACTGTCACTCAACTGAACGATAAAAACAAAGTTGCAGGACTATTCCTAGATCTAAGTTCTGCCTTCGATATGGTTGATCATGGAATCCTCTTGGACAAACTGGAGCATTATGGTGTCAGACACAATGTTTTAAAAATACTCGAGTCTTACTTGTCTAACAGGAAGCAGTTTGTGGAATTGAAATCGGTGCAGAACGGTATGGAAAGAACATACAGATCCAAAATGGCTGTCTTCAATCGTGGTGTGCCTCAAGGGTCAATTCTCGGCCCTATACTGTTCATAATCTTTACGAATGACTTAATACATTTTATTGATAGACTGGGACCACAAATTAAGTTGGTAGTTTTTGCGGACGACACCAATGCTATAATCTCAGCTGAAAATATGGCACAACTTAATAGTATGGTGAACTTGGCACTTGAGGCCTTTAGCTTATGGTTTTCAACAAATAATTTAAAGCTAAACACTAGTAAAACTAGTGCCATACTTTTCACGACCGTCACTAATAAATCAGAATATATGAACATCAGTTTGAATGGTGATAATATATCACAGTCCAACGTAGTTAAATTTTTGGGTGTCAATATAGACTCGGTTTTAAACTGGAAGGCTGAAATTCTTGAAATTAGTAACTCTATTGGTTCTGCATGTTACGCCCTTCGCAGTTTGAGGGATGAAGTACAACTCAAACAATTAAAGATGGTTTATCACGCGCTGATAGAATCGAAGCTAAGGTATAGCATACAATTGTGGGGAAATAGCTACGGGTACAATGTAGACACTGCCTTCAGGTTACAAAAGAGTGCAATCAGAATTATAGTTCGAAAACCCCAGTATCAACCGTGCAAGGAATACTTTATAAGTCTTAATATTCTAACTATCCCATGTCTGTACATATTAACAGTGCTCGCTGATCTTGTTAAGCACCTTAGCTGCTATGAAAGCGAGAGTGAAAGACATATCCGCCTGCTTTCTCGAAAGAAAAATCTACCAAATAAGATAGTTCCAAGGCTAAATATCGCTAAACACGCTGCGTGCTACCAATCTATATATCTCTTTAACAAGCTGCCGACCGAATTTAAGGAGATATTCAACAGTTATATCTTCAAGACTAGACTGAAACAGTTTCTACTAAAAAAAGCTTACTACTCGGTGAATGAATTCATAGATGATAAAGATATTTATTAAAGTAGGATATTGTACCAAATTTAGTATTAAGTAATCTTCGACATTTCCCGAATAATGCTTTAATTAGATTCCTCTTTGTTATTAATGATTATTTTTTCTCGTGTAGGAAATGCAGTTGATATGAAATTATTGTTAGCTTATTATAATACTTTAAACTGACGTTATTTAAATAATTATGCAGATTTAATCTGTAGGTATATAACTTATTACTGGCTTATTACTAGCTTGTGTAGAAATTTAATATCTTGATGACATTGTTTTAATCTTATTATTTTTAATTAAGTAGAGGAATTGCATTGTACTATTGTATGTTTGTATGTTTGAATTGCATGTCAATTTAGATATTCCAACACAATGTATATTGTTTGCTGAATAAATAAAAATGAAATGAAATGTGCCACAAGTAGATATTTGACAAAAAAATGGAACTCAAAAAACGGCATTTTTATTTTTTGTTGTACAAAAATCACTTTTTGCTAAATTAGACATTTTTATATTTATTCTACTCAGAATCGCAGCTCTTTCAATCCTAGTAGGAGAAAAAAAGTGTCCTAAATTTTCCATACATTTTTCAAACTTTCTAATGTGCTACCGCCATACTGAATCTATGAAATGATGGTGGCGAAATGGAAAACAAATCTTGGAACACTTTTTTTCTCCTACTGCGATTGAAAGAGCTCGCGATTCTGAATAGAAAACAATTAAAACTTTTCATATTTTCAAAAAATGATTTTTTTACAACAAATAATAAAAACGCCCAAAATATGCCTCCGGATTTCAGTTAAAATTACAAAACGTTTAAATAAAATTATTTAATTACACGTCCCTTTTTTCATCTTATCGGCTTTGTAACCTTCAATATAATATCACCACCCCAAAATAGAATTCAGATTGAGTTTAAATTTTGAAAAAAAAAAACTTTTTAGTAGTTAGGTATGCTTAGAAATGTACCAATATATGTATGAATATGAAAACAATGAATTGGATCCGGAGGCAGAAAACAAAATCCTATTCCAAAATAACTTCGGATACTATTTAGAGACATTTGACGTTTGAATAAAACTATTTTTAATCTTATGATAAACACAAAACAAATATACAAATTACTCGTACATTTTCTAACACCACGTACGCCAAGTAATAGTTGATGTTCTGGCGCAAGTATCAATAATGTTTGGTCCGCGCGTCAAGCGTCGCGACGCCATTAGCCTCGCGACGGTGCTTACAATCAATGAATGCTCGCTCCCGTTCGCACTAACCGCACCTGCTATGCCGTTCGAAGAGCATGGCGATAATAAGTTTGTATACCTGATTGTAGTGTGTGTCCGCACACAGATGCGCGTTCGGAGCGCAACTGGCGGTAATAATATTGAAATGCGAGCGGGCGGATTTTGTGATAGCACTCTTAATGACGCTTTTGTCGGCAGGGGTGGAAAAACTTAATTGTTTTAGAAATTCCTTGCCGCTAGCTATTTCGAGCCAAAAAGAAATGAAAGCAGTTTTATCAATGTTGTCGTAATGTAAAGAAAGTCAAGCAATCACTTGAATATGTCATACATTTTTTTATACCACGGTGGCAAACAAGCATACGGCCCGCCTGATGGAAAGGGATCACCGTAGGATATGGACGCCTGCAACTCCAGGGGGGTCACATGCGTATTGCCAACCCATTATAATCGTGTAGGTACACTTCTTTCTTGAAAAACCCCATACTGTAATCTTTCGGGGAAACCTCGGCAGGGAGGTCATTCCACAGCCGGAACGTCCACGGGAGGAAATTCCTCTGAAACTGCACAGTGCGCGATCATTTTTTTGGGTCATTTTTTTTCATGATTTTAATGGGTTTTTAAAGGGTCGGCAACGCGCACGTGACCCCCCTGGAGTTGCAGGCGTCCATAGGCTACGGTGACTGCTTTCTATCAGGTGGACCGTATGCTTATTTGCCACCATCGTAGAATAAAAAAGACAGCTGTCATTGTCTAATTCGAACAGTTAGAAAGCGACAGCCCAGATTAGCTGAATAAATTTTGCGTAAAAGTAATTCTTTTGACTTTAAGCTGGATAAAGTATTTGTATAACTTCTGTGTAAGCGCTTATACAGATGATATTCAGGCAATTTGGGCACAAAATATCTTGCTTCAATTTGGATAACATTTGATTAACAGCCACATAGCAGCTGAATAAATGTACAACACACTGAATATCTTCTGCATAAATTCTGATTTTTCTTTAGTCCAGAAATTATACATCTTTTATGCAGTTGTTAATTTGTGAGTTCAGATATTCTAATGATATTCAAGATTCCGATCTCAGGAGTAGTTTTATAAAGAAATTATGCAAGTTAAAAAAGTATAAATGTATTTTTCATTGTGACGAGATTATTTTGTGTTACTTAGTTCACAAAATTCTAATATGGTCGCATCACGTCTTCAAAAATTTGTTAAGTAAATTGTTTCATATATTTTAAGTAAGTTTAAGGTGAATTATATAAACGCATGGCACTTTACTGTGAATTATCAATATGATTAATATAAAATTTTTTGAGCGCCTTAAGATAAAGCTACAATTTAAAAGGTAAACAAATGTAAAATAATATTTAAATTAAATTATCTTTACTTTTTATCAAATTTCAGTCCCAGCTAATAATGAGAATCAAATTTTGTATGACTGCTTATGTTTCCTACACACTAAACAAAGTGTTTCATAAGATAAATGTTGAGGATTTTTATAAAAAGAGGTTATGTCGAACGTTAGTTAATGGCGGACGGCCAATTTGAATAAAAGTGTCTATTTCAGTTATTATGTAGCTTATTTCACCATAATAGTTCACATGCGACTACATATCCAGAAATTATTTGGTTTAAAGTACAATAATTATACATTTCTCAGAGAAAGGTCTTAAATTACATAATTCATAATTTTTTTCCATGAATCATTTACGCTTTTGTTATTATTTTTCTGAGGAGGCATATTGTTGATGCAGCATTTATCACTGTGACACAAAATGGTGAAATATCTGGATATAAACATACGATATCTTCAACTAACCAGTTATTTGCTGCTTAAGATACCCACATTTGCAACTGATATTGTTTTAAGCTTAACATAAAGACAATTGTATGCTTATAGCGCTATAAGTTAGGTAAAACAAGGAGTTTATTTTCAATTATGCAGAAGTCAGCTGTGTAAAGAAGAAAAAATCTAAAATATTCAGCATCTGAATAAATTAGTACCATTTCGTACACTATGCAGCTTAAAGAAAATATTTTGTCTAATATTCAGCGTTTTGCTGTTTAACTGCTTTGCTTAAATATGTTATACAGAAAAATGCAAAAATTTCAGCTACTGTGCAGATAATAGCTTTTTCAATTACTTTTATTTGAATATCGCTTGTTTAGCAGATTCTACTCTTGATTACTATTCAGCTTGAAAAAATACCGCGAACTTTATACAGAATTTAGTAAGCTTACAACATTATTTTAATTTAAGAACTCTTATTCAAAATAAAGCCATAACGTCAGCTGTGATACAAAAGTAATAAAGCTTGACACTGCTTATTGTGGTATATTTTCGCTTCTATCTGGCTTATGTGTTGGCTTGGCTGGGAGGTGTCTTTAATTCTTTGAAAGTGACAGGTATCTTTATCGGCGAGATATTACTGTCGCAGCAGCCTTGTGCTAGGACGACTGATGACAACTGAACGGTATTATTAGATCAATGAGAACAAGTTTATCAACATCATTAAACCAATAGAACAATGACAGGCGAGATTAGGTGTAAGGTCGTCACCGTCGAAAGCATGCAATAACGAAACTAACGTTACTTTGCTATTCTACCAAACGTGCTAGTCAATTACTCCCAAGCCGTTATACCTACTTGCGTATTTTTTGCATGCAAATGTTCCCACCCTCCCGCCGCAAAAAATAAATACGCAAATAAATATAACAAACCACCAATAATACAAAACTCCTCCTCTCGAAGTTATTAATATGGATTTCCGCAATGTAACGCCTGATTCAATAAATTACTTAGCAGCATGCTTGCTTTGCTGACTGAAGCCGACAACGATGTTGATATTGAAATCCAATACGAATAAGAAATACAAAGATGGCGGTCTCCCATCTCTCTCCATAGCTTTTGCAAGTTTGGTTACGCGTAAGTTATGCAGATATCATCGCAAACATTGCCGCTTTAAGAAAAAACGAGAAAATAAAAAAAACTGCATCTAAATTGACCATAAGAAACTGCTCTTCGCGTATCTTTGAAATATCAGCGAGTAAATACGTAGATAATTGAGATTAATCTTGTGATAACCTTGTGGAGTAGGTAGGTACTTCTGAAAAGAAGCCGATTTTCAAACCTCAGAATCTTACGTAGAGATTAAAACCTTCATATCATTCAAACTTTATCAAACGCGACCCTGACCTTCCAAAGTCTAGAGGCAATATTTAAAACGGGTTACTCACGTAATTAAGTTGCTGACATGTTTTGATCATTGCGAAAATCATCAGGAGCGACCACCCGCGATAGCAAGTCGTACACCTATTTTTACATATATGTTCGAGTCTCAAGAGAGTTTTATAGTTAAATTTGTTTATTTTTGTTATTCCATCATCTAATACATATTAAATAACATACATACATATTACATATTATTAGTCTCACGAGAGTTTTATAGTTAAAATCATCTTATACGTTTATACTTTACATACACATAGGTCATGCGTCCTTCGATTACATCCAAGGTCCGCTATATCCAGTAAACATTTTCTCCCACGCAGACCATGATCGTGGGCGGGCTTGCCTGGAGTTTCCCATGGAAAACATTGCTGACTCCCACTCCATCGCTGGTTTGGAAATGTTTTCCTTTAGATCAAACACTGCCAGTAAATAAATAACCACAGATAGATACTTTGTACATGCCGGTATATAACGAAACTATACGACGGCATGGTAAAGATGGGACATTTATTAGACACAAATATTCATACTTATCAAATGTAATTAAATGTATTATAACACTCGATTGCTTCAAGGGTAGGCAGTATTAACCCATTAACTTGGCTCGCACCAGCCAAAATAGTTTTATAGCCAACACTTGAGTTTACAGTTTTATTAAACCATTGATATGGCATAATGTCTTCGAAGTGAACTTAGTCTATGAATAATCAGAGGGTTAAATAATATATCCAATCAGGTAACACTAATGTACGTTGATTTGCAACAGCAGGGGCCTTACCATGACGTCTTAACGCGATTCAGTTTAGGTTCAGTTTAGGCGCAGTTCTATGGAAGCTACTCAGTTTAGGTCGTCAACTGAATCGCGTTAAGACGTCATGGTAAGGGCCCAGTTCAATTATTTTTGGCACACATACGTTACTGACGAGTAAGCCCTCTGCCGTGGTTTAAAAAAAAACGGCCAAGTGCAAGTCGGACTCGCCCACCGAGGGTTCCACACAAAGGATGCTCCCCTCCCCACCCCCATTTACACTTAGGTACTTAAAAATACTGGTTGCACGCAACTCAGTGTGCGGTAATTATACGGTTTTCGGATTTTTTCCTATAAGTACTTGTGCTACAAGCTCTTGCTGAAGGTCAACGGGAAGTACCCATTGCAAAAGTATGGGAAATGCGACATAAACCGTCGTATCTTTTGATTGCGGTGCCGTAGAGGTTTAGTTTTTCATAGCTTCAAGGGATCGCAGACATGTGTATATGGTATTAATTTCAACTTGCTATCTCTACGCGTTCCTGAGATAAAGGGTCTTGACTTGACAGACAGACGGACGGACAACAAAGTGATCCAATAAGGGTTCCGATTTCCCTGTTTGGTAAAGCATAAGAAAACACGTAATTTTGTTATTGTTATCAGTGTTATCACAGAGTGCGATTAATGGAAAAAAATCGCTTGATCATCTGCCAAATATCCTGTGTGAGTGGCGATAAGCTAATGGCGAATATAAGCTGGTAATGGAGGATATCCAACCAGTGTCAGAAAGCAGGAGGTCGCTGGTTCGATCCCAGCCCTGCTCAACAGGGACCTTGATCACTTTTTCTGTAGTATATGACATCTTTCAATTTATAATGTATTATAATATATAGTAGTGTGCCTACATAAAAACGAGAATCATTTAATTCATGCTTTACAATTGTGCTAACTTTTATGTTTTTAAGGGAACCTCGAAGATTAAGTTATTTATCTTACGTTTTGTATGTTGCAATAATACGACATCTTCAGTGTTTGATGAGGTAGTGTGAAAATATAAGGAGAAACAGTGTCAGACCTGTACCTTCTGTTTACATCGTCTGTAAGTTCTACTGACGGGGATTTCACACCGAGTGTGTCACACAAAGAGCTCCACAGCACGGCTATTCAATATGCCTAATGACACGGACAACCAGTATAAATCAATACACAGTCCAGATTGTTTTTGTTTATAAAAAGGTTTGTTTTTGTTAATGCTACGAAGGTGACAAACAAGCACACGGCCCGCCTGGTGGTAAGCTGGACAGCTAAAGAGGCAAGCTTTGCTCCGTGGGTCCCCAGCTGTGAATCCTCTTAAAGCTCTGGCGACCTTACTCACCAACAGAAACTAAACACTATGAGTAGGGTCTAGCGTTATTAAACTGCGGTTTCTGTAAGGTGGAGGTACTTCGCTAGATGGGCTCTGCTCTAGATTTGAGCGAGACGACATTCGTTGTGCTGTGCCCTACCACACTAAACGATATGCATCCGCTGTGCCGGAAAAGCAAGAAGAAAAGACACTACAAAAAGATAATTTGATTGAATCACATGGAGTTAGAGGGAACATGATGCATAAGTCGTACCATTTCGATAGCCGGCCATATATACGAGCATAATATATGTTCGAGAAATCCGTTGGATTGATGGGTATGTCCAGCACACATTTAGTATAGCCGGCGGATATGTACTTACTATCTGCAATTATGTAGCATGAAGCATCCTAACTTCATCAATGCACAAAATGGCAAAACCATTGCGGCCGCCCTCAACCGAACAAAGCAGCTCTTACATGGCTTCAATAGCAACAGGGAAGCTAAGATCCTCAAATTGGATCATTTATAATTTAAAATATAATAATACGAATCTGGGCCAAATTACCCCAGAACGTGTACAAACCGCACGTTTTTTGAACACCGACAGGAAGTTTCCGAGCGTAATCGCGGCAGCCATTACTCCGTATCAAGACTGACACTTAATAAGCAATTTATTCATAAAGAGAACACTCCGTCGGAGTATGCAAATTTACACCTTATTGCAGGGGGTTAAAGATCAGAACGGGTTTGTGCGGGGACGGGTTATGTTCAGCTCACATGCTCGCACATGGGGACCTTGGTCACTTTTTCTTTAGTATATGACATCTCTTTCAATTTATAATAATCGTATGTATTAACGTCCTCCTAGCCTAGTTGGTAGTGACCCTGCCTACGAAGCAGGAGGTCCCGGGAATCCTGGTCAGGGCATTTATTTGTGTGTTTATCACGAATATTTGTTCCTGACTGGATGTTTTCTATGTATTTAAGTATTTATATGTATCTACGAGTATCTATTATATATATCGTCGTCTAGTACCCATAACATAACAAGCCTTATTGAGCTTACCGTTGGACTAGGTCGATTTGTGTAAGCTTGTCCCACAAATATTTATTATTTATTAGATATATGTCTTTCCCATCACGGAACAATGGTGTTCCGGACCTTTGGGAGGCGTACGCGGAGCCGAAGCCAACACGCAGAGCCCTTTCGACAATTTAATGAAATGTAAGGGGTACACCGAGCGGATGTGGCACCTGCCCGTGTCATGGGACGCACGCAGAGGCAGCACCCGCCAAAGTGTATAGACTATTGAGATTTAATGGAATCTAAAATATACTGGACTATTAGGTGAAAGTGGTGGACTAAATACTGAGTTATGGAGAATAAAATCGGACGTCTGCCTAACAAAACGGACAAAACGGTAATCAATTTTATTTCCGGCAGACGGTGACTCGCCCACATAAGCGTGTTGGCTTCCTATTTATTTATTATTAAGACACTCAAATCTATTCCAGTGCTTTAACTTTAGTCCAACTTCATTAAACAATCTGAATCAATAAGTTATATTTAGTTTCATTGGAGATTTTTCATTAGTTTATGTTGTTTTGCGTTAGAACTCATCCATATCATAGTTATACATATTGCTGCACATCCACCAGATCTGCCAATAAATGTATGGGATTTTTGTCTGGCGGATGTCCGGGGGATAAACTATTGACATCTGACAGATTGCCCGAATGTATATGACCAGCATAGCAGCATATACTAGAGGTGTAGTATATAAGAGCTAATTTTGGGACATACTATTAAATAAATTAAATATTATAGGACATTCTTACACAAATTGACTAAGTCCCGCAGTAAGCTCAAGAAAGCTTGTGTTACGGTTACGGGTAGTCAGACAACGATATATATAATATACAAATACATAAATACATAGAAAACATCCATGACTCAGGAACAAATATCTGTGTTCATCACACAAAAAAATGCTCTTACAGGGATTCGAACCCAGAACCATCGGCTTAGCGGTCACTATACCAACTACGCCAATCGGTCGTCATCACTATTAGCCTGGGAGATTTGGGACCACAGGTGGGACGTGACTACGTGAGGGTTTGTTTGTCGTTGGATGTGGTCTGGGGGTCAAACCGCGGGTTCCCTTGGTGTCTCGCTCCGCTCTGGCGGAGGAACACCTCCTAGGCGAGCGGGAGAAACATTAGTATGGTTTTATGGTTCTTAACTAAAATGAAAATGATTTATTTAAAGATAACACGTTGATAGTCTACAGCGCTTCCCAAACTAGGCCGAGCCTGTATCTTGGGAACTATCCACTACCACTTTGACGCAATATTAAACTCTTGACTCGATGATTCATAATTGTCAGTAGTAATTACTACTGACAATTATGAATCGCTATTTAATTAAATAGCGATTTAGCAAGTTCCTGTTTAAAACGAGGAAAAGAAGCATTTTTTCCCTCTCTAGCCAATCTCTTTGGTCATCGTATTGATTGTTTTAAATGTAAACAACTGATTATTAAAGTAATTAGGTAAAATTTAAAATGAGAATAAGGGTAAGGTCGGTAGGTACAATAAACAATAATGATGATGACTCATCATTGAAGGCTTGCACTATTAACGGCATGTAATACCACTTAGTAGAGCGTTTAAAAAAATCCAATTTAAAAAAGTTTGGGCGACAACATAAACTAAAATCAGCTAAGTCCAACTTTGTTGGGCAAAGTTAACAGCTTGTGTACATATAGTTATGATTTTTATCCTACAATTTAATAGAAAAGGCGAGTATGTTTTTAATGTAAGGGTTCAATAAGAAAATCAACTTCCATAGCCCTTTCAAAAGAAAAGTCAACCGGACTCCGAACATCGTTTTGTGTTTGACCCTTAAAAAAAAAGAAAACTAGAAGGTTAATTCGTGGTCAGTATCTTGTGGTCGCGTGCTGCGAGGGGAAGGTGGGGTAAGGTGGAGCGCGGCGCCCCATTACCCACCTTGTAACGGTTGTACCGAATATGGCCGCGATATCGGGGATCGTGTTACAATTTGGGTCAACATCGTCGCGCGCGCGACCTTGGAGGGTGTCTGAGGGTAATAAATGTGTTAAATTTGTTATGACTCATGAAACAGGACATACAACATGAAATCATAAACTTACTTGACAAAAATATAAACTGGTACTACTGAAAAACAATCTAATTGAAAATGTTTTGAGTTCACTTTTAGTTGACCGAATGAGCAAAGCGAGCGAAGCGTCCCTGTTTCAACTACAGTCAGCTGCAGCCTGCAGGCACAATGGATCCCTCCAGCAATACAAACATTTCGGGCCCCCTTCATCTCTGCAGTTAACCGCTCTAGTAACGTCTACACTCTCTCTACTCTTTAAAAAAAATCGACAAAGCGCAATATAAACATACCCGTATCCCGTAAGAGGGTAGATCGCTATGGCGTGTGGGTAGATCACACTAAAAACTCGCAGCTCATCAGTTTACTCCGTGAACACGACGCTTGCAACAGTGTCGAAATATCGGGTGCTCAATAAAACAAACATACATGGTAATTATCCCGTTTCATATATTAGTTATAATACAATATAAACATGTGTAAACTGCAATCGAACCAGGAACAAGTGCGTTTCGGCGCATGCCCTCGGCCCGCGGCAAGGGCGCGTGCGCAAGCGCACCGCTGAGGCCGACCTATGGTCGTGACGCGACAGAGGTCGCAAAACTGGTCTGCAAGTTATATTGTGAGCCTTACATAGTTGCGTCCCTGTCGTAGACTAATATGGATTCTAATGTGATTTATTTGTTCTACGCAAAACTCAAACATTGGTGAAATATAAATCTGACATTTTTGGGAGGTATAGTCAACTACAATGATAAATACAGACAAATAGCCCAAGAAAATGTATACAGGACTTCGCTTGAATATTAGTGTCGTTTATACATATTTTTGACACTTTGACAGCATTCATATCATTGTATTTGACTGTACTGCCTGATAAATTGATAATACGACGCTGACGGAACCGTTTTAAGCAATATAAATGACAACTAGCGGACCTAAAATGGACTGCGTTACCCATTTTCCTGCTCCCGAACCCGTGATGAGGCTGCTAAGTGCACCATTTTAATGAAAATGGGTCCTCGATTTTCCATACAAAAAAATACAGTTTTGTAACGGCCCATAGAAAATGTATGAAAAAATGCGTTACAAACCTGACCAAAAAAACGGGACACTCTTTTTTTTTTTAATCAATAGTACTCGTGATTCTGATTACAAAAAACCCAAAACTTCCTATATTTTCAAAAAAAAGGAAATGGTAGGTACCTATTGAAAATGCCTTACGCTCGGCTGAGAATATTTACCATAACATTTCACGGCACAACTCTGGGAGCACATTTCATGCACGCGTAATCGATTTTTCCAAACACCGTAACCGTAAACAACTTCGCCATACTTTTTTTTAGTAATGCAGTGTATGTTGAAGTTAATGCACCATGCAATTCTTCAGAAGAGCTCGGGCGGACATACCGCACTGATTAAACTGTTTATTCGTAAAAAAAAAATAGTTTATATAACAGTGATATAATAAGGGTTCTTAAAACTTGAGGGTCACCGTTACAAAACGAGACGAACTGTTGCATACGCTAGTTTTTCTACGACAGCTAAAATAGCGAAAAAAGCTAAATCTTAATGGAGTTAATTGTTGTTTTGTTTTATTGTTATGTCAATATTGTAATCTTTTCTGCGACTCAACTGAAATTATGAGAAATCTATATCTATTGAGAATCCAACTACCGCCGAAACGAAGTACAAGCCATTGGCTCACTTGCTCGTTGATGTCTTTTGTTCCATAATTTGGATGTATCTTGTACAGTAGCTACTCATTTGAGTTGCGAATACATAAAAGTCTTAATCCACATATTAACATCGACGAGTAGAAATAAGTAAGTAGTAAGTACCTATTTAAATAACAAGTACCTATTTATTGCAAGGTCTCACTCACAGTTGAACTTTAGTCGCGTTTGCCTTCAATGCTAAGTGCATCAGAATCTCCTTAATAGTTTCTACGAGGCAGTTTTCAGTTTAGTGCCATACTTGAGATTATTACTTATGTTCATAAACATTAAAATTTAATGGGATACCAGTTACGAGCCTCTTGTTATTTATAGTAAGAGGGCAGAAGAGGAAAGTGACAAATAGTGTTGGGTTAATCCTCATTTGTACCACTCATTTTGCTCGTTTGTCACAGTACCTCACGAAAATGTACCACTTCAAAATTTTGTCCCACACCTCAATTTGTCATGGACCTCAAAATTTGTCACACGCCTCATCATAGAGTCACATCACAGCTCAGAATGTGTATAAGTCGATGTTGTAATGCTGCAAATTTATGAGTAGCTCACCTCAAATGAGCATTGTACCACCTCATTCCAGAACATGAGGTGGTACAAAACAAATTACTAACAGAAAATATTCTTCATTATGTACTACACAAACTAGTACCTATTTGTGATTAATGTAAAAGGTTCCTCGAGGTTGTTCGTAGTCGATAAAGTAATAATGCAATAATGATTCGTCTAAAAATGAACCTTATCAGCAACCGACAAACTGATACCTTTTACTGAAATCATGCAATTTTATAGGTTAGGTTTGTTAGTAATTTTTACATGCACTCAATTAGATACCTGTGTAACCACATACAGTAAACATCCGTGGGAACCGAGCAGAATGGATCAGTATTCAGTACTTGTCAAGGCCTCCATTATTATAACTACAAATGAAATTGGCTCCGACGATCATATACATGTTCCTGATAAACAGGTTGACTGGCTTTTAAAATTGCAGCTCAGCGTGCGTGGCTAAGATGCCAATCGCTACAGCTCAGTCGCTGAACGAAACGCAACTGTTAGTCGTACTTATCAGGAAGAGTGATAGAGAGATAACCACGATACGCTACGTAGCGTGAGCGATTGGCATCTTGGCTACGCATCCAGGTGGTTGTCACACCAGTGGCAATTTTTCTATCAGCTATTTTTCTCCCAATTAATTTTATCTAACCATGACGACCAATAAATTAAAGTTGTAGAGATATGAAAACAGGTAGTAGTAACTGAAACTATTATCATGTTTTGGGAAAGTTAGCTGCACTAGCTGCCACTTGGACTCAGATGAACATGAATTGCTGTTGTAGAACTGCCGAGTTATGACATGGCTTCTGTAAAGACAGTGAACCTTTACAGCCTCCTTGGTCTGATGGAGAGTCTAGCATTGGAACTGAGAGGATGTTCTTTGAGAGTCATGCGTAGCCTACACGTTAAGTTGGTTGATTGTGATTTTACGGAATAAAAGAATAATTTTTCAATTGAAAAGTCTATTGCTTCTCCCGCTAGGCTGACCCGTTTACATGGTGCAGGTGCGAGACATAACACCGCATGCAAGGTGGTTGTTGGCGCACATCGCCCCACGCAATGAGCTAAATTAAATCCCGGAATAAATATGTCTCCTAAGCGGACCACAGGAACGCTGAGCAAAAAGCCGGGATAACGCTCGGAAGACGATTATGTTCCTATTTCCAGTGTCATTCAGCTAAGCAACAGGTAACTGCAGCAAGCCCTTTAGGTCAGTGCGGCATTTCACACGCTACATGTAAACTCGTTGGCACATGTTGACCGCCCATCGCCCATGGCCCTCGATCGATCCGGTCACTGACCCCGCTCCGCATCGGGCCCAACATGTTTATTTAAGGATTAGCTCGTAGACGTCGAGACAAGTATTCTTGATAGCTTGTAAGTCCAGCGAACCAGTGTAACTTAACATTGGGATTCGTTACCTATACTTTTCACAGAAAAAGAAACCACTTCATAGGTCCATGAACTTCTGGGTTTTGTCAGCACCATGGCACAAAAATGTAACTTACCGAAGAGTGCGATTTTCTATAAAAAATTAAAATCAGGTGTGTCTATAGTATAATACCTATTTGAAGTTTCCCAGAGTCTCTCCAGAATCCTATCATCAGGTCTCGATTACAAGTGATAAGTACTTATAGTTTATCTGTAAAGGATACTATTTCGCCGTCTTCCAGTAATCGGTAAGCAAAAAGTAACTGAGAAAATTGATATTCATCATAAATTAAAAGCCGCCTTCCAGGGGCTTTACCGTGATGTCTTAACGCGATTCAGTTTAGGTTCATAAGTATGGAAGCGACTCAGTTTAGGTCGTCAACTTCTTGGACAGTCTTGAAGTGCGTTGTTCTTGACGAACTTTAGGGTTGCTTCAAACCGTGTCTTGAATCGTAAAATGCCATGTTTGAAAATGCGAAATGATTTGTGATTCGTCTACCTGATTCCCCTAAACATTATAAAAGGCCATCTTGCCCCATGGAGGGCCTTTACCGCTGCCTTAGACTCACTGCGCGCGCTTCGTGAAATGATCCACATTATTTGGACCGCCTGTTCAAAAATAGAGGAACGTACACACTTTTAGACTTACAGAGCGATTATTTCTTAAAAAATTCGACTAATCAAATTCTTGTCTAAGAAACAAGGAGAGGGTGACCACGAACCTGGTTGTCGACATCTGTTGATTGGATGTCTGGGATGTATACAATGTATGTTATCAGAAGTCAGAATGAAGTGCGCTATTGTTAACGAACATCCCATTGAAGCCCGCTAATACGGCAATAGAACTGCCGTATACCGTGGAAAGCCCCTAAACCCTATTTTACGGCAATTACTGTACAAGGACAACACTCTTGCGCGATAAACTCGGTCCTCGACTCTCCTCTTCTTGGGAAGCGCTCGGAATCCCCCTCGTCGCCTTTTTGCGCTGCGCGGACGCATCGTCCACATGAGTTATGCATCTCTGCATGTGTTAACGCCAGGGGACTGCTATTTTCGCCGATTGGATGCTGTCGAGTTCAAGTTATTTGAAACATGTGCTTTATTGCGCGAGAATAAGGTTAAGAATTGAATGAATATGCGAATGATTCATATAGGATACGGTAGACGCAGCGTGTGTCATTGGCACCACATGTTTGTCTGAGTTAGTTCTGAAACCCATTAAACTCTTAAGAAGCTTGAAGGAGTATAAATAGGTTCACAATAGTAATGTAACGAATATTAAATGATCTACTAATGAATATTTAAGGATGAATCACACTAGAACGGGACGGGACGGGGCGGGACGGGAAAATCTGTCAATTTCCATAGAAAGTGTCACGTGACATCCGAGGGCTCCGAGCTGTCACGTGATTATTTCTATAGAAATTGACAGATTTTCCCTTCCCGTCCCGTCCCGTCCCGTGTTAGTGTGAGTCATCCTTTCTTCTTTATCCAGGATCACTAATAGTTGTAATAATCTAAAACACTGAAATTCGTCACAAACATTTTGAATTTTTCCACAATCTGTACACAACGATGGAAATCTATACTAAAACCTTTTTTTTAAGAGTCTTCAAATAGATCTAAAAACCTTACCACGGAATTTTGATTTATGGCGTTAATATCCACTGCCTCTTTGTGTCGTGTTCCACACTGCTGAGGGTCGTGACGTGACCTACAGGAATCTATGGATAATCGCTTTCACTTGTTTCGGTCTTCGGCAATGTGGAACGCATCATGGACTTTTGTTTTGGTAATGAGTAATGACTGTCCAGCGCATAGGGCTTCTTCCTCTTGGTCTCTTTCCCTGTACTGTTCCTGTAACCAGGAGCGCTTCCAAGGTATCAGAGTAGGCTCTTTGAATTCTAACAGTGATCCCTTAAGACTAAGGAGAGACTTTGCCTCCTTATGTGTGTTCTATTGCCTATACCAATGGTTTTTGTTCTAAAGAATTGTTTGACATGATGCCAACGTCCATTTTTCACCATCGCACCGCTCGCCATCGACAGGGCGTTAACCCATACACCTTGCAACCAAAATGGTCGCGTACTGTGCGGATTCAGAGGAATTTCCTCCCGCGGACGCTCCGGCTGTGGAATGAGGTCCCTGCCGAGGTTTTACCGAAAGACTACAGTATGGGGATCTTCCCCTCAATAAATGGCCTGAGGATTTTGCTGGACATTTGTGACAGATACGCTGTGGCCCACGGACTAAAGTATAATGTAGCAAAGAGTGAGATTCTACTGTTCAAGTCTGGCACGAAAACATATCCCATCCCGCCAATAAGCCTCAGTGGATCTCCTCTTCAAGTAGTTACCAGGTTCAAATACTTGGGTCACTGGGTCACAGACACGCTAAAAGATGATGTCGATATGGAAAGGGAGCGCAGAGCACTGTCAGTAAGGTGTAATATGCTCTCTCGCAGGTTTGCGCGTTGTTCTAGAGAGGTAAAAATCACCCTATTTAAGACGTATTGCCAAACTCTGTACACGTGCAACCTGTGGAGTGACTACACCAAAAAAGCATACAGTGCTCTGCGCGTCCAATACAATAACGCCTTCAGGGGGTTGTTGGGGCTGCCCTGGCGCTGCAGCGCGTCGGGAATGTTCGCTGCGTGGCGCACGGACGGTTTCCAAGCCGTGCTGCGCAAGCGGGTGGCGTCCCTGGCCGAGCGCGTACGGGGCAGTTCCAACACTCTCCTGAAGGTCATCGCCGAGAGGATGGACAGCCCTATCCTCATTCACTGGATGTCGTTGCATGTGCACCCTAATTATAATTATAGTTTTGTTTAAGTTTAACATAGGTCTAAGTAGTTAAGTATTAACTAACATAATATGGATGTAAACTATCCGAAATAAATTCTTTCATTTCATTTTTTTTTTTCATTTCATTTCATTTCATTTCATTTCTTCAAAAAAGGAGTGTACAAGATTTTAATAGGTCACGCAGGTTTAGTAGGCAACGCGCATGTGACCCCCTGGGGTTGCAGGCGTCCATAGGCTACAGTGACCGCTTTCCACCAGGCGGGCCGTGTGCTTGTTTGCCACCGACATTATATATTAAAAAAAACTGGCGAATGTACGTAATAAAAATGTTGAATTATTGTGTTGTCATTTAATCCGGTGTTTACTCAGGAATACGGCTGTCGTAAAGTTGTTCGCGTTAACCGCACGCGATAGCCGCTATCATCCTAATTGTCGAGTGTAACGTCCGTGTACTATGCCGTGCGTAATGAAGCGATACATCACCAAGTAATTAGCTTACAACGAATAAAACAAGGGGACAGACAATTACTATACACAAGTATAAGACACACAAACGGATAAGAAACATACATGTGACGGTTAGGCCCACTTACACCACCCAGGGTTAACCGCTAAACCGCAGTTAAGCTGTCAAATTCCATTAAAAAAAATGCCTAACTTCGGGTTATGTGGCTAACCCCGGGTGGTACAAGTGGCCCTTAGTGATATAAATAGATAAATAGATAGATGTGTCTGATTTGACGAAGCGTGTTGCAGATGAGGTTTGTGTTAGTGTTAAGGTAGTTTTTACTTATAAAGTTGACGAAGCTTGTGCGGATTGTTTATGTCTAATAGTACGTTGACGAAGCATGTGGCAGATTCCTTTTTTGTATACCTCGACGATGTAACTTAATTTTTTCAAGAAATATAACATTTACTATTTTAATAGATAAATACTTACACAAATGTTGATACATACTGGATAGAAAATGTCTCATTTATTCAATTTAAATTGAAATGCTCGTTCGATTCTTGTATCAAAATATGTACGAGTATGTAATTGTTGTTACTGTAAAGTCATGGCAAAAAGTTTACGTTTATATTACCGGGCTTTTAAACGTGAAGAAGCTTTGGTTGAGACTCGTGATCATTCTTTTTATTTTCGTTTTCATGAAATTCTTTAGGTTCTTAACTGTGCTCTGTTGTATGGCAACGACTCAGTTTAGGTCCTATACTGAATAGGCTAGACAACAAAAAAAAAACTAATTAGTCCGTCTGTTAGATTATTAAAAAATATTCGACACGTATTTTTTCTTTTGTTCGTCAAATGAAAAACGACGGAAATACAGCGCTTTAAAGTTTCGCGTGACGTCACAATTGAGTACGATTCTTACTCACAGGTGACGTCACCAGCCCCCACCACGGAACTTTGACGCTCTTCATATTCGTCAATTTTAGTTATCTTAAAAAGTGAAAAAATACGTGTCTAATAATTTTGGATAATCTTTCTGACGGACTAAATAGAATAATGGTTTTTCAACCTAATCATCATCCCTATTGCGTTAAGACGTCATGGTAAGGCCCCAGCTGCGTTATGCAAACGCGATTTTGTATAGATCTAATATAGTAATATATAACAAGTCGTCATTGTCGGTCCAAGTTGACTTCGTCCATAGTGATTAGTTCATTGTTCACTGTGGAAAGCTGACTCACTGTTTACGTTTCGGTCGCTAGCCGACGATGGTTTACTAATATAGTCACATCTTAAGAGTTTCCTTATAAACATCCTTGTCGGTGACGGGTCTATTCACCATCTTGAGCGTTGTTACCATTTGAACTTACCTTAATAAATATTCCGGGACAATCTTACACAAAACACTTATTTAAACTTTCACGATTTTCACACATTATGTATTTACTAAAACGGGGCTTTTTGTCTTTCTCCGGGACCACGGGGGCAACGTCGCCCTTGAAACGTCGGAGGTTTGTTTTCAAAATCTATACACGATTAAGCCCCGTTTTAGTAAATACATAATCTTACACAAATCGACCTAGTCCCACGGTAAGCTCAATAAGGCTTGTGTTATGGGTACTAGATGACGATATATATAATAGATAGATACATATAAATACTTAAATACATAGAAAATATCCATAACTCAGGAACAAATATTCGTGATAAGATAAACACACAAATAAATGCCCTGACCAGGATTCGAACCCGGGACCTCCTGCTTCGTAGGCAGGGTCACTAATACCAACTAAGCTAGGAGGCCGTTAATATGTGTGGGACAACATTTTTGAAGTGGTAAATTTTTGCGGTGTGGGGCACTGTGACAAACGAGCAAAATGAGTGTTACAAATGAGGTGCCTCATGATCATGAGCGAGTAACCCAACACTAGTATGTACATAACTACATATATTATGATTATAATTACAAGTAGAATTTTTACAAACCTGTGTGTTATATTTGCTATTTAAATGACTCAGAGCTAGAGAGATTTTATAAAATACGTTTACGTTATGTAAAGTATTAATATTATTTAAACATTCTCTATTATTCAAACCAGACTTTTCCAAGTGGGTACAGTGTGACCACTAAATATTTTATTTTTATTTACATTTATTTCCAAAATGAAGCAATTATTTTCAATTCTTTAATAAATACTGCTTAGGTTTTGACTTACGACTCTCACGAGACCAGATTTTAACATGTAGGTATAGTATGTTATATACTTACCTAAAAATATATCGAATATACCTAAATCACTACTATTTTTACCGCATTGTCCTATACATAAGACTGTAAATGTTGTAATCTAAAATATACTAAGTAGAATAGATATCCGCATACAATATAACATAATTACTAGACATTTAAAACATGTGGTTAGAGTAAGTCCACAGACTACCAAACAAGGCGCGATGTAATGTATCCGATCAATAAGGCCAACGGCTGGACTGAAGGCCGAACCTAGGAATAAAAGAAAACTACGTTACTATGCAAATTTCACTATAGTACGTGTCTAGACTATATAAATATCTACTTTCCTAGAGATTAACCTACCTTCAAAGATATAGGTATGTACATAGAGGGGTATTTTCTTATAATTTTATTTTGATCGGAATATTTAATAATACGAAGTTGTTACCTAGAAGAGAAGAGCGTTGGTTGGTGGTTGGTCCAGCGGTATGACACGAGACTTTGAATCCGAAGGTCTCGGGTTCAAATCCTGCCGGCTCGTACGGCTCGCATTATATAAGGCTATTATAATATGTGGGTATATAAAAGCTATAAGTTTCCCTTAATCTATACATGCTGATTCATGAGTCGTGAGCAGGAATAATTGAAAGTTAAGTATCAATTAACTCATAGTTAGGAGATTTAATTAAATTAAATTTAACGTTAATTTCGTTGAGTCTAATATGAAATAATAGCTTATCATTCACTGAAACCATAAGCTTAATCCTGCTCACGACTCATGAATCAGCCTGTATAAGGGCATCATTTTTTTTAAATCGTCTAACCCCATCTCATGGTATTTGCAGGCAGCCTCCTCGGCGGCAGTGGACGTGACTCTGCCTCATCGTGCTGCGTACGCGCAGCGTTACACACACTGCGCACCGCCTGGCCAACGCCCGCGCCGCTGCAAGAGCGCGCTGACACCACACACGACTGTCAACGGTAAGCGGTCGTGAAACAGCACTATACATGTGTATAGCGATGTCCTGCTCCCTGGCCGCCTGGTCTCTGCTACAAGCGCGCTGACACCACACGCTGGCCTACCACTATAGTATTTCCCCTTTAAACTGAGCCTCTACCAAACCGCCTTTGTTTATTAGTATCAAAACGCAAGCGCTACTGCCTGCATAAAAAACGGTCACGTTAAGCGTGTCTAGAATTGTCTAATCTAGAACTGATTGAGAAAACAACATATTTAGCACGGTGGTCCCTAAAATTTACCCGAGAGAAACGTTGCGTAAGAAATAATGTATTTTTAATCTTTGTTCTTAAGGAATAGAGTTGATAATGGCAAAACAGCTAAGTGTAGTTCAATTTTTTTGCATATTCGGCGCCGGCGCCTCATAGACAGATAGATAATGCTATTGTTGAATACAATTGCTTTGTTGTCGCTAATCCGTAAGGGCTCAGCTGAAAAGAGACTAACTATACCACAAGCCACTTCTTCCGTTTGTTCGTCTATTTGCTTCTTTATCACTTGCAAGTCGCATATGCAAGAGCGACAGAGAGCCAAATAGCGGGACGAAATAAGGAAATTGTTGTCGAATAATACTGTGCGTGTCCGATATTAAAATACTAGCTTTTGCACGCGGCTTCGCTCGCGTTAGAAAGAAACAAAAAGTAGCCTATGTCGCTCTCCATCCCTTCAACTATCTCCACTTAAAAAATCACGTCAATTCGTCGCTCCGTTTTGCCGTGAAAGACGGACAAATACCTAAACAGACACACACTTCCTCATCACACATTATACTAAGTAATAAAATTATTATTCAGGGATTTGGAGAAATTTTTTACTTTCACGATGGAATAGTAATTTGATTTGAATTACCAATCGTTCTCAAATCGAATCCTAATTTAAATTGGATGCCTTAAACGATTTAAAACTAATTGTGGATTAAAACAGTAGGGTGGTCTGCATCGGTTTAAATAAATTACAGACGAACATTTGATCTCCAATTTAAATTAGTTAGTACCAACCACCACACCACCACAAATGAGGCACGAATACAAATATAATTTATTTAATGAAAGTTGTTCGTAAACAACATAAGCTTTAAAAATACCATTAGTTTAGTTTAGTGGACCAGGGGATCAGGATGAGGGGAGGGGAATGGACATCTCTGGGTCTTGCCAAAATGATAACCATTGCAGAAAGCGCTAAGCGAAACTTAATAAATAGTAGTTTATGCAACAGTGATATAATAAGGGTTCTTAAAACTTGAGGGTCGCCGTTATAGACCCGAGAGTTTTAAGAACCAATTATGAGCTGTTGCATACGCTAGTTTTTCTACGACGACTAAAATAGAGGAAAAAGCTAAATCTAGAAAGGTGGCAGAATGTGGAAGATGTCGTATGCCCACTATAGAAAAAAACAACAACAGTGCTTACCTATATATATTTTATGAAAATCCATAGCAGCAGTGTTCTTATGGAATACCATAGACAACGTTATAATGTATATCCTGGCAGGGTCGCCATGAGATATGATGATGTTGAAGGGTCGAGTGGAGGTTAAGTAAAACTGGTCATTGTGGATGATATGTTGTATTGTCGATAATCAATACAAGAGAGAACGAGAATAAAACTAAACATACCTTATTTACGAGTATAGTAAATTATTGCTTACATGCTATTTTATTCACTTACGTGCGTCACATGTATGTTGCAGACAGTAACGTAAAGTTACTGTTAAAGTGTTAATTAGGGATATACTTCACTTTTTTAATATCGCTGTCAGTCATCTAATTGACAGACAGAAGTGCTGGAGTAGATAAATAATATTTAATTACTAAACATGCTTTATTTTAGCGTTTTAAATTTGTGTGTAAGATTTACTCGGTTCTAAAGTGAAGTGCATATTCTCCCTGTCGCGACTGTAATCCCTCCATCCGTAGGGGGACTCCAGCCGGGTCCACTGACCGCTAGCGGAAGCTCGAGTATTGCGCAATTAAAGATGATCGCCCGATTGACCCATTTGCCTACTCGAGCGCAGCGCTACTTAAGTGCTCCAGGCGTCTTCGGCTTCTGGACTATGTTAAAAATGCAATGTGGATCAGTAATTAGGTTGAGTATGATTCATTAGTGAATATAAATAGAAATATTTGTATTGAAATAATTTGTTTTATATTAGTATGATGGCATTCCAGCATGCGATCCATCTTTCAAATACAGGAAATAAACTGTATAAATTATGCATTCTTGTAATAAACAGTCTAATAACGGTGTAAATATTTTAATTTCAAATACTTCTCTGTGTTTGATTACGCGGATTATTTTTAAGTAAAGTATACCTATTAAGTACTTCCGTCAGCAATAAGAGCGTGTACCAAAAAGTAAACAGTGGTGGCCAACCAATTAGGGAAACGAGCTTTTTTCCTATACCATTACCGACATTGATGTACATATGTATAAGAAATACCTTTACGGATTGATAACAATTCAAAAATGGCTTGACCAATATTGTCAGTAAAAAACTAAATCACATATTATCCCCATTTAAATAATGTTCAATATAGTACATAATAAGTTTATGTGACTTTTGTTTAAAAATATGAGGTAAATAAACATTTTTAAATTTTCATACAATTAGAATGAATTCCATCTTGTTATTAAAAGAAATACATATGTTACAGAAATTTGTTATACACTCAAATAAACCTTGTTTTAACGGGGACAATACATGCCATTGACGATAAAATTGGCAATTGTATGGGGAATTTTGTCTTAACCAACCAAAACACCGTTTTCGAACTCCGGATGACATTAGTTAATTGCAGCGTGTAATAACGATAGCAGCTAAGTAGTGTTCATTATCATTAGCTAATGAAGCGCCGTTATGTCGGCGCCGGCGCCGATCTGAGACTGCAGTCTCTGTCTCAGTCAGTGCCGCCGCAGACACCCGCTGGGATCGTTGCCAACTTACAATTTAACACCGGTTAGTGATAATTTTGATAATAAGTACGTTGGTTCCTCCCTGGAAGCCATGTTAGTTCTTACGCTTGTGTTTGGTGTATCTGATGTGTAACGTCCGACATACCGTTAGGTAAAGACCAATTGTTGCCTGTTGGAGATGCAGTCTGATATCAGCATTGTAGGTGGTATCTGAAGGGTACCCCGCTGCAAACTATGGGAAAAGGGGTTTCAGCCAGTCACGAATTTTTGTATCTATGGTGCACAACTCTCTCAGAAGAATACTTCCAGATTTATTCTTTGTGAAAGTGTACTTTTGAGAGAGTTGTGCCCTTGTTAAAAATCAGGAGACTTGAATCAACAGCATACAATTTTTTTGTCACAATACAATACAATACAAATACTGTTTATTGCTCACCAACAAGGAAATAAAAACAATATACATTAAACACTAAAATATAAACACTGGTAGACAACAGGCGGCCTTATCGCTAAGAAGCGATCTCTTCCAGACAACCTTTGGGTAGAGGAGTCAATACACATGGAAATCCAAACAATGGTAAACCAAAACTGAGTACATAATTAATTTAATTAATTAAAATAACAAAAAAATTAACATAAAAGGGAAGTCATACACATACCTACTTATATACAAAAAATATATAAACATACATAAACATACATACACATAAATATTACAAAAGCACAGCATAACAGTAGGAAAACCGTTAGGTAGAAGAAAAATAAAAATCTTTCAGTTTATTTTTGAAAATTGGCAATGACTTAGCACGTCTAATGTCGACAGGCAGAGAGTTCCATAAAATAACCGCCTGGAATGAAAAGGAGCTCGTGAAAAATTTGGAGCTGGAAGAAGGAACTGAAAGAAGCAAGTTTTCAGCACACCTAGCGGAGGTTACATAATTAAAACGTTCTTTGAGGTAGCGGGGAGTAGCAGGATTAAAAAGTATGCCAAAGAGAAGTGAAAGAATGTGAAATTTACGTCTAAGCCTTGATTATTGTAATTCAGTATTACTTTCTAAATTCAGTAACTATTGTGACAAATAATATAAAATAGTACTTGCTTGTTAAAATCTTATTTTTACTATACACGGCGTGGCTTTTGCATATTCTTTATATTACGCGTTACCAAGATTACACAGGTCCTTAATGACCGGCAAATTAGCAATGTTTAACATCAATAACATCATCTAATAAACGGCTCACATCGCGGGCGTGAACGATAAATAATTCATCGGTCCATCGTCGCGGATCCGCGGAGAGATCTCTGCATCTGCATGCTATTTACATGTTTTCTACGCCGCGCTCCGATTCCTGCCGATCCGACGCCATGCCATAGATAAATTATCGATTTCCAATACCGTACAGTTGTATTAATATAATTGTACGGCTCACCGAGCTGGCTGGAATGCCGGCTTTCATGTGAGTCGCGAGAGCGTAAATCTCCTGCGCAATTCAAGATTCATGGGATTTTACTTGTAGGTATTTATATTAGTCAACATTTTATAGGTAGTTTGTAACTTGTAAGTGTGTGATGATGACAAGAAAATGGTCTTGAACTTGATATCATGTTTAAATTCCGATAGGTTAGGTCACACTATAAGCAGATGCCGCGATTACTAGAGCTACGCGACAAGAATATACTCAGTTGTGTTTACATGTGTCTTTTTGGTTGGAGAGGTTACCAAGTCTGCATCAGCCTAGTATATCTTAGCCTATCATAGCTGCTCACTCATCCATCTAAACATGTGTTTCAGACTCGCAAGTCCACTGTCAAGTCCTTGTACATGGTGCGAGAGCGCTCCACCCGCGCCCGCGCCCGCTTGCTCCCCCTCTCCCGATACCGCCTCCGCTAAAGCGCCCGCTCCAGACATGCCACACGTAGAGCCTGCGCGCGCTGGGGCCTCACCCGGCCTCATGCGCCGACGATACTCCGTGCCAGAGACTATCATGAGAAAGTGAGTTCTATGACTATTATGAAAAAACGACAGAAGATAATTCTATCCAATCGTTGCCTTCTTTTATAGCAGCTATTTAACCTGATTTACTTATCATTCCAGATACTGCTTGGCCCAGCAGAGTAACGAGACAGAAGAGCCATGCACTGTCACATCGCCGTCATCGTCGTCGCCGCCTTGCGGCGATTGCGGCGCGCGCGGCGTGCACCCCGACCGCGAAGTCATGCGCAAGTCCGCGCTGCTGCGCCGCCTGTGGGGACGCGCGCCTGCTCCTGCGCCCGCGCAGCGCACCTCGCGCTCGCTGCACGGCTCCAGCTCCGAGCTGCGCCGTTCCCCCGCCGGCTCCGGCTGGGCCACGCCAAAGCGTCAGCGATTGGAGTGGACTCCGCGCCCCGCATCTCCCCCGGGGTCACCGAGCGCGTCACCCGTGTGCTCCGACTGTACGTTCGCGTCACACCGCGCGCGCTCGCCCGCTGCGCCCGTGCGCGACGTGTTCGCGCGCTACTCGGACCTGGCGAGTGACGCGGCTCGCTCGCCGCCTGCCGCACGTTCCACCCCCGACTCAACAGCGACTCTTTCGGAATCTCTGCCCACCGCGCTCCCAGCGGTCGCGCCCGTGCTGGCCCCGTACGTGGCTGAGGTCGATGTAGACCGATACAGCAGTCTTCCGTTTGATGTGTTGTCGACCGCCGGTTCCCCGCCATATGAGGTGCTCGAAATCGTAGTGTCCGAGACGGTGGAGGCCCCGCGCGCTCCAGAACCGAGTAGTCCGGCCCGAACAAATACAGGTTCTAGCCCAGCACGCGTGCGCTCCTGCAATATCAATATCGACGAGTACGTCTCCAACATTCTAGTGGAGAGCCTCAATTCACTCTCCGAACAGCTAGAGAGCATGAGCGCGGCGGTTGGTGGCGCCGGCGTCGTTGTCGAGAAGGAGATCAAGGTGCGCTTGCAGAACACTGGAGTGAACACCATCGTCCATCTCAGTCCCACTTCCAACCACCAGATCATCTTTGGCAACGAGGAGCTATGCCACGCTGACAATGAGAAACGCGACGCGTGCAACAACCCCCGACAGCCTTCGTCGCCCTCGCCACCCTCCCCCGCGGCCGAGCCCAACAACAACGAACCGGTTGATTCAGTCAATCGCGCCGTGCTGCAACAGATTCAGAAACTATTCCATGATGAATTGTACCGGTTGGAACCGGGCCCGTATCCTGGCGAACCTACGCTGACACAAATCGAGTCTTCTAACGTGGACACATATATAGAGCATCATACGGACTCCCAATCCGATTCACCCTCGTTAACGGGGTTGGGCGTTGGTGCTGGCAACTATTGGTCGCGTGAACCGGCGCTCGTGCCGCGGCTGTCGGCGCTACCGCATTCCGCCTCGATGGAGGTGAATACATCATCTTCCGAGGCAGAACCGTCGGCCTGCCCGAGTTTGGTAGACAGCCTGGACGATCCTGCATCCCCGCGCGTGCCACCGCCCCCGCGGCGTCTTCAACGCTCCGGCGTGGATGTCCTTGACTTGCTCCCGGAGGCGCCACCATCGCGTGACAAGCCCGAAGCCTTCTTCGTGCGCATAACGGACGAAAACTGCGACTGTGACAAAGAAAACGTCGTCGTCGCTGATCGTATGCCCGACAGAATCCGCGAGCGACTGTTGCGACGCCATCGTAAGCGCGAGCTGCGTATGGAGTCGCGCCGAGGCGGCGGGTTGGAAAAGGCACGCCGGCGCGCTGCCGACCACGACGCGCGCACCGTCATCGCCGTGCTCGTCGACGAGCTTATCGCTAAGATCGCGCAAGAAGAGTATAAATGTATGCGTATTCAACGAAGACCACGCGCCGATCGCAACAAACAGACAAGAAACGGTAGTCTTATCGAAGAACATAACGGTAGAATAGAGCGCGCTTTACACGGTAAACTGTCACTACCACCAGCCGATGCACCTCGCCGTATCTACCAGAAATCGGAGATTCACGACGGCGACAAGTGCATCGAGATCCTAGAGATCTTGGAGTACGTGGATGATTCGCAGAATTCCCCCGAGACGACGAACTCTGACGAGCACTACAGTAACTCCAAAAGTAAAAAGTCTCGGATCCCGATACCTATCTACGAGAGGATCCAGCGAACTACAAAGAGGGCGACAAATTCTGTGCGCCATCGTTCGCCGCCGCCCCCACCGTCACCGTCGCCACCACCATCGGCGCGGCGAGCTTCTGTGCCCCCGCCGGCGGAGCCGCGCGCGCGCGCCGGGTCGCTCCGCTTCCGTCGCGTGTTTGATATCATTCCCGAGGAGCGCGGCGCGGGTCCCGCGGAGTCGCCGCCGGCGTCTGACGAGGCGCCGGCGCGGCGCGTGTCGGCGCCGAGCCTGCCGCCGGCGCGGTGCACGCGCAGCGCGGCCACGTCGCCGCCGGCGCCGCAGCGCGCCACACGCAGCACCATGACGTCCCCGCGCCGCGCGGCCCCCTCACCGCCCCCGCCCCCGCCCGCGCCCCGCGTCGCGGCAGGTATCGCGCTCGCTTGTGCCCCGTGCCGCTGACCCCGCACCGCACGCTTGCGTCCGACAGTGCTAGTGCCTTAATCACGAACGGTTTTGTTTCGTACGGTTGACATTACGTAGACACTATTATTTTGTATGTTGAGCGTAGACCGCCATCGGAGTTGACTATATTTTTTTACTCGCACCGAAGTTTTTATCACGAATATATAGATGGACCGGCACGTATATTTATTTGTATATAGACGACAGAGTTGTATTGAAGCTATATCGTTATTGTAGTGGAATATTTAATAAACGGTTGGAATGAGACTTTGTTTTTTTATTTATTCGAAGGAAATGGGACTTTGAAAGAGAGAAAGGTATCGACAGAAACTAAGCACCGGAGAGGCACTCTTCAGAGTCGGTCGAGGAGTGATCGGGCGCCAACGGGCGCTGTGGTTGAGCCGCCTCAGCTGCCGGTGCCGGTCCGCGAAGCTCGCAGCTCCAGCTCTGGCAGCGACAGCGGCGGCAGCTCGCTGCTGTGCGCGGCGCCCCGCTGGCTGGCCGCGCGGCGGCGGCGCCCGCGCCCTGTCCGCGCCGCGCACACCACGCGCGCGTCGCATCGCGTTCGACCGACCTCGCAACCTAGCATCACAAGTAATACGCACACCTTTATTTACTTATTACAACGCCTGCAGTTTATATTTGAGCAAAGATTACTTCTTGTTCTTGCAGAGAGAAGCCAAATTTTCTTTTACCAATTCTGCTATTTATTGGTCCTAAAAACTCTACATCTTACATTCAGAAAGGGTTCCGTTCAAGGAGTCGAGTCGACGACTAGGAAACATAGGAAATGGTCAGTCACCATTTTTCATAATGTTGTACTTGAGCTGATAGCATGCCTAGAGGCGTTTACATGAACCACCTCACTATTTCACAGACGTAACAGACAGCACTCAAAGCAAGCCGAATGCGGACGCAAGCACAGGCGGTTGGACGGTGACGGTGGCCGGGTCGTGCCGCGCCGCGCTGCCCGCCGACGTGGAGATGCGCCTGCGCTTCCCTCGCGACGCTCGCCCCCCGCGCCCCGCGCCCCGCGCACCACGCGCCGACGCGGATAATACACCGCGACGGAGCGTCGCCACGCGCTCCGACGAGGTATAGTTTGTACTTTGTCCAGGATTACTTCTCATTCGTGCATAGTCAGAGATGATCATACTGTCTTCATCTTAGGCTAGTATTACCACCCCTAAAAAGAGAATAGTTCTTTAGGGTTTTTATTCTACTGTTACTGCGCTCGTTCAATGAGAGTATATAGGTGTATAGCGCTTTGCTTCGTCTTTCGTTATGCGCTCTGCCAAGGAGTGTAATTCTCTGCCGGCGTCTATATTTCCGTGCACATATAACCCGACAGCCTTCAAATCAAGGGTGAACAGGCACCTTCTGGGCGAGCTCCATCGTAGGCCGCGTCTTAACCCTCATCTTGTGTGTGGCCAAGAGTCCCATTTGTTATAAAAGCATAGGTAAATAGTCCGGCCATCAAACGGACGCAGTAACACGCAGTACTAGAGCGTAAGAAATTATCTCTTCGAGCAAACTGTCTCCTATAAACCTTTTTTTTATTTTTCATAATGATAATTGTTTTGGCGGGTGTTTGCAGACAGGCACCACCGAGTGCTGGTGCCGCTGCTGCTCCTGCGGGGGTACCAATGGAGCGGCTGGAGCGCCCGGGGCTCCAAATGCGCCCGCGTTGCCCCCGCCGCCTTCACGCCGCGCCAGTCTTACTTTCACCATGAAAAAAGAAGGTATTTAGTACAGAAAGGGGTATAATAAGTGGTATTTTTCTTCAGACTAAACCAAGTTAAACATCCACCAATTCGATGGGCTCCTAACTGTTAGGCATCAGTTGCTAGTCCAGAAAAAAGTTGCTAACATGCTACTTAAAAAACTGATACACGAATGCAGCGCCATCTGAGATTGTTGAGGAATCCAATGTGGGATACTGCATTGTCGGTCACCAGGAGGCATCGCCGGCGTCACACATGCCTTGTCTTGTGTCCATATGAAACAATGACGTTTCTTTAAATGTTACCGCCCCGAGCGGCGAATCACACACGAACAACACACACACACACACACATTAATCTCCATTGAAGTTCGCGACCAAAACCTGACAAACAACTTGTGTTTGCTGAGTTTGTAGCCATTGCAACAATTAAACTTTATATCAGTCACTTTTAGGAATATTGACCCCAAAAAGGAACTCTTTTCTTAATTGTCTAGATTATGAACGGGGTACAGTCAGCCAATTGGAATCATAAACTACTCTAGAACCATGTCAAAATGCCAAGAAGATTTAAAGCGTTACTATGACCTACGGTGGCCTAAGGTTCCAAATGGTTCACTGTACTGCTGTTAGATCCTACCTTTTTCTCACAGAGTCTTCGTCTCTGAACCGCAAGAGCAGGAAGAAATGTTCTCACACGCACCTTCCCCAGTTGGAGCCGGCGGGAGACAGCCAGCGGCGAAGGTCCAGCAAGGTGAGGCGGCGTACCCCAGGGCTCGCATTTAGGTCCAATCCTCTTTAACATATTTATTAATGATGTAACAGAATGCTTTCACAATTCTATGGTTTATATGTATGCAGATGATTTAAAGTTTGCACGAGTTATTAACACATCTGAGGACGTCGCTCTACTTCAAAGTGACATTGTTAGATTAAGCAGTTGGTGTCGCCGTAACCTAATGCATCTAAACATAAAAAAATGTGTCCACATGAAATTTACTCGTAAGCAAAATATAACGCAGTCAGTTTACAATATAAATGGCTGCATACTAGAGGAAGTTGAAAGCATTCGAGATCTTGGAGTCTTCTTTGACAGTAAATTGACTTTCATCCCTCACATAGAAAATGTTGTCAAGAAGGCATCCATGACCCTAGGCTTTCTTATGCGAAACAGTAAATCTTTCAAGCGCAGTGCAACCAAAATACTACTCTATAACAGTTTGGTAAGAAGTATTTTAGAATATTGCAGCGTCGTCTGGCGGCCACATTATGCTTCTCACTCCTTACGGTTAGAGTGGATACAAAAGAGGTTTATTCGTCATTTGGCTTTTCAGGCACGTGTTGTAGCCAAAAGATCGATATCCTATACAAAAAAACTGCGACATTTTAAAATGGATTCACTGGAACACCGACGGGTGATCTTAGATGCAACATTCCTGCACAAATTAGTAAACCATGTTATAGATTGTCCACAACTACTATTAATGCTAAATTTCTGCGCTCCTTCTCGCTATCCCAGAAATCCTATCACCCCTTTATACCCGCCTCTCAGAGGATCAGAATCAGGTGCTAACTCCCCGATACGCAGACTTTGTAAAATTGCCAATGGTTGCAGTGACATGGCGGATATGCACTTTGATTCGCTTAAAACATTTATAAAAAGTGTACGAAAGTGTTTTTTACAAAATTAAGTCAAGTTTCCTTACACTGGCGCTGAAAATATTTAAATAAATGTATTATTTTTAAGCAGAATTTAACTTTAATTTAACTTAAAGTGTATTCTATTTATAATCTAAAATGTGTATGGTTATAGTTTTTTTTTTTTTCTCTCTCTTAATCTATAGATTGTTATAGTTGTTAATACCTATCCAGAATGTTGTGCATGCGGTGTTTACCTATAAGTAATTGTGACACCACTCCTTAAATATGTTTGAGCTTTGTAAGTAAGTGTATGTATTGATGTCAACAATTGTTGGTGAACCTTAAATAAAAAAAAAAAAAAAAAAAAAGGTGAGGGCATCGTACCTCTAATCCATCAACCGTAAACACTTATCTTGTAGGATTTCCTTTGAAGTGTTTTATTTAATGAATACTAATCGCCATAATATATGTCGTCAATACCTATTATAGTCTGACAAGCGAGCGAGCGCAGTAACAGTAGGACAAAATAACTATATCCATCCCTTTTTTCAGGATGGTAATACTAGCGTAAGAAAAAGACAGTATGATGCTCTCTATCCTACTGTTACTGCGCTCGCTGGGTTGTCAGACTATACAATACAATACAATACAATAACTCTTTATTGCACCTCAAAACAACAAAAATAACACAAACTAAATAGACTATAGACTATAGTTGGGCGTTTTTATTGTTTGTAGTCCAAAATATTATTTTGCTAATTGGGATGGTTTATCCGTTTTCTGTGCAGAATCGTGAACTCTTTAAATCCTAGTAGGAAAATAAATGCCCTCAAATTTCCATTTACCTAATTTACCTTCACACCAAAATATCGTCTGTGAAAAAATGTCTGCGTAAGTAATGAAAAAAATAACCTTGGGACACTTTTTTCTCCTACTAGTGAAAGAGCTCACGATTCTGAGTAGGAAAAATATAGGAATTTTTAATTTAGCAAAAAAAAATTTTGGACATCAAAAAACAAAAACGCCTCGTTACCATTCTCTGACAGCTGATTTGGCAACCGTGTAGAAAGTGTGTGATAAGTGTACTCAGTAGTCGGTTCTTTCAGATGCGGCGCGCATGCTCTCTGCAGTGCTGGTTGCCCTCCGCACCGCGTAGGTGAGTGAGGTTCGTGAACGATACTTGGGGTCCAAATGAATTACCTGTCCTCATTTCTAATGCAGTCTGGATATCCGACCCATGCAGGCTTGCCTTTGGCCTTCATGTTAGTCGACTAGGAAATACTTAGAGTGAAATATTGGAGTTTAATGAACAGCTGGCACGGTCGCTATGAAATGATGGGGGCTAGATGTAATTAAACACATTACGGTTTATACAAAATTTAGGCTAGGTAAACCTTCTGAATGCCAGACGGGGAACGAATATGCCGTGCCCCGGACGCCAGGTGATCGCGATTTTTTAAGCGAAATTGAACTTTATGCAGTCTCCCGTAAGGCCTTTTTGCATTAGCGGAAGCTGTCGGCTTTAACCGTCGTGGCAAGACCCCGATGACGGCCACAGCCGACTATGGTGGTCAAAGGGTTAACTACAAGGCTTACATTTGGAAGAATTTACCTACCTAATTATTCTGATCATCTTTCTTAGATATCATAACTCGTTCTCCGCCAATCTGATATCCCTCACTGACAATGCATACTCTTATACAGGGCGGGTGAACTGGCGGTAGAAGGAAACGCCATCGTTCCGGAACTAAAGCCACGTGCGCCCACTATGAGCGAGCGCGACCTCACTCGTCACCAAACGCCTCGCCTCTACCTTCGCTGCTAACGCTCGCTGCTGCTGAAGCTGGGGGACTATGGTCGACCCTTTATATTCCATACATCTGCCCGACAAACTAGGGCCTGGTATTGGAATACTAGTGCGAGCTTATTTTTAAAACCAGTGATGAACTGGTTCCATCGTTTAATTGACATTGTCTTCTAACTGGTTCAATCGTAGCGTCATCAGGGGGTGTCACTCCGCGTTTTGCGTTGACACAAAATCGTCCGCCTATGGGTGACTCTTTTTCATGTGTAATCTATACCAGTTTGTGTTATTTTTGTTGTTTTGAGGTGCAATAAAGAGTTATTGTATTGTATTGTATTGTATAAACTAGGTATATCTAATTCTCACGGAAGTTTTCTATATAAATTGAATTTGCATGTGGCGCTCGCAGGCGTGCGCCCGCGCCGCCGTACGGAGGCCCTAATACAGAAGGCCTACCACGAACCACGAACGAAGTTTCACCTCTCTGTCGCACTTGAGTGAGAAATCACAAGTGCGAAAGGGAGGTATACTTTCGTTCGCGGTTCGTGGTAGGCGCTCAAATGTAGTGGATACTGCTCTCGGATTTTCACAGAAACGCCTGAACGCGTCATGATATTTCAGTCAGTGTGAGTACTAAAGGTACCGAGTTTGATCGAAGGACCAGACCCCGTCATCAGTGATGAAAACTTATTGAAACCAAGGGTTGGCAAAACTACCCATCTTATAATCGCCTTCGGTACATAATTTCGCCTTAACAAATATTTCATTTTTTTTACCAAAAATCGAAAAATTCAAGTGAGGTCATTCAACGCGTACAATTTGAAATAAGTATAATTATACACAATTTTCTTAATCATATTTTATTACAGTAGGCGAAATTGGGAAACAAAGGCGAAATAAAGATATATGACGGTTTTTATTTTTTAACATTAAAACTGCTTGTTTCACTTCATTTAACTAGAAATACATTATTTGTAGTGTGTTTTACATATATTACAATTTATATATTTTACTAAGGCTAAGTTAAGGTTTAAGATCGTTTATTCTCATTAAGAATTTACAATTCACTTATTATGAGAACTTAAAAATTATACTTAAATAAAATAATGAGCGTTTTAAAAATAACACGAGGGTAGATTTACATTGACATAATCGGACAACAGAAGTTACCGATAAACATTACTTAGTACGATCCATGCGATGCGCTTACTTACAAAAGATAACGATGTCACGGAGATACTCGGTCTGGAAGTGGCTTAGCGTAGTTGGTTTCGAGCGTAGTTGATGAAGTAATGAGAGTGTATTAAATAATTTTATGTTACTTAGCATGTGAAGTTGTGTACAACAGGCGAATTAAGGATTTCAGACTTCGTGTAATTTTGGCAACCATCGTTTCAATAAGTTTTCACCACTGACGGGGTCTGAGCTAGCGTTGAAAATGCCGGAAAAAAATCGAATCTTTTTTTCATGATTTAATCAATTTTTCCGTTTTTTCCGAAGTTTTCGGGTTTTTTAAGAAATAAATAATGTTACTATCACTGTCACTCCTTTCAATTGTTTCTTCCTCAATGTCATGGATGTAGCCCTGTTGTAGCCGTAAATTAGACCTAATATACATTAATTTAGAGTTGAAATATAGAGCGGAAACTTTCATTGATTTTTTCCTAAAGAATCCGAAAAAAACGAGTCTGGGAAAAAATCGGATTTTTTTCCAGACATTTTCATCGCTATAGTCTGAGCATGACACGAGCGTTGCCGAGCAATCAGGAACCAAAACATTATGCACTAGTTCCGGGGCCTTACCATGACGTCTTAACGCGATTCAGTTTAGGTTCAGTTTAGGCTCAGTATGGAAGCGAAGAGTCGCTTCAGACGCGATTCAGTTGACGACCTAAACAGAGGTTTAGGTCGTCAACTGAATCGCGTTAAGACGTCATGGTAAGGCCCCTGCGTGCGTAGCCAAGATGCCAATCGCTAACGCTCAGTCGCGAACGAAACGCAACTATCATTGTCACACTAATAAGGAAGAGTGATAGAGAGAGGTAGCTGCGATACGTTAGTAAGCGTGAGCGATTGGCATCTTGGCTACGCACCCTGTACATTTTGGCGCGACTGGTGGGAGTCCATATGTCGCGCTTGATGTAGGACGACGCTACGAAATGTGATCGTTTTAGTAAAATGTACTTACCAGTTTGTCGCTAGCCGATAAGGAGCTAGTGCCATAAATATTCCTTTTGAGATGGGCCTTATTAACATTCGACAAAGTACCTTTTAATTAAAACAAGCCAACTCGTACCATGATGTGCCTCACTTTGTAATATCTACATAAGTATGGGTAAACAATAAACATGGATACTAAAATTGTCTTTTTTATTTACCTACGTCAATAAAGGGTTTTTTTTTAGGTCATGGAGCACGAGTGAACAGGGTAATGGGGAGGGTCACAATGAGCAACTTTCACTATGGGGACAACCACGAAGTCGCGAAAAAACATCTCCTGATTACAAGTTAATTGATACTCAACTATCAATTATTTACGTAGAGTTTAGAATAAGGTAAGAAATAAAAATATTTAAATCGCCTTAACTATTTTAGTGAAATGATTATCTGCTTCTAATCTATCGATATAAAATATCGTCCCATATCCGAACACTATGGACAGCATGTGGCAGTTTTGACAATAACATGTCAAAATTACCTGACACGATCTATTTCTATGAAAATCAAAGCCTAAGGCCCCTCCGTGTCCGTGCTCAGCATGCCTACCACGAACATCGAAAATTGGCATTGACGGGAAAACCTCTTTGTCATTCCAATATGCAAGTGTGACAGAGATGAAGATACAAATCCGCAATCGTTCGATTTTCGTGGTATAGGCCCAGGTCCGTGCTCTGTGGTCCCAGTAGTATTCGTCGTCCTCATGGTCATCGCTGTCGTTGTTACGTCATCGTCGTCGTCGTCGTCATCCTCGTCTAAACCGTCGTCATCGTGACAGAGTGGCCCTTTTCACCGAAGACAGCCTTCCGAATGACCACTCTGTCACGGTGTATTGAGTTGAGATGCAGGTAAATTCACGGTCACTAACCACGGAAGTAACAATTATACTCGTACTGTACTGAGAAGGTTAACTATCATTTTGGGCATTTACCTCCTATAAAAAAACATAATTAAATTCAACATCAGCTATTTCAGAGCGGAGGAGAACAGCCCAACTCCCTGTTTCTATTAATTTCAGGACGAAATAGATTAGGCAATTAGATACACCAGTCCTTTAAAGCTTATATTACATCCAACACCGAAACTTTTATTAATCTTCCTTTTCCATAATTCTCATATCAGCAATCATCTGGTCATAGACCAGTTTTCTCGCATTTATTCCCCATATAAAATCCAAGTGACTAAAGCTGTTCATTGGTATAATCGTCTTCGCCTTAAGGTTTCCAAGCTCATGTGATAGTCTTTCTACATCAGCGACATGCGCCAGAGGGTCAGCCAAGGAGTAACGGAGGAACACTGGTGCTGTGACTTGTGTCAGGTTGTATAGAGGTGCGTCCCAGGTACCATAGATCTTGGGATTCGCCAGGCCATGGTCGAAGCGACGGAAACTTTTGTTGCACATGAGTTGGCCGTAGTGCGCGAACTGACGGATGGAAGCTCCAGCGGGGCTGTGGCTTAGGATCACTGGGAGCATGGTCTGAAAAAACATTGTTTAAATTCATTTTGTATACAGCGCTCATTTTGTTTAAGTACTCTTGCAAATTTTTACGACGTAGGTAATTGATTCACGATGTTTCATCCCGGAAAAGCAACTACTAACTCAACGCCGGGAACGAACCTCAACTTCTATTTTGGAAGTTTGTAAGCCAGAACAAGTTAGTTTTCATTGCCCCAATAGACAGAGCAGGCATTAGGTCTAGTATACATTGCACAGGTACCCTATTAAACTCCACGGAGTTCCATCCCCCGATAAGGAACATCATGTTGGTGCAGAGCTCTTGAGTGACAGCTGTGTCGCTGCAGAGCTTCTCGCCGGCCAAGCGCATGATCCTAGAGTTGGAGATCGGCAGCATCTCACCTTTCCCGATCAGCTTGGTCAGTGTCTGTGAACAACAAGAGAAGTGATAAGTTTTTGTGTCTAGTTTAATTGGTAAGCTTAGAGACTTATATGCAAAAAATACTTTATAAACAAGTCCACTTCCACAAAGACGCTTGCATGTAAGCAAAACATAACGACTTCGAACAACACGGACTTTAAGCTTCCAACTCGGTGTAAGGGAGACGTCAGAGTGACATCTTTCCGTAAAAATGTTTCCGTCACTTTTTGAGGGGGAAAGTGCACACAGAGGCACATCTCACACATTAGGTACACAAAAAACAATCTGTATTGAGGGAAATCTTGCACACCTCGATCTATTTTGGTGTACGGACCAGGCACATCACAGATCCGTGAACCCATTGGGATGGGATAGTATGAAAAAATAGGGTCATGAAGATATTTTCTAGTCGATATGGGGATTGCTATCACTTCACGGCGCCCAGAGACACGCCGCAATGGCGCTATACTTTTTAACAATTTTGAACCCACTAACACACTTCATAATTTTAACGTAGGTGATTCCAAGGATAGTGGGGGTAAATTGCAGCTGTTATGTGAAACCTTACCTCGACGACGTCAGAAAATGGCGCGATGGCCCTCACGACAGGACTCCCACTGTTCGTCATGTAAGCCACAGGTGCCAGTGCGTTCATTGACTTTATCTTCTTATTGTAGTCCGTTCGCAATGAGCACATGACGAAGAATGACGTGGTGCCCTAAAATTTTCATTATTTTGGTAGCTTTCACGCAATCTATACACATTTAAATGATAGACTCAGCCAAAACTTTGCTTGGCAGCGGCAACGTATAGCGGCGGCCATAGTTTATAGCGAAAGATCGAAACAAATCAAATCAAAGTAAAAACACTACTAATTTGACTTGTTTCAACCAAAAGTTGTATTGATGACAGCGCCATCTCTCTCGCCATACCGGAACCCGTAAGTGGTTTGGATGGAAGTACAAAAAGCAACGTCGCTTGAACTTAAATGGCCACGGGCGTCTTGCCTGTTACTAAGATTGCATATGCTCGAGAAATTTGCTGACATTCGGTGAGACCAGTTGGCTTAGTGGTTATGGCGTAAGCCGCGTAAGCTGAAGACCCGAGTTTGATTCTCGGATTAGCCACCGTCGGAATTGGTCTAGTATATCACATCTATTTCAAATTATAGTATCTCGTTCGCCGCTGTCGCCCTCGCGACACGAGCCCTTGAGAATATTCTAAATTTAAAAACTATTTCGCACATTAATTCCCAGATTTTTTTATAAGCCTTGAGTTCTATGCAGGACTTTAACGACGCTGAGATTGCTGGGAAAAGCTGAAATGAAACAAAAGTGAAAGTGAATTGTGCTATACCTGTGAATGTCCTATGTAATGAAGCTTCTCCTTATTCGTCTTGTTCAAGGTATAATCGATCATGCTCGGCAGGTCGATGTTCCCGATCTCGTCCCAGGAGAAATTCCAGAAGTTTGCTCCGGAGTCAGGGTTGAGCTTGAGGTGCCGGCGCGAGTAGCGGTTCCCGCGGGCGTTGCCCAGCCACACGTCGAAACCTTCCTCAGCTAGGATGTATCCTAAAATACAGTATGTATCTCAACGCAGAGAAAACCTTAAAACTGGTTGATGGGGAACTCGAGTAAGGGTAGGCCGTTAAATACTCACTTCTTTTTACTTTGAAATAATATAACTACGTTAATTATTCTCCTAGATTAACATTAGTAATCACATACGTTGTGGAATTTTGCAAATTACAGGTTTCTTAAGGAGGCCAATAATTTTAACCAAAAGTTAAGTGAAAAAATTGTATTTTTTTAAAACTTAGCGTCAAGACGGTCTTCCCGTGTAGTTTAAGGCAAGTCTGTCTAGTTATGATTTTACCTACAATTTACGTGCCAATGCGTTTCTACACCAATGTTTCAAGGGAATGACACGAAGCGATCAAAAATGTATCAAACTTGTAGATAATAATATAGAGTTTAAATTCGGAGTAAAAATGCTATTGTTCAAATTCCAAGGCAAGGCATAATGTTATGTAAAAGGGGTAGTAAACTTGTTTTGGCTACAAAATATAATTAATTAATATTTTTTTTATTGCACGAATCTAATTGGGAAGGCGTGATAATGTATAAACAGCAAAAACAGTTGGTGATCGCTGCTTAAAGGTAAGTGGGCAGGCTCACCTAAACCTTTGTTGGGTCCCATCAAAAGCCAATCTGCCGAAGATGACAGCAGCCCATGCATAATGAAGACGACGGGCCTGCAAAACATATACATAGGTACAATCAAGTGTATGTATAGGTACCTGCTCGTACAACATTTTCTTAGCATTCAGTCGTTTAATAAAATAATAGTTGCGTTGAATAAATTTCATTCTAGAAACTTCTAGACAAGTATTTATACAACTTTTACATTTAAGTTTGAAGATCCTATTGTGAAATTATTATTCTTAATTCGGATATCTGTGTGTACAGCATACAGCATCAATAAATTGCTCTAAATAATAATTTCTAATTTGTTGAAGATTCGAAAGTGCTTTCTAGATCATTAATGGAATTGAATTGAATTTAAAATTGAACTGAACTGTATTGTTTTCAAATTAATACATGTTAGATATAAGATGTCATGTTTTGAAAAGATGTGTCCCGCCGAGTTTGTTGCCGGTCCACAGTGTTAAATCTTCTTGGGTCTGTGGTGTAGGGTTAGAGCCGGTGTAGCTTTATTTAATTTTCATTCCATGTTCAAAAGTGCACTGTAACATGCCTACTTGTAAAATAAATATTTAGATTTTGAACATGAGGGCAAAATAGATCGAAAAGTTATATGAAGAGTACAATCTATCAAACTACGTTGTATGTAGGCAGTGTAGGCACCAACGCTGGAAAGAAATATATTACCTGTCTGATGTCTCATTCACCGCATCTCGGCCGTGTGGAATCCGATGCATGGTCAAAATGTAACCATCCTCGGTTGTCACAGAGTGTTCTTCCAGAGGGTATCCGTATTTTCGGACCAGTTCAGGCTGAAATAAGAAAGAAAGAAAAGAAAGAAAATGTATTTATTCGTGGCTTTATACACAAATCCACAGAGTAGCAAACAGAAGAGAAAAAACTTGAGCCACGAAATGGTCCCGCCTCAGCATTGTGCCGGCCTTTTGGCTAGCGCTGATCTTCCGTGGGGGAAATTTGGTGAGACCACGGATGGCGACATTGGCGACACACTGAAGAATGAATAGAAAAATAACGATTTCGATCATCATGTATTTATTTTTATCGTTATTTAATACCTACTAGTTTTTACGTAGCAAACTCCCGTGAGTATAAGTACATATTAAAATACTTATATCTAGTTAAGTCGCGTCAAAATAGCTCGACATGTTTCGGAACAGTCCGTGTCCCTTATTCATGAGTCATGCTCATGCGACTGGCTGTGGCGGCTGCTCAACGCACACTTATGAATAGTCACGAATAAGGAACACGGTCACGGACTGCTCCGAAACATGTGGAGCTATTTTCGACTTTATTGACGTGAGTAACACGATATAAATATTTTAATAGTTTTTTTCTAGTCCAGCACTTCTATCTGTCAATTAGATGACTGACAGCGATATTAAAAAAGTATACATTATAACGTTATCTATGGTAGTCCATAAGAACACTGCTCCTATGGATTTTCATACAATATATTAGCACTGTTGATTTTTTATTTATTTCTATAGTGGGCATACGACTTGTTCCACATTCTGCCATCATTCGAGATTGTGCTATTTTTAGTAGAAAAACTAGTGTACGCAACAGCTCATAATTGGTTCTTAAAACACTCGGGTCTATTATTATAACGGCGACCCTCAAGTTTTAAGAAACCTTATTATATCACTGTTGCATAAACTACTATTACGTAAGTTACCGCGTTAGTTATAGCTTAATAAGATAGATTAGTTAGAAATTATAGAGGACTACAGCAGCTCAATATGCAACTTTTTGTATGGGAGTTTAATCAACTATATCTTGTCACTATTTGCCATGTTTTCGGCCTGGGCCATTTTTAAAATCACGGATTTATGGCATTAAAAGACAAAACATGTTTTTTGGTAGTTACATCCAGCCCGCCAGGAATTTCTGGCCTCATCTAGGCACGCGATCTCGCAGTATGTTGCCGAAGACGCCCAGCTTTTTGCTACCTACCTACCTACCTACCAGCTACCTATACTACACTACACTAGCAATTTTTCGAGTTCCCAGACCACAAAATCTGATTGGCAGCGAAGCTTGGATCCCAGCTTGCTCGCTAAATTGGAGTTGAGACTTTTTAAAAGGGCGTCAATGATGTGATGTTGGGCGTAAAGGAAACAACTGTTTGCTTGAAGTCCAATATAATGAATGATAAATAATGCGTACAGCGGCTTTTATACTAACATGCTAAGCATAAGTGAAGGTAACTTATAGTAGGTAGGCACACACACTACACCTGGCCTCTTAAAGAAAAAATTAAATTAAAATATTAAAGTTCATCTATTTTTTATACACTGATATTTTAAAAGATTCATGGCAAATACAAAACATTTTCTTCAAATTAAAACCATAAAAAATCAAGTCAACATCATAATAAAAAGAGAAATTTAATTTTATTATATTTACTTATTGTGATCGAGTTTCAAGTGAGAAAGTGTGCCAGTGACAACACACAAAATAAGCGAACCCGTAAGAGGGTAGATCGCTATGGCGTGTGGGTAGATCACAACTAAAAACTCGCAGCTCATCAGTTTACTCCGTGAACATGACGCTTGCAACAGTGTCGAAATATCGGGTGCTCAATAAAACAAACATACATGGTAATTATCCCATTTCAAATATTAGTTATAATGCAAATGACCATGTTAGCTTAAAATCGTATAATTTAATTTTAATTGCTGAATCACGAACATTTTCCACATTTTCAAACTGGACTGCAACGGATCAAATACGTAATATACCATGTAGGGTTCACGTATATGTATGATTTCCCGTGATCCAATGACAGAAGCCTTTTAATTTACGGCCACCAGATAACGGTCTAGATTAGCTAATGGTGTGTGGCAGGTGATTTTACGGTGTTTGAAGGATATAATTCAAATATATTTACATTTATGCGAGTTGGTCGTTGTCAAAGGGAAATGGACTATAATTTTAGATGCGTTTTTATTTTAGATATTTCCATTAGGTTCAATAAATTATGATTTAAAATATGCATATATATGTAATATGTTCATATGAGAAACAAATTTACTTCTTAAAATTATTTAGTGATGATGATAGTTGGTTATTTGGTTCTTTATAGGTGTATGTTTTTTTCATTTTCGCTTTAATATAAGTAATAAAGATATTGGTCACACGTATAAGTGTAGCGCCCATCATAGACTCGATAAGTTGCTAATATTTAATTTTAAGAGAGGTATGGGCACAGCACAACGAATGTCGTCTCGCTCAAATCTGGAGCAGAGCCCATCTGGGGGAAGTACCTCCACCTTACAGAAAACCTCAGTTTAATAACACTACTCATTGTGTTGTCTTTCTGTTGGTGAGCAAGGTCGCCAGAGCTACAAGAGGATTCACTGTGTTGACAGCTGGGGACCCACGCAGCAAAGCTTGCCCCTTTAGCTGTCAACACAGCGAAACCTCCTTTTTTTAAAGTGTCGGCAACGCGCATGTAGCACCCTTGTAGTTGCAGGCGTCCATAGGCTACGGTGAACGCTTACCATCAGGCGGGCTGTATGGTTGTTTGTCAACGTCGTAGTACTTATAAAAAACCTCGTTCCACGACGGACAATCATGTCCAAAAAAAACATCAGAAGACTGTCGGTAGACCAAACGAGCTCATAGTAGAAGATGAAAATTCCATACTTAGCCGATGTATTGGAACTTACTGGGAAGTTTTTTTTATTTAGTTCATTTCAGTTATTAATAATATTTGTGTTTTTTTCATAAAGTGTATGTATTTGCATACTACGATACATATATTATCTCATTGTATTTTTAATATATTTAAAATAATTGATTTTTAATACATTATATCATATTGGTGTCAACGTTAGATTTACGCATAAGTAGTCGTACACGATTCGAGTTGAATTGTTAATGTTGTTATTGCTTTGTTTGATTTATTAGGTACTTTATCGGCTATTATTTGTTGATCTCACATACGTAGTTAAATATTTTCGTTTTTTTATTTTTTTGTTTTGTTTTTGAGGTTAGGTAAGTGCAATCTTAATTCTTCAATATTATATATCGACTTACGTTACATATCGGAAACGACTTTTACCTAATACCATACCTAAATGTATCATTTTATCTATTTATTTAAGATTTTTAGACGTTCATCAAGACTATTCCAACAAGCTCAAACCGAATGATAATAAGGCTGGGCTTTTATTACACAGTTTCTTTTAGGTGTTCATTATAAGACAACGTAGGAATTTAATTAAAAAGTGTAATAAATGATTTCATCGTTTCAGAATGACTTTTTTTCGCATGTTTTGCACGATCACAACAACCCAAGGTCAAAGGACGATCATGGTATCCAAGTTGACACCCCGGTACCTATGATTTTTAGTAAATTGTTTACCAAGGCATAAAGTAGTTGTGTATGGTGTCCGGTTTTAGTAGTGTCAAAATTTTGTGCTCGATCTCATTTCTCGCGGCGGGCCCAGATACGAGTACCGCACAGACGCACAAATATAGCAGAACGATAGCCCTCAGCACGGTACACAGTGTTCAATGTCACGGTCATTCCGACCGTTTCATTAAACATTTAAACGAATAGAGGAGGACTTCAGAAAATTCTCTGCCTAAGACGAATCCGCGTCGGTGCTCACAACAAACTTACCACTTTCAGTCTAGCATCTTCTCGAATATCTTCCGAAACGTTCGATTTCTGATCGATCTGATAAGTCGCGGCGGGTCCAGCACACCCGCACAAACACAGCAGAACAAATAAAACAATAGTTCCCAGCATGGTGCACAATTTTCAATGTCATGGTAATCGCGGGCGATTTTATTTATACACTACCAAAAACGCCGACCAATTTCCTTATTAAGTAGCTGTGTGTGAAACGTCATCGTAGTGATTTTACGATTCATGGGTGTTCCGTGTAATGTCGTGTCGATATTGTCAAGCTGAAAGAAGTTTAGGATTTTATCCATAACTCCTATAAACAACTTTAATCCAACAGTCATATTTTTTATATATTGAAACAGATGTCATATACCACAGAAAAACTGACCAAGGTCCCCGGTGAGCAGGGCTGGGATCGAACCAGCGTCCTCCTGCTTTCGCGGCAGACGCCCTAACCATTGGGCTACCCGATCACGGTAACCAGAGTCCGAAATTTTCTAACTATATGCAATCCTTTCTTATTTTAAACGTTTTAAGTACTTTTAAGGTGTGTTCCGCCAATCCTACAGCTCAGATTTACGTAAGTACAGGCCTTCCAAGATAATCTTTACAGATTATTTTCAACTAGAAGCGAGAGATGGCGCCACCATACTATAAAATTGTAAAGCATAAATTAAATCATTTATTATTTATAATAATTGTCATGTTTTACTAGTAGGTATGTTATCTTCGATATATTAAATTCGCTTGCTTGCGTAGTTGCTAAATGGCACTGAAATTTGAGCAGATTCATGTGCTCTGCCTACCCCTTCCATATATCAGTTGCCAACCAACTCTTTCCAGATTCACTTGGCACATTTACGCAATTATTATTTGCCAACTTTAATTTTGCAAATTTTCTTTGGCCAACCAGTTTAGGTTAGATTGGATTATGATAATATGCGAAAGATACGTCTGCAAAACGTTACAGTTGGGAAATGAACTTTCGGCGAAATGAAATTCTGCGATAACTTGGTATGGAAGTGATATTCGGTGCAATGATTTTCGGCGATACTTTAGAGAACCGCTGAGGTGTTACCATGTCTTAACGCGATTCAGTTGACGATCTAAACTGAGTCGCTGCCATACAACTGAGCACAGTTAAGAACCTGAACTGAATCGCGACTTCATGGTACCCCAGCTGAGTTTGCTAGATGCCATATATGGTGTTAGTGTGCCTGTCTTTGAGGAACGCGTCTTATTCTAGATGGACATTGTTAGTCCAGTAGGCCTAGCTCAAGAGTGCTACAGTATGTCCGACCGCCTGTTGTTACCCCTTACTGTATTTTCTTTTGTAACTGTATTTCATCTGTGTGAGGTGTGCAATAAAGAGTATTGTATTGTATTGTATTGTATCTCGCGATCGATAAAGACACCTGAGGCCTTAGTATAAAAATTGTACGACATTAACTCCACGACCGCGTTAGCGTATCGAGGGGTCAAAATATGAAAGTTGCCGGATGATTTAAATAAACGGCAAACATAATTTGAACTCCCGATACGCTAACGCGGTCGAGGAGTTAGTGTCGTATTTTTTTTATACTAGGCCTTCAGTTATTCTCGGTACTCTTGTTGAGTACTGGTTTTGAGTTGTTAAGTATTGTTTTTGTTCAAGGAACGTAACATCCAAGAAGCCAAGTGATAAAGCCGTGGCCATCTTGGATTACCAGAAGGGATAGCATGGTTGCAATTTTAACGACTATCACGCTGTGCGTCACTTTCGCACATATCAATTGTTAGAACGTGACAGCGATAGTGATAGTAGATAAAAACCGGCGAAGTTGCACAAAAAAAGCACAAACGATGTTTCCCCCAGGGACTGCATAACCGGAAAATAAAGGTACCGTTATAAAACGGTATGACGTCATACCGTATGATTTCGATATGGTTTCGGTACCGAAATATCAATTAGCGATATCGAAATGTTACGGTACCGCTATTTTTTTTTCGGTACCTATATCTTTTTCAAAAGGTACCGTTTGTGCTTTATGATAGTGCCGCCGAACGGTGCGCGGCGCCAGCCAACCAATCGGCGTGCTTACCTATATTTGTTAGATTGCGTTGAGTTGCGTGCAGTGGCTTCAGAATAGTGCGGCATATTTTGGTTCATGTATTTGCAGTGTGTTTGTGGTCTCGCAAGGTGCGCTCTCTGTTTTAGTTGTATTGATATATACAATTCGTTATTCAATTTTAAAATCGCAATAAGGGACACCCTAAAATATTTATATAAATCTATCTACAAAATGCGCTTTACTTACATTGCGTGTTGTAAAAAACTTTTAAGGGTAATAAAGATCAAAACACAAGTTACTTTTAAAAGTCGCTGAGCAAACGTTGTTCAGTTTGAGGAGTACTACCCGGGATCAAATTCTCCTCTCCTGTTATGGGCCACACACGGTATATACAGGATGATTTTTGGGTATATTTTTTTATTTTTAGTTGGTGAAGTGAAAACCTCTGTAGGTTTTAATTAATTTTTTAAAGTTGTTGTACAAACGATGTTGGGTTTGGAGAGTACTACCCCCGAACAAATTCTTCTCCCCTGTTATGGGCCACACACGTCATAAACGCGTGTGTCCTGAACGATTCACTTATTCACTGACTGACTAATCAACGCAGAGCCGAAACTACTAAAGGTATAAAGTTGAAATTTGCACATTGGGTTTCATTTATAATGTGCACAATTAATAAGATTTTAAAAATTCAACCCCTGAAGCGTTAAAAAGAGGGTAGAACGTTTGTATGGGGATGGCGTAAAATGTAAAGTAAGAGACCTGCAACTTAATGTATAGTTTTCGTATTAAAATATAAGAAATAAAATTTCAGGGTGTTTGGAAATTCATCCCCTAAGGTGGTTAAATATGGGTTGAAATGATGTACGGAGACTGCATGATTTTTTTAAGTAAGAATCTTGAAATTTGCTCTATTGACTGCTTATTTTGTAACAAGAAAACTAATTTCAACGTGTTAACGTTGAAATTAGTTTTCTTGTTACAAAATAACCCCTTTTATCTCCTTTGGGGATAAATATCAGTTATGATATTTATCCCCAAAGGAGATAAAAGGGGTTGACAGTAGGTATTAACGTAGAGTCAAAACGAGCTATGCTCTAAAGTCGAAATTTACACAGTGAGCTACTTATACCACGTATAATTATAGACGTCCTGGGTGGAGATCTTTAGTGAACAAAAAGACAGATATTTTTGAGTCCCATCGTCGTACAGAATTAGACGGCAAGAGGGATGAGCTGAAAGCCCGACCACCAGCGGCGATCAGATACAATTATTTAAATGGTGTCCTCTCGTGCCCGTTGTGCGCGCGGGTCTTCAAAAATAAGATCGGCTACGTTAGCCACGCGAGAGCACACGAACGCCAACAACGGAGCTGAAGCAGTCGCCGTGGCCGATAACGGTCAGGAGCATATATATATAGAGAATAAGAAGTAAAGTTTACATTTTCAATCCCTAAAGAGTTAAAAAAGGGATTGAACATTTGTATGGGGATAGTGTAATTTTTTAAGTGTGAATTTTGATACTTTGTGTAGATTTCTTATTAAAATAAAAAAAGTGATTTTATGGTTTTCCGAAATTCGTCCCACAAGGGGTAAAAAATGGGTTGAAAATTTGTATGGGTGCTGTGCTTTTTAGGTGAGAGTCTTGAAAGTTCGTCTATAGGTTACTAATTGTAAAACAAGTAAACTAATTTTAGCGCTGTTTGATATTTCTCCTCCCCAGCGGGGATAAAAGAGGGCTTAAAGTTTGGATTAACGAAGAGTCAAAACTACTGAATCTAGAAAGTTGGAACTTGCACAGCGGGCTACTTATTCAACGTGTACACATAATAAGAAGCAAGCTTGACATTTTCAACTACCCCTAAAGGGAAAAGAGGATCAAAATTTTGTAGTTTGACATTGTAAAATTTTAAGTGAGAGACTTGATAATTTGTGTGTAGATTTCTTATTAAATAAAGAAAAGTGACTCTAGGGTTTTTCGAAAACAAGAAAACCTATTTTCTCAGAAAGAACGGAAAAGTGGAAAAATGCATACATACAAGGGAAGCATACAAGGGATGGTGGAGACCATATCCCTTGAATGCTATTGAAGTTAAAAAGTTAAAATTAGCACATCAGGTTTAATGTGTAATCTGTACAATTAATACGAAGCGATTTAAAATAAAATTAACCACTAAAAGATTAAAAAGCGGGTTAGAAGTTTTCATAGCGATGGCGTAAAATTCTGATTGAGAGACTTAAAACGGTACGTATAAATTGGTGAAATACCAAAAATGTAATTTTAGGAAATTCTGTAGGGGTACAGGGGGTTTAAATTGGTTGTAAAGTTGTATGGGGGCCTGTGTGATTTTTTGAGTAAGTCTTAAAAGTTTTTCCATTTCATATGTATTATATAACAAGAAAACTAATTTCAGTGTTAAGTGATATAATTATTATATTCTTTCCAAAAGAGGGTAAAAAGGGGTTGAACGTTTGTATTAATACAGAGTCAATACTGCTGATGCTAGAAAGTTGGAATTTATACAGTTAAATACTTGTATAATCAAAACAATATAATAAATACGAGTTTGAAAAATTCAGCCCCTAACGGGTTAAAATGGATCTTGAAATTTTAAATGGAAATGGTGTAAAATTCTAAATGTGTGAAGTGAGAGACTTTATGGTTTTTCGAAATCCATGCCCCGAAGAGGTGAAAAATGAGTTGAAAGATTGTATGTGGTTTTGTGATTTTTCAAATAAAAGCGAATAATATGGGTTGAAAGTTCGAATTTTATCCCCTAAAAGGGTTTAAATACGTTTAATAATTGTACGACGCTGTGTGATCTTTCAAGTGATAACCTTAGAAGTTCGTTTGTACATTACTAACAGTTAAAGAACAAAGTGAATTTTACCGTTAGAAATATTCTTCCCCAGTGGGAATACAACCGGGTTGAAAGTTTTTGGTATAATATTAACGTAGAGTCAAGAGTACTAAAGCTAGAAAGCTGAAATTTGTCCAGTGGGCTACTTATACAACTAGTACAAATAATAAGAAACAAGTTTGACATTTTCAACCGGATTAAAAGTTAGTACGGAGATAGTGTAAAGTAGAAATGGGATAAAAAGAGGATGAAAGTTTGTAATAACGCGGGGTTAAAATACTGGTGCTAGAATGTTAAAATTTGCACATTGAACTACTTATATAACAAACACAATATACTTAATAAGCAGAGGCCTGAATTTTCGTGACATTTTTGAGCTGTCATAGGGACTTCTCATTTATCGACTTCGGATATTCACATTTACAAAGAAAAGATCCATAACTCAGGAACAAAATATATTCCTGATAAACACACAAAATAAATGCCCTGACCAGAATTCGAACCCAGGACCTCCGGTAGGCAGGGTCACTACCGTCTATGCTAGGAGGCCGTTAGATTATAGCACGCATATTACGGAAGAATAAGAGTAAAAGTAAGCAACTGGCGGTCTTATCGCTAAAGCGATTTCTTTCAGATAACCTTTGAATACTAAGTACATTTGAGTCTTTTATCCCTACGTTTCGAAAAAATATTCCATGCGATCCATTTAAATAAGCAATAATCACGAACCATCAGACGTTATTTCAGGGCACACACATTTGAAAATCCCATAAAGACTGAAAGTTTACAAAATAATTCTGACCAATATAAAATTATTCGCGAACGAAGTCGCGGGCATCCGCTAGTGACGATAAAAACACGAACAAATATGAATATGCACATTGTGACCTCTCGCGCCGGCTCCCCACGCACGCCCCGTCAGTTCGTTTGTCGGCTTTTACGCCGCGCGCACCGCGGTGAACAAGTAACTACCTGCATCGTTCAAACGACGACCGTAATAATTTCGGTACCGAAATTATATCGGTATGATACCGTTATAATACAGGTATAAGTACCGCATTGAAAAATTGCGATATATATCTTTTTATTCCGGTACCGTACCGCTATATTGTACCGGTATAGTTCTACCTCTATTACATTACGGTACCGGTATAAAATATCGGTACCATACCGCTTATACCGTAACGAAAACGGTCCCTGGTTTCCCCCCATTTATGATCTAAGTACTTAAGAATACTGGTGGCATAGAACTCTCAGTGGGCGACAATTATACGGTATTCGCATTTCCTGAAAGCTCTTGCTTTTTGCCAAATTTCGTGGCCAAGGGAAGTACCCTATAGATTTTGATTCCCATTCCAAATGGGAAATGCGACATAAACGGCCGTATCTTTTGATTGCGTTGACGTATAGATTTGTTTTTTTTCACAGCTTCAAGTGATTGCAGATTTGTGTATGTGGTATTAATTACAACTTGCTACCTTTACGAGTTTCCGAGATAAAGGCTCTTGGCAAACAGACGGACGGACGGACCACAAAGTGATGTTATAAGGGTTCCGCTTTTCTCTTTTGAGGTACGGAATTCTAAAACCCGATCATAATAGACGAGATACCATGAACGCAGTCTCACCAGTGGACGATGATTAATTTGAAAGTGTTTAGACTAAGTATCTAAAACATTAATCGATAATATTGGTTTCAACCTTCTAACAGTTCTAACACGTCCAATCCCTAGTGATACGACAAATAACTTTACAGAGAGACGACCACTGAACAGATGACTATCATGTTTGAGGTTTCACAGTTACTGGCTATTACAATAGAAATAGAAATAATTTATTCGATGACACCATAGACATAGGATAAAATAACTCGATACCCAATCGGCCGAAAAAATGACGGCATAAAAGTGCAGCAGTTGCGACTTTTTTCATAATAAAGAGTATGCTAAGTTCCTTATGTTTTCATAGCATTCAATTTGCAAGTGTTAAGTAAACTTCATAATTTCATATAAGTTTGACGTTTAAAATAACACTTTAACCCTTAAATGCATGAATTAACAGTACTGATCCTAAAACATCCTAAGTGACAGACAACCAAATGCATTTCAATATTATTTCGTTTATTTATCTTCTTTCTTAGGTTAGGATTTTTTACAATATGTATATAAAAATAAAATACAAAACAACATACAAAAAACAATACAAAACAAATACACATTATAAAAAACCTAACCTAGAGTGCCGCCGGCAACAGGGCAGGGCCCAGGCTGCCGGTGGTTAGGGCCGCAAAGAGAGGAACCTTCGGACTATGCGCGCAGTGTCCAGTATTACCGCCTTCTGCATCTGACCCTTGATCCAACCACAACTTCGTAGCGAGAGCCTCTCGAGATGTTGGTCGAGACTCTTCGCTATAAGACCGTTCGCTGAAACAACTATCGGTACAATGATCGCCGAATCAACCTCCCACATGGCGGTTACCTCGTGCGCCAAGTCTAGGTACTTGCTGGACTTGTCCTTCTCGGCCTTCACGAGGTTGTCGTCATGGGGGATGGTGATGTCGACGAGCATGGCCCGGCGCTGCGATCGATCTATCACGACGATATCAGGTCTATTGGCTAGAATAGTCCTGTCCGTGATGATAGATCGATCCCAATAGAGCGTGGCACGACCATTTTCGAGAACTGGTACAGGTAAGTACTTGTAGTACGCCACTTCGTGGTTCACAAGACCATATTGAAGTGCAAGTTGCTGGTGTATAATTCTGGCTACAAGATTATGTCTGTGCAAGTACTCGCCGTTAGCAAGATGAGAACAACCAGAAATAATATGCCTGAGTGACTCTCCGGGACGGCGGCATGCCCGACAAATGTCGACCGTACCGTCCTTCAGGATATACTTCCGGTAGTTATTCGTCATGATAACTTCGTCTGCAATTGCACAGGCAAAACCCTCGGTTTCTCCGAAAAGGTCCCCGAATCGTAGCCAGTTCACCGACGCGAGCAGGGCTACGTCCGGCCCCGTGAGGGCCCTGTAGAACCGCCCGTGTAGCTCCTTACTCTTCCATATCGTCTTGCGATCCTCGGTGCTTAGTACCACAGGTTTGCGCCAGTTCTCGTTTGCCAAAGAGAGCGGCGTGAGGTTCCTATCTACCTCCACCACATCACGATGCATCCCACTCTCGTTAGTAAGGAAATAATTCCTGAGATTGTACACCTCACGGTTGTGAAGGTTTTTGGCATTTAAAAAGCCGCGGCCTCCACACTTCCGTGGGATGTACAATCTCATAACTGACGAGCGTGGGTGTAGCATACGATGTGTGGTGAGCAGTACACGGACCCTCCGATCCAGGGCATTCAGCTCGGTCTGAGTCCACCTTAGTATGCCAAAGGAGTAAGTAAGGAGGGGCATTACCCAGGCGTTGAAGGCGCGCACCTTGTTGCCTCCTGACAAAAGACTGTTAAGTACTTTTGTCAGCCGACCAAAGAAGCGTTCCTTCACCGCCTGTCTAATGCCCGCATCTTCAATACCCAACGACTGTGACATACCAAGGTATTTGTAAGTTTCTGATTCAGAGATAGATCTGAACGACATTGTCTCAGGAAGTTGTAAATTTGTTGAATTTACTACTTTCCCCCGCTGCACATGCATAACCGCACATTTGTCGACACCAAACTCCATTTTGATGGCACTACTGAAGACTTCGGTGGTTTTCAGTAGCTCCAACAAATCTCGGTCGTTTGGTGCAAATAATTTGAGGTCGTCCATGTACAGAAGGTGAGAAATGACTTCACCCTCTCTCCGAAGCCGGCAGCCTAACCCCGAATCCTTCAGCAGAGTGCTGAGCGGATTCAAAGCTAGGCAGAACCACAAAGGACTCAGACTGTCGCCCTGAAATATTCCTCGCTCGATCCTTATAAAGTCCTGTGGGCCAGGGGGGTCATCTCCACCTCCTGGTTGACGAAGGACTGTGATCCACTGCTTCATACATGCGCTCAGGAAGGATCTCAAAGTTGCATCAACTTTATACAACTCTAAGATCCTTTCCAGCCATGAGTGAGGCACCGAATCATAGGCCTTCTTATAATCAATCCAAGCGGCCGAGAGAGCGCCCTTGCTCCGCCGGACTTGTTGGCAAATGGTCATGTCTATGAGGAGGAGCTCTTTAGTACCACGGGACCCAACCCTACATCCATTTTGAGCAGAGGCCAAGATATTGTTTGCGACAATATGCGCGTAAATTTTTGCTCTCAAAATGGATGTAAGGAGCTTGTATAGTGTAGGCAAGCACGTGATGGGTCTGTAGTTTTTAGCTTCCGTGGTACTACCGGACTTATAGAGCAGGAAGGTTACACCAGTTGTTAAGGAAGGTGATAGGGAGCCGAGCTCAAGGGCTTGTTGAAATTGCGTTGCTAACCGTGAGTGCCAGCATCGAAACCACTTTAACCAGAAGTTGTGCAATCCGTCCGGCCCAGGGCTTTTCCAGTTCTGGGCCGTGCGGATTGCACAACTAACGTCATCGGGACTGATGGTAATAGCCCCCATTGGTTCGATGTTCTCACACTCATGTTCGACAACGCTCATCCACTCTCCCTCCATGTGTCCGACGGGCACTGACCAGATACTACGCCAGAAATCAGACATGGCAGTAGTATCTGGCAGCTGCACATCGGACACACGAGGGTCGGCCTCCTCCCATCTTCGGTATACCTTCCTTTGATCACTCTGGAAGAGACGATTCTGCTGAAATCGGTCCACACGTTTTCTGTAGCGACGAATACGGCTTGCCCATGCATAGATTTTCTGCTTCAGAAAGTCGATGCGCTCTGTGACATTGGCCATGTAGTCGCGGGGCTCAATATTCGTCCCCGCGAACGCCTGGTGCACAAAGCGCATTACTCGGGGGCGATTATTTCCCCCCCTGAAACAGATCAGTTTTGCAATGAGAGTTCTAAATGAGTTGATACGACGCTCGATCCGTACTTGCCATGCAGGGATACCTCCGGCGGTCCTAGGTGCACGTTCAGCGTCCGGAAACTTGACTCGAGCAACACGGCACGCCGCGATAGCCCCGCAGTACAAAATCGAGTGCGTATCATCTAAGTCTTTACTAGTCCGCAGGTATGGCTCTAGTAAAGCATTTAGAGCTCCCATTAACGCTAGATTACGCCTATTCATTGGCAAGCGTGGTAATCGTGGCCTAGAGTCGGGTGTGGAGCGGTATAGCGTAATCGTCTCTTCCAGAGTCCTCCTCAATTGCTCGTTGGCTGTACTACTAACACTCTGATTCGCGAATTCCTCCTCATCGGCACTAGGATCTATCCGCGGCGCCCCCGGTGCCAGGTCGGGTGCGGGCACCGAATCCGGCGACATGGCGGACGGATCCCGCGCCAAGTTGGAGGCCGCGCGAACAGAGAGAGCCTCCAGGCGAAGCCGATCAAGCGTCGAGTCATCCAACCGCTTTTGCCGCTGGATGACTCGAACCTGATCCGATAGTCGCTGCGCAGTCACGTTGATGGTTGGTTCAAGGGCCTGAAACAGAGGAAGCATCCGGACACGATACGCGCATAGATTAGTTTCACCCTCTGTAGCCCCATAGTAGGCGCGCATGACGTTCTCATTCATGGTTTGAGACCATCTCATGCGACGCACTACACCACCGGCAGCGGGAGCCGTGGGCGGGGCAGGATGCCCCGCAGGCCCCAAGCGTGCCGGCAGCGGTGGCCGCCCTCGCCGCGCAGGTGGTCGCGGCGGCGTTGGCGACAGCCCGCGCTCATCGCTGGACCCATCTGTGTCGGGTGCTGTGGCGAACTCATCGCCCGACGACGATGCGGACGGTGAACAGGACGAGGCGGGCGAGGATGTTGGTCGTGCGTTTTGTGTTGCCGCTCTGGTTTGACTCCTGGTAAGCATATATGCTAAAATTTTTTATATTATTATTATTATCGCAGGACAATAGGCCAACACGTAGCAGATGTTGGGGTGTGTCGTCGTAGCACTCGTAGTTCTCACCCGAGGTCCGTAGCGGGGTGATTCACGCTGCTTAGAATGAAGTGTCGTCGTCCCAATAACCGTGTCGTACCAGGATCGCATAGGTACTAGCAGGTTGCAGCACAATGGAGCGCCTCCGCGCAGCCGATGATGGGACGCGTCATCGACGCAGCGTAGCACTGATTACTGCTGCTAATCTTATGCGCTCCTATTTCCTCTCTCGGATTAAATTAATGAATATTTTAAATTTAACTAAAAAAAAAGAAATTATTTAATGCGGAGACTTAAGCACGTCAACAGTTTAACGCCTTTCGGAGGTCCGGGGGGAGAGAGGATATAAGAACTTACGACGATATATCAAAGTCTACATTCCAAGAGAACTTGATCCCGGGTTCGAATCCTGATCAGGGCATTTATTTGTGTGTTTATCACGAATATTTGTTCCTGAGTTATGGATGTTTTCTATGTATTTAAGTATTTATATGTATCTATCTATTATATATATCGTCGTCTAGTACCCACATCACAAGCCTTATTGAGCTTACCGTGGGACTAGGTCGATTTGTGTAAAATTGTCCCACAATATTTATTTATTTATTATTTATTTATTGATTGTCACTTGTCTCGTTTCTGTGTCATAAATGCATCATCATGCATTTAACGGTTAAAGTTTGATAGTTATTTTGCTCGGCAGAGATAACGTGGTTTGACTCTAGTTTTGTTTGGTTTATTCTTGATTATATTTTATAAATATAGAAAATAAATCTAGATGAAAAAAAACACAACAAATAATTTGTATGAAAATGTATTGTATTTCGTTTTAGTTAAACACATACAATAAAACGTTAAATCTTAAACCAAAATTCATTATACTAGTAAAGAGCGAACCTATCATTCGAGATTTGTGACCTTGCATTTTGATCATATGATTAATACATATAGGTACATAGCTCAGAATTATAACCTTGCTGGATTTCAAAAATGTTGTAAATGGGTACTTAGGTATGTACAACTAATTGGAACCTTAGGCCATTGTAGGGCTATGTCATAATGACGCAATAAAAATCAGATTGAAAGAAATTGATTGTAAGAAATCTGTTATTGCTTGTCATTTTGACATAGTTCTAGAGTGGCAGGTTCCAAATGGTCGACTGTACCTGGTTGGTAGTTTTGGCAAATGAACAAAATGTAAGCAAATAAAACTACTTGAGGTTCCAACATTGTGTATCCGCCATCATATGGATTTATATCATTGGCACAACGTCTGAGACACATAATATGTTCTTGTATGATTACACTCTTTTCATTTGCCAAAATTACAAGATACTTATACGTTTTTATTATATTGTATATAAGAGATGAGTAATACATTTCGACTAGTTACATAATAAAATCAATTAAATTTCAATTGGTTTTTCAACTACTCTGAAGAAAAAATACGATCTTGTTTATTTTTCTTTATGGTTCAATAGCCAATAAATATCAAATCAATGGCCGGTAACTATATGTAAAGTTTTGTTCCAAGGTCATACGAGTATCATAGCTGAGATTTATATAGTAATATATGTTTCGCAATCAGATCATTGTCTTTGTTTCAACGTACTAATTTTTAGAAATAATATCTTATAATAATATTTATTAGTAATTAATAAAAATAAGTGACTTAACTTGGTTTTACAGGCTGCTGTCCACTTTTAACCTAATATGGTATACAATACTTTTGCATGCTAATATAAAATATTTCAAAATCGTCTTTAAATCTTTAATTAGATCTATTATATCTATTGGTCTTTCTATGAAAATATAGTGTATTCTTAGTCAGTATTAAAATACCTTAAACGGAGTTGTTTTAAAGTCTCCTATTATTTAATACATTTTAACCACCAGTTGTGCACCTAAATATTTCGACGTCAAGACGTCATTCACTATAAAAATGGCACGATATATGTTTCTAAGTATATAATATAAAACTGGTAATTATTACCCGTACTATCTCGTGGCACTATATTCACGGTACGTTATTTTAACCTTTCACTGCACAGTGTTCCGAAAAAGGTTAAACTTATTCACTTGAAACTGAAATAAGTTTTATTTTTTGGAACACTGAATAGTGAGTTTAAGGTGTTTCCACACCAACGCAACTTCTGATGTCTTGCATCTACACGACATATAGTACCTAATTTATGGTGCCTGCCTTTTCTAATGAAGGGTATCTACCAACCAATCCATGAGTATTCGACGCAATTGTAGTAGGTAGTCACTATATCATATCATGAAAACGCGCTGGTGTGGACATACCTTATAAGAGTACGGGCCCCAAGTCAAATCTAACTTAAGTTAAACAGATCTGTTAAAGAATTAACTAAATATTAAAAATAATCAGTCATTGAAAGTTTCAGATTGTTGAAATATCGTCTGTGCCATCTGAAAGTTTCAATAATATTTTTATATTTGACGTTTATATTGATATTACGTGATACTAAACATAGCTGGTTTTATCAACCCAACGATCCTTAACTTAGTTCATGTTTAGAACAAACTAAAATATCTGATGTTACCTCTCGATATAAAACTGAAACCACCAGAGTTTAAACGATCATTTGAAAAGATGACATTGCTTGAACAAATCTTGATAGAGCGGACATCAACCTTAATAGAAAATTAAATTGCCTATATAATGACATCTTCAACAAGTCATCAAAACTCTCGGCCAAATCCAATCCAAAAATCCATCTATATAATTTGGTATTTACTTGAAACTAGGTCTCGCAGTTGGCTGTGGGGTTACATTCCCCCTCCCTTTTGAAGCTTGTGTAGGCCTCATGAACCCTGAAGTTCTGTTGACTGACTTCAGGGGAGGCCTAGAGGTTCCCACTGAACTACCGCTTGAGGAAGATCGAGATGCCGGCATCCTGGCCACCGGTTTAGGTACTGCCTTTGGAGCAGGCTTGACTGGCGCTGGAGCTCTTTTAACAGTGGCGACTGACGCAGAACTGTTCAGAGAACTCCTGGAACTACGCAAAGACGCCCGAGAAGTTGATCTTTCAACTCTTAAAGAGCTCTGTCTTTTTGGAACAGTTCGCTTCGGGTCTATTGGTGTTCGCGGAGGCGTTCTTAACTCTTTGGTTGTGATTTTCTTTGGAGCTATCGGGGATTTAGACTTAAGAGGAACGGGAGAGTCGCATTCTACATTGCATCCTGATGACGCGCCTTGGGACGCGCTTTCAGAGTTCAAACTCTGGGTTTCTTCAAAACCTTCATCGTTTAATTCGTGTTCCGACTTGACTTTGGGGATCCTTGGGGAAGTCGTTCTTTCCGTCGGTATTTTGTCGTTCTTAGCGGTCATTGATTTCCTATAAGCGTTCCTGGACCACACGCCTGTGGGTGTTTCCGTTGGCGACTTCAGTTCCCTAATAGCTTTTTGGACATCTTCTTGATTGATGGACGTTTGTCGCCGCATTCGCGAGTATGGATGCTTAGTTTCTTTGGTCGGTGCGGGTTTCTCCGTACTTTGGTTTTTGAGTCTATCCTGCCAACGTTTAAGTCTATTCTCCTTATCATCTTTAACGAGTTCTACGGGTTTTGCTATATCTTGGGCCTCTACAGCATACGACGCTTGAATATCTAGTTTCGAAGGTCTAATGACCTGGGTTTCAGCTACGAGTTCTGTCGGACTGTCAGGTTTCTTCTCATCTTCTGGAGAGCTGGAGTCTGTGTTTCTCTTGTATCTCCTGGTCCTTCGTGCAGCAGAGAATCTGTCAAACTGTCCGTCACCTAAGATCTCTTGACATAGATCTCTCATCTCAACCGTTTTGTCATTTGGATTTTTAGCAAGTGACGGTTGGAATTTCCTGCACGGCTCCCTTTCTGGAGGAGGGTTGAACATTTTCCGTTGGACGGGTGGGGTTTCGATGTTGTCCGAGTCGATCTCGCCTCTGTCCTTGACGTCTTTGTGGCTGGTGATCCTGATGTCTGGCAACTTTCTCTTTTCTTCCTCGGTGATAGAGACGAGGGGCTGTTCGATCTGCTGACGAGACCGCTGCCGCCTCAGGCGGCGCATCTCTTCGTTTTCTTCTGTCTTCCTCCACGGTACCCTGTTGTCTTTTGTTTGGGGTTGGACGTCTGAAAGTAAAGTTTAATAATTAGTGCCCGCACCTTCTGTACCAAATATCTTTAGAAGTGTAGGTATAATATTTGTGGGTACCTTCAACGGCCTCAATGGCCTTGACGACGGCGCTGTCGGGCAGCACGGCGGGGCGCCAGTCGGCGCGGCCCTCCGGCAGAGGGTCGAGGGTCGTGCTTCGTTCGCTCTCTGCAACGCCATTACATAATCGTACAAAAACTCATCAACATAACCAATATATTAATAAATAACGATGACATTATTGATGTAGCAATTTCGAACCGTATGCACGACAAAATTTTCGAAAATGATTCAAAACCAGGGGCCATGACGTCTTAACGCGATTCAATTTAGAACCTAAATTGAGTCACTGTCATACAACTGAGCACAGTTAAGAACCTACACTGAATGGGAGCTACCGTATTGTCGCTCACCAGGCGGCGCCACTCATGCGTGGGTCCTGCTCCTGCGTCAGTATGAAAGAAATGTCAAAGTGACGTTTGAAATGTTCCCACAGGACCCATGTTCCACTAGCGCCCCTAGCGTAAAACCGACTCGCGGTAGTCCTCATCGCGTTAAGACATCATGGTCATGACCTCTAAATCTAACATCCATATAAATAGGGTCTATATTACCGGAGTCGTTTTCCAAGGACCGCCGATTCGCTTGCACTCGCCGCGCTCTCTCGCGCAGCTCTGCGTCTCGCTTTTCTTCTTGGCTGTTCGCGCGCAGCCAAGATTCAATTTTTTGCCGCCATTCCCTAAAAATAAGTCATTATTACGCTTCTCTGTCATATCCACTGTCTCCTTTTTCTATACCTAGGTACTATACATTGCCGGATATCTGCTTTTTAGAACTGCTTAGTAAATAACTGGTAATCCACTAAGTGGCATCATAATATTAATTGCAAATTATAAGTAATTAAAATAAGACTCCTTAACTCAAAAAGTCTTTTAAATTTAAGATTAGTAGTTAAGAATATATATAAAATTTGCTATTTTATAAAATAAACAGTTTAAAATTTTTCATTTTTTTTTTTATCAAATTATTTGGATACACAGGTTTCTGATGCATGATTATCGGGTGATGTCATGACGCGGTAATCACGCAATTGTGAGTTAGATCTTGGGTTCAAAAACTGGCCGTGACCTATTGTATGGAGACGCATGAGGTTCTCGCCAAAAAATCCTGTACTTACTTGGGCTTGGCAGGGGGTTCTTCTGGTGGGGCTTGGGCGAGCGCGGGGGAGGGTGACGGGGACGGGGACGGGGAGGGGGAGGGTGCGGGGTCGCGCGCGCGCGGGGAGGCGGGGCGCTCGCGCTCCGGCAGCTCGAGGCGCGCGCGCACCGCGCCGCGGCGGGACCAGGAGCGATCTGGAATTATATCACCATCAAAATAAATACTGGTATAGTATGATCACGATCAGCTACCGACTAGGTAAGTATAGTCTGACAACCCAGCGAGCGCAGTAACAGTAGGATAGAGAGCATCATACTGTCTTTTTCTTACGCTAGTATTACCACCCTGAAAAAAGGGATGGATATAGTTATTTTGTCCTACTGTTACTGCGCTCGCTGGGTTGTCAGACTATATTATCTATTTCTGCTATGTTTCCGCGTCGACCACGGAAACGCCTGATTTGCGGCCAAAAATCTGTCAAAAAGGAGAGCTTGGTTCTTATCTCAGCCACCAATGATTATGTTTTAAGTAATGCCTGGTATTTCTTATTCATTTCTTATAGTTTATATAAGTACTCACCCAAACTTCCCCACGCGCTTCTCTCTCTGAGGTCGTTGACTGCAGGAGAAGAGTGTCTGAGGAACTCCAGTAATCCCTCCTCGTCATCTCCTGGGCTTGCGCGGCTGCGTCGACGGAGGCTGCCAGTTGGAGTCACATCTGAAACATTAAATAAATTAGTCTCAAAATCTTGAAAAAGAAAGGCATAAGACCAAAACTTCACGGTGCAAAGTTGAAACCCTCAAAGAGCATTCTACAGCAGGCTCACCAGGAGATGGAGAGAGATCGTGAGGCCTCCTCAGCGATCTTCGGCCCAGTCCATTGCGGATGTCGAGCAAGAGCGACTCCATGAGGTTCTCGCATTCAGACACTGGGGTGCTGCATACGCTGCCACCTGTGACCAAAACGTAGAGAATCAATGCCCGTCGAGTTACCTTGTTGGAGGTGGAAAAGACACGCTTATTTGAGACTGACTTCAATACCCCGTTTACCCAGTTGAAGATGTTATCTTCTAAGTTGCATAAATACCACCGGTAGTTACGAAATTATTTTGTCTGCAGTTTGAACATGACACATATGGCTATTGTTCCAATATACTCTTCAGATTCTGAATTATTAGAGAGATTACATTATAAATTGCAGACATATTAATCTACAAGAATTCTTATTATGATCGTCAGAGTATAAGAGTATAATCAATAAGGTAATCATTTCAAAACTATCATTAATAGATATAAAAAATTTCATACAATGTCACAATAGTATCTCCTGTGGATCGTCAAAATCCATGCATCATTTATATATTCATTCATAGAATATAATGGATTATCCAACAAAAAAATATCTTAATCAGAGTTGGAATGTTTGATCACATAGTCCACTTCTTATAGAGACCGGAAGTCGTTCATAATACGTAGGCCGTATGACACGAGGGTTTTTTTGAGTTAAGTTACCACACTTTAACTTTGAGCTCGCAAGCAATAGTAATAACCAGAACTGTGTCTCCCAAAACACAGGTGATAAGCTTGTAACATAATCATACCAGTTCTAATCCTGGATGCAGCAGCATCTCTCGCTCGCCTTCTGGCAGCCGCCTGCTCTTCGTTCGCGCGGCGCCGCTCGTTTTCGCTGACAGCTGAACGGAATTTGGTGCAGAAGGTCACAAAGATCTGGAATTGCATGATAATGTAAGAACCAGAAATTCTTAGGCATACATAAATATTACATCGACACTGAGGTCCATTTATTTCTCAGACGGGTTTTTAATTTTCGGCATGTGCAGGCAACTAGACAATAGAAATTGAGGTGGACAATTAAGTTTCGCGATGTGCTTACATTAGTAGGACACAAATTAAACACACTAAAACCATAACTATTTATAGGAAAACATGCCTTGAAGCATTCCTCAAGCTTGAAGGCCACAGAGTCCTCGCAGAAAAACTCTGCCAGTTGTTTCCGGATGCTCTCCACTTCTTCCATATCCTTCTTTAGAGCTGACACCTCCCGTTCCGCAACCTGAAAGAGAGGCAATATTCATGTCAGAAAGATTCTCGTGTGCAAAACCATCCCTAAAGGTATAGCATCAGTAGAAGACGCCTGTGCTTATGACTATGCCAATTTTACCACTACCAAATTTCCACTCCACATGCCAGTGTTATGTCAGACAAGCCAAGGCTGCAGTAGTTTTTTTTAATTTATGTGCGTATTTTTTTCTGTATGAAAAAAACAGGGAGGCATATAAATAAATAAATAAAACAATCTACTGCAGCCTTGGCTTATCAGACTACCTATATATATATGTCAAACTATTTTGCACTCATCATCATCATCATCTTCATTTCAGCCGAAAGACGTCCACTGCTGGACATAGGCCTCCCCCAAAGATTTCCACAATGACCGCTCCTGCGACACCCGCATCCAGCGGACTCCTGCGACCTTTACCAGGTCATGAGCCCACCTTGTGGGGGGCCTACCCACGCTGCGCCTTCCGGTACGCGGTCGGCACTCGAGAACCTTTCCGCCCCAACGGCCATCGGTTCTACGTGCAATGTGCAATTTTTTGCACTCACCTGCAAGAAATCTCCCATTTGTTCCCTGATGTCCTGCTGATTGGTGTTTTGTATCTCTTTCTTGAGCACCGCTACACGGTTGTCCAGGGTCTTGATTTCGTTGTGGAGCTGTTCCACGCTGGCTTTGGCAGCTTCTTCTAGCACGCGAGTGTCATCGGCGAAGTGAGTCAGCTCCTTGTTCTTTCGTTCTGCTTGCTGGAATTTCGAAAAATATTTTTAGAAAACTTTTTTATTTAGTGTCCCACTCGACCCTGTTAACTGAAAACTCCAACCACTCTTTATAGAAAAAAAGAAAACTATTGCTTTAAGAACGAATGCATCAGTTTGCGAAAGACTCACTGTCTGCGCAGCGTGCGTAGCCAAGATGCCAATCGCTCACGCTTAACACACTCTTAACGCTCTCTATCGCTCTTCCTTATTAGTGTGACAATGACAGTTGCGTTTCGTTAGCGACTGAGCGTGAGCGATTGGCATCTTGGCTACGCACCCTGTAGGTATGCTCTGCAGCGCTTGTGCGGCGTGTGATCTTATCGGCAAATTTGCGTTAGCGGCGTGTTCGTCCACAACATTACTAAACTCTATAAAGCGAAATATATAATAATTGTGATTGCTGATAGTAGATCTAAGGGCTGTAGAAAAACAGTTTTCCGTAATCCCGTACATCTATTACGTACAAGTACGAGTACAGACGTAACATATGTATAGTTTGTTTACCAGGGCGACATAGTGCATGAGGTTCATCCCAGGTTTGTTGGCCCTGATGTCGGGCAGTTTCTGCAGGGAAGACAGCTTCACGCCCGCGGCTCCGCCTGCGTAACCACCCGCGTTCAGGAAGTTACCGGCGATCAGGGTTATGTATAGCACCTCCTTGAAATGTAAAAGACGGGGTGATGAGGAAAGTTTGATAACAACTTACATTTTAACCAGAAAATGGGCTACAGAGTTAAACGTAGTCTTCAGATGATGCCCACAGATCAGCCACAAGCTTTAAAGAAGCAGACATGAACCACTGCTTATTTTTGCTCCTGTCACAACAGATGTCTAGGCGCAATCCTTTCTGCTATCTCTACCCACAAATATGCTGACCTTCAGCGCGAATTGTAATTTTGTCTTCAAACATCCGTTGATATTTACCTGCAAAGCTCGCGAAGACATCAGATCATCTCCAGCTACTAGGATAGCGTTGATGGCGCTCTCCAAGTATCCTGCTGTCGAGGCCCACTCTTCTTTCAGCAACATACACTCTATCCGGAGCTTGTAGCTGAAAAGCAAGGAAAATATATAGCAACGTGGATCGTGGATGAGCTGGATTATGTAAAGTATGGTACAGTTATAATATTCTTACTTCGGCAGCTGTATGAGCTGCATGAGGAACTTCTCAGCATTCCCCAGCTTGGTCAAGTCTCCGGTGAATGCCTTCAGCATCTCGCACTCGTCGATCTCCGGCAGGATCTTGAGCAGGCCTCGCAGTTTCTCCGCCCCGATGTCGTCATGGGAGCCTTCGCGGATCAGTTGGATTATATCTTCGTTGGAGCTGAAAAAAGATCTACATTTAAAAGAAATGTATATTTGAGAAGAGAATCTCGCTTATGAGCTGGTAGCTCGTCAACTGCCGAATGCCACTTGGCATGAGGGTGATTCTCACAAATAAACCTGTAGGCCTTTTCGTACGTGGAATCCACGGTGGAAAGAAGTCTGATCATTATTTTAACTTCTTAGAAGACTTTTTATTTTACTGTCTAATTTAATATCATGATTTATGATTTACCTTCGGAACTGCTTCAAGAAGATGTTCACATTTAAGCTTCTCTTTCCATCCAGGAGAGTGATCTCTGAGGACTCCTTCCTAGGTTTTCGCTCACCCGAGGTGTCGCAAATAGGACTGCGACCTAGGCGAGGGGAGGAGCCCGCAGAACCAGTAGGCTGGATCTGAAAATAATAAGCAGCAAGGCTTACTTACTTGACATACTTCAATACCATCACCAAATATGAAATAGCTCTCCACTGAACCGAAAAATAATTGAGACACTGATTATGTCATCTCGGAAAACCTACGGATCCATTAGGAGAATCCTGTTTTTTAAGACGCTTGCTTGCTTGGAAAGTAAAATGGCTATGCAGGTATTTACGGAAACTGGATATGAATTTTACAAGGAAGTTTCGGGTCAACTAACCACCGTTCACCAGCATCATTTTTTACTACAGTAAAAGACAAACCGGTTTGTATGTTTATTTAGTGTATTTCAAAAAAGTTGTTGGAATTACCTGTTGGCAGAAGAGTCCTTCGATTTCGCCCCAATCTAGTTCAGTTTTCGGAGAATGCTTGTGACTCGATGCCACCAATGACCAGATGTTGTTCTGACCAATTACCTGAAAGAATCATTATGTGTTAGTTATACCCTATCACTGTGCTGGCGGGAACTATGAAAAAACTGAACCTGTCCACGTGGAACGATCTCTGAGATTGCTCAAAACTTTTATAAACTAATTCAACTTTTTTGGAGATTTTCTGCATTATGCATTTGTGTTCATACAGTGGGACCACGCTAACTTCGCACTAATTTGGGAAACTTGGCATATAAATTGGCAGGGAAGACTTGGCGTGTTCCACATTTAGAGCCTGTTGTCATTCTGTTTAACAAACTCACTTTATTATTAGGTATCTTATTCCAATTGATGGTCTTCATCTTGGTTTTCGGTATCGGCGTCTCTTGCTGCGGTAGCTTCACGTCGATTACTGGCGCTGTTGGGATAGGGGGGGATGGGGCTGACAGGTTAGGAGGAGCGGGGGGTGGGGGCGGACCGCAGGGGGGCGGGGGAATGCAGGGGGGTGGTGGGATCATTGGCGGCGGTGGAGGGGCTGAAAAAATTATATAGATAAATCAAACAGTGTAAAAACGGAAATCCTAAAATCTTTAATGCCGTGGTATGAACAAGAATAACAATTCTCCTTTCTTTCGTCGGATAAAAATTAGAAACTCATTAATGTAGTAAGTGGGTATCATTATAAGGCCGTGTTCACTCAAATTGCAAATGACGAGGCGAGCATACCATATTACGCATATTACGCATATTAGCATGCTACGAGTATATTACGTCGGATAGCGAGTCCTGAGGCTTACCATGACGTCTTAACGCGATTCAGTTGACGACCTGACCTGAGTCGCTTCCATACAACTGAGCCTAAACTGCTTGCGTAGCCAAGATGCCAATCGCTCACGCTCAGTCGCGAACGAAACGCAACTGTCATTGTCACACCTATAAGTGATAAAGAGAGATAGCTACGATACGTTATTAAGCGTGAGCGATTGGCATCTTGGCTACGCACGCTGATTCAAACTGAATCGCGTTAAGACATCATGGTAAGGCCCCTGAGCCTAAACTGAATCACGTTAAGACGTCATTGAAAGGCCTCTGTACGTTTGCTGTTTGCCAGCATGTTTATAAATGCAACTACATCTGCTCTTAACACATATTTGACACGAAAACGAGTGTAACTTGGTTCTATTCCAGTTTCTCTGTATTTATTTTCTACCTGTAGGTATAGGCAATTTACCAGCAAAAGGCATTGGTGCCGGTGGAGGTGGCGGCGGCGAGAGCGCCCTTTGAAGACTCTGCTTCCTTCCTGCATTCGAAACATCACGGTGTTGGCATGTGCAACCCATTTTGGCCTGAAGAAATTAACACGTTACAAATGAGAAAGGTAATAAGAAAGGATATGAGAACGCAATAGAAGATGTTCTTGTAAAAGGAATATTTTTTTATACTACGACGATGGCAAACATGCATACCGCCTGATGGTAAGTGGTCACCGAAGCCTATGGACGTCTGCAACTCCAGAGAGAACTCTGTTTTCACTTCCCATCAGGTGCGTCTAGAGTTAATCGCCGGACAGTTTATTATATTTAAAAAAACGAGTGTTGAAAAGTTACGTCGTTGAAATCGTAGACAAACCTGCACGCTAGGAGCTCTGAGCAGCTTCGCAGCATCTTCTCTGGTCTCGAGCAGAGTAGCACGATGAACTAGCGTCTCAGCCGTGTCCCACACTATATCGCTGACCGGCTCCTTGGGGTCAATCCTCAGCAGATGCTGCAGGATGCTCAGGAAGGGGATCTCTTGAGGAGTGTCTGCCACCTGCCACGGTATAAGAATTATACGCTTAGCTAGACAACTTCCCGGCTACATCTCAGTAATTGTTAAGAATATGTAAGAAGTAGAAAAAAGAAGGGTTTTTGGTTATCGGCCCTCTGCATCATTTGTTAAGATGAATCGGAGACTTCACTTACAGTTTTTTAAGTAATAATGTTACTTTGCTTTTCCGTCAAACCTAGTTACTGCCAACCTGTGGTACTAAACGCGCAATTTTGCAAGCAAATAATTTTCCCATCCTCCCGCCGAAAAATAAATTTAATAAATACGCAAATAAATATAACAAACCACTACCAACGCAAAACTCGACACGTGTTTAACCTCTGTACGAGGCATCCTCAGGAGATGTAGAAGACGTTGTCGGTCTGGCGTTCGAAAAGTGAAGTGTTTTACCGACGCCAGAACCATTGAATTTTTCCTAACATTTTTTACGTCGTTATAAATCAACTCGTAAATTCCAGATGATATTCACTGGATAAAAGTAAGTCAGCGTAAGCAAATCAAAGAAATACCTGTTTCAGGATAGCGTAGAAGACGTCCAGATGCGAGTTGAGATTGATGCCTCCAGGACCCTGGGCCTCGTCACTCTCCCGCTGTTCTTCGAATACGTCGAGCTGGACGCCCAGGTCAGGGTGGGTGGCCGCTTCATGTCTGCACAAGACGAAGGGAATACCAACTGTTTATACCCAAATCCGTGACCTATTGGGATAACGACCTGTCGTTTCAAATGAACTGGGCTGGATCAAACACAAAACTATGTTCGGAGTCTTTTCGGCCGCCAGAAGGATTGTACGGAGTTTTACGCGACGGATACGCTGCGCGATTGCCTTCGCTTAGGAAGCTTGTCTAAAGTAGATTATTATTTTTAATTCTTTATCCTCGAGTTTATGTTTCATGTCCTAATGGGGAAATCATTGACAACATTATCACCATCATCACCATAATATCCAAAGATTGATCTATAGAAAATTCAGGACAATATTTACTACCTGAAAATTACATATGGAAATATTTGAAGCAAAGTTTTCGTGGTTAAGCTTATGCTGTACCATAACAGCCGATGGGCATTGATCTATCGATCAACGTCAAGTTTCATTAATCGATGAAACATTACAAATCGAAGGATTGGCGATCGATCAGCGCTGATAGGTTTATTAGTAGGCGTTCTTTTTTGGGACATTTCTTATAGGCCGAAAAATCTGTTGCAAATAAAAACATTCTTTATAAATTGAAAGAGATGTCATATACTACAGAAAAAGTGAGCAGGGCTGGGATCGAACCAGCGACCTCCTGCTTTCGCGGCAGACGCCCTAACCACCGGAATTTCCTAAGTATATCCAATCCTTTCTTATTTTAAACGTTTAAGGTGCGTTCCCCCCATCCTACAGCTCAGGCTTACGTCCAGGGCTGCCCGCTAGATAAAACTAGAAGAGAGAGATGGCGCCACCATACTGTACAATTGTAACTAACTCGTTCTTATATCTGTTAAAATGATCTACAAAAATCGTAGTTTAGTTGAAAACGGCAATTATCTGATTACGCGGTTTATTTTGACGCGCCCGTCTCCTTTTTCGCGAGCTCTCTTTTGCTCGAGCTTGTGGTACAAGTCTTAAACGCAACTTTAAGCAGCCAGACCCACTTAAATAAAAAAAAGCCATTTAATGATGAAATAAAAATTATTTTGCTAGAAAAAGATGTCACGTCCTCGCGATCGGGTAAAACCAGAATCTTTAAACAGTATCTACCGATACTAATAGTATTAACTGATATTTTGTCGAAGTCCGCATCTCATCTGATTGGCAATAATGCTAATCAATCTTATTCAATTGATTAGCGAAACTGCAAGACACTCGGTATGTATCACTTTAGCAACATGGACAGACTTGATTAATTATCAAATCATTTATTTCAGGCTGCGCCCATAAAGTGTTAGTAATATTACAATATACCTTAAAAAATTATGGTTAGTTACAATCTTACAATACTATAAATACCTACTATCTACCTACTATTATAGTTGACTAAGGGCAACTTGTACCACCCGGGCTTAGCCACATAACCCGGCGTTACGCGTTTTTTTGTATGGGATTTGACAGCTTAACTCCGGGTTTTCGGCTAACTCTGGGTGGTGCAAGTGGGCCTTACAGAAATATAAGGATTGATTTTAAGTATACTGGGCAGAGTGGGGATAATGAAGCTTATTTCATTGCTCTTCAAATTCATTAAGTTTTTAAATTAAATATTGTTTTATTCTAGATTATTTGCTTATTTTTAATTATACTACACATATAAGCATATTTTTTTTTTACTACGTTAGTAATAGTATCAACAATCTGCGAAAAAATAAATATGTATATAGAGATGTTACTTTAAGTTTTAAGGAGTCGTGTTTTGATCTCCATCTTGATTCGTCGACATGTATAAAATTACTTCAAAACTCATAAAACTTCAACGTCTTCAACCTTTTAACTCCGTGATTCTTGTTTATAACTTTAAAACAAAAACATTAAGAACCTATTAAAATAACAAAAAAAACTGTTTAATTTCACGGGCCAATCCAATTTATCGGCTGCCCAAATTGGGAGCGAGCGACGGCGTTAATAAAGACGATGTTTTACGGATGCAAAATAAAAACGATACGTTTGAACGGATTTGGTTGAGCCAATGAACTGATTAGCATACTCGTTCGGTGGATTTGAATTAAACGGCTGCGAGAATTCTTTGTTTATCTGCGTAATAACTGTAGGAAGGTGACAAAACCAGTCAGCATTTTCGTTAATCAACAATGTTTTACACCACATGTGTTATGCACAGAATTTTTCTTAAACCTGCATCATTTCGTAGGTGAACTAGACTTACTTCTTATTGTTATAGTACGAATCTTCTCAGATTAATTTTACACCTCGGGCCCTAATCTTTCAAACAACGGCCAGTGCTTGCGAAAAAAGATACAAAGGCCATTGTTTAAGGAATTACGTTTCGAACCGAAATCACCCCAAAAGGTTCGTACTTTAACAGCATTGTAAAAAGTTAAAGGTCTCGTAAGGCCTCTGTAACAGTCATAGTGATGCTACAAATCAGATTGTTTGATAAAAGTTTCGAAGCTTTTGTTGAAAGTCATCAAGTATGTTGAAGAAATGAAGATTTATATATATGAATTTCAGGTGCCTAATTGTTATCAATATTGAGATTTAGACATGAATGATAACAATTTGGCCACTGTGGCCTCATAAGCACCTCCGCCAACACTATCACCTAGTCTTATAGCTATGGTCGGGTTATCACTGTAGTTATCTCGTTCTAACAAGTTAGTAAGTGCGAAAGTGCGAAAGGCTTGTCTCGCTCAAATCTGGAGCAGAGCCCATCTGGGGAAGTACCTCCACCTTACAGAAAACCGCAGTTAAATAACACTAGACCCTACTCATAGTGTTGTGTTTCTGTTGGTGAGTAAGGTCGCCAGTGCTCCAAGAGGATTCGCTGTGTTGACAGCTGAGGACCCACGGAGCAAAGCCCTTGGCCCGTTTAGCTGTCAACACAGCGAATCCTCCTTTTTTTAAAGGGTCGGCAACGCGCATGTAACAACCCTGGTGTTGCAGGCGTCCATAGGCTACGGTGACCGCTTACCATCAGGCGGGCCGTATGTTTTTTTTCACCGTCGTAGTATAGAAAAAAGGCTTGTAATTCCTATCAGTTCTGCTTGTACGCTTAGTATTTTTCCGTAGCACGTTTGTCTTACCCAATCGCTACCACATAATAGCTAAATTACATCGTCAGGCGATCAGGCATCAGTGTTCTTACCATGAGTTATATTCGATAGCGACTGTTGGAGGGTTGTCCATCTCGCTCCTGCCAGAGTAATAGTGAGCGAGACGGAGATACGAGCGCCACAGTCGCTATAGAATAAAGTTGCATGCAACTCGTGGTACAGAGTTCCCATCGATTGAATCAAATGAGTCATTCGTCAAAGATATCGCATGATCTCTTTTTGCCGCAAGTTGTCGCAAAAAGGTTTTATTGGCTACGCGTCATCGAGCAGATTGTAATCTGATATAGTAAGCGTAATAAACTTGTAGACAGCCTTAGTTTAGGCAAAGTTAATGGAAATAAGTAAGTAGTGTCTCTGACTGAATTTAACTCTACTTCTTGGAAGCAGAGAAAGAGTGCTAATGTGACCACTTGAACCAATTGACATTATTGGTAAATTTCAATATTTTTGGTGTTATAACGTATTTTGTAATGTCCAGCTGATAACTTCAATTACACCGCCATTGTCAGTCAATATTCGACCAGCCACCGTAGTCGATTTAGTTATTTGCATGTCGTAGTCGCAAATGAAATGCATAAATCCCTTATTTCACACCACCTATTCATAAAATGATTTTTTTGTTCAAGCTAGGAGGGATCAAAGTGGCACTTTTCTTCCCTACTGGGAGGTATCAAAGTGGCACTTTTCTGTTCAAGGACTACACATTTTTACGTTTTCGGGTATTGACTAGTCGCATCGTGGTATTGGTATGATGCTGTTTTCGGCTTTGTTAATCCCTCTTAGTTGGTGTGAAAAGCAGTATGTGTCACACAGTATCAAAATTATTTTCCTAATTACGCTAAGGATTCTACTTTAGAATCGCTCACTACGTTCGGGATTATATTGTAAAACCCATCGCTTCATTCGGAATTCAATGTACGCCCTCGCCGGAAATATATCATTTTGATCCCTTGTAAACACAAACTACTAATTCAATTTCGCGCTTTCTTTTATGTGGAGTTAGACTACTTATCACTCTGACAACAGCTATGTTATATACTAAGGTATACATAGTTAGATATAAGGTTAAGATTCAACCTTGTAATTATTGTAATGGTGTGATTGTTTACCTCAGGTTGTTGAGTGTGGGCAGAAGTCCCAGACCTGCAACAGAACAAAATTATAACGTAGATTGGATGGTAATTTCGTGCCCAAAACGGTGTAATGATAGGCGTATGATTATGATAAATGGCAGCTTAAATACAGGAACAAATTAAAAATAAAATACGTTCCATATTTGATTTTAAACCTCACACTAACGCTTTTTCTGTTTCAGTGCATTAACCTTAAACCGCAATTCAAAACACCAGGTTTTTAAATCACATTACTTACTCAGGTGCCTCTTTTTTGAAGAGACTATAATTATTTATTTAGTTTTGATTCATATATTAACAAAAAGGAAAGAGGGACATAAAAGGTAAAATATAAATTACGAGGAATTAAAGAAGTTACAAATTGTGATGCAGTTATTAAAAATCAAATATGTTATACAGATTATAAATTACCCAACTTATGTTGGTTTTATCGCTAAGTACCTATTATAGTCATGTTTGGTGGAGCAAATACTCTAATATTAAAATAATGTAGTCTACTTCATTTATTATTAAGTTTTGTCAAATGAAAAAAAAAGGTTTCTCATAGGTACCTACAAGTGAAATGTAAATTTATTATTGAGAAACAAATTATACTTTAACTCTAACTTATTGGACAGTAGACTGGCTACGTTGTTGATCTTAAGAAGGCCCTATGCAACCCAAAGTTGCAAATGGCCACCACAAGATAAAATATATAAATAAATATAATGGGACAATCTTACACAAATCGACCCAGTCCCACATTGCACAGTAAGATCAATAAGCCTTGTGTTATGGGTACTAGACGACGAAATATAATAAATAGATACATACATTCTTAAATGCATAGAATACATCCACAACTCAGGAACAAAACATATTGTGATAAACACACAAATAAATTAACGAGGATTCGAACCCGGGATCACTACCAACTAGGCTAGGAGGCGGCCACGCGGGTTCTGAGTCCTGATTGTCGCCCTACCACCGTCATATCGCTTGCAGCTCGCGTTCTATACTAGGCCGCCAATGCCGCCATGTGGATAATATGGGGCGTCTGCGGACTTTCAACATTCCAGTTTGAAGCCACTTAAAGGCGACACTAGCGCTGAAAGCAACGCTTCTAAGAGTTTATCCAATCTTCCAGCTATTACATCGGCTGTCTGAGAGATTCTAAATTCTTACCAATAAATTCGTTGCGCACGCGCGTCCTCTCCGGCAGCCTGGGTGCGCTGATTATGAGGCAGTTCACGAAGGCCACCAGCGCTGTCTTGTAGTCGGTGGTGGTGGCATTCTTTAGTTCTTCTACCACCACGCTGAGGCGGTAGCGCTCGTTCTTTAAAGTCTGGAAGTTAACATTAATTTGTCAGTTACTACGAATAAAAAAAGCACGCAAACATAACATACACTTTACGATGGCGATGATAATATTGCCAACCTATTTTGTGTCTGCTCCGTCTCTTTTAGGGCCAACTCGCCCACAGTTTGTTATCTGAAATTCGCATTGGCTTGACTTCTCTTGTCAGTCAGCATCTTTATTGCTGAAGTGTCTAGCTTGAGATTTGCTGCTTTATGGACCATTTTCTTCCAAGTGTTTCTGTCCTCGGCGGTCTTAATAGCTTGAGAGGCAAGCTGGTGATTGTTTTTACCAAGTCTGCAATGACCATCGGGTAGGCGATCGACAGCGTGCGTCGACTTCTCGACAAATCTCTAGACTATATCAGGCTTAATTGGTTTTTGTGTTGTTGAAAACACCTTCAACACTGCAGTATAATAAAGGAATCTGTAAATTCTTACTCATGTAGAATACGGGTGCTACCCGCACAAAAAGCTTATAGACTAAGGGCCTACGCTAGCTGACGCGGGTGCACGGAGCGGGTGCACGCGGCGGGTGGATTTAGTATGGCGCACCCGCTCCGTGAGCCCGCTTCACTTAGCGCTGCTCATACAATTTCTTATTAGAAGGACGTCCGTTCTGAGTAATCCGCGTCAGCTAGCGTAGGCCCTAATAACGTTGCTTGTGACGCGTTCTGAAAATTTAGCTGTGGGAGCGCCGCTTGACAAGAATAAAACAATTGACTTACCTTATAGCGGTCAAGGGTGTCAACTGCCCTGGCGTACCCGTCCGCATTGTATACACACAGGGCCGATAACAGCTCGAACACCTGGACAAAACGAGAACAACATATCAGTATTGTTTTTAATCATTTTTGTATAATAAAAATGACATGTAAAATTATCCTTTACCAATAAATGCTTGTATCTTGTATCTTGTATAAATATCCAACCTGTTGCATGGAATCATCGTTAATAACCAAGCGAGCTCATAAATTTGACAAATTGATATCTGTTTTTTTGCAAATCCAATGCAGTAAACATGCATCATGACGTATTGCTGCGTCTAAATATATTTGACAAAAATATCTGAGTACAGCTTTTAATGGCAATAGAGAAAATATTCAGTATTTTTGTAATGTAGTCTAGTCTACACGCAAGCTTACCAAAAATCTGAATCTTACTTCAGTCCATATTAAACAACATAGGTATTTAGTATAATCATAGATCGGATCTATCGCGAATTTACAAAATTTACTTTAATATAAAGGTACTTACGTTAAGCTGAGACCATGACATATGATACTATGTCACAACGTCGGTACATCAAGAATTTCCTATTTTTGGCATGAAAAATGTTCCCCCCCTACTTATAGGTGCCGAGTTCTCTTTACTTATGCGATGTCCACAGAAGAGATATACCTAACACGTTACTTAACCATAAAGTAAAATCTGTATGACCCGTTAAGAATAATGTGTGCAAAACGCGGAAATTTAAAGTGTTATAATAGGTGTTTCGTGACATTCTGTATTCCATGATGACCTAGTCCAGATTTGGTGTTCACAGCTGACTTACCACGCCACCACCTGCCGCCGCTGACCAGCGCCGGTTTATTGGCTGGCAATATGCTGAGTTGGGTCCATTTTGTGATGCACACACATTCTAATCCTTGTTTGTCTGTTTCTTTTATTTCTTATGTCGTTTTATGTGATGTCACAAACAAATGTTTTTCATTCATTCATTCATTCACTCATTGAAAGCTGAAAAGGCCTGCTGCTGCATGCAACCCTCGATCATAAAAGTTGGTTAAAGTCTGTGCGTAATAGGGCTTCATGTCTGCCAATGGATAGAAAATTAACGATCGTGCAAAGTGGTGAAGGAGTAGAAAAAACCGGTAAGTGGACGTCGGGCTCCTAAGCGCCAGCTGAGGATGTAATCGGGACATAACGCTTGGATGAGAGGAACCTTGAGCATCCTGATTGATCTTACCTGCTTCTTAACGGGCGCTGCCGGCGACGTGAGCGCGGCCGCGAGCTTGCTGGCGTACTCTGCATGCTCGACGATGTAGTCCAGGCCCACGCGGCTCTCCATGCCGACTCTGCAATCAAAAACACTCGTTAAGCTACTGTAGTCATCGCATACAATAATATTTACAAATCTAGGCGTCAAGCAATGACGAAAATCTCCTTTAGGCGGAGTAGCTCACTTTCTTAAAAAGTCACTTTCGAGATAGGTCATGTTCTGAAGATGCCACTTTCTGAGGACGCCACCTTCTGAGAGCGTCACGTTTTGAATACGTCACTTTCTTTAATCACATTTCCATTTTTTTATGCCAATCGGTCCCATACCTGTCCTGTATCAATAGTATGTTAGGGGTCAACTTGCGCCAATGCATAGAACAGCCGCAAAATGCAAAATGTGACGAACTCAGAATGTGACACACTCCGAAAATGACGAACTCAGAAAGTGACGTACTCAGAACGTGGCGTCCTCAGAAAGTGGCGAGAAACAAATTACTGAATAATATCTTAAAAGTTAAAATTTGTAAATAAAAATTGCGCGGAAGATAGAGGTTATCTAGGCTCTGTTATTAAAAATCGCATTTAAAAACGCAAGTTTCTGACATACCTGGTTTGCAAGATAAAAAAAGTAGGTGCCTGACAAAATGAAAACGATCCTTGTAACATTCGGTAAAAGTATTAAGTACTTAACCTTTTTTTTATTAATCTTTTAGTTTAGTCTAATAGTTATAAATCATTTACTAAACTGTTCTAATGTGTGAAATTAGCACAAGATCACCATATACGCTACCATAAAAATATAAAACATTGCAGATTAGACCAGCTACGCTTTAAAAGGACGAGACTATAAAAACTTTGATTAACATAAAGTATTTTAACGAACGCGAATATGTGTACATACATAAATTAAAAAATAACATACATTATATATAATAATTTTGGCGTGTAAAAGATATAACGTTATAAGTAATTATGAGCTTAGCCAGATCATTTTACTGCTCCTTCATTGGCGACAGAAGTCATAAGTAGGTACTCGTAGACAGAATAAATTACTTTATGTTGGATTCTCTTAATTTATTCATTATGCTTCATTAATATATGTCAGAGCTAAAGAAGTTTGGTTCAAGCGAGAAAATATCGATATTGGCTTTAAACACCCGGTTGTTTTATGCGACAAACACTGCATTAGACGCATTGCGTTTGTCGCACATAATTTTACATCCAGTAATCTAATTACCGAATTTTGTTTTGCGCGGTGAACGCAGCAGACGAAACATATGGGACAAACGCATTGCGTTGATCGCATGCAGCGCTGCGATTGCCATACAAAGTCGAGCGCATTAAAAATTAATCACGAAGGAATCATTATAATCTAAAACGGGTCATTTTCAATGACTACCCTATGTTTCGGCACTGTTGAAAGCCGCATGTTCGTCGGAGGCGTCGCACGGCGGAGTAACTGTCCATGTTAGTTTAAAATAGGTTTTTTTTAATACTAAGACGGTGACAAACAAGCATACGGCTTGATGGTAAGCGGTCACCGTAGCCTATGGACGCCTGCAACTCCAGGGGTGTTACATGCGCGTTGCCGACCCTTAAAAAAGGAGGATTCGCTGTGTTGACAGCTAAAGGGGCAAGCTTTGCTCTGTGGGTCCCCAGCTGTCCTGGCGATATTTTGAACTAATCTGTTTCATTAGCTTTATATGTCGTAAATAGCAAAATGGTTGATCTTTTTTATATCACTATATACATCAAGAAATTAATAATGACTCAAAATCTCGAGATCATCTCCAGAAATCCACAAGCTAAATCAGTACAGCCAAAATCGATGTGGTCAAAACGAAAATTCTTGTGTTACCTCCTATGTCCTTTAACCGTAAAGTGGTCGCTACTATCTTGATAATTCATAATTGGATTCCAAATAAACAAGTACGCAATTGTCATAATTATCCAGCTTAAAATTAACATTTGTCCTTCGATAGTTTAATCGTCGATCTAAAACCAGTCGTTGTCAGGGCTCCTTTTCGCAACGTACCAGTTACAAATTAGCTAGAGATCGATGGTTCGATGATTTTATCAATTTGCTTGACAAAAAGCCGTGTGCGCAGGTGTGGCAAGTAGAAAAAAAATACACTAGACATATTGATTATATGCAACATTCGTCTTGGATTACAAGCAAGGTAAAAGTACCAATACCCGACGCTGCACCAGTATTCGACATGGGCAATGTATGTCGCGTTCCTAATGTTTCGAGCCTGAGGGGAGAATTCCCATTCCTCAGTCATCATCTTAACCCCGTGAAAACGAGTGCTGTAAAGGGCTCGAAACGTAGGGTCATGGTGTTAATAAACGCGATTAATCCGTTCTAAAGTGTTTAATTTTTATTTATTTTATGTTTTGTGTGTTACAATAATACTACCGTTTCAGTAGTGAATGGTTTTAGTGTTCTTCGATAAGGTATGAAAACACAAGGAGAAACAGTGACAAAACATGCCCAAATAATAAATAATGCCTTTTGTTTACATCGTTAGTAAGTTCGATGGAGGGTGATTTTAGGTTTTATTTTTTACTACTTTTTTATTTTTATTTTAGTTTACCTATCTTTCTATTCGAAACTAAATATTCCACCCGAGAGATTACAGAAACGAGACATTATTATATAGGTTTGGTGCAAATAAATTTCATCTTATTCACCTAGGCGGAGCTTAGTTATCTCAAACAACCAAGGCGTTAGGCCTAATGACAACATATTAGGGTTAATGCTACGATTGGGCAAGTGAACACATGTTACGTACATTGCGTCAGTTACTAGTATAACAATAAATACAAGAACGAAAACGGATCACTTTGTATGAAAATTTCTATACTAAAAACCCTCTTTCATTTAGTAATAACTTATATTTCTTCGAAAAATCACATCCACTACATATCACTATCACTACTAGTATTACATAGTATAAAGCAAAGTCGCTTTCTCGGTCTCTATGTATGCTTAAATCTTTAAAACTACGAAACGGATTTTGATGCGATTTTTTAATAGATAGAGTGATCCAAGAGGAAGGTTTATATGTATTATCCTGCCCCCTTGCGAAGCCGGGCGGGTCGCTAGTAACTTATATAATTCAAAACACCAGATGGCTATTTTTTGTGTCAACTTGGCGGCATTTCTTTGTTTTTCAAGAAATCTTAAATATACCTAATACAAATAACATGCATTAAGTAGGTACACAGTTATGAAATAAATGCATAACATCGCCAAAAGTAAACATTTGACATTTCCTGACCATTTATCACATCTCTAATAGGCTAAAACACGTCATAATTATGTTAATGACATATTAATATAATTTAATTGCACTCCCATAAAATGTGTATGATTTATTCAACAGGTTTTATTGGTGTAAAGCATACGGTTTATACATATGTATCACTCGCAAATCAGAAACATTGGCATTATTAGAATATTTGTCATAAATGTAGAGTTTTATTTATAAATTACCCTGACATAAAAAAGACAATTATAGATTAATAATTTACCTATTTAGAGGTTATATTTTTATAGTTTAGCAACAATAAGATCATCACTTGATCAAGAAAAAGACAGGTACGTAATGGGACGACATCTGAATATCCCTAGGTATACCCTAAGTCAATATAGTTATGAGAAGAGAAATTCAAATGATGTACAGTCAAGTGCAAAAATATGGTTCGACAAAATCGTGTCATAAATATGGTACTACGCTCTTATTAAGGTGCTTATTAGACATATTTTTGAGTAAGATGTGCACCACCATATTTTTACACTTGACTGTACATAGAAATGATTTCCCGATTTTTCGTTCGGAACTAGCTTTCTGACAATTCTGACGCATCTTTCCGGTTTGCGTCAACCATAAATAGTTCTTATCTTAGGTTCATATTAAATTCATGGACAGACCAGTGTTATTTTCATGTTACCCTGATAACACAATATTTCCACTCTCACCATTTAGAGGGTTGGCAGTCCTCAACTGTGCGCTTTTCCCGAAACTTCCTGCCTCGCACAGCTAAACTGTGGAACGAACTGTCGCCAGCGGTGTTTCCGGACCGATACGACCTTCAAACCTTCAAGAAAAGAGCGTACTCCCACCTTAAAGGCCGGCAACGCACTTGCGACACCTCTGGTGTTGCGGGTGTCCATGGACGACGTTAATCGCTTACCATCAGGTGATTCGTTTGCTCGTTTGCCCCCTATAGCATAAAAAAAAAAAAAAAAAAAAGTACACTACGTTTAGATTGTTTATTTTCCTTACCAACTTTGTTTTCATTATGACCATATCTCTAGATATTATTTGAAACTGACCGACAGCAACGAGAGCGTTTGGTAATCAACCTGCAATTTTGCCAAATATCTTTATACCTATACTCTTGATCTAGATATTAAATATGATTCTATGAGGCGACATTGACATTTCATACCATCTGCCGGCGAGGGGAATCTCGATATCTAACTTAGATCATAATTTTAATTCTCGTCAATAGTGTAAATATCACATAGCTTGTCCATGTAAACAAAGTAGGTGCTTACTTAGGTATAGTAATTTACGATCTATCACGAGTCATGACAAACATGTTTTTGTAAATAACCTGGGTCAAATTTTTCATGTTTTTACCTTTTTTTACTGTACAATTGGTAAAGTGCTCTGTCTGAATATCAGGCAAGCCGATAGGTGCCTTACCATTAGTAATTCTCTCCTTTTAGTTCAGTTAATTTTGTTTTAAGGATGACTCACAGTCACAGTTCCATTCTTCCGTTCCGATCCGATACGGGACGATCTGTCAGTTTCTATACAAAAAGTCACGTGACGTCCGAGGGCTCCGAGCTATCACGTGATACTTTCTATAGAAACTGACAGATCGTCCCGGATCGGATCGGAACGGAACGGACTACTGTGAGTCATCCTTTACTCCAGTTTTTTCAATCTTGTTTAACGAAAACATACTAATATTAAGTTTAAGGTGTTAATTTTTTGTGGTAACTCAATAACATCAATCAATCGACTGGATTGAATGTAGCTCGCGTTACAGGCGGGCTCGGACAATGTGGTTTGACAATAGTAATGTCAAGGCAAGGACCCGTGATCGCACGATACGATTGATACCGAAGCGTTACCAATGGTTCTCGACAGCAATGTCTTGGCTTAGCTGAGAGTTATGATCAATCGACAAGAATGCTGTAAATAATATCCTATTTTTATTTTGCATGTTGTGTTTGCCTGTAGGTAATTGGGTGAATCAAGCAAGATTAATTATATCTTAGTTATACATAAGTACCATGGTATAACACCTGTTGGCAAACCTTAAATAAATAAAATACAAAATACGCCTTTTGTTTCATTCACAAAAAGTACTATAAAAATAATATTACCAAAATGAAATAATGTTACCAAAAGACATATATATCGATTGATATAAAAAGAAATTAAAGCATTTAAATACACATAAGATAAATTCTAGTGATTCATTTAAGGAGAAAAATCTTGACGCGATTTTTTTTGTATGGAGCTGGTCGTCGAAATTGGCCAACCCTCACAAAAAAAATCTTGCATGAAAAATTTACACCTCTCCTTTTCTTGCTAATCAGTCCATCATCTGGTTAAGGACTAAAACGGATTACCAGCATTTTTGTCGCTTTCGATCGCTGGCAACATCAATGGTAGCCATGGTAGATATAATTAAGCGGGCTTCTGTCCATTCAATAGTGTAACGGTTGACTTTGCTGACAGGTTAAAGGTCATTAAATTCAAGCTCCTCATGGACCCTTAGTGCACCCTTATCAGTCTATAAATTCAGCGAAGCTTAATCAAGCAAAAACACATTACTTACCTACAGAGTTACGTCGCAGTATTTTATGGCCTAGGCCTGCAATGTAGAGGTTCCTCTGCCTATTGAAGCATGATGACATTTGCTCTGCTTTACCCCTCTCTTGGACAGCTTCTCACAGTGATAATAAAAAAATGGAAAGTCAAGAATTTCAGATCATATTCCCTGACATTTATTCAAAACAAACAATTTAAGAGAAGACCTTTACAACATTTAATATCTCACATACCAAACTCTTTTTATTACAACATTTCGGCAAAACTTTACCTTAAATGGTACTATCATGTTTATTTGCATTATCACTTTGCTTTTATTCGTGTTTTTTATTAACTTTGAGCTTGATTTTATTGTTATGATATGATAATCGTTTGGCATACTGATCTCACCTTGGCGTTATTTTGGAATTTTGAAATCGTGAGCTTTATCTGACATTTTGTTTCGCGATCAAGTAGTAGCGCTGTGATCTATAATATTGTGAAATTATACTGTCAAATGTTGATCCGCGCGCGCAATGCGCGGGCACGCGTGCGCCGGCGCAAAGGGCAGCGAAGGGACGACTGACAATGGATGCAAAGCTATGAATAAAATAATCGAGATGCAAACTTTTGATATGGTGAATGTCCTTGTGGAATGAATGTTTGATCAAAAATAACTAAATAAATATATTATTGGACAAAATTACACAAATCGACCGAGTCGCACGGTAAGCTCAATAAGGCTTGTGTTGTGGGTACTAGACGACAATATACATAATAGATATATAAGTATACTCGTAAATAGTAATAAATACGTAAATACATAGAAAACATTCATAACTCAGAAACAAATATTCGTGATAAACACACAAATAAATGCCCTGACCAGGATTCGAACTCGGGACCTCCTGCTTCGTAGGCAAGGTCACTACCAACAGTACCAACTAAGCTAAGAGGCCGTCAAAATTTAAGATAAGTATAACAAATACGATAGGGGAAAATTACAAGTGTCACTTTTTGACAACAGCGGTAGCATTCAGGGTGAAAGGAATAAGGTAAAAGTACTAGTGCTCGACGCTGCACCAGTATTCGACATGGGCACTTTATGTCAAAGTGACAAGGATTAAATTCGATTATCGAAAGATCTTCGTTGTTCCAATTTAACCTATATGACTTTGACATAAAGTGCCCATGTCGAATACTAGTACCGCGTCGAGCACTAGTACTTCTACCTTAGTGTAGGAACAAAGTTTAATTATTCTTAATATACTTTATGACATGTATAAGAATGAGATAATTGCCTAAGTTATATCCACTTAACTGTTTTGCAGAAATATGAACAGTTTTTAAGAATTCACCATTAAAATAAATAACGATCAAAGTGCAAAAAGAAATCCACATGTTGTTGGAAAGATGAGACAGTTTCGCAGCTAATGGGGCATTAATGGATATTAAAATAGACTCGTAAAAGAAGTCGCTAGAATATATTTAAATAAATAAGTATACCAAGGAACGTGCACAATCCCAAATATGTCACGTACTAACTTATATTTGAACTAAAGCACCATTTAATTTGTCGAGGACTTGGTCCGATAAATATATCAAGGAAAAAAGCAAATAAACATAAATTGTTGACGATAAGTTGGATCAGCGCCAACTATGTCGGCGCGTATCGAACGGAATTCCTAAATTTCATCCATAATCGCCTTTGTAACTCGTAACTCAGCCGAATCATATTGGGAAAGTAATGCTGGGTATGGGGGTATGGTGCAAGGGACTAGCGCAAGAGTACTAAGAATAGTACTGATTTTGGGGTGATTTAGGGCAGTGAACAGCCTGCAATAGTATCTTTCTTTTTTAGGACAAGTGCAATATCTACCCAGCCAGTGTCCTTAAAATAGGTTATCATATTTGAAACCTTAATATTTTCAAAATTAAGGTTTAATTTTAATCAAAAAGCATTACCGGTGGGTCGTTATACCTAAATTGTGTTTTCCTAAAAATATGTCACATATTTTACGGCCTTCATAACGGTACAATACTATTGCAGGTGACTGTACGCCGTGTTATGTAAACGTGAGGTTATATCATTATAGTTATATTCTTTATTAATTGGATGAAGTAATTGTACAGATACTAATGATTGAGCTCCTTATGTAAGAATTTCTTATAGGAAATATGTAGTCTGATCATGACTATTTAAATACAAGACATTCAAGCAACGAACACTTTGGAATTATATTATTATGTTTTTCGTCTATTGAGTGATAGCGTGATACTGATAGTGTCACTTACATATTTTCATGTACAAAAGGTATAAATACACTCACTGGCCAAATTATTTGAGTGTTTACTGATGAAATGCATGGATTAACCCTTAGGGCTCCGTGCACGCTCAAGCTACGTAATAAAATGAAATGTGTTTTTTAAATATTACATTTTTACATTTATGACTAACAGAAATCATGATGCTTAATCATAAACTAGCACGCCAGCTTCTCATGCCAAACACCAAACCCAACACAGTAGGCTTGTCAACCCACGCACTCGTCCACTCAGCGGTCAACCAACATTCGCGGACATTTGTCTGCCTGTCTGCCTGTCCTACCTAAATGCTATTTCGCGCGAAAATACCTCCGTTTCGAAATTATATCGCTTAGTTTTAAAACAGCTTAGGTTTGCGTTAGGTCTTAGGGTTTTAGCCGTTTTAGAGTGGACATTGTAAGTGGTCTTTCGAAAATGTAACTTGTTGGTGATTTTGTACAATTACGGTTGATTTAATTTGTCCATACAAGCTTAAGTACTATAGTGGGTTGTCAGTCCTTCGTTATAAAATCTGTTTTTGCTTAGAGCTTTTGAATGGTGACACTCACAGAAAATAGTAGATTGTTGAAATTAAACACTTTAGAACGGATTAATCGCGTTTATTAACACCATGATCCTACGTTTCGAGTCCTTTACAGCACTCCTTTTCACAGGGTTAAGATGATGACAGAGATTAATCCGTTCTAAAGTGTTTAATTTCAATGAATAACAATCGCGGTAACAGAAGACAATATTAGTAGATTGTTGACCAAAGGGAGAAAGTCACCCATTTCAGTCGAGGTATTTTGGCGGCCGAACGTTTGAGAGCGCTGATAGTCCGAGTCTGAAATAGCGCTTTTTCATATCAAATTCGAATAAATAAAAAAAAAGGTGTATTTATAAAATATACCTATCTAGACATAAGCTTGTAGTACGAGAGTCTAGAAGTTTTTATTTTAAAAATAAGATGCTGTCAGCATTTATGGATTCGGAAAACAAAATGGAAATCATACAATGCATCCATTTTAAGTATATTTTTATTGAAATTAGAAAAACTTAAGAAAAATTTTATGAATCGTTGTTAATAATGAGTATAATGTATGCTAGAAATTCTTTATTTACTCGCGCTTGTTTAATGTTTAATGAATCATTGTAAGAATATTTTCACTCAAAGTTTGTCGATGTTCAAGAATAAAGTTCGGCTAATTTTGTTTTCTAGATAATTAGAACAAATTCACGCATTTGTTTATATGAATCTCCTTTGCATGTTTTATTAAATATTAACTTTACCTACACAACTACAGGTATTTATAAGAGTGTTCTGTTCTTTTTGTATGGAGAATATACAGGTATTTGATCCCTGAATTGTAGTAAAATAGGAAACTATAGGCCTAATTATGTATCTAATTTTGTGCGTATATTTTTTAATATGGCTGTATGACCCATGTCGAGGACCATGATTGAAGAGAGATATCGTCGCGGTATTCTTAAGCTTGGGCTACTGAGAGGGCCTATTACTATCGGTAGATATTTGTCTGCTCTCAAGATAATCAACTACATATACTGAGTTCCTCCTAGCTCCCAAGTCAACACGAGATGCAAATGTCATTTCCCACAACTCGGGTGGTTCTCAGAAGAACCGGCGCCGCTGAATCGGCGCGATGACAATCCAGAGTGCTCCGAAGAAATACGCGTAAGCATGAATCGAGTCGTAAACAGTTAGGTATGTCATATAATTATGCGCTTGTTACCAGGAGTCTAAATACTTGACTTGACTTTTGATCGCCTGCTTTTCGTATATGGTTATTTATAAAAAAACGTAGACATCAACTGCGGAAATAGTAGGACTACTCACAGTACACAACACATTAAACAAACATTTATACAAAATAGGCATAACAGATAGCCCTATGTGCAGAGCATGTATGGAAAAAGAAGAAACAACAAAACATATACTCCTACAATGTAAACAGGTAGAAGCATACCGGAGTAAACACTTAGGGACTCCAAGCACACTAAAGGAAACAGTTTACAATCTTAAAACGATGATAGGTTTCGTGGAGGAGCTGGGGTGGTTAGAGTAGGGCTAGCTTGTAATCACGCAAAAAAAAAACGGAACTTTCTTACACTAATTTACTAAGTCCCTCAGTAAGTTCAAGAAGGCTTGTGTTACGGGTACTCAGACGACGATATATATAATATACAAATACATACAAGACATCCATGATGCAGGAACAAATATCGGTGTTCATCACACAAATAAATGTCCTTAACAGGATTCGAACCCAGGACCATCGGCATAGCAGGCAGGGTCACTACCAACTACGCCAACCGGTCGTCTAAAAAGGCACATTGGATGTCGATTTGCTGAAAAATGCACGGAAAAACTAACTATCTATAAAATAACGTACCTACCCCCTACCCCTACCCTTTTTACGACAAAGGTTGTTTCTGCATACCAATCTAAATATATCGTTCACAATTACTAATAGTCGGTGCTATTTCGCAATGCGTTCCAACTCCTATTTTTTCCCACCATGACACTCGTCAAAGTTACAAAATGTCGATTTGATACCTTAACTTAATGATTGGGCCCACGCGTGGCCTTGCCACTGATTTGCTGATCGATATATTATATGTAGTACTTTGTACACCCACGGTAGCACGACTAGAGATGAGCCTTATTGTATATTCGGCGATGGTGGATCGATCGCCGAAAACCTTACATTTTAATAGACGAAAATTGTTGTTTTTCTACACCAGTAGAAATCTGGAGTAGAAAATCCCGGGTGGAAATTAGATGACTGACAGCAATTTTATGAAAGTATACATTTAACGTTGTCTATGGTATTTCATAATAACACGGCTCAAGTAAATTAGCACTGTTGTTTTTTTTTCTATATTGGGATACGACATATTCGACATTCTGCCGCCTTTCGAGATTTTGCTTTTCTCGCGCTGTCGTAGAAAAACTAGCGTAATGCAACAGCTCATAATTGGTTCTTACTCTCGGTTCCATTATCACACAGCAGTAACAGCGACCTTCAAATTTTAAGAACCCTTATTATATCACTGTTTCATAAACTACTATTTAGGATTTCCTTTGTGTTCAAATATGGGACCCAATTTCAATTAATCCGTTACCAAGTTGTACAAGTCCGCAAAAAGTGAAAACAACTTGAATATTAAAACAAGAAACACTAAGTAGCGTATTTCATGAAGGACTTAGGGTCAAAAATTTAAGAACTAGGGCAAGCTAACTTAAATCTGGCAGACTAATTTTGTCAGTAAGAGTAGAATAAACTATACCTGGTCCAAGTATCCCATTATTTGAAAAAAAAATTGGCACGTAAAAGTCAGTATGATTATCTCTGCTACTCCTTAATGACAAGCAACCCTCGCCTACAATCGCAATGAACAAATTGAAATCTTCAACTATAACATGAGATTATTCATCGGTCAAACTTGATAAAATAATGATATATTTTTAGAATCACTCTAACACGTAGACTCAATGATTGTAATCACATCATTATTGAATTAAAATATAAGATTTATTGAATTACATTAATTGATCTAATCGACCTTCGCCTTTCACACCTTGTCATCATTAGAGATAACGTTACTTTAAAAATTGATGGTCTGTCATTATGGAGATAATGGATAAATCAAAACCCATTGCAATATAAAAACTAAACTATAATCAAAAGTAATCATGCTGATTCATTCTTACATTGAATATAATAAACTATAATAATCCGAGACATTTTACCACTGTATTCTACCTCCTTAATTTCCAGCATTAAATCAGGTAAAATGAAAGATAACGATAGTGTTATATATATATATTTTTTTGACTTGAAACAAAATATTTAAATTAAGTTAAATATCTCGTAAAACTATAAGCATTTCGGCTACACAGTACACGGCAGGCATTTTTAACACTTTTCCCAGTGACTGTCGAATCTTAAAGTTATTCGTGTTCATCCACGTAGGTACTTATTTATTTATCTTATCTTATTTTCATAAATTAGCTCGAATATTTGCACCTGAGTTATGTCAGTTATGCCTATAGACTATAAACTCATGTCGTCAAATATTGGGTTATTTTTTCGGCCAAAAGTTACGGCACTATTACTGAACCAAAATAAAGGATTAAATATAAATCCTAATCGGCAAAAAACTTGAATTATGTGCCATTAATCAGTTTAGTAAAAAGTTAATGCTACGACTGCGGATAAAGGCGTTAAAATTTATTTAATTTGAGCAATAAATGTTTAACAAATAATGGAGAGCAAAAAATTTGTTTGCTTCACAAATCCTTAGAAAAACTTTTCAATTAAAATTAGTTTCTTCGGATATTAAAATGATTCTACTTAAATGGTCAACTGATAATCTCAATGTTACAATTAGAACATCGTCAACATGTTGCTTAAAATGATGTCGGGTTCATTTTTTTTGTATTGGCTTAAGTTTCGTTTGTAGACAGAAAAAAATGTTAACAGCGTATTTAAAAATTACAATTTTTAGGATTTGATAGGATTGGTGTATTTTTCGCAATAATTGGCGTAAGGTTTTGGTTTATGGAATATCTAATTGTGTTTCTTTTGATTTTGATTTTGACAGACAGCAGCTGTTAACAATATATCGGAATATAAGGTGCGGTTATGTGTTAACCGCACCTTATATGTACAAAAATAAAGTTCACAAACAAAATGTTTTGCCAAATTATTCTACTGACATTCAATCGTAAAAAATCGTAAAACCGTTGAATCGGATTGTTTACAATAAAACCAAACCTATTTACACGTACAAACTAGGACAGCACCATTACGGACTGCATTAAAAAGTAAACAACTATGTTTACTCCAACGACCCTTAACCAACCTTGCCACAAGGCCGTGCCTTCCCCTTGCACGAAGAACACAGGAGAATCAAACTCTCGAGTTACCAGTTTAAAATAAGAACCGCGAATTCGAACAATATGCAGTATCTCGAGAGTTCTTACACTGGATGTCAATATAACTTGACTTGGCAGTACCGGTAAATGGAATGACATCCAAGGTCCTACATTTTTGGGCAGGCCGGCAAGACGGGTGTCGCCCTTACCACTCACCTTGCTTCCTTAAAGGTGGCCATTTTGTTTTGTTCAAAACTGCGAACGATAAGGTTGAGGCCGGGTGATGAATAGACAGACAATGTTAAGTTTTGCGTCCTTCTAAAGGTCGTTTTTATGAAATTGAAGAAAGTCAACTTTTTCTTGCCGTGCCATCTCCTACCAGAGGTTAGCGATCAGCATAACAATGCGTACATTGTATACGGGCGCTCAAAACAGAGATCGATTACCGAAGTACTCCTGAAGGCTTTTGAATCATGATGTTCCGCGTTTGCCTGGTCGTCGGTCGGTATCCCTATACCTTCCCCTGTAGGTAGGTATGAATTGTAGATCATACTTGTCTTGCCTCACAAATTCTGAGTTACGTGTCTCATAGTACTCATCCTAGATTCATTCAAAGCGTTACACATGATGTTTTAACGCGATTTAGTTTAGGCTCTGTTGTATGGAAGCGACTCACTTTAGGTCAACTGAAATCACGTTAAGAAATCATGGTAAGACCCGAGGTATCTCAGTAAATTAGCATAATTACCTAGATACTTAAAAATCTCGAAACTCTTGCAACCTCATTGTTGCTATAATCGTCTTTTCTGTTTTCTAATTGCCAAGATTGATAGCGCAAATAATGGTAATAAAAAAGAAACAAGTAGGTAGTAGGGACTCGAGAAATTCGCCGGCATTTCGATAGTACCAGTTGGCCTAGTGGTTATGGCATTAGCTGAAGACCCGAGTTCGATCCTCGGATTGGCCTTCGTCGGTGTTGATCTTTTCTTTAGTATATGCCATCTATTTTCAATTTATAAGTAGGTAAAAATAAAAAGTAAGTTTGTCTAATGATCTGGAAAAACGCCAACAACCATAGCCTACATCCTAAGAAAAATGTCTCCTAAACTCGAACCTAGGCCAACCGGTAGGGATCTAGCGAGACAGTGCGGTTCAGAGGTCGTGCGCTTTCACTGCGCGCGCGCCGAAAGGGGAAAATTGAATATCGCTTGCGAAACGCCGCGTTTCGGCGCGAGACGTGTGCGGTCCTAACATCTACAAGCAAATTTCAATCTTATATCTAACATATAAGGTTGAACATATGGATTTAACGCACGATTTGCATACGAGTATAACATGCAATTTAGACGGTTAAGGAAATTGATACTTATATTTCACATAAAGTTCACGTTAACGTAAGATATCCAGAGAAAATATAATGGGGAATTAAGGTTTATTGGAATCCCGCAACGCTGGAACTGTTTTATGAACTAATACAGGCTGTAGGTTTCAGTACGGATCCAACGAAGGCGATAGAATGTCTAAGGAATCACATCTTTCAGCATCGCGTCGCATTTCGTATAGGAGACAAATCATTTATTTCGGTCGTTCGCCTACATGCCTCTCAATCGCTTTTTTTTGATACTACGACGGTGACAAACAAGCATACGGCCCGCCTGATAGTAAGCGGTCACCGTAGCCTATGGACGCCTGCAACTCCAGGGATGTTACATGCGCGTTGCCGACTCTTTAAGAAAATGAGGATTCGCTGTGTTGACAGCTAAAGGGGCAAGCTGTCAACACAGTGAATTCTCTTGGAGCTCTGGCGACCTTACTCAAAAACAGAAACACAACACTATGAGTAGGGTCTAGAGTTATTAAACTGCGGTTTTCTGTAAGGTGGAGGTACTTCCCCAGATGGGCTCTGCTCCAAATTTGAGCGAGACGGCATTCGTTGTGGTGTGCCCTACCACACTAAACGATATGCATCCGCTGTGCCCATACCTCTTTCTGGCATATTCGAGTCATATAGAGGCAAATAGACGAGCTTGTTAGTATAAAAATGCGCACGCATGCTCTCAGCTTTCCAACGCATGTTCATGCTAACAAGTCTAACGAGATCTGATCAGTTTTATAAAATGCGGCTCAATGCTGATTAACGTGAATCCACCCTGAACAGCTACCAATCATAAACTTTATCATAGCCGAAAGACGTCCACTGCTAGAAATAGATACCACATACGATACTGCGCTATTTGCATGGAATTATCCTAGGACATAATTAAGTACTTTTACATAAACAGGGTGTTCTTGAGTATTTGCTTTAACTTCGTCATGTGGCTTGGTAATTAAGGAAACATAATGGCATAGTTAGCTTTATTAAATTCGTTATTTTTTGTTAATTTCTCATACAAAATAATTACATGTTGCATCAACCGCTAATGTAAAACGGGCATTAGAACTGACTTTACTAAGTAAGTGACAACTATGTGACAACTCGTACTCCGTTTACACTCATGCAAATCCCATATGAGATAAAATTAAATCAGTAGTTATTTTCTAAATGGAGCTAATAAGAATACCGGTGTATTTTTAAAATTAACTTAATTTAAGCTAAAGAATGCACCCTTGAATTTGAAGCAATTGCTCAAAAAACGTTGTAGGTATGGGGTATATACTCGTATTTTTAAACGCAACAATGTATCTCCTACAAGTACGGCTTGAAAATGAAGAATAACAATAAAAATAAGTATGTAAGTATTTATAAACACTGAAACTCGATAACAAACGTCAAGTTTTTGTGCTCCGATCGCTTCCTCGACAGTCACAGCTGTCGGCCCGTTGAGCTCCGATCGGCTGATGGAAATTAATATGTCTGCTTGTATTAGGGTTCTTTGTATTGTTTTATTGTACTTATAAATAATCATATTAATTACTGTAGCAGTCTTCTGTCTTGTTATCTTACTGTCTTTCAGTCTCAAGTTTTGATGAACGTGAACCACTCTTGGAAAAAATCTGTTTGGATAAATCACTATCACTGCATAGTATAAAACAAAGTCGCTTTCCGCTGTATGTATGTATGCTTAAATCTTTAAAATTATGCAACGGATAATGATGGTGTTTTTTTAAATAGACTGAGATTCAAGAGGAAGGTTTATATGTACTTATCATAATAACCCGTGCAAAGCCGGGGCGGATCGCCAGTTTTATACAAAAGGAATTCGAAATCAACCTTGTAACCTTTTTTTTATACTACGACGGTGACAAACAAGCATACGGCCCTGCGCCTGGTGGTAAGCGGTCACCGTAGCCTATAGACGCCTGTAACTCCAGGGGCGTTACAGCATGCGCGTTGCCGACCCTTTAAAAACTTTAACACTCCCTTTATGAAGAATCCCACTGTAGTCCTTTGGAAAAGCTGCGACAACTGCTGTTTTTTTTTTTAATAATCTTCTAAGACTATTTCTCAATAACACATGTTCTATAAGTCTTTTTCTCCAAATGCTTCTTGATACTTTAAGAATTTAAATTGAATTAAATCGTAGATTTTCTTACAAATCTTCATGAGTGGAATAATAATGATAGAAACGACATTCTATTACGTGTACTAGTGAAATATATTGTCTTTTAATATCAAAACGATGTAAGCACAATTCTTATGATATTATTTATTTTATTAAAATTAAAAAACTCTTAAAATCCCAATTTGATGCATCTGGATCCGTTTGTTTTTGTTTAAGTATACCGTTAGCTCCGTTAGGTTTATATTCTGTTTTTTCTATTTTATATAGTAAATCCTTTTCTATACCTCAAAAACTCGTATTATTTCATTAGTTTTTATGTCCACTTACTCTTGATTTGTGTAAAAGATAAACTTTATACGTTATTTTAAAATTTAACGGAACCAGTTGAGGCATTATGCAAAATAAACTAGTTTGATTTATTATTTATCATTTTAGCACTACGAATCGAATTACTGACCCGCCGTGTCATGTCAAGCGAACAACATGTCACAATAAAAAAAATATTGAAAAAAAAAGTTCGCGGAACTTATTTCTTGGGAACGTGCATGTCTACATGTGAGGAATGTCGAGTAGTGTTGACAGTTAGATTAGGATCCTTTTTTTTACCAATTGTGCTTCTCATCATCATCATTCAGCCGAAAGACGTCCACTGCTGGACATAGGCCTCCCCCAAAGATTTCCACCATGACCGGTCCTGCGCCACCCGCATCCAGCAGACTCCTGCGACCTTCACCAGGTCATCAGTCCACCTTGTGGGGGGCCTACCCACGCTGCGCCTTTCGGTACGCGGTCGCCACTCGAGAACCTTTCCGCCCCAACGGCCATCGGTTCTACGTGCAATGTGCCCCGCCCACTGCCACTTAAATTTAGCGATTCGGAGAGCTATATCGGTTACTGTGTGCTTCTAACTTGCTCTAAGTATAAAAAAATTGTGACGCAGTTATTCTTGTCACGGACGTCACGGTGCATAATATATGAATGAATGAATTAATGAACGAATGAATGAATGAATGAACGAATGAATGAATGAAGTCGGAGAAAAACTAGCGTATGCAACAGTTCACAATTGGTCTTCCTACTCTCCCTCAAGTTTTAAGTACCCTTATGATATCACTGTTGCATAACTACTCTTAGCTAACATGGTAATTTATAAAACATTTTACTAAAATGGGATATTTACTCGTACCATGTATGTTTGTTTTATTGAGCACTCCGTGGACACGCGCTTGCAACATTGACGAAATATCGGGTGATCATTCAACCAAACCTGGATGGTAGATATCCCATTTTAGATTGTAGTTATAATATTTTGTCCCTCTATCAAACTTATATTGTAGGTATTTCGAAAAAAATACAACTAATCTATAAATTGAAAGAGACACCTACTAGAGAAAAAGTGACCAAGGCCCCCGGTGAGGGCGGTGAGCAGGGCTGGAATCGAACCAGCGACCTCCTGGTTTCGAGGCAGACTCCCTAACCACTGGGCTACCCGATCACACTTTATATATTATACAGTAGTGTTACTGCTTAAAAAACATAAATTAAAACATTTATTTTAAATAATAAATGATATAATTCATGCTTTACAATAGGCTAGACGACTTAAAAAAATCCACGTCTTTTACATTATTAAAAAATGTTGTACACGTATTTTTTCTTTTGTTCGTCAAATCATAAAATGGCGAAAATACAGTGCGTTCAAGTTTAGCGTAACGTCACTATTAGGTACAATTCTTACCTAGTAGTGACGTCACAAGCCCCCACCCCGGAACTTTGATGCTCTTTATCTTCGTCAATTTTAGTTAAATTTAAAAAGGAAAAAATACGTGTCTAATCATTTTCGATAATCTAACTGACGGACGTGAAAAAAAGAGTCCTTTTTTTAATATTCGCTCGTTCCCGTTTTGCGTCCAGCCAGCAGTTATCATTACGCTCGCCACGTAGTAGGTGACCAACGGCCATCCCATCGCAAGACATGTTATGTCTTGGAACGAGCTTCCGCTCGACACAGACCTTGAAACGGGTCCATTATGCAACCAGCGCTGACCGTTAGCCTACATATCATACAGAAAGAGCAGTCGGATGATAACTCCATTGTACGAGACAGCGCATAGGAAGCCAGGAGTAGTTCTCATCGACATGTAGGCTCTTCATCCTATTTCAAGATATATCAAACTTTTGAAACCAGCTTCCGCTCGACACAGACCTTGAAACGGGTCCATTACGCAAGCTGCGCTGACAACTAGCCTACATATCGGACAGATAAAGAGCAGTCGGATTGGTATACGAACTTCGAAACGATTAATTCGACATGTCAAGTAACGAGTTTGAAAATATTGTTTCAAATCAAAATGCAGTATAAATTCTTAACCACTACTTACCTGCCACTACCTACCTACCTACCGAATCATTAAACTTAACAAATCTCCACTAATTTCTGTCTCGTGGCAACGAAACAAATTTTTAAATTAGGAATGCCACAAACGATGACCAACGACATTCTTGATTTAAATAAAACAACGTTAACGTTTATGAAGAACGCCATTAATCAATGCAGACACATTTGAATTCAGAGCTTGATTAGTCTATTGTTTCTGATAATTTAGAATGGAAACTTTGGAGTCTAAAGCGCCTGAATAAGGGATGACACACACATTTCCTCGTTGTATCGCAATGCTGATACGTTGTGCGAGGTAGCCGATACCTAACCTAAAAACGTGTATCATAAACCGATATACGGCACTGATATGTTTATGGTGATGATGACACATGACGCCGCTACACTCGGGCAGGCTGTAGATGGCCACAACGACGCATTGTCTATGCCCTGATTGTGGATCAGGGCTGGCAATACTTATTGTAATAATTAAAATACATTCTCTCTGAGCCTGCAGCATCCGCGGAAGCTTTTTTAAGTATGGAATTTGTAATATAATTTAAACTTTCGTGAGTCATACTGATATTAAATTGCAACGGTTAACACTCACGTATTTTTATCACAATAGGCGTGACATGTTTCGACTGCCCGATGCAATCAAAACACGTCACGCCTATTGTGATAAAAATACGTGAGTGTTAACCGTTACAATTTAATATGGAATTTATTGGCTGACCCCGGGTGAGTTGGTCAACCCTGGTTGGCCCTAAAAATAGCGTTAAATAGCGTGAAACCGTTCATTAGATATACAAATAATATAGGTAAGTAAAAACACTATTTCTTCTAAACAGTTCCGCTAAATATTTAGATCTATATACATAAAGTCAACCAATTGGAACCCTAGACCACGGTAGGACTATGTCATAATGACGCTATAAATCAGATTGCAAGAAATCTATTACTGCTTGTCATTCTGAAGTCGTTGTAGAGTGGCCCAGGGTTCCAATTGGTTGACTGTACATACCCCTTTCTAGCATTTTCCTGGCTTATCCACGGCTCAGGGAACTTGGGGTTCACTTTAACTAACCAAGCATATAACTAAAAGTTGCACATACCGAAAGCAAACAGACCTTCCAATTCAAATGGTAAACGAAGCCTTATTAGGATTACTCCGCATTCCTTGCGATGTTTTTCTTCTCTGAAAAGCAATTGGTAAATATCAAATGATATTTCGTACATAAGTTCCGAAAAGCTCATTGACGAGCCGGGAATTGAACCGAACTTCGCATGGAAAGTCGGTTACCGCTGGGTCACCCAGCTTGATATTTAGATCTAAATACATTCCTAACCCTCCTCTCTCGGTGGAAAACAAACGGACTAATCCCGATAAGCCCTAGTTTCCCCTCTGGGTTGAAAGGTCAGATGGCAGTCGCTTCGATAAATCTTGGGCTTAGTTGCCAAAGCAGACCCCCAGATTCCCAAGCCTAGCGCTAGGAAGAAGATACATAACCCTCCTCTGGCATTCAATGTTACGTTTCGAAAATTTGTATAGCACTAATAAACGAAAACAATGGAGGCCCTACGTCCAAAAATGGACAAACCCAAAATAAGAATATTTGTACAAAAAAAAGAAAATTTTAAGTTTATTTTATATGGTATTTCTGAACTTATTTCTCTTTTTTATTTAATATTTAACCGGCTAATAATAATAAGAAGAAGAACACTTCAAAGTATAACAGTTAATTTTCTTCGAAATGATAACGCGGTTTGACTCTAACAGCGCCTTAATAATTTTCAATAGGCAACCCTAGCTATAGACCGGAAGCCGCTGCTTCAAGTGCGCCTGCGCCGGACGCGCATTGTACCACACGCCTATAGGTTGATGACTTCGCCTGCGTAAGCGCCACACTCTAACAGTAGGTCGGGTTATAACAGGGGTCACGCTGGGCTCAGTTCTAGGTCCTGATTTATTTCACTTCAATAACTTGCGACTATTGATGACGTCTCGCAAGTAAAGGCTTATGGCTGACGCTTAGGTTATTATTACCGACGCTCATATCACCTTGCTTGGCATTTAGGTAGTTATGTTTGCTGTTTCAACACCCATGTATCACCCCTGGAGTTGCAGGCGTCCATAGGCTACGGTGACCGCTTACCATCAGGCGGGGCCGTATGCTTGTTTGTCACCGTCGCAGTATATATAAAAAAATACGACTGCTCTGGCAGAAGCGAGGTGGTATTTTATAAACGCTCAGTCTCTAACGCCTCCGGCTACTAACGACTCACGGTGAGTGTGCTTACCATGAATGAGTTGCATTCGATTGCGACTGCGGCATTCGACAATGTCCGTCTCGCTCCTGTCAGAGTAGTGGTAGGAGCGAGACGGGCATACTATCGAATGCCGCAGTCGCAACCAAATGCAACTCATGGTACGCACAGAACAGAGCACACAAATCTGGTATCCAAACTACATCTTAACCACAGATATTTTAATCTGTCAACTTGCAGGACAATTTCACAGTGGACACACGGATTAAAGACAAACATTACATTGTAACATCCATCTCCATCAAGGAAGTGAACAAGCCACATTATACGACATATAAGGAATGACATGTCTGTATAATATCCCATGTAAACTTAATGGGTGACCATTTATGTCCCACTAGTATATAACGGCTATATTTATTTCCTTAAAAGACTACCGGACGTAGAAAGCTATAGAGCTAGTTTTTAAATTATTTTATATAATACGAGTAGCTTTGAGGAATTATCGTCAATTTAGATCTAAGATTTTTTTATTTAACAAACTGGTGGAAAAATAGGGATGTTCTCAGTTTAATTTGTAGCTAAAGAGAACATGTGAACTGGATGCTTTTTTTGTTATCTAAAGCCTCGTCATTGGTGATGGTTTGTTAGCTATATTTTGGTAGAATTGGTGGGGATAGGAGAGCGGTCACCAAAATATTCAGCTCAAAGTGGTTTAGGAACATAAAATTTAAAAGCCTAGTTTATAGGAAACAAGATTCTTGTCCAAGTCATTCACCTGCCAGGCAATTCGGCTGTGGAATGCTCTCCCCCCGCCATTGTTGGGCAAAAAGTAATTGAATTACAAAATATGAATTGCAATTATAAAATGTAATTTCAATTATGAATTTATAGGTGGACAGATACTATTTGACAAAATACTAAAATCGGCTTTGAAAAATTTTGCTCTTTAACTTATTCCGGCTGGTATAATGCCGCCAATTTGTATGGTGGCATTGGCATTGGCCCCACAATTAAACTTCAGTGTACTGTAGCCTATACATTCACTACTTAGAGTTCGGCCAGTGGCTAAAGAACCCCGCATAACTATGAAGACTCATACTGCAACAATGTAATATAAATAAAACAAAATAATTTATCCCATTGTTCCGCGATAAGGAGCCATGGGATCAACGTAGTGAACAATTTCGATTAGAATACATTTTTGGTGCACCCAAGATTGTTATGCAGGCATAAAAATGTAAACAAATTTACACCTTATGCTATTGAAATAAGGATAAAAAGTATGTACATATGCCCTTGATTGTTACGGGCATACTTACGTTTATCCGTGGAATGTCATTAGGAGACCTGGAACAAAAAAAACTAATTAGTATGGTGTGTGTGAACCTAGCGTATCAAAAGTTAACATCTCACAATTTTATTAGAGTTCTAAGAGCGTGCCGAATAGTTCTAGAGTTCTAGTTAGTTATTTTTAAATAGTTCTGCACATTTACGGGAAAAAAATTAAAATAAGACGCTAACTTCGCAAAAATAGCGTATCAAAGGTTAGCACCTCACAATTTTATGAGCGTTTTAGTAGCGTGCCGAATAGTTCTAGAGTTCTAGTTAGTTTTTTTTTATAGTTTTGCTCGTTTACGGGGAAAAAAATAAAATTTTAAAATGAGACGCTAACTTCGCAAACATAATAGCGTATTAGATTAGCATCTCACAATTTTGTGAGAGTTCTAGTAGCGTGCCGAATAGTTCTAGAGTTCTAATTAGTTTTTGTAAATAGTTCTGCGCATTTACGGGGAAAAAAATAAAATTTTAAAATGAGACGCTAACTTCGCACATGACGGTATAGCATCCCAGGTGTTATTGATTTCTAGACTTCAAAATAGGACTCTAATGCAAAGTTCTAACATGAGTGGATACTATCAGAAATTATTAGGTACCTACTGCCGCTGATATTAAGATACATAATGTGTTTATGTTTATTAGTATGTGGGCTAAGTACAAAAAATCCAACTTAGTGGGTATATAGATTAACCTAGACCTACCACAACAAAGAAAATATATGCAAAACGTACAATTCCTGGAAACGTCTAAAAATAGCTTATCCGTGTCCCATATATGGCACTGTCGGCGGCGGCGGCATGTCAAAGCGGCGCCTGCGCACCGCCACCCTTAATAACTAAGAATAAACTTTATTGTCACAACGTATGTCCCTTCATATGTCTAATTAAAATTAGACCTTATGATTAAAGTATTAAAGTTTATCTTAAAAGCGAAACATCAATGAGTTAAGGTTTTTTGAAATTAGAACTGAAATCTGTGCTTGTAGATGCAAAAAACAGTCTATATATTGTAAGCAGCGGTTCGATAATAAACCTTATTTGAAAGCTGAGAAGGTTAAATTTAGAGTGTTAGTTGTAAACGGTGGATACGTTTTGGATATAATCAGTAGCTGCGGATAAGGCGATAGGTTTGTGCGGTAGTACGAAATAGGCTGCGAGGTATTTAATTGATGGTTTTTGTTTGTTTTGCAGAAAATTCAGAAATTTTAATAAGTCGGGCTAGTGGAAGTCATTGAAAACTGAGACAATCTATTCAGCGTGCGTAACCAACATGCCAATCGCTCACGCTTACTAACGTATCGCAGCTACCTCTCTCTATCACTCTACCTTATTAGTGTGACAATGACAGTTACGTTTCGTTAGCGACTGAGCGTGAGCGATTGGCATCTTGGCTACGCACCCTGGTACTAAAATGACAGAGATAATGCACTCTCTCATATATATTTAGGACTAGCTTTTGCCCGCAGTTTCGCTCGCGTAAGATAGAGACAAAAAGTGTTCAATTTGTGGTGAGATATATGTATATGAATACCCATAGTATATGTATATGTTTATATTATTATGTTTATGTTTACATTTATATAGTTCTTAGTAGTTATATGTCTTAGTATGACTTTTCTTTACGTATTTTGTAAGATACACCGCCTACAATCTTTTCTGTTTTGCCCTAAGGTTGACTGGTAGAGAATGTCATATAGCATTAAGTCCGCCTTTTGTACGATAAGTATTTCTTTTGTGTAATAAATAATAAATATTAAATAAAAAGTAGCCCATGTCACCCTTCATCCCTTCCACTATCTCCATTTAAAAAATCACGTCAATTCGTCGCTCCGTTTTGCCGTGAAAGTCGGACAAACAAACAGACACACACACTTTTCCATTTATAATATAAATGTATGGATAAAATAACTGGATACCCAATCAACCGAGAAAAATTACGCCATAAAAGTGCCGCAGTTGCGACTCTTTTCCATATAGTCTTGCTTGTATTGTATGGAACATGACGTTCCTACGAGAAACCCAGAACGCTATTTCTTATATCCATCTGTAATTCACCGATAAACAGCAGCTAGATGCCTGAATGTATTAGGTATAGGTAAGGATAACATTGCAAACAATCTAGGCAGATTTCGTTACGCGTGATATCGGTAACAATTTTCCGAGACTAGATTTGCCTTTAAAACTCTGAGTCACCAGTGTAAAAAGCGCTATCAGAATTCGCAATTTACGACCATTTAAATGATTATTTAACCTAGATCCGTAATACGGAAGTCCTTCGCGATGTTTGCCATCGACCCCCAAACAAATGTATGAAGGTCAATACTCACCTCACTGAACAATCTACTTAACACAACAACAACCACAGTTTCAAAGAAGTATTAACTCTACTGCGTACTTAATACGACTCAAATTGAGTCGTCTTATAAATGTAACATTCGACGTTTGGTTCTCTTTGCAATTTCGGTGACAAAAAAGCAGCAGTCTTATCTCGTTTAGATAAGGTCGGTTTTCGCGGTGTAATTGGTAAGTATAGTGACACTGAACTGTGTATTAACATATGTTTTGGCGGCTAATCTTAATGTAATTCGCTTTAGGCTTTTATGCATTTAATCGAGGCTTGCAGCTGTTGCTGGGACGTGGATCGTAAATCGAATTTATCGAGCTAGGAATCGAATCAAATCGGTTTAGAACAAGTACCTAAGTATATTATAAGTAAGTTTCACGAGAGTTGAGATGAAAACACATACTTACAGCTACAAGAAGTAGTGATTACAAAAAAATGAATGAATGAGTGAATTGAAAACACTTCAAGATGTAGGTACGAAAAAAGAACCGGTCGAAAGAGATCGGAAGAGTAAGCGGTCACCGTAGCCTAAGGAAGCCTGCCTGGGGTGTTACATGCGCGTTGCCGACCCTTTGAGAAAAAAGGAGGATTCGCTGTGTTGACAGCTAAAGGGGCAAGCTTTGCTCCGTGGGTCCCCAGCTGTCAACACGGTGAATCCTCTTGGAGCTCTGGCGACCTTACTCACCAACAGAAACACAACACTATGAGTAGGGTCTAGTGTTATTAAACTGCGGGTTTTTTGTAAAGTGAAGGTACTTCTCCAAATGGGCTGCTCCAGATTTGAGCGAGACGACATTCATTGAGCTAGCTCTGCCCTATCACATTAAACGATATGCATCCGCTGTGCCGATACCCCTCTTATGTTTTAACGGTATTTTTTTTAATAAAATAAGAAATGTTTGTTCCTGAGCTACCATGGGGAGATTTTTATGATGTGCTACCATGGATGCATGGTAGGTAAGCGTAAGAAGACTAAGAAGCGTTCAAGCGGCTAAAACAAACCATTCTAAATATCACACTTTAAAATCCTGAATACGCGTAACAATTGTTCTTGGTCTATAAAATATTTGCGTGTGTTTTCAGTAAAAGGTTCCGTTGTCGTTTGTCAATAAGGTGCCTATATGGCGCGAAACATTCAATATAGGTAGTACCTTTTACTGGTACAATCAGATTTGTCAAAAAAGTGTCACGGCAATCTGTGACAGACAAACGGATGGAAAGACAGAAATGTAAAAAACTTAATTTTTGCAATTGAGCTCACGGAGCCCTAAAAACAGGTCAATAACTCCAATTAGACAATACGTAAAGTCTAATCCAGCCTAGCATGCGCACGCGCATGTGTATGTGTGTATTGTGTGTATGTGGGTCACTACCTCATAACCGGCGCCAGGGCCGACCGCTCGCCCAGGCGCCATATGCTATCTTATAGACTCGCTAGGCTAAGAGCTAGTCCAGGAAAACCAGTGTTAAAATTTTGTTACTATCGGGCGTCTGGTCTGGTCATGCAACTTAAAGGTGTAAATTAACCTTTGGATTTAGTGGAGTAAAGTGAACTTATGTGGGAAATTGTATTAGTATTTAATTTGAGTATAACTTTGGTTTGAGTTTCACCAATATTACGAAATGTTGTTTTTTCTATAAAGAAATTATGGGTAAGACAATTTGATAATTGAGACAAGTTTGATATTTTAGAATTGCCATTATTTTTTCCTAACAAAAAGTTTTGCTACTGTCACTCTGATGTACACCGACGAACAACTTTCAGACTTTTGAATAAGGATATTATAGAAAACTTACTATAGTAATACATTTTCTCGTTGCTTCCAAAATTGGCTGGATATAGTCAAACAACGTTATATCTTCCAAGCATTGAACTGTCAAACTTTTTTGTGTAATTTTAAACGTCAAACTTGTATAAAATTATGACGTTTATATAAAACTTTCACAGTTTGTACCATCACAATCTATGAAACTTAATATAAACTGACTCTACCTTTCTAAGCCTGCATGCTTACCACGAACATCGAAAATTGACATTGACGAAAAAACCTCTTTGTCACTCTTATTCGCGAGTGTGACAGAGATAGACATACAAATTTGCGATCGTACGATTTTCGTGGTATTAGCCCTGGCTCTTAGCCTATTATAACATAGATCTTTTATTATTGGTCACTGGTTCACTACATTACGGACAAAGGTGATTAAATATCAGTTAATCCATAAAATAAACTGCTGAAGCACGAAAAGTTACTGAAGAGGCTTCGATTGAAATGATTTTTAAATTACTATACTCGTATTGTACAATTTTATTAATATTATTCAATTATCAATGCAATGTTATTCTTGTTGATGGCATTCGGTAAGACACGCGCCAGAAGTAATGGAATTATGTACATACATGTCAGGATATAAGATCATGAATAAGGAAAAATGTGGTCTATTAATTACCACTTATTGTATAATTAATGCTCAATTAATGTAAAATATGAAAGATTTATTTTTTCACTAGTACGTACAGTCAACTGCAGAAATATGTGTAGACAAAATTGTCTCATAAATAGTACTACGCTCTTACTACACGGGAGTAATGCTATGGCTATGCTATGGGACATATTTTTGAGTAAGATGTGTCCACCTATATTTTTACACTCACTGTACAAACGTATAGTATAAACAATTTAATACATTAATAAAAAGAGCAGAAACCCTAAATAAATTGTATGGTCAACATGTTTTGGCCATTTCCTCTCTTGTGACAAGACCACAAAATCGGAAGCTGAAATAATATGCTCACATTTAAATAAATATGTGCATAGTAGGTATATTTAAAATAGTCACGCAGGGCGCATGCGTTAAATTAGTACATTTCGATGCTAGTGCGGAAAGTATGTCATTACTCCACGAGTCTCGAGGTATCTTGCCACGAGCCGTAGGCGAGTGGCAATACGCGGGACAAGTGAAAAATGACATATCCGCACGTGAATCGAACGACGTTTTTAAATACAGATGCGAAAAAAATTAAAATACATAAGAACGAATTTGTAATACAGTGGATATACTAAGAATATCTTCAAAATGTTTATCTTATCTTCTTTACTTTCTCATTTTCAATCTCATAATCATTATTTCTCATATGCAAAATAATAAATCGCATGTGACAAATCGTATCGTCATGTCTAATAGGGCCTTCGAACATCTTTACCTGATGGAAAAACGCCTCTACTTTGACTGACGTTTCGTTGACACTGTTCCGTTTTATACACACAGATTTATAAGAACTGTTTTCAATGTTAATATTTTTAATGAATGAATGAATGATCATTATTATGATGAAGTAGTAAATATTGAAATATGAAATATCAATAGATTTAACATTTTGGCGTTAATAGTAGGTAGGTGTTTAGTTTTATTACGCCTCGGTAAAGTTAACAAACAATAATACTCTTCGGTAAGCAGCCATGAATTGGAACACATCGACGTTTAAAAAAATTGGAAAAGTAAAAAGCACTAGTTCGCAAAAACAAACTTTGCGCACGCAAAACAGCCAAGAAAAGGGCAATTTTTGAGCAACTGTATTGAAAATTACTTTTTGTTTCTAGACGTGTTATTTTAAATGAATATTAATATATAACAGTGTTTCTAGTGCAGTAATGTGTATTGATTGTCTACTGATTTATTCTAAAATCATCACAAACAATAAAGACCATCACAGCAAAATGGTACTTACACTTGTCTTGTAACAGTTGTAACTACCAAGTTGTATGCTAACTCGGCCGCGCCCCACTGCTGCTGTCTTAAAATAGTCCCAAAGCCCCCTTAAGCAATAGTGCTGTAATTTATTCTTATGCGGGGAGCTCTGCCCCCTGAGCTCCCCCTCATTACAATCCTAGCGAAAATCCAACGATACTACTGTGGCTTCTTTTTACCTGACTGACCATTTGTAATAACATTAATAACTATTGCGATGACCTAAGGTCTTCAGTCAGTCAAGGATGTTACTAGTACAGTCGCCATCAGATATATCGGAACTGCCGAGGCACTCATAAATATCTCTGAACACGCCTCTATTGTTAAAGCGTTAGAGTGCATGTTCAGATATTTGTTGGAACGACGACCTTAATCAGATCCTCAGTCATTGGTATCGCGGTCGGCCCACGCGGCTTAATTCGTGCTCGCCATTCAAGCTTGCTTGCTTAGTCAGCCAATGTTCAAGTTCCGAGGCTGGGTAATAAAGCTGTAGATAACGTCGGTGCTTTGAGGTTTGCTGCATTGTTTTAGACATAGAACAAGTAATATACAGTACGGGTCATAACTCATAATATTACATTAGTGTCACCATGAGTTGCTATAGATTTCGAAGGATAGATTTTGACACGTTCTCCACTGTTCTATCCGCAAGTGCGAGTAAGATGCACTAGCAGTGGGTTATAACTATAAGATAAGATAAATATCTACAGTAGATTTCAAATGCTTGGTAAGCACATTAATCAAATTATTGAAGAGATCCGGCGAAGGACCAAAGTAGTAGCCATCGGTCAATGGGTTGCTAGGTTGCTACTCTGAAATTGGGCCTGGGCTGGACACCGTATGTCACCAGACGATGGGAGATAGAGCAGAAGCGTTCTAAAAAAGGCCTCGTTAAGGACCTCCCCCCCTCTCCCTCCACGGGCTCAGGTCCGAGGGCCGGCAAGGACTTTTAGTTTGTTTGTCTCCTAAGTATTCTTAACAACTGCCCGTAGTTAAACTTTCTGCTTTCGACTATTCCATCTAGGATCATTCGTTGACCACGCTACTTACCTAATGACCCTATACTAAGTTAAGCCAACATACATAGACTAAGTACATATGCTCATATCTTAAACATAGTATCCAGCTGGCAGTAGGTCAGGTAGTTTCTCTAGTAGGCGGCGTCAATGTCACCCGTGGTTGTATGTTTAGCTGCTGTATACATGTTTATACATATACATGTGGTGTTGGGACGTGTGTGGGCTATTTTTACTACAATCTACGATATATTTTGGTAAATAACATCTCAGATATGCACGGAAATGTTGCTATTACTTTGAAGATGATGCGAAATATCAATTTTTATTTCAATATATGAAACTTATAGACTGGCATCCTTCAAAAAGCCTTCAAATCGCAAAGTATTATCCTTGCAATTTGGAAGACGAATTCTTTAAATGTCAAATGAACAATTGTTTGGCATGATGCCAACGTCCACTTTTCACCATCGCACCGCTCGCCATCGACAGGGCACTCATCCACACACCTTGCAACCAAAATGGCCGCGCACTGTGCGGTTTCAGAGGAATTTCCTCCCGCAGACGCTCCGGCTGTGATGAGCTGCCGAGGTTTTCCCGAAAGATTACAGTATGGGGTTCTTCAAAAACGGAGTGTAAGAACAAGATTTTAATGGTTCGGCAACGCTCATGTGCCCCCCCCCCCCCCCTCCTGGAGTAGCAGGCATCCATAGTCTACGGTGACTGCTTTCCATCAGGCAGGCCACTTGTTTGCCACGGTCGTGGTATTAAAAAAATAATAATCAGGAAATCTCAAGTTCACAATCTTTAACGACATATTAACACGCAATACAAATCAAAACAATTACTATACTTGACCACACAACACGTCTAAACCATACTTAATCCACCTGAATGACCACATGTAATTATAACATAAACAACATAATGTATGTAAATATCGTTTAATTAAGGAAATACTGAAGGCGAACCGCATTTTTTATGAATGGATATTATCGTTCTATGTCGTCTAGCGATAAGGGGGCAAAGCCCTCTCCTGTGATGTAACAAGGAGTTGATAAGGCTTATGTAAGATTATCGTACTCGTATATGGGGCAGACGGTGTGAATCATTTTAAAGATAAGAAGAGATGTAATCTCGGAAGTGTATACTATTAAATACGGGATAATGAGTTCTCGTCAGTTGGCTGGTATGGTGAGTATACGTTAATAGGATCATTAAAAATAGAAAAACCGGTAACAAATTAGCTCATAAAGTGCTTTGTTTATGGTCAATGGTCAAATTGGAGTCCCGATTTCGCGACTGAAAAGATGCATTAAAAAAGGTGAAACTGTTATACCTACTTATAAAATGTTACATTACAGGGCATTGACCCTAAACAGCCAAAACTTGGTCGAAACAAAAGTTGGTTATTATTATAATGTGGGTACCGCGAAATTGTTGTTGTGAATGGCGATATTTATGTGTGTATCACTACATAGTATAAAACAAAGTCGCTTCCCGCTGTATGTATGTACAGTCAAGTGCAAAAATATGGTTCGACATAATCGACTCATAAATATGGTACCTACTACGCTCTTATTACACCGGCATAAGGTGCTATGGGACATATTTTTGAGTAAGATGTGCACCACCATATTTTTACACTTGACTGTATCCATGCTTAAATCTTTAAAACTACGCAACGCATTTTGATGCGGTTTTTAATGACCCGTGCGAAGCCGGGACGGGTCGCTAGTATAATGTCGCTAGTGTTTTAGTGTAAATATATTTTTATACTACGACGGTGGCAAACAAGCATAGGGCCCGGCTGATGGTAAGCGGTCACCGTGGCCTGTGGACGCCTGCAACTCCGGGGGTGTTACATGCGCGTTGCCGACCCTTTAAAAAAAGGAGGATTCGCTGCGTTGACACCTAAAGGGGCAAGCTCTGCTTCGTGGGTCCTCAGCTGTCAACACAGTGAATCCTCTTGGAGCTCTGGCGACCTTACTTACCAACAGAAACACAACACTATGAGTAGGGCCTAGTGTTATTAAACTGCGGTTTTCTGTAAGGTGGAGGTACTTCCCCAGATGGGCTCTGCTCCAGATTTGAGCGAGTCGACATTCGTTGTGCTGTGCCCTACCACACTAAACGATATGCACGCTGTGACCATACTCGTCGTGTCGTGAGGTACTCTCTAAATATTTGCTATTGATAATACTTAATTTTCCATTCTAAAGCTTTCATTTTCCAAGCCAATCAATCCACATAAAGTGGGGTGTAAAATAGAACAGTGCTCATTGTTCTAAGTGCACCAAAGTAAATGTTAGCCTGCCACCTGTTACTTAGCACTTTATTCTTTAATAACAAAAAGTTACACATAAATTCCATCTCCGTTCAATTTGAGCCTTATATACACACGGATAAAGTTGATAATCCAGTGAAGCGGATACGGTAGATATGACTTTCATTAATACTTGCGGCAAAGTGCAGTGAAAGAACTCCATTGTTCTTTCATAATTAAGTACCTTATATTTACTTTTCCAAACTCGTAAATTGAAAGATATCGTAAATTGGTTGACAAAAACATGGCAAAATAAAACTTGTAGTGTGGGGAATTAGGTTCAAAATTGATTGTAACGTTTGCCTAACAATTAGTTAGTTACATAGCGGTAAGTTTTCCTTTTATTATGCTCAATTAAATCGTGACGAAGTCACAGGATGCATAATAAGTAGTATGCTAACTTTATAAAACATCATCACATCCATACTAATACAATACGTATGCAGTGCCTCCTTAGACACATGTTATGTATTTCAATTTACATAAATATATATCATTCGTGTAATATATAGCAGCTTTTGCCCGCGGCACCGCTCGCGTTAGAACGACACGAAAAATAGCATATGTAACTCTCCATCCCTTCAACTATCTCCACTTAAAAAATCACGTCAATTCGTCGCTCCGTTTTGCCGTGAAGGACAAACAAACAGACACACACACACTTTCTCATTTATAATGTTAGTATGGATATAAGTAGTGAAGTGACATACAATAAATTCAACGGCCTCTCAGCCTAGTCGGTAATGCAGGGATCGGAAAACGGTATTTTTGCCGTAACGGTATCGCTCCCTCCGCCATGAACGGAAAGGATTTCGTTTCTGTTCTCGGTTACCGGTAAAAGAACCGTTCAAATAAAATACCGGTTTTGCCCATTTTGTTAGAAATTCGTTCCTGTGGAACGAAATTAATCGGTTAAATTGAAAATTTCGAAACGAGATAGAACGTGTATTGCTGTCTCTTTTATACGACTACTCGTGAGTAACCTGCTGTACCCGACTTAGAATATTTTATTCCGATCCTGCTGTTTGCTTGCAATTATTATCGTTCATTTATGTTTAGTCTAGTTAATATATATAATCGTTTTTATAACAAAATGCAATGTTTTATTTAGTTTCATTCAACTGTGCCGTTGTCTGTTTGTAATCTGTAATGAAATCTTGATAGTTAAACTTAGCTCATCTCCCGGTTGGCAATGCAATATTATGATGACATGGAGCTGATCTGATGATAAAGCCTGGTATCCAGGGTCTGATGATAGAGCCTGAAGGTGGCCATAGGAAGTCCGTAATAAAACGACTTAATCCCATCGAGTCTGGGCTCGTTTAATTTGTCGTGACGAGTATTTTGTCTCCGAATGGTATCAATCGAGGGTCTGGTAATGGTGCTGGAATGTGGATATAAGAACTTCGTTATAAAACGAGTCATAATTGGAGAACAATTTTTTTACCTCATCGTATGAAACTCGTTGCTACTCGTAACTTGAATATTCAAAAATATACAGGGTGTTTTTTATATCCTTTCAATTTGACAGCTGGTTGCTTGTTACGTTAATAGAAGCTGCGTTGTAGGTCGCTTATAGTCGAATCAAAAATAAAAAAATTTCGTTGTTCATACAAAGTAAATAAATTTTACATTGTAAAAGGTCCTTTAGAGTTACACAAAAGTTAGTGACAAGTATGACAAAGTTTAACTTTATTCGTGACCGCTCATGCCAAAACATAGCTTAGTGGTAGATGGTTTGGTTAATAAGTGCGATTAGGCTGCTAGGTCCCAGGTTCAAATCCCAAGAACTTACTTTTATTTCTCTTTTTTTTACACGTTGTAGATAACTGAATGGTAAGATATTTAAACCTTTTGAGGTTTAAATATTGAAAAAGTATACGAACTGATTTTAGGTTTAGTTAAAAAATCATGAGGGTACTTTGGGGGTATAAATGAAATGACTAAGTCCATGGGTTTTTTTTTATTCTTCGTTTCTCGAGAACCTTTCCGCCCCAACGGCCATCGGTTCTACGTGCAATGTGCCCCGCCCACTGCCACTTAAGTTTAGCGATTCGAAGAGCTATATCGGTTACTTTGGTTCCGCTGCGGATGGTCTCATTTCTGATACGATCTCGCAGTGAGACTTCTAGCATCGCCCTCTCCATTACTCTTTGGGTGACTTTGAGCCTTCTTATGAGGCCCATTGTAAGCGACCACGTTTCAGTACCGTTTGTCATCACTGGCAGTACACACTGATCGAAGACTTTCGTCTTCTGGCACTGCGGAATATTGGACGAAAAGATGTGTCGTACCTTCCCGAACGTTGCCCATCCGAGTCGGATTCGACGATTAACCTCTTTCTCGAAATTGGGCCTACCTAACTGGACAGTTTGTCTTAGGTATATATAATCGCCTACAACTTCGAGTGCAAAGTCTCCGATTGTAACTGGAGTTGGTGCTACATGGACATTTGACATAATTTTCGTCTTATCAATATTCATCTTAAGACCAACACGCTCGTAGGTCAACAAGCATCGTACACAAATCCTCCATGGTCTACACGGAGGTACTCGCCGTTGACATTGATGTTTAGCCTTCTCGGGTCCAGAGTCTTGAAAACATCCTCAAGTGCAGCGGTAAACAGCTTAGGAGAGATGACTTTTCCCTGCCTGACTCCCCGCTGCAGCGGAATAGGCTTCGAGTTCTGGTCTTGGAGTCGGACTGACATAGTGGCGCTCTCGTACAAACCCTTCAACACTTAAACGATAAAGCTACTGCTATACGCTATAGTAGACTACTGTCTACTTGGCACCGTTGGAGAGATTGTAGTACCGCCCAGGTTTATATCGGCTTTCTCGTAGTCCACAAACGCTAAACAAAGGGGCAGATTATATTCTTCGGTCTTCTGTATAACCTGACGAAGCATATGGATATGGTCTACGGTACTAAAGCCTCTTCGGAAACCGGCTTGTTCGGGAGGCTGGAAGTCATCAAGCTTGCGAGACGATTCGTAATGACTCTTGAAAACAGCTTATAGACATGGCTCAGAAGTGAGATGGGTCGGCAGTTCTTCAGTAAGGCGTTGTCGCCTTTTTTGAAAAACAGTACTACCACACCTGCGCTCCATGCCTTTGGCGTTCTCTCTTCCAGTAAGACGAAGTTGAACAACTTCTGAAGGGCCGTAAGGATCGGTTTACCACCCGCCTTCAGAAGTTCGGCTGTAATTCCGTCTTCACCAGGCGCCTTGTTATTTTTGAGCTGTTTAAGAGCCATTCTAATCTCGTACAGGCTGTGATGTCCGGGATGTCTTCGGTATAGTGTCGGGTCAGTCTAGCTCCAGGGTCTTCCGCCAGACCAATTTCGGGTCTGTTAGTAGACGTGTATAAAAAAAAATCCATCCGTGTCCATAAAAGCTCTCTATCTCACTCAGGAGCTCAGGGTTGGATGTGACGATTCTACCATCTTCAGTTTTTAACTTAGCGAGCTGGCTTTGCCCAAAAGACAGAACAACTTACAAAAACTTTGGAGCCCTTATTTCGCTCAATGACCTCTTGAATACACTTAGTATTTAATTGGCGCATATCTCGAGTGAGGGATTTAGAGATCTACTTGTTGAGCCTCCGGTATAGAGTCGCAGCAAGTGAAGATTGTAGAACCATTTTACTCCTTTAATCGATGAGTCTTTTGAGTAGAGTCTGAGAGCCTTTTGGTCTTGTTTGTTCGTTTGGTCTTAAAAAACTTAGACCCAGCGCTATGGACAGCTTCCACAAACCCGTCGTTGAATTCGTCCACATAATCGCCTAGGCAATCGAAACGGTTTTGGAGTTCCAGCTGAAAGCTCTCGTGGTTTTGAGTTTGGAGTGTAGGATGGAGCGTAGACTTCATCAATCGAGAGCGTTCTAGCTTAGTAAATATATTCAATGTGCCTCTTACTAGGCGGTGATCGCTTCCAGTTTTGACCGTATTGATCACAGCAACATCATTGAATATATGTCTCTTCATCGACATGATGAAGTCAATCTCGTTTTTAGTTGCACCATCGGGACTCATACAGGTCTATTTCTGTGCTCGCGTTTCTTAAAGAAAGAGTTCATCATGTAGAGTCCCTCCTTCTCCAAGAAACCAGCCAGTAGATGCCCCCGGTGGTTCCGACGTCCAACCCCAAATTGCCCCACTCTCAGCTCGTCACCATCTCTCTTGCCTAGTTTCGCGTTGAAGTCCTCCATAACAACGGTACAGGTTCTGAAGCTATGCATAGCTTTTGAAATATCCTCATACATAGCCTCCACCTCGTCATCGGAGTGTGCCCAAATCGGTGCGTACAACTGTATGACCTTCAACGAGTACCTTTTAGACACTCTGAGTATAAGGTACGCCACCCTAGTCGACACACTCTCGATGTTCACCACGTTGTTTACGACTTTTACGAGGGACTTGTGGACGATGAACCTGACACCTCCCTGGGACTGTTGGTCGCCCTCCCGGAAATAAAGCAAATTGCCGGACTTAAGGATTATCGTATCCTCGCCCTCTCTTCGGACTTCTGACAACCCCACGACGTCCCAACGCAACTTGCTCAATCCTTCCTCCAGTTCCGCTAACTTTTCGTCGGTCAGCAGTGGACGCGTGTTGTAAGTTGCCAGGGCCAGGAGTCATCGGTGGTGGTAGCCGGATCTTTTCCGGAGATTCTTAGCACCACTGAACACCCCGTGACTTCAATTTAAGTGTTTTTACTTTTTTGTGTAACATTTATAGAAATCAAACTTTAGGCATACTCGTAGAGATCATCTATGCAATATCATCAAATTTCATACAGCATATGAGGACGAATTATGGTGACAGATGAATATGAATAAAGTTTTACTTTTCCTCCATAGTAAATGTATGAAAACAGTTTTCTTTAATTTCTGGCTTTTTTGTACATTACCGAAAGTGACCCCAAGGAAACTATTGATACTAGATAGAAATGGAATCGATTGACATAAAAAATACATGTAAAAAGAACTTTTTTCATTTTCATACAAATTGTATGGGGAAAGTTTTTCTCGATTTATGGCTTTTTTAGCCGGAATTTTTTTTTGGTCCGATACAAGCTTTTGATCCTGGACAGGAATAGAATTGATTGGCATCAAAAAACAGTTTGTCAAAAATGACCGTTTTCTCGCACCCTGTTTTTTTCCAAAATCTGTAAACGCCAATCTTCATTAATTTGAAATCAAAGGAAGGTCTCCTAAGAGCTATTTAGCCTAGCAACACGGGATCTGCTAGCTGCCCTCACTGACCCAAAATTTATTTCCACCCTGTATATCACATCTATTTTTAACCGAACTTAAGAGTTTTTTAGAAATCGGAATCGGTAAACTGTAAATGTAGTTCGAAAATCGCGGGCTAAAATTTGACAAAAATTATATGCATGTATAAAAAAGTGAGACCCCTTAGATGATTTTTCCGAGTTTGTGTTATAAAACATGAAGCGTAGAATATTCCCTACATGATGGAAACTAAAATAGCACTATGACCGCCGATCGACGAAGCAGCGCCGCCACACGCAGACACATGTCAGGATCGGCTGGGTTTAACCGTTATTAAAATTACGTTATCTGTACTTAACGGTAAGCACGAACATTTCGATTTCATTTTGTTCGTTCCATCAATTTACCGGTTAATTGTCGAACGAAATAAAGAAATGGAATTAGAACGATATTAACCGTTAAGCAAATACCGGTTCCGATCCCTGCGGTAATGATCCCTACGAAGCAGGAGGTCCCGGGTTTAAATCCTGGTCAGGGAACCCACTTGTGTGGTTATCACAAATATTCCTGAGTTATAGACGTTTCCTATTTAAGTATTTGTATTTAATAATTTATCTATTTATTATACATATATGTATATTGCCTAGTTACCCACATCACAAGCGTTATTGAACTTACCGTGGGACTAGGTCGATTTGTGTCCCCAGATTTTTGTCTAAACCCTGGATTATCTTATAGTTAGGCTGTGCGTCTGACACGTCCTAACAAGTAATTGTGAAAGATATGCACGACATAAAATGACAGGCGATTTATTTTAAACTGTTTCTTGAAATCACACCTTAAAATTACCAATTCAACAGCATCACCATACTCAGTGTTACACACTTAACACTTGTTACGTAAAGTGACAGTGCTGTGTGTTAACAGGCCGCACACACCTACTGGTCTGGAAATAATAAAACAATACTATTTGCACACAATTGCACGGCAGCCCAAACGGAGAACAAACAGACATGCACGCAATGTGAAATAGGGTTGACACGTTTTCTATTTAAATACCGGTTTATAGTTAAGAGCCCGGTATATAAATTTGGCTGATTCAGCTGAACTTTTTGCCATGAATTATCATAGTTGCAAAAACATTTTTAAACGTTTTAATACAAAAATTTAAAGATAATTTCAATTTGAATGGAATAAATGAAAAAGTTTTTCAAAATTGTTGTCAGGTTTTGAAAAAAACATCATTTTCTAACAGCTGTTTTACAATTTTTTGATGAGCGAGCTCCAAACATCTATCTAGTTTTCGACCTTTATTGCTATTCAGTCATAATAATAAATTTTTTCTTGTTCAGTTATAGCTAGTCACTAAAATCGTTTTTTTTTATTCGTTTTTTTTACCCGTCGTAATAAAACATTTAATATTTACCATTTGAATTTGTAACCGAAAAAAGGTTAAAATTTGTAATACTTTAATAAGTCCTATTTACGAGTATTCTTATTACTTAGAATGTCTTATATGCATCAATATCTAAATATTATTGTATTTACGTAACATGATCTCTTCCTGTAAGTATAGAATTCATATTTAATTTTTAAATTAAAAACGATGTTTAATGTTTTCTTAAGGAAACTGTAAGTCTTGTTTTAAGTAATAGGCAGTGTTATATATAACTATAAAAGACTGTTTGTTTCTTAATTAAATAAATTAAAAAGAAATTATAATAATTTATACGAAGCAAATGCCAATTGCCAACCCTACACTTTGGCATGTCACTGCGCATGCTAATCATTGAATTGCGCGCGCGCCTCTTAATCGGGCGCGATTTGGCGGCGATCAATTAAGCTTTACGTCAAAAGCCTTATTGGCAGTTTGCTTGACTTAAAACTGCGTGTGACCTTTAAATTAAAATTGCTTTTATGGACTCAAGAGATTAATTGGTATTTAAATCTACGTTAATATTTAGTTTTATATAGTCTATTGATAAACACATAAATTTACAGCTTTATATGTGTGTGGTATATAAACTATTTTTTCTACTCGCCGACTTTAATCTGCCAATTACGAGTACATAGACAAAACTATAAGCTCATACTTTTCGATATTAGACAGTCCAACTCAACTATAATATTTCATTTCGATACGCTGTAGGCAACTATAATAGAACTTCATACAAATTCTATACTTATTTGCGATGCCGCCTGCGCCAGTGCCGACCGCGCCCCCCGCGCCGGCCTGCCGGCCATCTTTTAATGAAATTGAATGATGAAATTGTTCCTCCATAGATGATGATGATGATGACTCGTAGAAAAAGTATTGTATACAATCGTAATATAATTAAGTTTTTCAATCTCGTACCTTACTTAGGCCTCTGAAAAACTCTTCATTATATCACGATTGTATAAAATACTATTATTTGTGTACCGTATCATCATCATCATCATATCAGCCATAAGACGTCCACTGCTGAACATAGGCCTCACCTTTGGACCTCCATATGTACCGGTTACCAATCGAATCGTAAAAAAATCTCTCTCATACAAAATGGCAAGAACACACAACGAAAATGTACGAAAAAGTTATTTTTATTTCGCGATTTCGGGCAATGCGGGATCTAACTAAGGTTGACTCACACCAGTCCGATCCGATCCGATCCGGGACGATCTGTCAGTTTCTATAGAAATAATCACGTGATAGCTCGGAGCACCCGGAGGTCACGTGACGTTTTATATAGAAACCGACAGATCGTCCCGGATCGGATCGGATCGAAAACAAAATCATTTTGGCTGTTTCTGACGACAAACGGAGTCCAGTATTTAAACGCTGGACATCTGTTCACATGGACCAAAATAAAAAATACTTTGCGCTTATCATGCAGTGTGCTTGCTATCTTTTAATTTTATTTTATTTAAATTTGAGTGGCACCCCTCTGCAGTGTAAATGTTAATTTGAATTTAGCTTATATCATATTTATCTGGGTAGGTACTAACTGCCTAAATGTTTTTTTTGTGGCTGGTATTATTAGACCTTGTATAGTTATTATTCTATTAATAGTAGTTTATGCAACAGTGAGTTAATAAGGGTTCTTAAAACTTCAGGGTCGCTGTTACAAAACGAGACAAAGTCGAGTTTTCTAATAATAGACCCGAGAGTTTTAACAACCAATTTAGAGCTGTTGCATACGCTGGTTTTTACACGACAGCTAAAATAGCGTAAAACGCAAAATCTAGAAACTTGTCAGAATAGGGAAGATTTTGTGGCTACTATAGAAAAAAAAACAACAACAGTGCTCATATATTGTATGAAAATCCATAGTGCTCCTATGGATACAAAAAGGGTTTTTATGGAATACCATACACAACGTTATAATGTATACTTTTTAATATCGCTGTCAGTCACCTAATTAACATATAGAAGTGCTGGAGTAGAAAAAAATATTTAACAGTCTTTCTACTATTAAAGACTCATAATGTGATATATTTACTCGCGAGCTTCGCTGTGATCGAAGGCACCGGTTTTCAAATGAACATTTGAGATTTGTTCTAAGCTATCTTTGTCAAATTACCGCAAAAAATCAAGCATTCTAATCAGGGTTTAAAACAATCCGTACACCAATAACCACAGGTTAGTTGCGAAAGCGTCGGTCCGTCTGATGTGACAGTACGGTGCCAATGTCAAACGTTAGTTTCGCAAGCGACCGGACACAAATCCCATAATCCACCAGGCATCACCCAGTAGCTGTCCAACCAGATTCAATTCTAGTTGCGCACGCGCAGGACGGGCTTGGTGAGTTGGGCGCTATTGTAACATGAGCGATCTGTGATAACTGCACACGAGAAATATTCCTGAAATTCTACCGCGTTTTCGGTTAAAATTGTGTCTCCTTATTTCGGTCATACTTGTTTAATCCGAGTGAGAAACGCCTATACAAATTTTCGATGTTCTTGGGAGGCCTTCTGTGTGCTTAACATGATTTGCACACAACTGTGTGCAAGAGAGGTATGGGCACAGCGGATGCATATCGTTCAGTGTGGTAGGGCACAGCACAACGAATGTCGTCTCGCTCAAATCTGGAGCAGAGCCCATCTGGGGAAGTACCTTGCAGAAAACCGCAGTTTAACAACACTAGATACTACTCATAGTGTTGTGTTTCTGTTGGTGAGTAAGGTCGCCAGAGCTATAAAAAAGATCGACAAAGCGCATGTAACATCACGAGAGTAGCGGGTTTCCATAGGCCACGGCAACTGCTGACCACGTGTAATATAAACAAACGCTGTTATACTAGTTCACTGCTCTCTCGTGCTCTATAAGCATTAGCAATGGACCCCCTGATCTGACAGCCGATCTGACCTTGAGGACATCGTGACCCGACTCGTAAACGGCGTGCCCTTGACACGGGTTACATCACTTTCGACGTATCGTATCACGCGGCGGTCGACGACTTTCTTTGCGTTGCGTAAGCCGTTTTCGGCATATCTTTGTGCTGTTGATCTTTTATCTGGTGGATTAGTGGATTGTCCTATTCTTCTTATCGGATGACTATTGTTTTATAACGGCCTCCTAGCCTAGTTGGTGGCCTACGACGCAGGAGGCCCCGGGTTCGAATCCTGGTCAGGGCATTTATTTTTGTGTTTATCACGAATATTTGTTCCTGAGTTATGGATGTTTTCTATGCATTAAGTATTTATATGTGTCTTTTATATATATCGTCGCCTAGTGTACCCACAACACAAGCCTTATTGAGCTTACCGTGGGACTAGGTTGATTTTTGTAAGATTGCCCCATAATATTTATTTATTTAAGTATATCAATTTGTAAATCGTGAATCATCAATATAAATTTTTGTATCAATTCTTATGTTGTAGTCACACTACTATATTATATAAATTATGAATTGAAATATATGTCAAAAACTAAACAAAAAGTGACCAAGGCCTGCAGTGTGCAGAGCAGAGATCGAACCAGCGACACTTTAGCCCTAGTATTTAAAGCGTCTGCCGCGAATGCAGGAGAACGTAGGTTCGATCCCTACCCTGAGCATTGGAGGCCTTGGTCACTTTTTAGTACTTCTATGACATCTAGTTCAATTGATTTATTTACTTCCAATTGGCAATTGGAAATTTATGAATGAATTCATTCATTAACTAGCCATGCAATTTTGAACGCGTTAGTACACCTAGCTACCTATTTACCTATGAATATACCGAAGTTCAAGCGATAATAAAATACTTATTTTAGTTAATCCAAAACAAGGTTTCTAAATTACACTATGTTGATTATTGATATATCCATTCAGTTTAGAAGCTGTGAGTTTCTATTACGCAGAGCAACGCAGCGCAGATAATGTAAAAAGGCCTTGTCAAATTACCATACGAGACGAGTCGTATTTCGCAACTCACGCGCAGCCGAGACAAAGAGACAAGTTTCTATGTTTCCATTCTACATTGAGCTTGTATGCATGTGGGACTAATAAGCATGTATTCAAGTAGCGATGTAACTAAGCGTAGAACCCCGATAACTTTTGAAAGTATCGGTAGCAAATTAGCATAACGGCGGTAGGTTTTAAGCTACTCGAAATTCAGTGTCCAAATGCACATTGCCGGTCCTTTATAACCTGCAAGCTCCTTTTTTTGAGTGAGAGAGTGTCTCTATCATTGAGTTCAAAACCGGCAAAATATTTTTGTCTCAGCAGGGCCCGTAATTTTCATGCGGATGACAGACAAATGACGTCAAGCTTCATACATCATGTTTTAGGTTTTACTTTTGAAAGAATAATGCCACATTGAAGAGTGTCAAAACTATTACGTTCAACGTTAGAATCGAATGTTGATTGTCTTTATCTGTCATTAACTCATTTCGTATTAAAATATCATGTGTGTTTATATAAATCGGCATGAAAATTACGGGCCCTGCTCATCAGCAGAATATATTTGGCAAATGTTAGCGAAGCGGAGTACGGTATTGTCTATACTCTAAGTATCACAACGGGAGCATTTGGAAGCGGAATTCTCTCTAGAACCGCAAAGTTTGATTTTTTAAAGATTACAGGGTGTGAGGCTGACCGAGTTCCCGAAGGCGTGATGGTCGAAAGCCGCTGTTGGCGTCATATCAAACTATTCATCAGAGCGCAATCCATTGTAAAACACAGTACACATAATACTTATAAGGAGGGCAACATAATTACCATTCATACATACATACATATACTCACCGATTCACCCTGTATCCCATTATCCCAATACTACGACGTCTACGACCCTTGTATACTTCTTTTGCTTCGCTCACATCTAAATATCTTTTCATACATGCTTTACAGAATTACCAACAAATATAAATCAAATTCCTAAATAAAATCGAATCGAAAAAAACGCATCAGATGCCTGTCACCAGAAAACGATTCTCTGACCTGTTTAATTTCGTATAACTAGCTTCGATGCTTAACCACTTCAAAACGATTCATACGAATCATGTATGTATCATGTTATAGTCATTGTTTACTTTAGCGACAATCCCGAGATCGCCAACGCACTCATCGAGCACCCAAGTTTCACTGGAAACATGTGTTTGATAAACAAATCCTAAAGGTCATTCGGGTCACGGGGCCGCGCTGTCAACGGACTTTCACAATGTTTAGATTTTGCCCCGACTTGCTAAATGACGTAGAATCTTAGGGACATTTGCGCTGATAGGCCTTTGTGGAATAAGTAATTAAATCCGATATCATACGAGTGGTGTAATGACGTATAACTCAAAATCTTAGTAATCTTACGGACATGAATGCAGATAGGCATTTTTGGGTCCGTTCTGGAGTTAGGATGTTCTCATCTTCCCAGAGTTTCCGCCAACTTAAACAATGACATTGGTAAGACAAAAACTTTCGCGTTTGTTAAAAGTTTTATTAATTATATTGGTATCTAACAAATAAGCGAGGAAACATTAGAAACAAATAAACATTTCAGTCACTGGAGAATAATTCAGACAACTGGTATAACTGTTTGCGTTAAGTGCCAAATGACACGCCACGTAAATAAACACACATACGACTGAAGGATTCCCTTGTCACGAACAGTCCATACGTGACATAAAATTCAGATGGACGATGTTAAAACTGAGTGGAAATTAGCCTAAGCGACAATTTTTTTTCTAAGCTCTACAAAATATTTTAAGGTTTTTAGCTATTGTTCAAGCAGGTATTTATCAAACACAACTTATTTCGGCGATAAACACGGGACATCCTAATTCATTATCAAATTAATTGATGAATATTTAAACTTTCTTAAGACAGAAAATTAAGTAAATAAAAAAAATATAAATATAAAATATAAATATTATGAGACAATCTTACACAAATCGACCTAGTCCCACGGTAAGCTCAATAAGGCTTGTGTTGTGGGTACTAGACGACGATATATATAATAGATAGATACATATAAATACTTAAATACATAGAAAACATCCATAACTCAGGAACAAATATTCGTGATAAACACACAAATAAATGCCCTGACCAGGATTCGAACCCGGGACCTCCTGCTTCGTAGGCAGGGTCACTACCAACTAGGCTAGGAGGCCGTTAAAGCCGTAAAGAATACATAAAAGTAGTTTCGCAGTTATTTTTGGATCGAATGGGATAATTTCGTTTGGGTCCTTGAGCTAGCGAAGTAAGTATTTCTTTTAATTTTTACTTTTTATAGGTATGTATACTATGTATGTACCTACCTATTTATATGTTTTTAATATTGTGTTCTGTTAGCGCGATTGTTATTCATTGAAATGAAACACTTTAGAACGGATTATCGCGTTTATTAACACCACCATCAGCGTCATCGTGTTAATAAACACGATTAATCCGTTCTAAAGTGTTTAATTTCTATCATGTTTTATATTCATTTTCAAATGTTGCTTATATCGTTGTACTGTTTGTCTATAAGTTAGTAGGCTGAAATAATTCCTACCACGTTCCTCGTATTTACTTACAACGTCGTTAACTTTCTGGCTAAACAAGAGTCGACAATGACCTAGTTTTCATAATAAATGGGGTTTGTGCGGCTTGACGTCATGGCGCTTAGGGAAAACATTAATGAACATACCACCAACTTTTGTAGAATGCTTAATTTAGACATGCTTATACCCGTTTACAAAATGTTTTATAATTCGGTCTAGACAGCGAAGAATCTCTTTGCATATTGGTGGCAAGCTGGCAAGGAAGTTGAATTAAAGATAAGTATAGTCGTGGCGTAACCGATTTCTTTATTTGAATATAATATTGTCTTCTGTTACCGCGATTGTTATTCATTGAAATTAAACACTTTAGAACGGATTAACATCATCATCAACCCCACACGACGGACGGGTCATCATCTTAACCCTGTGAAAACGAGTGCTGTAAAGGGCTCGAAACGTAGGATCATGGTGTTAATAAACGCGATTAATCCGTTCTAAAGTGTTTATTTGAATAGTTTATTTGGTATGTTCAGATAGGTTACCAATCTTCTTTAGGTTCACAAGTTCCTTTTTGCCACCAAAAATGATACTACGAGTACATAACTAAATTATCAAAGACTTACTTTGTGTTCAGTACAGATTGCTCATCTTCAAACAAGGGTAAAACCCGCAATTGACATAAATAACGGCGTTCAAAATAAAATGTATCTAAACACCTAATACGGATACTGCGTAAGCATGTTGTTCACGAAACTGTCAATAAAATCGTAAATGGTGGACATCCTGTTTATACTTAATTCAATTACCCCCGTTTACAATTTAACCTTCAAAATTAAATGTAATGGTAGTGAAGCACATTGCCCACAAACTATTACTACTCTTGCTTTTAGAAAGATGAACCAATCATTTGTTATTGTTTTTAGGAAAGAGACCAACTTACGCTTCTAGTTGAAAATAATCTGTAAAGATTATCTAGAAGGTAGCACTAGACGTAAGTCTGAGCTGTAGGATTGGCGGAACGTACCTTAAACGTTTAAAATAAGAAAGGATTACATATACTTAGGAAATTTCATATAAATCATATAGGTATACGAGACAATCTTACACAAATCGACCTAGTCCCACGGTAAGATCAGTATGGCTTGTGTTGTCAGTACTAGACGACTATACATACGATAGATAGATACATAAAACGGCCTCCTAGCCTAGTCGGTAGTGACCCTGCCTACGAAGCAGGAGGTCCCGGGTTCGAATCCTGGTCAGGGCATTTATTTGTGTGTTTATCACGAATATTTGTTCCTGAGTTATGGATGTTTTCTATGTATTTAAGTATTTATATGTATCTATCTATTATATATATCGTCGTCTAGTACCCACATTGTGTTGTGTGATCGTCACGAATAAATGTTTCTTATTCTTATTCTTATTCTATTCTTACATCACAAGCCTTATTGAGCTTACCGTGGGACTAGGTCGATTTGTGTAAAATTGTCCCACAATATTTATTTATTATTATTTATTTATATATAAATACAACATCCATCACTCAGGAACAAATATTCGTGATAAAGACAAAAGATAGATTTATGACTAATCTAGAAAGGAAGATAATAAATGATGCAAGAGATGTAGAGGCAAACCAAGACAAAGCTACATGCCTAGACCAGGTAAAAGAAATTCGAAGCCGTATCGTAAATAACATTGCTGGCGCAGGACAGAGAGACATGGAAGATACTACACCGACAAGAGAACAATATCTAAAGAAAGTAAAACCAAAACAATTATCCCAAATGTAAACAATCATAAGTGTCCAAAAAAGAAAACGATGTAACAATAACAATGCCATACATTAAAATTATCAGTACTTTTACCCATTGTCATCGCATTGATATTGATTCGTGTCCGATCGGATTGATCCATTAGGCGGCGCGCGCGCATGCGTGGACGTGAGGGGAAGCGCGTCACGCGGTAATGATCTAGCTAGGGTTCCCACTGCACATTTTTAGGGTTTTGTATTCAACTAGGAACTCTTGTAGTTTCGCCATGTCTGTCTGTCTGTCCGCGGGTTTGAAAAAGAATAAAAGGTTTACGTAAAACATTTTTTGTTTAAGTGAATATTTTCAGAAATAATCGTTCCGGGTAGTCCGGATGTAAAAAAAAGTGTCCTAAGTCCATAAAATATGAAAAAAATCATGAAAAGAAAGCTTTATGGAGACTTTCAAGGAAAATAATTTTGAACTTGGTCTGTTTACCCACTTTTGATTATTTGCAGAAAAACATTCCTTCTCGGTTAAAATGGCGTAGGTATATCTAAGTCGTAAGAGCTGCGTAGATACTCCTTTTTTATTGTTATCTACTACAATCCTTTTTAAGTTCGCTTACTGTGACGGACTGTATGTAGGTAGCATAAATAAGACGTAATTATGAAGTTAAATTTTGATCTTTCCGTTTTTCCGAATAAATACAGAAAAAAGTAAAGCTCAACCCTAGCTCGCCATATAAAAACGCATCACGGTGCGCACGCGGCGCGCCCTGCATTGTCCTGCGCCTGCGCTTATGTTATGATGCAACTGTTTTCCATTATACAGCGCCTGTCCTAACGAGCCTTTCTTTTTAAACTTCCGACATACGAGCGTGACTTATATTAGAGCCCTGGAGGGCTACAATGAACCTTTCTTTCGTTTGTTCGTCTATTTGCCTATTTATCGCTCGAATATGCAAATGGAAGACTTCCTGTGTCACCACACATAATGAAGGTTATACGTTGATAAAAGTTGATATACTCGTAGGTAAGTAAATACATAGGTATAATTTTTCGGACTTAAAAAATTGTGAAAAAGAGTTTTTAGAAGAGGACATTTTTGCTTAATTAGTTTCGTCTATCACTACATAGTATAAAACAAAATCGCTTCCCGCTGTCTGTATGTATTTATGTATGAATGTATGTATGCTTAAATCTTTAAAACTACGTAACGGATTTTGATGCGGTTTTTAATAGATAGAGTGATTCAAGAGAAAGGTTTATATGTATAATACATTGCACCCGTGGGTCCCTCTCCCTATTAACTTGTCACGTTACGTATTCTCCCGTAACTGACGTTAAAGAGGATACGTAACTTAGAGTAAGGAAAGAAAGAAAAAGAAAGAAAGTTAGGGTTAGGGTTCTTTATTTTCAGCCGGTAAACATAAGGTCACTATGGCGGTAAGTACGGAGTGAAGCTGAAGTAGGTTCGGGCAGGATGTAGAAGAAGAGTCAGTCAGCAGCGGGCGAAGTAGTTCCGGAAGGCGTGAGTTCCAAGACAGGTTACCAGGAATAGTATTAGCAGGTGAAGGTAGTTTCGGGCGGCGTATGTACGCCTGCACCGAAATGGGACACCAGAAGTGATGTCTTCAGGCCCGATGTTCGTCAGGCGTAGAGAACCTCGGGCGGCGTTGATTCGTCTGCGCCGAGTGCCGTCAATTGAAGATACTCGTAGATGTCAGTAAAACCGACAAGCAGCAGTAGGATAGCTTCCTCGTAGATTTAATTCTCAGGAGAATATTTTAAGAGGGCCAGGAAGGGAGGTCGCTTGAGAGTGCGGGGCCTGCCTAGACCCCGCACAGGCCTCAATTTTCGAAAACTGCTCAAGACTAGAGCTGACGAAAGACTGACTTCTGTAGACGGCTACCGGGGTTTTATACCCCAGCTCGAGAATTTAGAATTGTTAAATTTAAATTTAAATATTTACAAAGTACCAGTATTAAATATCAAACAAACTTATTTAAATGTAGAAAACCTAAACTGCATGGTAAGAAATTTAGAAATTGACAATTTACGACAAAGTATGTAACCATGGATACTTATAAATAGATATATCAAAAAGTGTAAACAAACGGGAAAACATAAGTAATTATGATAAATTTCACAAAAATAAGCTGTTATCTTTGAAAAGGAGGCACGTTAAACATATAAGCCGGTAAGCCGCTAGGAGATTTTAGGTCAAACCATTGTGTGAAAGGTTTTACGTATTGAAGTTAATAACAGGATTCTTTCAGATCTTCAAAATGCAGCTAAATCAACTATAAAATAGCATATACATACAATGAACTGAAAGATAAGTGCAAGGAATAGAGCTAGAAAGTCGCTAAATGAATCCGAAGCTTACAAGAAACATAAGGTAATGCTACAAACTAATACAATTACAATTACTTATACCTATACAATTTATATTATCGGCTCGTCATTAAAATGTGGTAATCTCGCATCACTATTTCCACCGATCCGTAAATATTACATAAAGAGCAAATGTTTGCTCAAAACCGTTGCACAAGCCTACTAGATGCGCCGGAGTGTTCTCACGCTTGTACAGGGTGATATGAATATTTAAAAAATATTAACAAATTTTACACCTACTACTTGGACCTCCCGCAGACATCTTTCTCAATAACAGGCCCGTAAGAAACGCAGAATCGGAACATCGGAAGTGAAGGAGTTCTCTATAACCGAACTTGATAGCGTTTGCGCAATTCAATAGTGTTTGCATTTTGCTCTTATATATCTGGTGAAAGATGCAAACACTGTTGAATTCGGGGAGAGGCATTTGCCCAGCGGCTCAGAAAGGCTAGTTAATTATTGTCTCGATATTTCGACTAAGGAATGGTTTAAAAACCTCGAAAAATCATTAAAAACTCCGTGAAATTATTTATGATTTACCTACATAAGTTTCTATTTAAAATATAGTTTTAATGCATACCATGCTCACAACAATACAAAAGGAGTGTATTCGCAGCTCTTACGACTTTCTAACGCCTTGTTAACGAGAAGATACGTTTTTTTTTGCAAAAAATCGTAAATTGCTGACCTAGTTCTTGATTTTTTAAATTGATATTGGTATATTAAGTTAAAAATAAATGACTTTTCATTATTTTTTTATTAGTAAATTTTATTACTAATGTATTCCCAAAAATTGTTTTCCAAATATCATATTCCAACCCTAACCTAACCTAGTTTTCAAATAAAAATCGACCAAATGTAAGTTGGCAAAATACATTTATTTTCAAAATATATACAGTAAGTGTAACTGACCTAGCTCTACCTACCTTAAATCTAAAATAGGTCCTTGAGGCACTGTACTCGTACCTAGGATGCTGGCGGCATTTCCTCGTTGTATCGCAATGCTGATACGTTGTGCGAGGAAGCCACCAGCTCTTCGCTCACCAGTAACATTTCGCGATATCTACGAAAAACTTGCTTGCGCTGGGACCCCATGGACCTAGAGCTTCAACCCCAAATGGTACAAAAAGGGAAATAATAGTTCAAGGAACGTTGATATGCCAAATGAATTACCAGAAAAAAGTTTGCAAGTGATATTTTGTAAAATGAAATGCGAAGAAAAGGCAGGATCCCATTGTTTGAATTACACCTTGTCTCAGCTGCTAAGTAACTATGGCACAAAACAATTATTTACTCTTACAATATAACATTTAAAACTTTCGCGATTTAAACACATATTTAAACATAAACAAATTAATTCGCGTTAGACCCGTTTAATAATTATGTTTAAATATGTATTTACTCTTACGTCAAATGAGCATCATGTATAAGCATTTACCAAAAACCGATAAGTTTTAGATATCCAAACGTTTCGCACTTGACACCGCTCAAAGACAGTTGCCACTTTGTACTTAATACTAGCAACATAATAACTGACCTTTAAAAACCTTATGTCCTTACAATAAGGCATACATTTAGTCATTAACTGTGTCAACGGTAGTACAGTTGAGAGGGAAAGTGAATCAACAAAGTTTTTGTACGTCCATTACTTGACGCCCACAATTTCTATGGAGGATTAAAATAAAACATTTTACGTTGACATTTGACATGTCGGATATGAGACTTCAACTAAGTGGATTACAAATATTGCATAAAAAGTTTCCCTCGTTTAATGCGAAAATCGTGTGGAGAAGAAGTCTCACGGTAAGCTCAATAAAGGCTTGTCTGGTGGGTACCTACTAGACGACGATATATCTAATAGATAGACATATAAATACTTATATACATAGAAAACACCCAATCAGGAACAAATATTCGTGATAAACACACAAATAAATGCCCTGACCAGGATTCGAACCCGGGACCTCCTGCTTCTTAGGCAAGGTCATTACCAACTAGGCTAGGAGGCTAGAGAAATACCTTATTTTCATAATAAACCTACGTACATTCGATTGAGTTATATGCAAAATAAAATAAAACAAGTGAGTTACGAACATACAGCTATTATGACAGGAGTAGGCTTCACTGACATTTACTGTACAAGAATTTTCTGCTGATTTTTGTATGAAAAGGGGGGGAGGGGGTTATGGTTATTCACACGGTGACGTAGTAATAGACTTGTGAGCCCATATACAATGATATAATTATAAGACAGTAGAGGGAAAATAGTTTTAAGTAGTAGTATTAACGATGCCATCTTGTAGTGAACAGAATGCTTACGACTGAATAAACCCGCCCGATTAGAACCGTTTTATGGAAAATTAATTGACAAAACAATAAAAGTATGTAAAATATGAAAACATAAGTTTATAAATACCATTTTTCTCCTCCAGTACTTCTATCTGTCAATTAGGTGATTGTAAGCGATATTAAAAAAGTATAGGTACATTATAACGTTGTCTATGGCATTCCTTAAGAACACCGCTCCAATGGATTTTAATACAATATATGAGCACTATTTTCTTTTTGCTGAGTACGACATCTTCCACATTCTGCCACCTTTCTAGATTTTGCTTTTTTCGTTATTTTAGCTGTCGTAGAAAAACTAGGGTATTCAATAGTTCATAATTGGTTCTTAAGGTAAGAACCTTTATTGTATCACTGTTGTATAAACTATTATTATAGTGGTTATTGTACGCGCAAACATACTAGTTTAATTAGCATTATCAACTTGTTTCAAAGCACCATAACATTATGTAGAGTGCAAACAAATTGAACAAATTCCACCATAAGTAATGTTTCCGCGTTTTTGCAATATACAGGGCGTCCCAAACTTATGGGACATGAAGGGGAAGTACCTTAAATATCGTAGATAGTGAATTTTGCTCAAAGAAGACTTTATGTTATTTTTAAAAGTTAGTAATTCTGCATTCATAGATTTTCTAAAAATTACTTGCTTCGTCTGGGAATCGAACCGACTAAAATGTGAAAAAAAAAATCACCCTTTTTTTATGATGCCAATCGAAAGAACAGCTAAAAAATAATAACTCTGCTTAAGTAACATAGTATTTTAAAAGAAAGGAACAACGTGAAATTAATCATTTTAATCAAATAAAAAACATACATGAAACTGCCGTAGTCAATTAGTTAAGTAGGTATTTTTTTGTAAATTAATTAATTAAATGCTCAAAATGTGATCCCTCTTGTCTTACGCAAATCGCCAATCTTGTAATAAGCCCGCTGCCTGTTGATTTTCTTATCATTTTATGGTGAACACTCGATGTGATATGGCACAATTCTGTTTGCAACTCGCCTACGTTCTCGTATCGCTTTTTGTATAGCATATCTTTCACGTATCCCCAAAAGAAGAAATCTAATGGTGTGAGGTCCGGGGATCTGGCCGGCCATCTAATCGGTCCATTTGTACCAATCCATGTAGGAAAACATTCATTTAGAAAATCTGCTGCTCTCCGACTATTATGAGCCGGAGCTCCATCTTGTTGGAAAATTAAGTTTTCTTGCTCCGCCGCGGAAAGGTTTCTTATCTTATCCCTTAAAATTTGAAGTATTCCTAAATACTTTTCTGTGTTCAAGGTTCCTTGGTAAAAATGGATTAAGAAAACCCGGTTTTTTAAAAGTCCGCACCAACAGTTAAGTGAAAAACGCACTTGGTTATTAGTTTCAGTGACTCGTAGGGGATTTTCTTTAGACCAAATACGATTATTGTTGCGGTTAAAATACTATGTTACTTAAGCAGAGTTATTATTTTTTAGCTGTTCTTTCGATTGGCATCATAAAAAAAGGGTGATTTTTTTTTTCACATTTTAGTCGGTTCGATTCCCAGACGAAGCAAGTAATTTTTAGAAAATCTATGAATGCAGAATTACTAACTTTTAAAAATAACATAAAGTCTTCTTTGAGCAAAATTCACTATCTACGATATTTAAGGTACTTCCCCTTCATGTCCCATAAGTTTGGGACGCCCTGTATATAAATCGACTAGAGATAAATCCGCTTTTGGGCTTTATCACAATGCAGTAAGGTGGAAAAGTGGATACTTATTTGTTGTTGACTGTATTTCATAACTTACTTGATCTAGTTTTACTTGTAGTACCTAGTTGGATCGCCTTGGTGACAGATGACAGACGTGAGGGGTCTTATTTGAGGGGCTTGGTTTTCCTTTTCAGGTTTAATAATATTGAAAAGACACGTTAAAACTGCAGATTATTCAGAGTGAGAGAAACAAATGTATAATACGTGAAGAAAATTATATTTCCAATTTGAAAACAATATCTCAATTTATCAATTTATCGGTTCTCTAAGTTATCACCGAAAATCATTTTGCCGAAAATCACTTCCCAACTAATTTATCGCAGAATTTCATTTCGTCGTAAGATCAGTTACGTACGTGCGGCGAGCGCGTGAACCGCAGGTCCTCCGGGAGTTCCGGGCGTGCGGTAAAGTAGTATGAGAATCCATTAAGGCCATGGGCTTAATACAGGTCATTAAGTCTAAGTATGCTTGCATATAATACCGTTTACGAGCAGGTGTGATGAAAAACAAGTATCCATCCAGACAGGCATGTAGCAACCTTATGAGGTACACAACAATACAACCCAAAGAATCTGGAATTTTCTAGACTCAACAATCAGTAATGATTTATAAAGGGCTGCCGCAAAATATCACTACTGGTCAATGCGGTTTCTCAGCCCAAAAGCAAATTTTCAATTTTGTACGAATTTAGTTTTACTTTATTTAGTACAGTAGTCGCTTCATTCTTAACACTGTTCTTTGGCTTTGGCGCTTTTCGGAAACGATTCTAAGGAAGGAAAGTAGCCCTTCCTTTTTTACAACGAAAAGTGAGTCCTAAAAACAAATGGCATGATTAGGGCTTGCAATCCGGATATCCGAGTATTCGTTTTATTCGAATATCCGTTAAATTTACTATCCGGATTTAAACTCAGTTCATATCCGGATAATACGAATAATCCGAATAATGCACTTTAGTATGAATTTATGTCGGCATTGTTATTAAAAGTTTAGAAAAGAGTCCATATATAGAATGTAGATAACGTTAACGTTAGATTTTTTATTTGGATACATTTTTAACACGTATATAAATTGTGCAATAATCAGAATCTGGACCAAGAATTGAGAGCTAATCACAACAAGCCGACATAGTACTAAGTAAGCCCCAACATCTCCGAAGGATCAGCCGCAGAGCGCAAAGTCTTTACCTACAAATACACAGCCTTCTAGATATATTCGGAAACCGAAATCAACGCCAGAAATGGCTTAATTTGATAGCTGTGGAAAAAAAAACCATAACCTCCAGCTCCAACGGGTATATGACGTACTTTTGACTACCTCACCACGAGTCCCCACGAGTGTCGAAACTGAGAGGATATAGTCTGACAACCTCAATGTGACAGTAGAATATGTTTTAATGTATATGCCTCCAGTACAGTGCAGGATACTTTTGCAACCATCTACGGAAATCGTTAATAGCTGATCGCATAGAAGCATTAAGATTCTTACTTTTAATTTTAGCATTTGACATTTGATATTGACAGTTCATGTTTAATATTTAAATACCGATTACATATATTGTTTATCTGTTTAACGAGGTGCATCTAATAATTTTTGAACTTGTTGAAAAGCTAATTTGGTTTGTATACTCAGTATACTTTCTTAAATCCTATTACTTTGTTAACGGCCGCCTAGGTAGTGACTCTGCCTACAAGTAGTTCCCGTGTTCGAATCGAATACCGGTTAGGGCATTTTTTGTGTGTTTATCACGAATATTTGTTCCTGAGTTATAGATGTTTTCTCTGATGTTGATGTAGATGTTTTGTCTGAGTGATTTAAGTTTTTATATGTATCTATATATTATGTAAGTCAAACGTTGCGACGCATCGTCTAGTAATCATAACACTAGCCTTAATGACCTAGCTGTGAGACCAGGACGATTTGTGTATAATTGTCCCATAATATTTACTTATTACATTTTTAGCATTATATGTTTAGAAAGCTTTCTGTTATTAGTGATAGTTTTTACTGACGGTAAACATTGTTTAATGGTCTGTGATAATATTTTTTTGTTTTGTTAATCTTTTTTTAGTAGTTACACTAATATATATGAATTATAAATCAAAAGAGATGTATATACTACAGAAAGAGCGACCAAGGCCCCCAGTGCCCAGGGCTGGGATCTGGGATCGAACCAACTTGTGCTTTAAAAACATGAATCATAGTATATTTAATAAATTATTGAATTCATGCTTTACAATTGTACAACAGGATGACGCCATCTATCGCTTCTAGTTTAAAATAATTTGTAAAGATTATTTAGAAGGACAGCACTAGATATAAGTCTGAGCCATAAAATGGCGGACCGCACCTTCAGCGTTTGAAAAATAAGAAATGATTGCATATACTTAGGAAATTTCGGACTCCGTTTGTCGTGGTTGGGTGGCCCCGTGGTAAGGGCGTCTGCCGCGAAAGCAGGAGGTTGTTGGTTCGATCCCAGCCCTGGGCACTGGGGGCCTTGGTCACTTTTTCTGTAGTATATGACATCTCTTTCCATTTATAATATTATTTTCGGGTTTGTTACTAAATTTATAAGTATTTCTATGCAAAAATGAAAATATTCGATTTTTATTCGTTTTATTCGGATATCCGGATAGTAAAATAATAAGTATTCGAAATATCCGGATAGCAAAATTGGACGGATATTGCAAGCCCTAGGCATGATCTCCAGTATTGACAACAGAAAACAATTCTAACTGGAAAAGAAAAACTAAAGAAATAAAAACTAATGAATATTATTGGACAATAAAAACCAAGGCAACCTAGATCCATTGAAAGCTTAATAAAGAATGAATAAGTTGTTTACTGTCGAATTTAAACCACGATACGTCAATTAAATTGCAAAAAATCCTGCAATGTCTCAAAGAAATCTTTGTTTTCCTGGATCTACTGCTATGGATGCGATCCACGTAAAGATAAATGTCAGCGTCGTATCAAATTAAGTTTAATTAGCTGTCGAGCAAATGTGAAGAATGACAATGTATTTGTGGATGCTTACTTGAAACTGCCGTATTCCGCATCTGAAACAAACATAAATTATATTTAGAAAAAAAATATCTACAAATACAGTAAAGAAACAAAAAGAAAAAGAGTTATTTATTGCGTAGCATCTCAAAACCACATTTAATCTAGTTATAGATTAGTTATAGATTAATTGTCTGAAAATTGGCATTTTACTACACTATGATTTGCATGATTTCTTGTACAATGTCTCTTTCTTTAGTATCCTAGAGGAGTCGAAGGTTCGTCTGGCATCCAAGTCCGAATAGGTTTTGTTAAGTCTCTATTGCTATTGACCTTCCAGCCAAAATAGTTAATATATCCCTTATTACGCTTAGGATTGTAAAGTGTTACGTTGATTAATAGTCAAAGTGATTAAAAAAACTGGATTCAAAAAGCTCAAAATAGAAGAAAATGGCGTTATTAATTATGAGGATACACCACCAGCGGTTAAAATGAAATAAAGTTAACTAAAACTGAACTAATATGTTATGCCAAAAATGACATTCAAAGCACATTTATTGCTGAATTTGCTCTGCTAAAGACTGCCTGCTATGTATATACGGACTACTTATAATTAAACAATCATTCAGTTACTTACTTATCTAGTTAGTTACAAGTCTCATGGCATATTATCTCACATCATAAACCCCCAACGACACTAAACATGTCAGTTAAGTGTTTTTTTATCGTCAAGTTATTTAGAAAGGATGCATTACGAAATTACGATTATTAGTATACATTATTACCTACGCAACATTCTTGGAAACCTTCACAATAACCTCCATTTCTACAAAAAGAATCCCGTACCCCATAATTTTCGATTTCGATACTCCATAAAAGTAAGTACATTAGAGACCTGTCAATTATAATCTTGGCTTGCCATGACAGGCGCCTTATAGGATGGGACATATATGGGGTGGGTTGCGTAACCTTATGGAAAGTAAGGTCGATATGTGGTATTTCAAGGGCAAAAGAAAGTTAGGTGACAGGACGTAACCCTGGGACACCATAGGAAGAATCACGTGTATTTCAAAAGGTCCAGAGTTCCATATTGGGATATCAATGTGCTTACGACTTTAAAATCTCCTGTAGATCTTAGCGTCTACGTCAACGCACAGTTAGTCCATCTCGCTTGCACGATGCCGTTGGAATTGTAGGATACCGATACCGGGTGCGAAATGTCCGTCTCGATCCGACCGGCAGGCGATCTGGCAGGACCGAGACGGACTTACTATCGAATGCCGTAGTCGCAATCATGCAACTCATGGTACGCACACAGGTACAGTGGCGTTCAAAAGTGCATAGGCCAAATTGATTAATTACTCCATCATCATCAAAGATCAGAGTCATCATCTTAACCCTGAGAAAACCAGTGCTGTAAAGGGCTCGAAACGTAGGTTCATGGTGTTAATAAACGCGATTAATCCGTTCTAAAGTGTTTAATTTCAATGAATAACAATCGCGGTAACAGAAGACAATATTATACTCCCCATTACATTAGACCACATTTGGGTATGTTAATTTGTTTGATTTTTTATTACTCACTATTATTAATTTGCCATTTATTATTATTAAATATTTATAAAACTAACACCCATTCAATTGAGGCGTGGAACTTTCATTCCATATTTAATAATAAAGATTAGACGGACTATTATAAAGTGCGTAGTACGACAAATTACATCATTTGTATGACCAGCTTTAATGACTAATCAATACATCGATATTGTAGTACTTTTATCAAATCGACTCATAGGTATGTAGGTACATATAGTCCGCAAAATAATGTAGCTAAGGATTTTAACGCGATGAAATAAAATAAAAATGTTTTAAGGTAGTTTTTTTTAGCCGCGTAGGTGACAACACCACTCTGTCCGACGATGACCGCCCGATACAGTCGAAACATGTCACGCCTATTGTGGTAAAAATACGTTACACATTTACCACAATCACATTTACCGTTGCAATTTAATGTCAGTATAACATGATGACACGAAAAAAATTATATGTTTTTTCTACTCAGAATAACGAGCTGAGAATCAAGGAAAAAAAACTTCAAGAAAAAAAGGTCTTAAAATGTTCAATTGTTTCACGTGCTCTTTATTTTGTAACCGCTGTACCAATTGTTTCAAAAATGGTAACGGAATACAAAATTGTGACTCTTTTTTCCTCCTAGTAGGATCGAAGCTCGTGATTCTGAGTCGGAAAAACATTGTACGTTACAAAAATACTTTTCGGAGTTCTCGCGAAACAAACTTATCGTGATTTTTTTTCACCAAATAGTTGAGCCTGTTGCGTATCATATGTATTTCTCTTACAATTGAATTCTACAAATGTGATAAGAATGAGTACCGCATTTTGATGTTTGCGGTAGGCTCACAGATAGTACATTACGATACGAGGGCGAAAAAGAGAAGAAGAGAAGAAGAGAGAAGTTAGGAGAAGTGTTTTATCTCGACACGAGTGGCGAATTACCTCTACGCGCGTGTATTGTACAACGTTTCACGTGGTTTTACAGTACATATGGCCCTTTGAATATTCGACGCAGGCACGTAGAGTGCTTATTGTCGCCACTCGCCATAGGGTGGTAAACTAGTACCATGTGTACTGTATAATTTTAAACGTTTTGCTGATTTTTTCCGCATTGCAGACGCAAAAGCGGTGTTTCTGTACTTACCTATCTGGCACGTATAGGTAAATAGAGTCAGACCAAGCTTTTGCATCGATTTTGATATTGGACTGCGTGTTACTTTAAACTTCAAAGCTCTATGAAATGATGACGTCTAACACTTTCAGTCTGTGCTCACAAAATTGATGCAGAGTTGCAGACTTAGCTTAGTTCTCTAGCTAAAAAGTAACCGAATTCAGTGTGGTTTACAGTACAGAACTCGTTCATAGTTCTTAGAAACGTTTTCGTTCAAATTCATTATGTATACCGATACGTCCACTTATGAGTCTTAGGACTCCTTACGCGCCATTATACAACCAACACCGGAAGTCAGGCCGCGGGTCGTGACTGTTTTACAAAACACCATGAAATCCTCATGTCGCACAATCCAGTCCTCTGCATACATCGGCAGTACTTTCTGCTGACCCATTGTCATCTCTATTACAACGACATATGGTCTACTTATGGTGACATAAGAATGCCTGTTGTACAGCTCCCCTTTCTTATGTCGTCTTCTTATACTGGTCTTTACGCTTATGAATATGACTAATATAACGTCTGTGTCTTGAAGTATTTGAACGGGAAAGAGAGGTCTTTGTTTATTGGTAGTTAGAATTGTAAAAGACTTAAGCAAATGATATTTGTTTGAGCGACAGTAACGGGTCAGTACTTATTTATGAAAAGGCTGAATAGTACTTTACAAGTTACGTCGTTTTAAGACATTGATGGCATGCGTGCTGGTTTAACATCATAATAGGTTTTGTTTGGAGAATTGCAGTGAATAGGAATGTGGTGGTAAATGATATGTTTACGTGACACAAAGGCAATTAGATGTGCATACGGTGGGCTTCATAAATATATATGTATCTGTAATCAATTTTGGCCCTTCTTCTCTGTAATAAGTTACAAAATGTATAGATACTTATAGACGTGCTGTACGAATGTACTGAATATATTTATATGATTATGGGCATGTTTCCTTTTGAAATAAAGATGTTGATTGGAAAGGCTGACTGCTCTATGTGGTTTAATTAATGTGTTTATTATATGAAAATTTGAGCGGATGAGAAAAATCGAGTATCTTAAAAAAATATAAAGCTAACTGGACAAACATTTTAAATGTAACGTATAAACACCGGAGTGGGGTTCAGTGGGTACTGTCAGCTCTCCTCCCTCACTAGGAGAGGTGTAAAAAGCGGATGAGTCCCATATACCGTATAAACGAGTCCCAACTATGTATTTAAGTATTTATATGTATCTATATATTATATATGTCGTCGTCTAGTACCCACACCACAAGTCTTATTGAGCTTACCATGGGACTAGGTCGATTTGTGTAAGATTGTCCCACAATATTTATTTATTTATATACCCCTCCACTATGGCCTTCCCAAGGCCGAAGGGACGATGCGTATACATTCCCGACTCCGTCAAAAAGGCGTCTTTGTACTATTTCCCCTGCTGCCAAAATATTGAGAAATCATATTATATGGGCTGACATGTCTTTTGCTACGTAATCTTCATAACCCCTAAAAACCATAATATTTTTTGTATAGCCTCCTGGATCCCCCGGTCCTCGCTTGAGGACATAAGATTTTAAAAAATCTCCTGTGAAATGTCAAACCAGCTTAACAAGTTTGCACACATAGAACGTTTACGAACGAAACTGTCAACCGAATAAAATATACACCAAGTCTCATAGGTACTTATAGTTTTGCCAGAATCGATACATCCAGGATCCAGGAGGGAAGAAAATGTCAGACAAGCGTGCTCCCTTTGACTAAGATTAGATGTGATCAACCCCACACTCGTACAGTCGCAATCAGATATATCGGAACGTCCGAGGCGCTAACCAGTATCTGCACACGCCTCTATTGTCAAGACGTTAGAGTGCTTGTTCAGATATTTTGAACGCCTCGGACGCTCCAATATATCTGATGGCGACTGTACTTACTTAAGTTCGTAAAAGTAATAAAAACCAGTTATAACAAAACATGCAAATGTACAGAATACGCCGCTTACGTGGTAAGGTCGACCGTTATCGCAATCATCGCTGATAACGTTATCAGTGTTGACCGCGTCATACTGTACGGGGCTACCGGAGAAAGTATCGCCTAGTTTTATTGTCATAGTCATTTGTTTCCGATATTTTTTATAACGCTGCATTCGTTATATATTTTTACAGAAATAGAACTTTACAATTGTAATGCATGAATTAAATCATTTATTAAATATAATATTTTTTTTTATTTATGTTTTTAAGTAGTCACACTATATATAAATTGTAAATTGAAAGACATATACTACAGAAAAAGTGACCAAGGCCCCCGGTGAGCAGGGCTGGGATCGAACCAACGACCTCCTGCTTTCGCGGCAAACCCCCTAACCACTGGGCTACCCGATCACGGCTCGCTGGTTCGATCCCAGCCCTGCTCACCGGGGGCGTTGGTCACTTTTTCTGAAGTAGGTATATGACATCTCTTTCAATTTATAATTAATAATATGCGGTTTTTGAACGCATTATAAAAGGCTAACGATATATGGGTATATAAAACACATAATTTCTAAAATTGTGTGTGCTACCATAAAGGGTTAAGCATGACACACACCAAGTTCAAACCGCAGGCAGGCGCCGCACTCGGCGACCCAGTTGTATAAATAGCGGTTAGATGCGCCTGCGCCTAATCGCGGGTCAATACACGCGCCACGAGGGAAACGCGCGGAGCTGATATAGTCTGACTGATCTGACAGTAGACTTTTTTAAATTTATATGCCTCCCTTGTTGTTGATACAAATGTAATTTAATAACATTTATTTTCGAAATATATACAGTAAGTGTAACTTACCTAAACTACCTACATCTATACCTTAAATCTAAAATAGGTCCCTGAAGCATTGTACCTAGGATTTCCTCGACATTTCCTCGATGTATCGCAATGCCGATACGTTGTGCGAGGAATGTAATTAAAAATCTACAGTTAGACTGTGGTTGTCAGACTATACTTATTTACAGTAGAAAAAATTGTAAATCAATATTTAAGAACATTATTTAATTATTTTAAAGCTCACATTAACTTCAAATAGGGTGAGAAAATACGATAGAGGGGTGGGTTAGTATTTTAAGACCACCATTTTTATAATTAAAAGAAAAATAGAAAAATTATCTGCGTCGAGCGCGATTCGAACCCATGACCTCTCTGATCAGCGGTCAGATTGCTCTGCCAATTGAGCTATCGACATCCGATCCAACACGGCGAATATTTCCACTACTTATTTCTTTCATTTGGTTACACGGAGAATTTTTGAATTTTTCTTTTATTTATAAAATTGAAAATTTCTTTCGCAGACATCTCTGCTTAATACAAAATTAATATTTAGACGACTTTTGTCATATTGTTACAAAAATACATTCTCTTAGCAAGTCCAACTATTTTCTTATCTTAAATTTCTTAAGACCCATACGATTTGTATATTATTTTTATATTTAATCCATTTGACGTCGAAAAGTGCTGAATTTTGGCCTACTTCGAATAAATGATTTTTGAGTTGAGTTGAGTTGAGTCGAACATTTTAACGACCTCCCTAGCCTAGATGGTCCCGGGTTCAAATCCTGGCAAGAGCATTTATTTCGGTGTTTATGAATATTTATTCCTGATTTATTGACGTTTTCTATGCATATTTGTATGTGTTTATCTATATACGTATGTATATCTTCGCCTAAAACCCACAGTACAAGCTTTGCTTAGTTTAGTGGTCGATCTGTGTGAGATTGTCCCCAAATATAAATATAAATTAACATTTAGCCATAAACGTTTAAAAACTTAGAGCCTAGATACCTAAATTACATTACACTTACTAGTATATATTTTGAAAATATATGTTTTACGTCTAAAACTTTCAAAATGTCCTCCCGTCCATACTCCGTGGCCACTTAAAACCCTATTGGATAACCGATTCAATACAATTCGTCATACATAATGATCGGCATTACTCATACAATTACACTGCAACTTGGCTATTAACCATACTTACTAGTACAACCAATTACTAACTGAAAATAACACGGGCTTAGGCGCGCGTTTTATTTTAAGTTATCCCTCGACTTCTTTCTCTTTATTATTAGCCTATCTGTGTTCCACTGTTGGGCAAAGACCCCTTGATCTCCACCCCTCCCGATTTTGTGCTTCCTCTTCATAGATATAAGATAAAACTGGATACACAATCAGCCGAAAAAAGTGCTGCACTTGCAGCACTCTTTGATCGTTTGTACGCGGTTTTCACAAAACTGCACCTAATAATTAGACAGTGGCTGCAATAGTAGGTATTGCAAAACACTTCAGGGTCATTGACGCTGAAAGTATTCGCTACTGTGTGTCCAAACTCCCCATTGTCTTAACTAAATTAAAAAAACTTACCGATTCGATTAATCTACTGTCATTCATCGCTAATGAATTGTCACACTCACGGCTCTGAAATGTAAAGGTGGTATTACACTACGAGCAAAGTGACACATGGCCGTTGGCAGCAAAGTCCTTAGCGACCACGTGTGGGAAAGCGGCGTGGGACGGCCCGCGACTAGATGGATGGATGACCTGTGTGCGTACCATTAGTTGTGTTCGATTGGGACTGCGGCATTCGAAAGTATGTCCATCTCGCTCCTACCACTACTCATGTTACGTACACGGTCTCTACCATGAGTTGCTATAGATTTCGAAGGATAGATTTCGATACGTTATCCACAGGCACTGACGGTGCGTTGACGTAGAAGATAGCGACTTTAGACATATATGTGCCTACCATGAGTTGCATTCGATTGCTTGCACTTGCTGGTTTAGATAGCGAGACGTAAGTAAGACATCGTTTATACAGCAGAAAATGGTAACATCTCGACTTTTCTGTCCAAGAAACATTTTCCTGCTTCTTATTCCATATATGGCAAACGCCCGATCGGACGGACCCGGTCCGGTACCGTTGGGGGGATCAGGTCGAAAAAGACCTGACGAGACTTCAACGGCCAGATTGGCGGGATTTAGCTCAGGACAGAGGACAGTGGCGCTCTCTGGTGGCGGAGGCCAAGATCCATTTTGGGTCGTTGAGCCAGTGCAGTAAGTAAGTAAGTTATTCCAGAAGGCTTTGGGTGTTTTGTCTCTTAATTAGTGCCGCAGTGCCAGACAACTCAATAGCGATCAGCTTGCCTAATTTTCTCCTACATTTCCACGATTTTTAGACTGACGTGTAGCGTGTAGTGTGAAACCCCCTTAAAATAGCCCAACCTTCTTCCAAACAATTCGCGCCACCTACTGTTTTGCACGAAATCACAATGCCGGCCAAATTAAGGTCAGCTGCGCGGCTAATCAATTCGACGCGTGCGCACTTGATGACGCGTGACGTATGTCATAATTACGGCGGATTACATTATGTTACATGGTCTTGCGGGGAACGTCTGTGCAGCGGGCGTATGATGGACGGTTTGTTGATGAGATAAATGCATGAAAAGCATTTGTTTTTTTTTTCTAGTGGTGTCAAGAGGCGGCGTTCAGGCATATCCGCCGAGTCTGACAATCAATTTATGGTAAATTTGCCCGGCGGATATGATAGCTTGTTCGAACGTATATGCCCGGCTAATAATATTGCTACAAGCGTAAAGGACCATGGGCGTTGTATGGAGGCTGGCCCCAAAACCAACAGAGATGAGACTTATGTCTATAAACAGGTCTTATTGTCTGCTTCATTTCGTTATATGAGCAACAATAATGAATTCTATTGCAGATCTGAGATATATGTAAGTAAAAATATTCACAACCGCTCGTCAATGATGGCGGATGCACACCACGTTATGCATACCACTCGGGTGCATTTTATGTACCAATTATTGACCGACAAAAGTCTAAATATCTCCGTTCTGCAATGGAATTCAACTTGGTGTCCATATAAAGAATATGAGTAAATAAAAATACCTATCAAATGAGATAACTCTCAGCTCTGTTGTGTTTGGGGCAAATTTGCCCATGGTCCTACAAAAAGTGGGTTTTTAGGTTATGAACATGCGCAATATAAATTTGCAAATAGCTAACCTTAGTACAAACAAGGAACGTTTCTATTCTAAACACCAAAACTATAGTTTAACGCCCTTGTTCAGAGTTACTTGAAAGATAGCCTTGTGCACAGACAAAAGGCTATAAAAATGCGAATAAAAGAGTTCGTTATGACAAGACGTGGGCAGCCGCCATATTTAGGTAATTTATGGGCAAATCGGCCATGTTTGTTAAGAAAGATGTCTACGCACATACATGTATCAAGATGCTTTTCTATCAACTTTATCATCTAGGTTTTTTATCGTTATACCTATCTAAGAACCAACATCGCTGCTGATGATCGGCATCAGAAATTCGGATGCTTATATACCTAAAGTTGGCGGGTAGTAAAGGTGACGTTGGGGCGGAAAGGTTCTCGAGTAGCGACCGCGTACCGGAAGGCGCAGCGTGGGTAGGCCTCCCACAAGGTGGACTGATGACCTGATGAAGGTTGCAGGAGTCCGCTGGATGCGGGTGGCGCAGGACCGGTCATTGTGGAAATCTTTCGGGGTGGCCTATGTCCAGCAGTGGACTTCTTTCGGCTGAAATGATGATGATGATGATGGCGAGTTCTCGGAAAAAAAGGTACTTACTAAGCTAGTCAGCACCAGGTTCTCAAGCACACTCGACTCGACTCGACTCGTCCACGATTTTGTGGCTCATGCTGTAGAGACCATGGGTCCCTGGTCAGCCGAAGCCGAGAGCCGAGAGCCGAATGAAGACCTTTATGGACGCCCTGTCGGCGCGGTTGGTCGCTAAGGAAGAGCTGGCGCTTAGCTCTCAGGGAATCTCGCTGGCAATACACAGAGGTAACGCCACCAGCGTCATGGGATCCCGACCGCAGACAGACCATTGTTCTTTTCTGAAGTATGTCCGTCTCGCTCCTGCCAAAGTAGTGGTAGGCCTACGTATAACTTATGGTAAGCACACTGCTGATCGGGATTTTCCTGTCATAGGAGTACTTGTACCATCCTCCTGGTATGTATAGTTTTTTAGGTCGTATTTTTTTAGTTTTTAGTTTTAATTTAACATACAAAGCAACATGTCAAATTTGTCAACGGTTGGCGTAGTTGGTAATGACCCTGCTAAGCCGATGGTTCTGGCTTCGAATCCCGGTAAGGGCATTTATTTGTGTGATGAACACAGATATTTGTTCCTGAGTCATGGATGTTTTCTATGTATTTGTATATATATCATTGTCTGATTACCCGTAACACAAGCCTTCTTGAGCTTACTGCGGGACTTAGTCAATTTGTGTAAAAATGTCCTATAATATTTATTTATTATTATTTAACAGAAATTTAAAAAAAAACACGGTAAAACGATCATCGATGTAACTCTCGTTTTGAGGTCAATTTAATTAGTTGTAGGACTCAATTAACATTCTCAGTATCCCACGTATCACGGTCACGTCGACCGGCCAAATCCAGCCTATCCGAAACGGATTAGCAAATAGTTTGCATCAGTTGTGACACACTTGCGCTCGCGCAGGAAGACGCCACTTGTCGAGTCGATGAACCGACTATATGGGTCATTTTTTGCGAATCGTTTAGGTTGGGGCACACCGAGTCTTAGGGATATGTTCGAAAAAGACCTTAAGAAAAGAGAAGATATTGATATATTTAAAAGCAAAGTGGCTCACTAAATGCAATTGCACAGTCAAGTGCAAAATATGTACGTACCTATTATGTTTTCTTCTTCTTCTTCTAAGTCGGTCCCTCACTGCTGAGGATCGTGACTCTGTCGATTAATATTTTTGATGGCCGCTCTCCATTCCTCCCTGTCCGTTGCTTTGTGGATCGCGCCGCTAAGAGTCGTGTCCAGTTGGTCGGATACCTGATCGCACCATCGAGTTGGGCTTCTCCCCCGTGGTCTAGAACCGTCCACCTTTCCCATCACAACCAGTCTCTCCAAGTTGCCAGGGTCCTTGCGGGCTATTATGTTTTCTATGTATTTGTATGTTTGTATATTATGTATATCATTGTCTGAGTACCCGCAACACAAGCCTTCTTGAGCTTGCGGGACTTAGTCAATTTTTGTAAGAATACCCTATAATATTTATTTATTATTTAAAAATAGGTACGACGAGGTAGGTGAGTATCGACAATATCGCCTTATACATATGGTACTATGCTCTTAAAACTCCGGAATAAGTTGCCATTGGGAATATTTTTGAGGAAAATATGCGCACCCATATTTATCCATGATAGACAGGTACCGACCAAAATATGGAAACGAACCACGAGCGAACAATGAATACTCATACTCATACTCATTTATTTATAATAGTATTACATATTACACGTCAAACTGGAAAAATACAAAATCGATTACTACATACCACAAGGTTAATTAAATACAATATTAAATTAAAGAAGAGATAATCAAATAAAATTAGAATTAGAATTATATAATGTATACTAAATCATTTTTTTATGTCAAAAAAAACCCAACTCCTTGCGCACTCTATATATGTGCCGAAACTCCTCGTTTGGCATCTCGAAGGGGCTTGCCATATCACGAATATGCCTTCGTTGCAGCATGCGGCGATTCTTTTCTTCCGCAGCAGCGGCAGATAAAAAAAATGATATCTCGCCATCCCTAAAAAGGAGATCAAATGTTATTCGATACTCTTTCAATACGGAGTGGAGACAGCCAGTCCGATGCTCTAATCGCTAAAAAGCTAAGCCTATAGTGTTTATCACGTCGTCATGATTCGGACTATTATTACTAAGACTTGACTTGAGTTTTGTTCTGTTCTTCATCGCAAGAGTGCAAACTATTTACCTTCGCTGATAACTTGGCGATGGTTTGAAATTGATGTCACTAAAATGTCATATGCATAGATTAAAAAGTAACAAAGGTCATAGGTATGACATATTATAGACTAATTGTCAAGAAAGATAAAATAATCCCAACATACACTTTACTATCTGTAATAATAAGCACCCAAAATTCCCAGCTCATCGTATACCGTACCGTTCCACTTTCACGGATATTCATAGACAGTTGCGTGAAGCAGAACTGGGGAAGATTTGCAGGGAAAGGGCGATACCTGAAGAACGATGGTGTGGTGGCACGACGGTTGCTCGGCCCACTTCAGCCTAGCAGTTCGTTATTAGTTGAACGAACAATATACCTTGACGAGATGAATTGGCCGTAGAAGCAACTTACTAGTCTAGTCCGCACGATCACCTAACTTCATTGGATTCTTTTATGGGGACTTTTTAAGGATGAAGATTACTCAAAACCAGTAAAATCGAGAGAAGAATTATTAATAAGGACTCGAGCAACTTCGGAAGACATAGAAACAGTTTTGTGAACTTAATTAATGAAATCCGTTTAAGAATAAATCTTTGTGTATAATATAGAATAATAAAGATACGCAATTTTTTTGCATAGTTGTTTATTTTATTTAACTCTAGGTAAATGTGTAGGTTACACATCGGGAATTTAGGTACGGACTGAATGATGAACATGATTGCTCATAGGTGTAAGTAAGTAGTAAGGGGTAGTGAAGTTCTTAACCCGACACCACACGGGTGATAATGATATTAATTATATAAAGCAGTCGGGTGAAATGAAATTTAGAACATACATTTTCCAAATGACCTAGACTTTTACTACTAAAGGGTTTTTTTTCAAATTCAACTTACAAGGTGACGAAAAGAATTTCAATCAGATAAAGTCGCCGGCGAAGTCTTGTATTATATAAAAAGGAAACGTAGCTACATTACATACTCTTATTATACTAAGAATATAATTAAAATAAATAAGTACTTACTGTTGTATCACTACAAAATAAGCTTTTTTCAATTTCAGAGCGATCGCAGCCAACGATAGGTAGTCTTATCGGCACCTAAAGAGCACTTAGATAAAATGAACGAACAAACACCACTGAAGACGTTCACTACTGTTATAAGAGTAGTTGTATTATTGTAACATACGAAACGTAAGATAAATAACTTAATCTTGGAGATTTATTACGATCTATATGGCGGTTTGTTTACATTGTTAGGAAGTTGGATTGACGCAAATCTTAGATAAAATTAACTAAGTAAACTGTCACAATATGATAAACGTAACCATTTACCCAAAAAACGTCATGCTAAACTTTAAACAGTTGTCGTTTACCACTTACCGCTGTCAAATTAAAGAATTTTATTACAAATGGTGATAAATTGCGATAAACGATGATAAACGTGGATAAATTGTGTTAAACTATCATTTGTCATTTGTCACGTCGACCATCTTAGCCCCGCAGTTCATCAATATTATAGAAAGCATTTCCAACAAGCCATTTTTTTAATTTATTATAAAATAAGTCATCATTCGATTCATTAATAATACAAATAAGATGGACAAAGCTACCCTGCGAGCTATGGTAAATTAATATCCATTCTAATACAATGCAAATGCTTTTTCTACCATGCCCTAACCCGTCGGTGGCCAACTTTGCAGTCTTTTTTATTTGCCAATCTTGCAAGCATGGCCGCGTCCTTGATGTTTATCCATTGTTTAATAAATATAAATCAAAAAATAAATATTTAAAAAACATAAACAAAGAACAAATTATATAAAACCTATATCTTCGACAGCTCTCATTACCTCTTAAAATCTTTACTCCATTCAGATCCGTTCGCGCTCGGTGTAGCATAACCTTAAAATCGTCTGCTAAACGGGCGCTAACTCGCTACCCCTTAATTACGTCGCAGATGGCTCCAATTTGTTTACAAGCATTTATTCCGGACTGTGAATTGAATGAGTTACGTTCAGTTTCTATTGGTTCAATTCTATTTCTTTGTTACTTTTATGTAGCGCTATTTACTTTGACCTAGGAATATACTCTTCTTTTAACTAAGTAAGTTTTATTTAACTTGCAACGTAAGTGTGTTTGTCTGTTTGTTAGTTTTACTTCTTTTCTTGTTGAAACTTCCACTTGTTAGAACAGATCTTGGTAAGCAAATGATAAATACCTACGTAATATTGAAATTAAGAATTTAATACAAGCGATATCTGAAGCGGTCGTGCAAAGTAGATTATATATGGTAGACTCGCTTCGGTGTAATCGACTTCGCGAAGTCGAAGCGTTACTTCGAAATATTTAAAGGTATCTAAACGTCTCCCAATACAAACATTGCGCAAGCTTCGAATCCCATGCCTCGACCGCATTATCCACTTGCGCGAGTTGGACGCGTCACATAAATCTCAATGGGAAGGCGTAATTGTGGCCCTTGTGAGGGCTGAGAACTAAATGTCCAGTATAACTACTACTTTCATCTCACCTCTATCATAAACTGACCCCTGTGTTTCTCAGAAAGAGTCAGAAAGAGTGGAAAATTTGTCTCGAACCCGTGACCCTGAGGTACCAGCTCGTCGCTCTTTCAACTGAGCTGCCGAGACGACACCACATACGAAATCATCTTGACACCACCCTTGGGTTAGTAATAATAGTGGCTATAGGTACACGTTACGGTCTGCCGGAGTGGTTACCTGCGCTGGCAAACCTGCACCATACATATATGGTGTACGGTGACACAGAAATAATAATTATGTATATTAATTAATAGTTTTTGGTTTTGCTCCGGTCGCCTTCATTTGAGTGTTTATAACGAATATTTGTTACTGAGTTATTTTCTATTATGTATAATAATATATATATCGTAGTCTAGTACCACAACACAAGCTTTATTGAGTTTACTGTGGGAATAGGTCGATTTGTGTAAGATTGTCTCATAATATTCAATATTTCTTACTTACTATATTGAAAAACGTAAATATTTACCACCTTGTAGATATTTTTGACTTTGACTTCCACTTATTTACCTTAAGTACAGTACAATAGATAATTATCATCCGAGTAATTGGTGATATCATAGCAAAATCAAGGACCACATGCGGCTATCAAATTGGTATAAATTGACAAGCTTATAATTTGTATTCGTAGTGACGAGTCGTATGATATCATTCAGTTAAAGTTTATTGTTAAATCGGTTTGTAGAATCTTTATTTTGGGTCATGTACAGACCTTGGTTTCAATGTTTTACTAGCTTTTAATAAGTATGTTCGTTCATTGAAATTAAACACTTTAGATCGGATTCAGATACTTACAGCGTATTTTTGAGCAATTGCTTTAAATTCAAGGGTCTATTCTTTAGCTTAAATTTAGTTAATTTCTCAAAGACACTGGTATTTTAATGAGGACTACCGCGAGTGAATTCGCCGCTAGGGGCGCTAGGAACGTGGGTCCTATGAAAAGAGGTTATATATGTAATTTTCAGTACATTTCTCGTTAGTTTTTAATTTAAGTGCTTATTTCGAAAAATATGCAGCTTTTAGAGGAATTATTACATAAAAATATTAGAAATATATTAAACACAAAACAATATTATTTTGGCTATAAAATGAGCTGTAATAAAAATACTTTGGTCATATTATGCGAAACCAGAAGTACGATCTCCTTCAACTCATAATACAGGCAAAAATCCAAGGGAAAAGATCATCCGGACGAAAGGCGGAAGTCATGGCTTCTAAATCTTCGTACCTGGTTTAAGCAGAGCACACGTTCATTATTTCACGCGGCTGTCTAAAGTCCGTATAGCCTTGGACGTTGGCTTGGTCCGTATAGGCACAGGAAGAATAAGAAGATTGTCCGGAATTCCAAAAGTTTCGACCCCTTACCATATGTCTGTAACACGTTTTACAACGCTCTGAACGCTCTATAACAAACATTATATTAAAAATACACGCGACAACAGATCAATCCGTCCTGTTAGCATTTCTAAAATTCCTAAACTAACCTGTCACCTTAACATCAAAAACAAAAATCAAAACAACCACTTCTAACATGAAAAATAATAAGTCCCTCCTCCTAGTGACTGTAATTCCAACCTTATTTGTATTGAAATAGAGTCTGAAATAACAGTGAGAAGTAAGTGTTAACGCCATTTTGTTTGTGACGAGAGAAAGCGACGCCATGACAGGTGCGCAGGCACGCGGCCCGAGCCACCCCGAGCATTTCCGAACTTGCTCTTTTTAACGACAGATTTAACACCGGCGCAGTACTCGTATATGAGCAGTATGCATGCTGACGCAACTATGGACAAGACAGTAAGCTAGTCTCTGAAAAAGAATCTGTAGATACTGATCCAAACACTCGAGGTATTTGGTTTTCTGAAGGCCTACAAAAAACTTCGTTCCTGGGCCTATACCACGAAAATCGGATTTGTATCTCCATCTCTGTCACACTTGCATATTGGAGTGACAAAGAGGTTTTTCCGTCAATGCCAATTTTCGAAGTTCGTGGTAGGCGTGCTGGTTCGCGATAGAACCTCTTTACGTGTAGACATCAAATATTTTTCATGTAATCCTGTAGAACCCTAGTACATGTACTGAAAAGGGACGTTCAATAATACCTATACTCAAAGTATGAATAAAACCATTCGTACGACCATATCCTGAGCCTAGCCTACAAATAATTTACTTTACAATTACATTAATGATAACATAAAAGGAATAAAAACTTGTAAAATATAAATGCTTACTGTGTATCTCTACTGTGTACTGTGACATTGCTGCCATTCAGAAGCGGCGACACTCGCGTAGTCCAATACTTAAACCCGTAACCTTCGATCCAAGAGATTCGTCAAGCGTGATCGGGCCTTACAGCAAAGGGATCCGTAACCGTGTACACGTATCGATATAAAACGATTGAAAAAAATAGGGATATACCTCTAGAAGAAATATGCGCAGACTTATTAAAATACAAATACATTTCATATTTGGATCTTACTGAAGAACAACTAAACAAGCTTGAGCGGCTCCAAAATGTTTGTGTACGTTTCATTTTCGGGCTTCGTAAATATGACCGTGTCTCCAGCTTCCGTTTACGACTCAAATGGTTGCCTATTCGTCATCGGCGCAATATGCATATACTTTCTCTTCTCTATGGCACGTTGTTTATTCCCTATACTCCTAGCTATCTCAAAGAGCGGTTTAGTTTCATGAATTCCCTTAGGTGTTCTCAAAATCTCCTTCTTGTACCCCCCCATTTTAGTAGTAAGTTTTATAACAAATCTTTCAGTTTTCAGTCAGTAAAATTGTGGAATGCTTTGCCGATTGACATAAGATGTGCACAATCGCTTTCAATTTTTAAAAATCGCCTTAAAGAATATTATTTAACCCTCCCCTAGTCCTGTTATTTTCATTCATGTAAATTGTTTTATTGTTTGCGCTATCTTGCCGTTGTTTTTCTTGTTTGTATACATTTATTATTATTGTAGTTTATGTAATATTATGTAGTATTTATATGTATTTTAGTGTGTAGTTTATGTAGTGTATAGTAAGCAGTATATATTTAGTTTGTCGCTGTTTTGTTTTGTTTTGCACTGCCCAATAACTTTTATCTGTACGCTGTTTCGCTATCTGAAGGTTGTCTGGAAGAGATCGCTCTTTAGCGATAAGTCCGCCTGTTGTTGTTACTTACTAGCTCATGTTCTTTTTTATTTGTTTTTTTACTATTGTATTTTGTAGTGCACAATAAAGAATGTTATTATTATTATTATTATTTGTGTCTCCTTTGCGGATCACGGGCCTGTATATCCCGGTCTTTTGGTAGGCTTGCGTGGGGATACAGATCCAACACGTAGAGGCCTTTTGGAGAATTTTGCTGTGTAGTACACCTGCTAGAACCCATTCACGGGTGCAACAATAGATACCCGTGAACCGGTCCCAGCAGGCGTTGGAGCTATTGTAAAGAAAGTGGAAAGAATACCAGGCTATGGCGTTGAGGTTTGGGTGGATCAGAAATGGACTATTGCAAAGAGTTCCGGTCACCTGCCATAACAATGTTTAAAACAAGTTATCGAGGCAGGCGGTGACTTGCCGCCGACTAGATGGGCCCCTGAAACTGCCGTCGCAAGGACGGCCAGGAGCAACATCGGTGTGAACGGCTCAGGGGTGTCGAGAGGTGTGCGCCGCTTTCTACCCAGTGGCTGTTGCCAGCCAATGTGCCCACTCGCGTCTTATGCATATTTCACTTCCACCCCTGGAGCATATCGCTCTAACGACTCCTCTCTGGACGGCCAATGAAGGCAAGCCAGAGCTGAGAGTCCTACGGGTCCCCTTGGGGTCCACTCCGACCGACGAAGACACGCCGGAGATGGAGACCCTGACCGACTCTCTGGAGCACTCGGGTCCGTGGGGTCGTTACTCCCCAACAGCTCGCCACAAGCTGCCCTGCGGGCTTATTATTATTATTATTACATGGAGTGAAGGAAGACTTTACATTTGCCCGAAATGAGATTTATCCCGAAAATACAAACAGCTGAACATAGTGAAATTCATATTAAAGCATGACTCACACTGGGACGGGACGGGGCCGGACGGGACGAGGCCTCAGATGTCACGTGACGTTTTCTATAGAAACTGACGGATCGTCGCGTAATATGACTATATAAAATAGCACTCTTATGATGTCGTTTTTAGGCTGATTGGGTATCCAGTTAATTATATTTTATAAATACTTAAATATAAAAGTATCCAGTTATTTTGTTCGCTTTACGAAATATCAGTGTTGACTACAGTGCCTACGGAACTCTAGTCTAGGAGCGACAGTATCGTCTTACGGCTGGACAAATATATCAAGGCGTGTTTTTTATGCGCGCTTCGGAAGCGGCGGCATTCCGATATACTTCTGTAATGCACAGACATGAGTTTGTGTATGATACATTTTTATAATTTAAACTATCGTAAGTCACAATTGTAAAGCATGGATTAAATCATTTATTATTTATACCTAATAAATGTTTTGATTAATGTTTTTAAGTAGGCACACTACTATATATAAATTATAAATTGAGAGAGATGTCATATACTACAGAAAAAGTGAACAACAAACAAGCTACAAAAAGCTTAGCTATTGCGCGACATAACAGATTTTCAAACTACATAATATGTGAAGTACACATTATGTACTTTCAAAATAACATAACTTCTAGTTTAATAAAAATAATAAGTAGGTTTAATGGTAATATTAGACAAATGGAGTTAGACCCACATTAAGGTCAACAAGGCTCGTGTTGCGTGTCGTAGACGACGATACATTTTCTTCTTAGGTTTTGAACCCAAGTTTTATAATTTTTGAATACTTGCCTGCTTTGAATACTGCCCCATAAATTCAATTTCATTAAGCTCACGCGAATGAGTCACCCAGGTGAAATGACGCCTTTGTTAGACGTTTACGGCTTTACATGAATAACTTTTAATATTAACATTGTATGGAGATCTAATCTTCTTGTGGCTCAAATATGAGAAGCTCATAAAAGAAAATAATGTGAAGATGATGTGTTGTGAAGACAGACAGATTATAAATTTACTATAACGGGCTGTAATCGCGTAATTCGCGTAAAACTTTGACTAACCTCCAACGTTTCAATCGCTAAATTTTCCCCGTGGTCCCACACAGATATCTCTGACTATATCACCAACCGACCGATTATGAGTATCATTACTGTCGAGCGCCAGGATACCTCGACTAAAATAAGTATATGCCTTTAACAATGTACTAAATTCAACCGCGACCCGTTACCTACGCCGGTCTCGGGCACTGATGCCCGAGCCGCGAAGGTGACAACACCACTCTGTATGTCCGACGATGACTGCCCGATGCAGTCGAAACATGTCACGCCTATTGCGATAAAAATACGTGAGTGCAACCGTTGCAATTTCATACTAACAAGACAACAAAATAGACAAAAATAAATATATTCTATTAAAGATATAGGCAATTAGCAGGCGGTCTTATCGCTTAAATGCGAGCTCTTCCAGACAACCTCTCAAACCTCTTGCTCCTTGCTCCACTAGTATATCTCCGTATGACTTAACAATTCTGTATTTGCAATCGACCTTGGTTAGAAACGCTGAATTAAATATAAAACCTGTCTTTTACTACGCTGACTAAGTCTAACGCTTGTTATTAACTGTTATTTATGTGTTCAATAGTAACCAAAGACAACACGAATAGAGACTGTCAATATCGTCACGTCACGTTCTGTGTCATTGACTCGAGTCTCCGAGTGTACTGGAACAATCTGGTATTTTTGTCTATGATAGTTTGACGGTAACTCTACTTTCAGTGATATAATATTATTTTATTAGTAATATAATAGTACATTATTGGCGAGGGACGGAAAGCAAGGGATTGACTGACGAGATAGTTGCCGAGCTCAAGCAAGCCCTTCTTCCACCGAGCCAGATATAGTGATTTTCTCAAACATGCGCAACCACCGGCGACCGGCGACGTGTGGAGCGAGGCCCCCGGGGTCTGTCGGCCATTTTTTCCCGAGGAGTAAAATTAACCATACAAACTCCATTATTGTCCGCTGCGTCCGCGCTCCAGCAGACCGCGGGAATTTGATACTTTACGTCTTCTATTTGCGAACAAAATGCGACCATTTCTGAGCATGTTTGAGATAACGATTTTTTTAATTTGAATATGAACCGATTCAGCCAAGGTTTTGAGGAGTAATGTTCACGTTTAGGACGAACCACAAGTGTAAATTTTTTAAATGCCATTTGTACAGTAAGCTCAATAAGAGACTGAACATAGATGGCGCAAGCTTTGAACGGTGTTATTTAAGTATTTATAAGACGAATGCAGATAAAATAAAGACATTAAATGACAGCTAATACTAACTTAGAAGCTACTACGCTCTTCGCGACATTTCCTTCATCATTTAGATGGTTGCAGTCCTCAAATGTGCGTTTCCCCAGAAACGTTCAGCCTCGCACAACGCACAACTAAACTGTGCAATCAACTGTCGCGGGCATTTCCGGATCGATACAACATTCGTACCTTCAACAAAGAGCGTACATTAAAGGCCGGCAACGCCTCTTTTGTTGCGAGATATCAATGGACTTCCATGCTTACCATCAGGCGATTCGCTAGTTGGTCATAACAAAGATGACAGTACTGGTCTTCAGATGGATAGTCTACATTATTAACTGGTGTCGTAGGAACCAAGGACGCCCGCTGCGGCAGGTCAACGATGACTCCTCCATTGTTCAGGTGAGACACTAATACTGCAATAAACGGCTCGTTTCCTATACTTTATGTTTATCCAAGTGCAGACGAAGTCACTTACAGCTTTAAATACGAGTATAGTACATGTTACAAAGGAATAAGTTGAAATGGTGTAAATATATATTTACTGTTCATTTTACAATAGTAGTGCCTAGTACACTACGATACAAGGGCGTAAACTAGAATGGACTTATACAATTGTAAAGCACGAATCAAATCATTTATTAAATGTAATAAATGTTCTGATTCATGATTTTGGTTTTTTAAATTAATTAAAAAACAAAAATAATAAATTACTTATAACAAAAATAATAATAAATTATAAATTGAAAGAGATATCATATACTATAGAAAAAGTGACCAGGCCTGGGATCGAACCAGCGACCTCCTGCTTCCGCCGCAGACGCCCTAACCACTGGGCCAGGGGCATGTGATGTGGCGCGATGAAAGTCATGTGACGAAGAAGGTACTAGGAAACAATTAGGGAAGTAAAAGGAAAGATAAGCCAATAAATAGATGGGTGGACTGTGTGAGAGCTGATATGAGAAGCAAGGTTGTGAATGATATGATGACGGGCGATAGAGCCAAAAAAAGACGAGAGAGAAGATGGTGCGTCGACCCTAAGTTGATGGGACAAGGGCCCAGCAGCGTCGCGGGTCGTCAAAATGTTCTTTGGGTAATCCGGAGCTGGCCTGGCTTGCTTTTCTTTGAGTCGTTAAATCTCTACCAAATTGGCTCACGCAAGGGAAGCCGGCAGTAATCGAGTTCTATACCCCCCCGCCTCTGCAAGGGCCAGAGAATAGGGATGACGACTAGGTTAAAAAAGTATTATTCTATTTAGTCCGTCAGTTAGCTTATCCAAATTTATTACATAAAGTTTAACTTATTATTATATCTGGATAATAGATTTCTACATCTCCTGATCTCCTGGTATATTACCTACTAAACACCATATAAGTAGGTAGCAACTCAGGTCGTTAAGAATCTGCTCACACGCAGGTTCTAAGAATTGATGGCTGAATGATCTCACGCTTGTCAAGCCGTTCGGCAGTTGTCATGTTATCATTGTATAGTCACGTAAATATATTATGGGATTATGGGCCTGGTAGGGCATTCCGATTTTTATTGATTTCATATTGTTCGCAGTTTACTTGCAATAATATAAGTACATATACTGGGGAGATCATCATAATAGGCTAGACGACCAATAAAATCTAATTAGTCCGTCTGTTAGATTATTAAAATTATTCGACACGTATTTTTTCTTTTGAGCGTCAAATGAAAAACGACGGAAATACATGACGTCACAAATAGGTTCGTATCTTACTCTAAGTGACATCACTAGCCCCCACCCCGGAACTTTGATGATCTGTATCATTATCAATTTTAGTTAACTTAAAATTACACTTAAAAAAACACGTGTCTAATAGTTTTGGATAATCTAACTGACGGACTAAATAGAATAATAGTTTTATGCCACACCTGGTCATAAAGCGCTGCGCGTACGGAAAACGCCGATTTCTGCCCAAGTGTAGGCATAAAATGATGTACCTAACACGTGAGGTAATAAATAAAGCCCTTGATCGCATATTTACATCCCTCGCTTGCAGCTCGGGTCGCAAACATCTGCGATTTCGGCCTTTCTTTGTTTTACCGCACTAGTTAGGTAATGTACTATTTCAACCATATTATTGCCCTAGTGAGCAAAGCGAGCGAAGCGTATCCGCTTCAGATTTGGCAGAAATGCTTTCGTGTGTCTGTCCATTTGTTCTCCTCTACAGGTCGCATTTTATCAACCAATTCTTGTGAAATTTTGTGAACAAGTGTTGATTAAGTACATAAAAAAAATTGTCGATCCAGTTTTCGGAAATTCACGATGGTATTGGAAATTTCTACAGCTCAAAGAAACACCACTTTTAGCACTTATTACACATTTTACTTCCAATCTAAATATAATGACGTCACGCCCGCGCATGCGTCTCTGAGACATTAATTCAACGAATTTATCCCATTCAGCAGTAAATTCACCTCCATCAATGGCTTTACAATAACAAAACTCCTCTAATTTTACAAAGGTCGAAAGCGACACAGTTTACAAACACGCTTATTACTTTTTCATATAAAATTAGCTTGGAATTCATCGATCATACACAAATGTCATAAACGACATGCTTTACATACAAAGTAACAAACATGTAACCTTTTGATATAAAACTAGTGTGGAATTCATCGATTGGTATTGTTCTTAGTATTACATTTAAAGCTGCCCTGTTCTGGTACATGGTTATAAAAAGTTGGTTTCTTAGAAGTGATAGGCATAACCGCACAGCGCAGCAATGTGAATAAATTATACATTTTCGTAAGCGCTTTTTTTTTAATCGGTTGGGTACCTACACACCATTTTATAAAACAAGACCAGAAACTAACCGCCCTCCCTAAGTTTCTTTATTATTTAAGTAAATTAATTAATTAGGGCATCTGCTGCGAATGCAGCAGATCGCTGGTTCAATCCCAGCCCTGGGCACTGGGGGCCTTGGTCACTTTTTCTGTTGATCCGACATATTTCTCAATTTATTTATAAATTAAGCCATATTACATTTTTATGTCGTAGGATTAAAAATACCTAACAACAAATAGTTTATCTCAGCGTGGTTTCATTTACAAAAACCTTCAAAAGAAAAGTGAGAAAGCGAGGTTAGATTATGGTCTTAATTACAAATCACAGTTTATATTATGCAGTACATAAGATATCGTTGAAGTACGTAGACTTATATGTATAAAGTATTATATGGATGAAACAAAACAAAAGCTACATTATTATTTTAATCGAAAAGTGTTGTACACTTTACATTGGGCCTTACGAGTTTAAATATTTTAAAGTAAATCCACTCGTAATATTTAAAGTAAAAAAAAACCGATGCGTCGTTATCCTAAAATAAATTTGTAAAATCACAATCTCAACTAATATAAATACCATGATCCTGAACATCAATAAATTTTCTCTAATCCTGAACATCAATAAATATTCCATCACATTTTTTAAATCTATCTCATTCCAACGTTAGAGTTTTGATCGTAACAGGTACTGATAAAAATAAGTTTGTAAATACCGAATAGATAAAAGGAATACTTTTGTATGAATCCTAGAGGCGGTTACGACATTTAATAATTTTCAGTCCTCCGGCCGGTAAGCGCCAATTTACGCAAAACTAAATTGCCGCCTGCCGGCTCCGTCGGGCAGAAAAATAGTATACAAACCTCGGCCGTTAGATGGGAAAGCCTCGGATCACATGTTCGTCGTCCTCGGCTTCGCCTCGGCCGACAATTACATGGGATCCGAGACATTTCCCACTAAAACGGCCTTGGTATGTAATCTACTATTAGTTTTACATTTGGTTTACACTGGAAAATAAGTCAGATAATCCCCTTTTATAGCAAACAGCCGTGGGGTAGGTTCGGATTATGGGTATTTCTGTTTATATATCACGTTTTTAGTTTGATTACGTACTTGAAAAGTTATAAAACTAAGAATAGACAGGCTTAAGGCGGAACGTCGGGAATTCTTGGACGTTGAATTGTTACGTAAGGGACGTAGGATAACGGATAATAAAAAATAATGAAGTTTCAAGAAACACTTGGATTACCAGGAAACTAAATACATATCATAACAAGTTTAAATTTCATTTCGGATATAGGATAATATTTCCAGGATATTTACTTTAGATTTCTCTGTAATTTTACAACAAATTTTGTATAATCACAGATAAATTGTACCACGGCTCCGCTACGCGAGCATGGGGTCCGCTTTGGCAACAAATCCCAAGATTTGGCATAGGCGCTATTTATACTTAAACTAAGCCTTATTGAGATTAGTCCGGTTTCCTTAAGATCAAGATGTTTTGCTTCATCGAAGAGCGCTAAATAAAATGAAAATAAAATAAACAATTACTCTGACATCCTACTAATATTATAAACGCGAATGTTTGTATGGATGTTTGTTCCTCTTTCACGTAAAAACTACTAAATTAATGAAACTTTACAATAATATAGCTTATACATCAGAATAACACATAGGCTACAATTTATTAAGATATCGCGCAGACGAAGTCGCTGGCACCAGCTAGTATTAAATAAAACTGTCAATATAAAAAATTCTGCTACGCAATTTTATTCCACAACGCAATTCATGTACCATTTATTTGTACAATCAAGTCCTTGTTTATTTTTAAATGACACTGAACTTGCACATGGCGAATTGTATAACGCCACTACTACCCTACGCTTTATAATTAACTATAATCAACCTTATTCCTTTGTAATACGGCGAAAAATGTATTACATATTTTGACTCGACATTACCCTCGTCTATTTAACCAATTGTAAGCCTTGTCGCATTGAGATAAGGGCTACTTACAGTCATTGAAATCTGTTTGTCGTACGGTACGACTTAGAGTAATCGGCACCTTTCTAATGTGCAACTGATCAGCGGTTGACAGTCGAAGACAGGTGGAATGTAGGGCTGTCAATTATAGGTACAGTCGGGGGTAAATTAGTAACGGTTAAAGAGCACTGCTTTATATGTACAGGTGCCGTTACAAATACTGGAGCGTAATCTACTACGGAAAATAAGCATTAATCAATTAACCCAACTTCAACAAGCTTTTTAAGAATATGTATACTGTAATAATAGACGACCGGTTGGCGTTGTTGGTAGTGACTCTGCCTGCTAAGCCGAGGAGCCGAGCCCATAAGGGCATTTATTTGTGTGATGAACACAGATATTTGTTCCTGAGTCATGGATGTTTCCTATATATTTATGTATCGTTGTCTGAGTACCCGTAACACAAGCCTTCTTGAGCTTACTGGCGGGACTTAGTCAATTTGTGTAAGAATGTCCTATAATATTTATTATAATTTATTAAAGAATATAGATTATAGATATTAAACTTAAACGGTTAAAACTCAGATATTTTTATCACTATAGGTGATGCAGGACCGCAGACCTGAGCGCCTACCACGAACCGCGAACCCTCCCTGTCGCACTTGTGATTTCTCACTCAAGTGCGACAGAGAGGTGAAACTTCGTTCGTGGTTCGTGGTAGGCCTTCTGTACTTGCTACCTATATATGCGTTCCTCAGATAAAGGGTCTTGGCAGACAGACGGACGGATAACAAAGTGATTCCCTAACGGGTCCGTATTTTCTTTTTGAGGTACGGAATCCTAAAAATACTATTTTTACATGATAATATATCCATGTATGTGTAACCACCCGTAGGCTAAGCACTGCAGCTAGGCGCCAATTGATTTGTACTCAGACGGGAGTCTCATAACACGAATGTTATGGCAACACGGCGTGTCATTAACTGTCTCTTGGTTGTGAAAACAATAGACGTTAGACTATAAATAATTCCATTAACTGTATTTTTATTTCGATGTTATATTTTGCTACAGTCATTGTTAATCGTCAGAACTATGAATTGTGTTATAAGTGCTATAACACATCAGCTGTTGTAGAAGACAGACACACTCCTAAAGCCGTCCGCTTAATAGTAGTTTATACAACAGTGATATAATAAGGGTTTTAAGAACCAATTATGAGCTGATGCATACGCTAGTTATTCTACGACAGCTAAAATAGCGTAAAAAGCTAAATCTAGAAACGTAGCACAATAGGGAAGATGTTGTACCCACTATAGAAATTAAAAAAAAAACAACAATGCCCATATATCGTATGAAAATCCATAGGAGCAGTGTTCTTATGGAATACCATAGACAACGTAATAATGTATACTTTTTTAATATCCCTGTCAGTCATCTAATTGACAGATAGAAGTGCTGGAGTAGAAAAACATAATATTCAGCCTGCAAATCACCTTTTCCCATGCGTCGGCAGTAATTACTATTAATAATATCCAAACTAATCCATCCATACTAATATTATAAATGGGAAAGTGTGTGTCTTTTTTTGTCCGTCTTTCACGGCAAAACAGAGCGACGAATTGACGTGATTTTTAAGAGGAGATAGTTGAATGGATAAATAGAATAAATAAATAAATAAATATTGTGGGACAATTTTAAACAAAATCGACCTAGTCCCACGGTAAGCTCAATAAGGCTTGTGTTGTGGGTACTAGACGACGATAGATACACATAAATACTTAAACACATAGAAAACATCCATAACTCAGGAACAAATATTTGTGATAAAACACACAAATAAATGCCCTGAACAGGATTCGAACCCGGGACCTCCTGTTTCGTAGGCAGGGCCACTACCAACTAGGCTAGGAGGCCGTTAAAGAGGAGGTAGTTGAAGGGATGGAGAGAGACAGGCTACTTTTTGTCTCTTTCTAACGCAAACAAAGCCGCGGGCAAAAGCTAGTACATAACGTAGTTAGACTGTACAAGGTTTGGATAATTTATGGGGAGAAAATTTCACTGTGACTTGAACTTGCCGACGAGTTTTTCCTTCGCCGAGGTGTCGACAAGTGAAATGCTTTCCGGTCGCCCATTAAAGATCGGAATTACTACTCGTATTTATATATTTTGAAGTATTTAGGTATTGTAATATCGATATATTATTTGGGCATTTATTTATTTGGTTGTCGTTTTTTTTTCGTGTTAGATTTGTATGAAACTTGGTGGGTGGGCAGAGTTCCTTATTCTACGCTAGATAGATACGAAATCCCAATGTGCGACAAAAATTTTGTACTAAATTTCCCATAGAGTTACGAAAATCCCATACGACTTCCTAACTCAGTGGGAAAAAATGTGGAACATACTGGGAAATTGGGTCTATCTTGAAGAGAATAAGGAACTCATCGTACCTACCAAATTTCATTCAAATCTGACGCGAGAAAAAAAACGACAACAAAATAAAAATCCGCCCATTTAGCTAGTATTTATGCAAAGACAAAAATTGGGTTTGAAGGGTGTACAGGTTGGAACGACTTATGATCATTTACGGATTTTTGATAAAAAAAAAATTTGAGTTATTAAAATGTATGTATATTTATTTGAATAAAAATCACAGAAACAATATTATGAACCACAGTTTGTAAAACCATAATTAACATAATTATGGCGTCAGTATAACACATTTTATTATTACCAATCAGATGAATAATCATATCCTCCGAATGATGAATAAGCTTTAGTCCCAACAAGGCAGTATTAATTCTAGTAAGTTCAGCAATGCCCACGCGTGGGCTGACTGAGTCAACATTCCACGCAGCTGTGGGCAGCTGACATTGACATTAGGATCGGCAACATATTTGGCTGAATATTGGTAAGCCATATCTCGTTGCTATAAAGTTCTGGTTAATCTGAATACTATTTTCTTACAACGAAGGACCTTACGTGAAAATCGTATCTGCATAAATTATAAAGACAAGTCATATACTATTTTAACTATAAAACTCTCGTGAGACTCGAACATATTAAATAATATTTAAAACGGGTCACTCACGTAATTTAGTCGATTTTCGCTCGACATGTTTCGAACGAAACATGTCGAGCGAAAATCGACTAAATTACGTGAGTGACCCGTTTTAAATATTATTTAATAAGTCATATACTACATCTCTAGTATATCAGCTGTAGTATACGATATCTCTTTCAATTAAAAAACAAGCAAAAAAGCATGAATCAAAACGTTCATTATATTTCATAAATGATTTAATTCGTGCTTCAATCGTATCTGCATAACTTTTGCTCAAATGTAGGTGTGATAGAGGGGGAGCTACAAACTTTTGATATTTTTATATCCAAGATAGACTCTCTGAAAATGTCGACTATAAAATAGGGAGTGTGGTATTATAGCGACTAAGACCAGGCGATGGTCGTATCCTTCTTCTATCGTTTTCCCGGCTTATATCACCGCTTAGGGAGCCTGGGATCATATACCATAATTAAACCCGGATAAAACCATAAAAACCGAATATACTCTAACAATAACAATAACTGGTGCCAAGTTTTATTAAGGGATGACTGACACTAGAACCGGACGGGTCGGGGCGGAATGGGACGATCTGTCAGTTTCTATAAACGTCACGTGACATCCGAAGGCTCCGAGCTATCACGTGATTCTTACTATAGAAACTGACAGATCGCCCCAACTCGCCTTGTCCCGTCCTTAATAGTAGCAATAGAAGAAGAGTATTGAAGTTAAATAATTTTTTTATGAGTTTTCAATAAAGCGTAAAAAATACATGATTATTTTTGCCTTTGTTCGCCCATAGCATAATTTGCCTATTATTATGAAAAATAGTGCAAAATACACGAGTTACACGAACGCTAAACTAGATGGTGCTGTCCATTACGACCCATACGTAGTGCGGTAACAATTCTAAGTAGGTGTTCACTTCTTTATTTATTTTCACTTAAAATTTCATTTTCCTTCCTTCCACGAATGTCTGATGCACCCATACTCGTATCATCTGTAATATTCCGAGTAAGTAATTTTCCTCAAACAATTACTTTTGACCAGGTCAAGGCCAGCGTGTCAGTTATTTATATCATATTGTTATTCTCTTCGATTTCAGAGTAATTTTACGTCTGTACTGTTTCATCGAATACTGATTCTAGATTTAACCTCTATATTTTATACTAAATAACTGAAGTTGTTTATGAAATCATATACCATTTTGTTAATGCTGTCAATTTACGATATACGTATTATATATATATATATAATTTATCTGTCGTTACTAGAAGGTACGTGGTATCATGACAAGATCACAAAACACATTTTTCTACTCCAGCACTTCTATCTGTCAATTAGATGACTGACAGCGATATTAAAAAAGTATACATTATAACGTTGTCTGTGGTATTCCATAAGAACACTGCTCCTATGGATTTTCATACAATATATGAGCACTGTTGTTGTTTTTTTTTTAATTTCTATAGTGGGCACAACATCTTCCCTATTCTGCCACGTTTCTTTTGTTTTTTACGCTATTTTCGCTGTCGTAGAAAAACTAGTGCGACAGCTCATTCGTCGAGTTTTATAATAATAGACCCGAGAGTTTTAAGCCCTTATTATATCACTGTTGCATAATCTACTATTAAGAAATACTTTAAATTTATTTGAACATGAGCAGACAAGCAAAGAGCAAGTAAAATAACAGAACATATAGTAGAATACATTTAGTAGACTTTTTTTGTAAACTAAAAACATGTCTAAGGTATGCAGGTTATTTATCAACATAATTACTTTATGCTAGATAAAAACACACATTTTCTAATACACTCGTGAGACTGTGATGGATTTCTTTGCTAATTGTACTTGACACGGGCTAATCGAGACTAGATCAGGTCCTTGCCTTATTTGGAATACCGGCTATAACACTAAGGCTGAGGTAAGCAATAGAATTATCTGTACATTTATACGATTTATTGGTAACTACATATATAATGCGACACATAAAAGCAAACAGTAACGGAAGGCGCCACTCAGCTTTAGAAGGCAATAGTGTGTATCTCAAATTGCAACGCCTTGTGATAAAAATACGTGAGCGTTAACAGTTGCAATTTAATATCAGTATCAATGACTCACGAAAGTTTAAATTATATGATTATGTATCTCATTCTGTCGCATAGCAAGTGACTTTACCGTTTGACAAATGTTTGTTGACATAAATAATGTTATACATATTTGATGAAAGAAAAGGTGTTGCTACTATAATTTGCGTTCAATTCCACTTTACTTCATTTCTACATTCTGCCGAACTACACACGCGTTCCAAAGTGCATGGACATGGAAGCTACCGTATTGTCGTTTACCAGGCGGCGCCACTCACGCGTGGGTCCTGTGTCAATATGAGAGATTTGTCAAAGTGACGTTTGAAATGTTCCCGCAGGACCCACGTCCCACTAGCACCCTTAGCGGAAAATCAACTCGCGGTAATCCTCGTTGATGAATGAATTCAATTATAACCTGCTCATGCAATTTTGAACGTTATAATAGTACATGTACATGGCTATATTTACGACCCTTTAATAAACGTGAAATGTGGTCGAAATGCGTGGTCCTATTAGGTACTGGTCATTATCTCATTTTTGTTCGTTTAAAAGAAAAAAAGCGTTGATGACCAACAGCATTGTAATTTTCATGAAAAGAGAATTTCAATAAATCCTCTTAGGGTGATCTTTATAACATTCGAAGAATTTAAAGACTTTCTACCTTCAATATTTTACGCTGTCTGTGTGTGTGTCAGTATCCATATAAAGCGATTGTTATATAAACGTACAATGAAACGACAAATTAGATATTAATAACCTGAACAATCACCTGGGTCGTCTCGCGGATACCGTCAATGGGGAATACCGTATTGTCGCTCACCAGGCTACGCCACTCATGTGTGGGTCTTGTGTCTATGAAAGAATTGTCAAAGTGACGTTGGAAACGTTCCCACCTGACCCAGGATCCACTAGCGCGGTTTGACTCTAGCCAACTATTGTATATTTTCCGAACTAGTTTTGAGATTGATATTCGGGTATGCATTATAAAACTGGAATCTATTGTCTCTAAAATTCGTCCCTATTATAATTGTGTCTTGAATTCGTTACAATTATTTATATTCAGAGGTCAATGTTACTGGTCCGCCAACATTAGGGGCGTATCAAAGAAAATTACAACATACTCGTACATAAGTAGTTATGATAGCCCACATATATGATTATTATATGATATGTTGTAATTTATTATTTATAGAACCGTCGAAACATTTGCATCTAAATATTTATTTATAATCTTTTGCACTGGTGTCATAATTGACACAACACATATGGGTAAAACTATGATTTATAAAGGATGACTTACACTAGCACGGGACGGGACGGGACGGGAAAATATGTCAATTTCTATAGAAAGAATCACGTGATAGCTCAGAGCCCTCGGATGTCACGTGACACTTTCTATAGAAATTTACAGATTTTCCCGTACCGCCTGTCCCGTCCCGTCCCATCCCGTCCCGTCCCGTGTTAGTGTGAGTCATCCTTTACGCAATTTAGTCACATTACAATGTAAACACGCGTTCAAAATTTCATGGGCATGCAGTTTATGAATGAATTCATTCATAAATTGCCCATGAAATATGTAAGTAAATAAAAATTAATTGCATCTGTTTGCGATAAGGTTTCTAATCTTAACTTTATATAAATTAAACACTTTAGTTAACTACAGATTAATCGCGTTTATTAACACCATGACCCTACGTTTTGAGCCCTTTGTAGCACTATGTTTAAATAAACGCGATTAATCCGTTCTAAAGTGTTTAATTTCAATGAATAATAATAACGGTAACAGAAGACAATCTTAACTTTATAACAACAATTTTAAACCCTCGGGGCGTGAAATTCTAGCAAAGTTAATAAAAATGCATTTAGCAGTTTTGACCTAAATTAATAATAATTAGTAGAATGCCTTATCCATTAGTAGTTTACAGCTGCACATGATGCATCACGTCTAAAATAAATAAGAACAGTCACCAGCCTTATATATCGGAGCAGTCAAGGCACTCAAAAATATCTGAACACGACTCTATTGCTATGACGTGTGCTTGTTTTGATACAGAATACAGACTTTATTGGTAAAAGTATATTTGATATTTTTAAACATCCGGACGCGTCTATGAAATCGCGCATATGAGTCGCTTAACTTCAAACGGGTAAATCCATCTGTCAGATTATGTGATTTTGGTATTAAGAAAAGGTAATATTTGCTGAGGATCAAATGGATTTGGGACGGGACGGGGCGGGACGAGAAAAATCTGTCAATTTTTATAGAAAGAATCACGTGATAGCTCGGATCCCTCGGATGTCACGTGACGCTTTCTATAGAAATTGACAGATTTTCCCGTCCCGCCCCGTCCCGTCCCGTCTCGTTCTAGTGTGAGTCATCCTTTACCCGAGTATAAGTTATCCTCGTGGATCCCGGAGGTATCGATTCTGGCAAAACTGATATTATGCAAATCTGTGAAAACTGCACTAATCCCAGATACTCGGTGTTATATATAAGTATAAGTCATCCGGTATAAGGGGGCCAGCTAAAATATCTGAACAAGACTCTAACTTTGACAATAGAGTGCTCAGATATTTGTGTCCACCTTGGCCACTCTCATATATATATATTGCGACTGTACAGGCATGAGTTTATGTATGTAGTATGTACTAGGACTAGGAGTACATAAGTACATCCCAGCAATGTATCAAAGGTATCTTCAGTCCCCTTGCCGTGGGCCGGTAAGGCCGCCGCATTGACCCGCTTCGCCTTATGCGCGCGCGCAGCTGGCGCGACCTCGCCGCCGGCTTTTTGGAATCGGAGGTCAAGGTCACGAGTTTTCAAAATGGTAGTGGAAATGTTTACGGAATTGAGAAAACAAATCGTAAAATACTAACTTTTTGTTGAAATTATTTTATTTAATATTTTTTGATTTGTTATTAGAGTAGAAACACTACTATACAAAAAATAAAAATTAAAGTAGATGTCATATACTAAAGAAAAAGACCAACACCAACGAAGGCCAATCCGAGGATCGAACTCGGGTCATCAGCCTACGCGGCTAACGCCATAACCACTAGGCCAACTGGTCTTATCGAAATGCCGGCGAATTTTTCGAGTATATGCAATCAGTTTCCTAAGTAAATCATGAATTAAAAGTGGCAATGATGTAGCTAGGTTGTATATTGACCACATTTCCCTACATTATAATTATAACATTATTTTGTCTGTTGGGAAAAACAAGTCATAAAACCACGTATGTAGATACGTTACCTCAATTTGCAACAATCAATTCATTTCACTTTTAAATCTGCATTGAACTAATCCTATTGCAAGTTTAACACAAATACCTATGCGTAAATAGTGTGTTTGTATTTATCTACTAAATTAATTTCGCGTTCCAATTCGCGCTAATTCGCAATGTCAACGCTTTATCAATCAATTCAATTCACAACCAGAATCCAATACAAATATGCGCAAATAGTGTTCGCATGTATTTATTTAGTAAATTCCTGTCGCATTCCTATTCGGGCTAATTCGCAATGTTTAGCTTTATCAATCAATAGGGATGACGACTACGTTGAAAAACTATTATTCTAATTAGTCCGTCGGTTAGATTATCTAAAATCATTAGACACGTATTTTTTTCCTTTTTCAATTTAACTAAAATTGACGAAGATTCGAGCATCAAAGTTCCGGGGTGGGGGCTTGTGACGTCACTCCTAGGTAAGAATTGTACCTAGGAGTGACATTACGCGAAACTTGAACGCACTGTATTTTTGTCATTTTTGATTTGACGAACAAAAGAAAAAATACGTGTACAATATTTTTTTATAATCTAAAAGACGGACTAAATATATTTTTTCAGTCGTCTAGCCTATTATATTCCTTTAATTTATATTTCGTGAGTCTTACGGACATTACACTTAAACGGTTAAAACTTACGTATTTTTATCACAATAGGCGTGACATGTTTAGGCCTTATTCATAAAAAAGTTAACAGAAGCTTTGGTTAAATTATGTTTTCTCCGATTCTGACAAACGCGATTGTCAAAGTGACAGATAAGGACAAACAATCATTTAGCTAAACAGTTGTTGAAGTGCGTTTATGAATAACGCCATTAGACTGCATCGGACAGTCACCGTCGGACAACCAGGGTAGTGTTGTCACCTCCGTAGCTCAGGCATCATATTAACTCAACTGTCACGGTGATTTCTAGAAAACGACTGAATATAGGTACATATAGGTACGTTTGCATGAAAAGAACTATCAAAGTGACTACTTCATAGGCATACGTTGTTTTTTTTTAAGTTTCTATCATTATCATTTTACTCAAGAGTAAAGATCAAACATCCGAGAAGTAGAGGAAATCGCGTTTAATTGTTGGTAAAAAGGAGAATGGCCAAAGTGCATTCGCAGGCAACTGCGGCAGGAGGGAAAACTTCTTTCGCGGTTAGTAGGCAATCTGTTTGCATGTGTTTATCTAAATTCCTTTCACGTTCCTTCGCGCTAATTCGCGATGTCAGCGCTTTATCAATCAATTGGTGCGCGCGCGACGATTGGACTTGCACAAGTGTTCGCGCATGCGTGGTCCAAGTTTACAAAAATAGTCATCTTCCAAACTTCTTCTTTCCAGCCTGGGGTCCGCTATGGGAACTACTTTTATGGCAGCGACTGCCATCTGACCTTCCAACCCAGAGAGTAAACTAGGCCTCATCAGGATAAGTCCGTTTTCCTCGCGATGTTTTCCATCACCGAAAAGCGATTGGTGAATACTGAATATCAAATGATATTTCGTACATAAGTTCCGAAAAACTCAATGCTATGCGCCGGGGTTTGATTGAACCCGCGACCCTCGAATTGACATTCGCACGCTCACCGCTGTAATAGTCATCTTCCAAACAAAGCAACAATATAGCCAACTGTAAGCGCTGTTACCGTTCATTTTAACTTACTGCTAAGAAAATACTAAACTGTTCAAATATTTTATATTGATGCAGTGAAGAAATATGTATTTTGATTTTTATAAGGCATTCGATAGTGTAGATCATGAAACCTTGTTTAGTAATTCGAATATAATGGTCTCTAACAAAAGGATTTGAATCTAATATGTTCAGTGTATCGATAGAGCGTAAAAGCTTGTTGTAAATAAAACCTAGTACCTATTTTATATTGATGCAGTGAGGAAATACATATTTTGATTTTTCTAAGGCATTCGATAATGTAGATCATGGACACCTCGTTTAGTAATTCGAATATAATGATCTATAATAAAATGATTTAAAACTAATATGTTCCGTATACCGGATAGAGCGTAAAAGCTTGTAAATACAACCTAGTTTAGTAAAAGTGTAAAATTAGGTGTACCACAAGGGTCCATAATTGGTTCATTATTATTTCTTTTTTTTTGCGAAATAAATAATTTAACTCGCGTGGTAGAAAATTATAGAACCCTGTAGAGTCAGATAAATCGCTGCAGATTGTAACATGCGCGTACGCATGAGTTCGAAACAAATTAGCCTTGCAGCAACATTGGCGAGCCGTGGTTTCGTCTTCCATTTAACGAGTTATTAATACGAGTAACGATTTATTTTAAATATTCTTGGAGTACGATAAAATTTGCATACCTATCCAGTTGATGAATGAATTCATTTATAAACGAAATATGAATATGCACTTATGCAGTCTAAAAGTCATTATTTATGAGAACATCTATAAAAAAACTTGGTTCACTGCTACTGTAGAAAATCTTTCGAGAATTTTTTTTTACCTAGTTTATATTAGTAGTGGTGTTCGAAATGTAACTCTGAATACGTTTTAATAGTAGTATAGTTGTTTTTTTTTTCAAATGCCTGGTTTATCATTATTACAACTTTGAAGATTTCTTGACCTAACTACGAAGGTACAGATATTTCACTATTCTAATTAATTGATTAGGCTTAAGCTTAGTCTTAAGTTATTTTTTGTGTTTGTGAATATTATAATGGAATACTTTTTAAACAAATTAGTGAAATATATGAGCACGTGATCAAATAACCATTAATTGATTACCTACATTATATCTAGGTAAGGTATCTAAGAGTAAAATATGTAAAGAGTTATATGACACCCGAGGGTTCCCAGCTATCCCGTGATTCTGTCTATAGAAATTGACAGATCGTCCCGTCCCCGTCCCGTCCCGTTATAGTGTGAGTCATCCTTAATACCCATAGAAATATCTACAGAAATTCATAATCATAGTATTCCAGCTAATTTTATAGAAATAATGCAAAACCATATATGGCTGATCGCTACAAAGTGATTGATGTTAAACCTTATTCGCGTGAAAAAGTATTTGAACTTTCTTCAGTTGTCTTGGAACTTACCCCTATCCATAAATTTCACCTAACAGTATTATACAGATGCCCTAGTTCTAATGTAAAGGAGTTCATGGTAATCCTGGAAAATTATTTAAATACGTTGAAATTAAGAAATATGGTTATTGCCGGCGATTTCAATATAAATTTTGGCAATTTAAATGACAGCAAGACTAAAGCATTGCTGCAGTTGCTATCGGAATATAACATTAGGCCCACGATAACAGATTCAACTAGGACCACAGATACATCTTCTACTACAGTTGATAATATTCTTATAAACTATGAACATTACTCTGACGCACAAGTTATTCCGTGTTCGTTTTCTGATCATGATGTCCAGCATTTGACACTTAGTTTTCCAGCCGGCTATGATTCTAGTAAACCAAAAGTTATAAAAAAGAGAATTTTCAGTGCCGCATCGATTCAAGCATTTCAGGATGATTTTAAAAATATTGATTGGGACTTGCAGTTTATAAACTCGGATTGTAATAAGAAACTTGAGATATTTTACAGTTTATTTAATCTCTTGGCTGCTAAACATTTCCCTTATAAAAGAATTGTTTGTACACAAATGAATAAAAAGTGGATCACTAGAGGAATTAAAAAATCTAGTCGTTATAAGAGAAAGTTACTTATATATTCACGAAAACATAAAGACGCATCTTTTCTTTCCTATTTCAAATTATATAAAAGAACATTCAAGAAAGTACTTGTCACTGCTAGGAAAAATCATACAAAGAAAACGATTTCTAGAGCAAAAAATAAATCAAAGGCGATTTGGAACTTAGTAAGGGAAAACACAGGTAAATGCAAGACAAATGACAAGATTGCCCTCAAAATAGACAATGTCGTCATAAGTGATGACAAAACGATCGTAAACACCTTTAACAATTTTTTTGTTAGTGTCGGCGAAGACACAACAAAAGTTAATGACGCAACTTTTATGAAATTACTTAAAGAACGACGTAATAGTTGTAGTCGATCCATATTTTTGACACCAATTATTGAGCCTGAAGTTATACGTATTGTTAAAAATCTTAAAAATACTTATTCGACAGGGCCAGATAATTTAGACACCAACATAATTAAAATGAATATCAATGTGTTGTGTATACCTTTATGCATCATATTCAATGATTGTCTACTAAATGGAACCTTCCCTGATCTATTCAAAAAAGCAAAAGTGGTTGTTATTCATAAAAAGGGTAGTAAAACCGATATAAATAATTTTAGACCCATATCTTTGTTGCCAATTCTTGGTAAAGTGTTTGAAAAATGTATAGCCACTAGAATACAAGCTCATTTTGAAAACAATGATATTTTTACCTTGCATCAATACGGCTTCAGGAAAAATAAAAACACGTTGGCAGCAGTAAGTAACTTGGTAACAGAAGTTATGACGCACCTTAATTCAGGACTTACGTGTGGGGGTATTTTCTGTCTACGTGTGGGGGTATCTTACTAAGGCCTTTGACTGTGTGGATCACGAAATATTGTTAAATAAACTTAATTTTTATGGGTTGCGTGGCAATGCTCTAGACTTATTGAGATCATACCTGTCCAACCGATGCCAATATGTAGAATTAAAAAATAATAGCTCAAATGAAGATGCAGTAAGATCTGATGAGAAACATGTTAAATATGGAGTTCCGCAAGGATCAGTGTTAGGACCCTTACTATTTATAATATTTATAAATGATCTGCCTGATATATTAAGCTATGGTACGCCATATCTCTACGCTGACGATACAAGTGTTATCTTTAGTGCAACGTCCGTTGAATCCAAGAGTTGAATTCACGTATGCAAACTTCCTGGCAGCAACTCACATTATGGTTTACAGCCAACGGATTAAAAATGAACTGCAGTAAAAGCTTTTATATGGCATTTCGTAGGAGCACCACAAGTTCTGATTTTGACTGTAATATTCCAATTGATAAAGCAAATTGCGTGCAATTCTTAGGTGTAGATCTTGACCCTTATTTGAGATGGCATGATCAAATCGATAAGATTAATATAAAATTGGCGGGGGCGTGTTATGCCATGACAGCCTTATCTAACATTGCCAGTAAAGAAGTTTTATTAACTATGTACTTTTCATACTTTGAAAGCATCATTAGATATTGCATTGAGGTCTGGGGAAACGGATCTAATATAAATCTACTTCTGCTTAAGCAAAAAAAAGCCATGAGAATAGTAGAAGGATGTCATACAATACCTGAGTCGCACCGTAGTATATTTATAAAGAACAAAGTTATGACTGTGATTTCTATGTACCTGTATAAGATTTGTGTTTATGTGTTCACCAACAAACATTTGTACGCGGAACAGGGTGCGACCATAAATCTTTATAAATTACGAATTAGGAATAGGTTACTGTTAAATGACGCGCATTATGTAAATTTTGACAAAAGCTTAAACAATACTGCTATAAAAGTATACAATCTATTGACCGACGACATTAAAAATATAGATGATTTTAAAACTTTTAACAAAACAGTTAAAGAATATTTTTTGTGCCGTCCTTTTTACTCCATTAACGAATATTATGATAAGCTTTTTGACCAATGTACCTGACATTATTATATTTCTTTGACATTGTTATTATTAGTTTACATTATAATTGCCTTCTCATGACATATGTGATATAGAAATTGTATTTTGACCTGTGTACCTAAAATTCCTTATTTTATCTCATTTTTCTTCTTGTTTGAGTCAGTTATTATTATTTCAGAGCTATGTATTATTAGTTTTTCTTGTATTATTCAATCGTTTTAGTTTTAAGATTATTATAAACTGTATTTGCATGCATGACTTTGTGCTTTTATTATGCAAATAAATGCTTGAATATGAATATGAATATATATGCTTCAGAATTAACCAAGTAACATTTAACAACATCGACGTTCACGGCTGAGTCTTAATTAACTTTGAAAATCTGTTGCAATTTGATGTCTTGTTTCGTCGAGCATTTCAAAACTGTTTGAACAATTTTCCTTAGGTAATATTTAAATATTATTTTAATTACAGTTTTTTTTTTTCATAAATAATAAGAAACACAATCAAGATCTTAAAAAAAAAACAACAAATATTATAGGACTACTTCACAAAAATCGCTAAATTAGGCTTGTGTTGTGGGTTGTTGTCAAGTGTAAAAATATGGTGGTGCACATCTTACTCAAAAATATGTCCCATAGCACCTTATGCAATGCAGTGTAATAAGAGCGTAGTACCATATTTATGAATTGATTATGTCGAACGTTATATATAATATATATTAATACTTCAATTCTTGCATAGAAAACACACATGACACAAACCACAAAAATACACGAACACATCAATAAATGCCTTGACCAGGATTCGAACCCGGGACCCTTTTACTTTGTGGAGTCTCTACTAGGCTAGGAGATCGGAATATCTATAGACCAAACGTGCTTGTGGTTAGGATATTCCTACTTTAAATTATAGTAGATATTGTATTGAAAGCCTACTCCTATTTGTTCATGATCTAAGGTGCACGAGATTCACAAGCTGTTTCCCAAGTTTAAACCCAAACTGACCTTACGTACAACGTTGTTATTGACCTCTTCAACACTCCAATAGCACCCAAAGTAGGGCTTGCATCCCGGAATTCCGGAATCTCGAAATCCCGGAATCTCGGACTATTTTTCCGAGATTACAGTTCCGGGATTGACACCCTCAATCTCGAAAATTCCGGAATTGAAAATAACCCTACTATTTGACGGAAACGTTTAATATTGACATGGTTATAAATGTTATAATATTGTTTGCTGTTACTGCCATGGTTATTCGTTGAAATTAATCGCGTTTAATTTAATGATAAATAAAAAACCCTGTAAAACATACGTACAATTTACGAACGCTTCCCTAACTGGCTTATGGGGCAGAAAGAAGCGGCAAGAAAACTGTAAAGGGCTCGAAACGTCGGGTCATGGTGTTAATAAACGCGATTTATCCGTTCTAGTGTTTAATTTCAATTGGCATAGTTATTTCGCAAATCTGCCACTTAATGTATTAGATTGATGAATTATATATATTCCGTGTGCTGATAAATGTTCCTTACTGTTGGACTCAGAAGGCTTAGGTACCACAAGCATCAATACTTTGAATCTGCACATCTTTCGCCCAAAGAAGCAAGTGCTTTAGAGCAGGATAAATACATTTTAGATTGTTCTCTGTTAACGGTAGTAGACCAAAAGGTTGAAGCGAAAAATATCTTACCTTTATCTTTTTCAGTTGTTGCTTTTCGGTATTTAAATAATGAGTTCTTATTGTAATACTGTTAAAAAATTGTTGTGAGGGTTGTGAGTTTTTAGCCTTAAATTCAGTGTTTTGCGCGCAAAATCTATGTAATTTAAAGATTTGTATTCAAAAACTTTGCCGCTGTCGCCATACCATAACATGACTACCAGCCTAATATTAATTTGTAATCGTAACGTTGTAGGTAACTAAGTTTTATGTGTATTCGACAATACATAATAGACAATTTTGGCCTCTAATCTAACATATTTTTTTAAATGTTTTCTTTGTGTGTTCGACAGAAGTTCCAAAAAAATGGAGCGATGATTGCCTTACATTGTTTTTTTAGCCTTAGCTTGAACACAAATTTTATTTTGATAACCTTACTTGTTTGGCTACGCAAAAATAAGTGTTAAAAATATTATTTTTTAGCACTTTTGGGAATTAATCTGACACAAAAGAAAGAAGAACGTAGGCTGACGTTTTCCGGCAAAAAGTACCACTTAGTTAATCGATAAGGTACAAATGCCTAAATTATTGATTCGGAAATTAACCTTATTAACAACCGAGAAATTGATCAATTAAGCATAAAATTTTCTAAAGTAGGTAATTCCTGCTGCTACACCACTTTAAACTATAACCAAACTCTTCGAAATAGACAATCTTAGCTTGGTTTGTGAGATCCTTTATTGATTATTAAAAAAAAATATAACAACTCTGTTAAACCCTTGCTTTTGTTTCTTTAAAGTAGCGTAAGATTACACGTTTTTATTGATTAATAAATATAAATCCAACAATGTTATGTACTAATCGTAAAAACCCGGTATTTTAAAAAAATTGCCATAAAATCATATTTTTTCAAATCCCGGAACCAGTTCCGGAATTCCGGAATTGAAGGCCAATCTCGAAATGAATTCCGGAATTGGAAATTAGTTCCGATACTGCAAGCCCTAAGTCCCAAAGTAGCTAGATAACGCTCCTAAGCCTCTCATTACAACATAAACCTTCCTAATGTCACAATAGCACAAATTGTGTCAATGCGAGATCGCTATCAGTTTTATGATACCACTGTTCACAGTGGGTCACCCTAATCTTTACGTTTAGTAAAATAAAAACGATGGTTTATGGGCTTCATGGCACATCTACACCGTGGGCGTCAATGGCCATAGTTATTCACGATACTATGTTATAATCTATTATATTACGACTGGAGAAACTATACTTCTTTTGATAATTTACATACTACATTGTCACAGATTTTATGCAGTCATTTAATGCATTTTGAGATATTATTTATTCTGCTGTTTAGCTTTTTGGCTGTTTTAACAGTATTATTGTCAAATTAAAAAGAATCGGGCCATTGGGTCAAACAGAAAACGATTTTCGGAGTCTTTCCTTTGGACTATTCAAATGTTAAGGGATATAAAGCTTGATTTTCTTATTAAAGCCTTATCTACATTAAGGGGTACTCCCTTTCTATCACATTGTATAATAAAAATCATTACTACATATCCACAAGCTGTTAACTATTGACCACAGGAAAGAAAATTGCGTGTTCAGCTGAACTGTAGAGCAAAAATAATTACCTGCAAAAATTGTAATGTAATATACAATATGTGCCTAAGATGAGGCAGGAGATGAATGCAGCACAGTTTGTTAGAAGAAACGTTGTAGTATCTTCTACTGACATGCTTGGTAGATGGCCTATCATGGAAAGGGAATAAAACTACCAAAAAAATATGTTTTATGAATTTTAAACCATAAAACCGTGATATTAAAAGTGACCCAGGAGACCGTGACCATGGCAATCGTGACAAGAAATAATTTATTAACGAATGTATCTTCCCAAGAAGATTGTTGCACATCAATGGATGTAACTCCATAGTTAAGCCTAATTCATGATCACTATTAAGAGTCATGATTCCACAATGCAGTCAAGGATTTACTTCATACCTTATGTCAGGATCTGATGTGTTTGTCAATGTGAGGTACAAAATGGTACAGTAATCAAATTCCTTTAGTATTATTTTGACATGCATCGGAACTCGATGATAAAGTGACACCCATCACTTTTACAATTATGTTTACTTCAAATATAATATAAATAAGGGGGTAGATGAATAAAAAATGTTAAAAACTCGAGACTGACTGACGAGCTTCCTCGCGCAACGTATTAGCTTTTCAACACAGCGGAAAATGCTGCCAGCATCATCGGCAAGCAATCTATTACATGTATTTTAATTGTATTTAGTCTTATTAAGCTTTATTTAGTTTTATTTAGTTTTATGTAGTTATATCTAGTTTTATTTAGCTTTATTTAGTTTTATCTAGTTTTTTGTAGTTATATCTAGTTTTATTTAGCTTTATTTAGTTATATCTAGTTTTATTTAGTTATATCTTGTTTTATTTAGTTTCATTTAGTATCACTTTGTAGTGTTATTGAATTTTGTCTTTATGTTTCTGCCAAATAAAAAAGTATTAATAATCTATACTTAAATAAATACACGATGGCTAAACTTACCAACTCGCAATCTCCCTTGGAAACTTCACTTCACAACACGACACGTTCACACACACTGACACTTTACGTAGTTAGTTTATTAGTCTTGTTACTATCGGATCGTCGGCATCGCAAGGCCACTTCGTTGCTGAATTTAAGTTAATTTGTAACCTGTAACAATAAAAAACACATTACAGTAAAAATTCCACGTCGGAGGAACATCGATTAATCGAACATTGTATCTTCGCCTCTATCGATTCCTTAAAATCAGATTTATCGATGTTCGCGGTAAAAATTACAGACACTTTTGAATTCAGAGCCAGCTCTTTTAATCACTGATTAATTCGGATCTAATGTCCATGATCAAGGAAATCTTAGATTCGATTAATCATAGACGTGGGTAAGGTCTGAATAAATTCAAATGTGTCTATAGTAAAAAATTAAAACGTTTGCCTTTGGTTAAATTAGTTCGTTGCGTTTGCAATTTGGCAATCCTGCTGCTGTTTGGTCCGTTATTAATTTTATTACCTACCTTATATTTCTTTTAAATCTCAATAGTAACAATTAAGTATATATCTATATTTAATTTAAGTGAAATCTAGTCTATTTTATCGTTATTTGTCTTTTGTGAAGTATTTTTCGAAAACGAAAATGTGTCAATTCTAAAAATCAAAATATTCAGAAGCCTTGCGGCATCTATTATAAGTAGCTTTTATTTTATTTTATAGATCTGCCGTAGTTTCTGTTAGGTTTCCTAAAAAGTACAAACCTGTGTAATTCTAAAAATAAAGGGCGGGAAACTCAAAGCTGAGATAAGCAGACTTCTGAGATAGTACTTCGTTAAAAATACTTTATGCTTATCTATGCTACGTTGTCGGCGTACATTATCTTTGGCTAGTTTATACCTGTTCTTATTTTGAATTTTAATTAGTTTTTCTTGTCCATAGACTTTCTGCGTTTTTGTTTTTGTTTGCCTCTTTCTGTTATGAATGTGGCCTGTAATTTTCACGCCGGTTTCGTCATAATTCACAGGATGTTTTAATACGAAATGAGTTAATGACAGATAAAGTCTATCAACGTTCGATTCTTTCAAACGTGAGCACGTGAACGTGAGCGTGATTAGTTTTGTAAATACCTACTTTTTTGTTAAGACTGTGACTTTTATTAAATATGTACCGTAGTAAGTACAGCCAACGGTTTTTTAATCATTACATAGGTACCAATGCTCTATTTCAACAAGTATTTATAATAATTTAGTATCCAAAAATTCAAATTCAATTAGTTTCTTTCTGCCACGAAAGCAGGAGGTCGCTAGTTCGATCCCAGCCCTGCTCTTTGGGCTCTACTTAAAAAATATGAATCAAAACATTTGTTAAAAATAATAAATGATTGGATAAAATGTTTTTAATTTTCCTTTCTATTCCGAAAATAAAACAAACATGTTGGACTTTAGAAACATGTAATATTCGTATTCTACCGTGCTACACGCAGGCGCAGGCGCGTCGGCCGCCAAGGCTGCGCGTAGGCAGATTACCGCTACCTGCGCAAGCATTATTTCGCTTCATCAAATTCTAATTCCGAATTCAAATATCATGAGAATTTAGTTTTTAAACTGACTGACGAGCAAAGGATGGATGATACGTGTTTTACATAAAAATTACAGCGGTCAAAAGAGTTTTTATTTTTTTATACTCCGACGGTGACAAACAAGCATAGGGCCCGCCGGATGGTAAGCGGTCACCGTAGCCTATGGACGCCTGCAACTCCAGGAGTGTTACATGCGCGTTGCCGACCCTTTAAAACTCCTTTTTTGAAGAATCCCATACTGTAGTCCTTTGGGAAAACAGCATTCCAGATAATGCAATAAAAATGTTTCTACAAATGTGTAAAATTAATGGTAATACAACATTTTTTACAACAACATTGTACAAATGTCAAAATGGATGACATACGATACCTATATGATAAACTAACTTAACTGGTGAGAACTTAAGATCACTACTTAACAACAATAACACATATAAGAAATAGCTACTTACTGACTTACTACTACTACTTTTGCACGTAACGTAGTCAGGGCCAATACCACGAAAATCGAACGATTGCGGATTTGCATCTCCATCTCTGTCACACTTGCGCATTGGAGTGATAGTTTTCCCGTCAATGCCAATTTTCGATGTTCGTGGTAGGCATGCAGATGATAGAGTTCGCACGCTAACTTTGCACTGATTTGGCACAATTGGCAATGACATTGTATGAAAATGCTACACGTAAAAATTGACAGAAACGGGCATTTTTTTTGTAGAAAAATCATTATTTGCTAAATTGAAAATGTTTCTCTCTATTCTACTCAGAACCGCCAGCTCTTTCAATCCTACAAAGAAAATAGTAGGAGAAAAAAGTGTCCTAAATTTTCCATAAGTACATTTTTCAAACTTTATATTGCGCTACCGCCATTACTAAAATGATCGTGGCGAAATGGAAAACCAATCTTGGGACACTTTTTTTCTCCTACTAGGATCGAGAGAGCTCGCGATTCTGAATAGAAAACAATTTAAAAAATTGTGTTTTTTTAAATGATTATTTCACAACAAAAAATAAAAACGCCCACTAAACTGAATCGCGTTAAGACGTCATGGTAAAGCCCCAGAAGGCCTATTATAAAAGTTGTACGACATTAACTCCTCGACCGCGTTAGCGTATCGAGGGGTCAAAATATGAAAGTTGCCGGATGATTTAAATAAACGGCAAACATAATTTGAACTCCCGATACGCTAACGCGGTCGAGGAGTTAATGTCGTACAATTTTTATACTAGGCCTTCTGTTATCTCAAGTAGTTACCAATGTTTTCTAAAACACACTTAACTACCCCCTGTAGCTATAATCGTAATTTTCGTAATCGTTTTAAACAATTTAAGTGACAAACGATGTATTTGCATGTTAACATAAAATAAAAATAGTCGGTTCCTCTGTCGGCACATAAACAAGACAAACAAATTAGCATATAAATGAAGGAAAGGTTTCACTTTTGTGATAACTTTCACCTAATAAAGATAATGTTTCAATAGATCTATTTTAGTTTTCCGAAATTCATAGAAAACGCAGTCATCACGATTGAAATTTCTAAATTTAAATCGTTTTTTTTTTTATTGAAATTCAAACACACAACATCTTCCCTATTCTGCCACGTTTCTAGATTATGCATTTTAGGCTATTTTAGCTGTCGTAGAAAAACTAGCGTATGCAACAGCTCATAATTGGTTCTTAAAACTCTCGGGTATATTTATTACAAAACTCGTTTTGTAACGGCGACCCTCGAGTTTTAAGAACCCTTATTATATCACTGTTGCATAAACTACTATTTTATGTCCTACTGTTACTGGGATCGTTTGCTTGTCAAACTATAAACTGTATATTATTTTGTGTAACAGTCTGAATTGACACTTATTAACTATAACAAACTTTTCCTTCACACATCCAAAAACTTGTATGCTGTACAAATGAAAGATTTACACTTTCTCCGTCCAAGAAAAATCACAGGCCGGGAACTAAAGTGTAAGTAATATAATATTCACTTTTCTTGACCACACTGACCTCCATGAGGTCCGGAAAATCCAGTCGAAAGTGGCCCTAATGACAAATGTACACCCAAAACTAACTTAACTATTTACAAAGCCATTTGAGCGTTTTTCTAGTATTATTTGGCCTCAAATTACGTAGTAGATTTGTGTGAAAGAATATCAGGTTTATTGGTGTGTAGGAAAATATAACTAAGCTTTGTTAATAAGTGGTTAAGGTTGTAGGTGACACTTTCTTACGTGGGATCTTATTTGGTTTGACGTGACAGTTGTCAAAATAGATGTTTATGTTAATTGACATGATTTGCGGTGTCGTGTTCAATGTTTCTTTTGTGTTGTTTATCTGATTATGGGATAATGATACTGATTTGACATGAACAAGTGGATAGATGAATGGAAGATTGAAAATGCGTTGGTGGCGCAAATTTCGTCAAATAAAGGAATAGGTGGAATAAGATTAACATTAATTACGAATTTATGGATAATTGAGCAACGAAAGCAAAGAGTTAGTAGGCAGTTTGCGATCAATTTCAATTTAGTTGTTTTTTTTTAAAGATAATTGCAAAATGCTTTACATTTGATAAGTTGTACATCCAATAGATAATGGGTCAAACACAAAACGATGTTGGGGGTCTTTCCGGTGAACTATTCAAAAATTACGGGCTATAAAGCTTGATTTTCTTATTGAAGACTTATCTACATTAAGGGGTACTCCCTTTCTATTGCATTGTATGATACAAATCATTACTAATGTCCACAAGCTGTTAACTTGACCACAGAAAAGAAAAAGTGCGTGACCAGCTGGACTGTAGAGCCAATCTTAAAATTGGTTTTATATAATTTAAGCTATCGTGAGTCATACTGACATTAAATTGCAACGGTTCAGACTCACGTAGTTTTACTTTTATCACAATAGGCGTGACATGTTTCGACTGCATCGGGCAGTCATCGTCGGGCAGACAGAGTGGTGTTGTCACCTTCGCGGCTCGGGCATCGCTACGATGACTGCCCGATGCATTCGAAACATGTCACGCCTATTATGATAAAAATACGTAAAAATAGGTTTTATTTACGAAAGGCACTTCCAAAATATGTTTATTATATGTAGAACAGAAAAGGTGTATTGTTGTTACCAAACATTAGATAACGGCATCAAATGAAGTTACTATGTTATTTCATTGTTCTGTTAGTACTACATCCATAATGTTTGTAAAGTAGTCCTCGAGGAATGCAGCACGCGAGATTGCGGCACAGCTAATAGTATAATCGATAGTAAATGGTAGTGTTACCAGCCTCAAGGACACGGGGAAACGGAAACCAATAGTTAATAATACCAACATTTCAATATTCTGTTTATGGCAGAGTCGTAACTGGAACTCTCTACTTAAACTTTTTTTTGTTAAACGAATTCTGTCTACTTATGAATAGTATGGACAAAAATCTATTTTTCAGTCCTCCGGCCGGTAAGCGCCACTTTACGCAAATCTAAATTGCCGCCTGCCGGCTCCGTCGGGCTGAAAAATAGTATACAAACCTCGGCCGGTAAATGGAAAAGCCTCGGATCACATGTTAGTCGACCTCGGCTTCGCCTCGGCCGACAATTACATGGCATCCGAGGCATTTCCCACTTAAACGGCCTTGGTATGTAATGTACTATTGATACGGTGGTCAGTAATGTACGGTTTATGGAAGACTCATACTAGAACGCGACGTGACGGGGCGAGATGGGACGACCTGTCTGAGAGATGAGACTTATGCCTATAAACAGGTCTTATTGTCTGCTTCATTTCGTTATATGGGCAACAAGTTGAATTCTATTGCAGATCTGAGATATTCGTATTAAAACGCGAGTATTATGTAAGTAAAAATATTTACAACCGCTCGGCGACGATGGCGGATCCACACAGCCTTTTGTTTTGTCAGGGGGGAATGCGCTACGCATACCACTCGGGTGCATTTATGTACCAATTATTGACTGACAGAAGTCTAAATATTTCAGTTCTGCAATGGAATTCAACTTGGTGTCTATATAAAGAAAATAAGTAAATAAAAATACCTATCAAATGAGATAACTCTCAGATCTGTTCAGCTTGGGGCCAATTTGCACATGGTCCTTTATTACACCATAGTCAATCGACTAGGAGATGACAGATAATATCTGTATTGAGAATAATTTTCCCCATGCCATAAAATATTAATATTCTGAAACTACTATTTAGTTTTACTGCTTGACCAAGACTCGCATAAGAGCTGTATTTAAGCACCTGAATATAAGGTCGCTTACTCACGGCTCATGGTCAAACACCATATAAGAACACGTGTCACGCCAACCTATTCACAACCTAAAAATATTTACAATAAAGCTTATTTTTCAATGAGGATGTTTTACTAGAATTTGAGACAGAAGAGCAAGGCAAAGGTGCCATATGTTTTGAATATTGTGTAATACTTCTGTCGGAAATAATGAAAATGAAATAAATTATAATACATTTACCTCACAGTCGACTCTAGTTGTTAGTTACATAGAGAATTTAAAAAGAGTTTACATATTTTACAAAAAAATGTCGCTTCAAAGGTATGCAAATGGGTAAATTGTTATTAATAAATACAATAAAAAGTACAATTGTAAAGCACGAATTAAATCATTTATTGAATATAATCTCCCACGAAAGCAGGTCGCTGGTTCGTTCCCAGCCCTGGGCACTGGTGGCCTTTGGTCACTTTTTCTGTAGGTAGTATAACATCTCTTTCAATTTATAATTTACAAAAACCAGAACAAACAGTATAATAACAAATAATTTTGTTTGTTTTTTATTTTTATAAGGAAATAGGTGTTTTTTTTTAAAATAGCAAGGCTTATGTTTGTTAGCAGCGCCCAGAGATAACATAACACGAATTTTGAAGCTGAGTTGCTTCTAAACTACTTCACTTACATTAATTTAAACAATTTACCCAAGAAAAATTATGACATAGTACTTCGCATGAGGCTAACCAAATCGTCATCCTCATCAATTAATAGATACCTAGGTTATTATTTTACCTACAATAGTATCTAACTCTATAAATACCACAAATATATGTGATACGCTCTAATGTACAAATAACATTGTGTCAGATATTACTGAAGATAATAGAAGGTAAAGCAGATGTCTGTACCTGACAAGACTGACAAGCTAATTACATAATCAAGAGCTCTTAACAGCGCATGTAGCATCTTAATGACTGCATAACGACGTCTATAAAGCCCTATTAAATCTTTTATACGACGGTAAATATGAAATATGGCCGCAGGCGCCGAATGGTTTTTTTTTCTTCGAGTAGTTATAGGCTTCTGGGTACTTTGTTATTTTATTTCCAGCCGCAATTAATTTCAATGAATCTGAATTGCACGTTCAAAATTAGAACATTCTCTCAGTCAACTTTTTGAACTGTACTGAAACCGTTAAACACCTAAATTAAAAAAAAGCAGGATTTAATAAAACACGACAGATTGACGATCATGACAGACATCTTGTTTTTAAACACGAATTAAACGGGAAATAGACAGAATGCAATCGACGCCTCTTTAACCTGAAGAATTTCTCCAGTTGAAATGGCATTCTCTTGATATATAGTGATTAATTATCTTATCATAACTATTCATAGCTCATTCAAACTATATTTTATAGTTTTCTATGCCATTTTTATACGGGTTATGAATAATAGAGTTATTAACCACTTTCCTTTTTTTACAGAATAAAAAAAACACTGCCCTTTTTTTTGTTTAAGGTATTAAACGTTACATGCATTTTATAAATACAACCAAAGCTTAATGTGAATTAATTTAAACACAAAAGTTACTAAGTTACAAAGTTTATATAAAGTTGAGATGGCCAAATTAGAAACCCATAAAATTCAGAAAAGGGTCAGAAACCCAATCAAAAGTAAATTTAGAAATAGTTATGTCGGTTTTGATTCACGAGTCAATTAATCCGCTGGTCGACTTTAATATTTCCCAAATAAACACAAAAACACTTAAAAAATATCTAAATCATTCAGCAGTGACATAATACCCGCACAGAAGTACTTATAAAGCGACGATCACACTAAAAACATTCATTTGATATTTCACATCACGCACCAAAATCCGAACGCATCCGTTGCTTTACCAAAACCGCTTACATCCAAAAAATAGAAAAGCATTGGAAAATAAACTATGTCGCCTTTACAATACAGTGCACGGCTGCATTTGTCCGAACGCAAAAGGTAGAATGAATTTTAATTCAAGTATCAACTTGATACCATTGAAATTTGAACTTTATTTATAATGCTCCAAAGCAGGTTTCATAAGCTTAATGAATCCTTTGATAGTTCTCAAGTGTTTGAAGCTCCCATATTGGATCAGGAAGCGGGTGACAGCTCCAGAATTTGAAAATAGAATTTGGCCGCGAAATTGGGTGAAGCAACTTTTAAGAAACGATAGCATTCGGAATATTTTGAATATTTCAATTTAGAATGCCGAATTCGATTTTAAATTCGTAAAAATTTTGTTAAGAAATGTAGCAAATTGTAATAACTCAAAAATATGCCTAATCATTTACTTTAAGTATTATTTGTTTAGCGACGAATTAAATATTGTGTGATCATTTAATATTGCGGATAAAACTTAAAATAATGTTGAGTTTCAATTTAGATCTATTTAAATTAATTATTTTAAATACAAATATTAGTGATATTATATTTAATATTTTAATGAATACCAACCGTTTAAAAATATGCAATTAAGTAGAGATGCCGAAACAAATTAAAAAATTATAAATTCAATCCATCTAACCCAAAATAAACACTACCTATACGGAAAAAAACTTCAAACGCCTCATAAACCCAGTAACGTACCGGCGCCAAAATGTTATGAAACGTAACGTAAATAGACACGTGGTTACAGTTATTAAGTATAATTATGGTGCAGATTAATCTTGGGCCGTTTGATCTATTCCTACGACAAGGAAGCTGTGCCACCAGGTTACTTCATACTACAGTAACGATGCGATTGATAACACTCGGTATTTGTTTAGAAGACAAGCCAATTTGTGTAATTAGAAACGGATATTTATAAAAAACTTAAGCAATTATTTAGTAGCGGTTAATAATAATTTAGTATACCATTTATCTTGTTTTTAAAAGCGAGCACAATTTTTTATTCAAATTAGAAAATTATTCACACTAAACAAATATCATGGTAAAAATATTTTATCTAATTTACACAAAAAAACGTACTTATAAAAAAATGTTGCCTACTCAAAATTATTGTAGAGACACATATTTTTTTTTCATAACTTATACAAACAGTAACACCTTAATAACATCAAGTTTATGAGCGGTAAAATAAAGTTTGTCTGTTCTTTGACTATTTTATTTTTAATTCGGTCGCGAAACGTTCTTCCGTTGAGAGTTCGGTTTCCGGCGTTTGAGGATTCTATTTTACGAAGGAATTTTAACTAAGCCACTTGATTGGCGGTGAAGAAGGAAAGTCAAACTTGTACGCGGAAACGTTCCGTTTTATGAAAAATGCAGTTTCACTTATTTTTATATTACTTACACATTAATACTAGTTTATTTATACCCGTGATCCAATGAAAAAAATATTAACCTATCCTAATTTTAAAAAATGCATTAAACACACTAACTATTGCGTTGTATTAAACAAAACTGCTTTTTTTTTTCAAATACATTTAATCAGTTAAGTAAACCCGCAATTATATATAGCCTGACAAACAGTTCAGAAGCATTTCAATGTCATTCGATAGCTTAAAGTATTACCGCTCACCGTTATCCGTCAAAACATCTGTTTATTGTTATGACATTTTCATGACGTAAGTACCTACGTTTCGAATTTTATCTGTCATCAACATGTAAAATATTCCAAGCATAATATATATCCATTACAATACATTTAATTCTCATACATCTAGGACACAGTGGTGGAGGGTCAAAATGTTTTTTGGGTAAGCTGGAGGTGATTTGTTCTGGCCCCGCTATCGCCACTGCTAGGACATAGCATTGACAATGTGACTGGACACAAACCAAAAAAAATGGCAACAAAAACTAAAGCATATATAAATGTACGAGGAACAAGGAAGATGTTAACGGTGACACTCCGGTACCATTGTGCTGTCAATGAACTTCACACATATGTCAAAACGTAATAAATCAAATTCCTGCTGCGGAAGAAAACTGATTTACCTATGTTCGTCTTCCGAAGATAAAAAGGAGAAAGCCTTAGACAATGAATATTGTAATTGTAAAGGTCAGTGACCTTGAGTTTACTATTACTATGAAATGGGAAACTTGCAAGAATTATAAATTTCAAATGTTCACATAATGTATAGAAAATATTATTTTAAACGATAAAGTAAGTACTGAAAAGAAAATATGCTAAACTCAACGAGTTACTTACTTTTAATGAGTTATTTTTATGTTTGTATAGTTGGAGTAATATTAAAAATACTAAGTATGTTCCGCTGTTGTTCAGTGTGCGTGGAATTGTAAAAGGAGTCGACCTTACTGACTCATCTGAAGCAAAATTATCGGTTGTCCTTAAATAGTATCGAAAATTAGTCATAAAACGGATGGAAAACGACCGGAAACAAAGTTAAGGTCGACTGTCATAGGTACATATTCTGAAAACCGTTTAGCAATAGATAAGTTTTTTTAATACCAAGACGGTGGCAAACTTGCATTCGTCCCGTCTGATGGAGAGCGGTTACCGTAGCCTATGGACGCCTGCAACTCCAGGGTGGTCACATGCGCGTTGCCGACCCATTAAAATCTTATACAATACTTTTTTTAAAGTTTACGAAGTTTTTCTTCGAAACAGGACACTATTAAAGTATCTCTTTAAAAAAATATTGCACTGACAATTTAATATATATACTAGCTTCTGCCTTCATAAGCGTATAATTCCCTAAAAGCTAGTAGACTTTCTCAATATTTGAAGAATATAGTCAAAATTTAACTCGTCACTAGTATCTTTGTATATCTTGTTATAATATTCAACTTATTTCCAGGATTAGCTTATCGGAATCATCTCTTTATTAAGCAAAATTTTAATCCCTCTCAAACCCAAACATTACGTTACCACTATCTTCGTTGACTGCAGATTAATATTATGGTGCCTATTAAAATAACAGGTATCTCCTAAGCAGTGGGTGGTGAATATTTATCCAAGATAAACGTTGCAGGTGGCACCAACACTGCGGTGTCTTGAATCATTAGATCTAAGTAGCAGGCTCCCTGCTACTTTAATGTCGTTTACAAAATACCATCATTAGGAAACTAACTATCTTTAACATTTACTAGCAATGGTGTGTTGTGTTAATTAATTCACATCAAAGAAAAATAAACATTACGACATGGTAAGTAAAAGATCTTTAAAAAAGATTGGAGACTATACCTTTTTGTTTTAATTTTATACAACCTTATGACTTTAGGAAGCACGCCTACCGGCCATTTCCAATTCCAAACACAAATCGCAAACCAATGCCAAGGAGGCCAATCAAATGATAAACCGCCGTATTTGGCCACGGAAGAAGTGTAACCCGACGGCCGACCTATAAGCGTTTACATACATACATAAATCCAAGCTCTGTTAACCCAAAAACCGAATCCGACATGTCTAAAAAAGCAATTGAATTATTCATTAAATAGCCCTTCTAACGAGATCGAATGACATCGACAATCCGACCGTGTAAAAGAGGTGCAAGCTTCCGAGCAAATTTCTCTTTGGCGACAGCTTTGGAACTTGACAGGGTTGCACTAACTTGTTTCTTAACCGTGTTCTGAGATGTCACAGTCAAGTAGGGTTGTCTAATGGCGGAATATGTAGGATTGTCTCTACTTAAGTGTCGTTTCGGGAAGCAGTTGTTCTAATTTAAACGCTTTGACATCCGCCAAAAGCAAATATTTAGAATAAATAAGTGACGATCTACAGAAATCTTACCTACATGTTCAAAATCATATTCCTCAAAAATTTGTACTATCACATTAGAAAATATTTAGAACTCTAAGCTTCTCAAGGTTAATAACCAGTATTATCTCATTGCTCTAATTTCGAAACTAAAGATAAGATTTACTCATTAAACTAGTTTTCCTCGATATTACCACGAAATACATTTTACATATTTTTTTTTGTAATTATTAATCATGATAAGTATGCTGGATCTAAATAATGAATTAAATGTAAAATCTGGAAAAAAATTAAGACGCGTAGGATGATCTAAATACTGATGAAAAATCATCAGCATTATTTATCAGAATGGCAATAAATGACCTTGACCTTTACTGTTTAATAATAAACAACGCAACGTTTTTTACCGTCTTACAAGTATTGTCTTAAGCTACGAATTAACATAAAATTAATTTATCTACATGCGGATCACGACAGAGTAACCTTTTTAATCGAATAGAAAAAAGCCAAAAAGCCTACAAAAGCCAAAAACGATAATTACATGGGAACTTCTTTTGAATTTAATTTTTATTTTACTTTATCAAGTATAGAAATTTACTGTCGCGGATTTAGCAGTGTCCGTTTTTTTGTAACCATCTGTTATAAAACTTATTATCACAACTCGCATTTTTTTGTATATTAATTAAATGATACATAAAACCAAAAAAAAATTTTTTTGACAAATTATAATTTTTAATTTGTGACAACCATAATCGTAGGGCTGACCCGGTCACGGTGGTCACTCGACCAGGTAAATCAGGTGTTTGACCTTCGATTTCTAATATTTAACCAAAAAAAGGGCTTGGCGTAATCAATATCCATAAACTTGTTTCGGTTCACACCTTTGTTAGTACCTGGTAGAGGTTTAAATTATTTAATTATGAAATAATATAAAAAAATTATAAATTTACTTTTATCTCATTTATTCTAGCTTCAAGAGCCTTTAATCGTCAAAATGTATTTTTGTTATGAGTAACTATTCCTTTTTAATTACTTAATGTCTAGTTAAGCTATTTATGATAACTTTGACATTTTCGAAATTAATTATTGTTAAAATAACTAATAATAAATTTATTCACGCTGTTTGTTTATCTATATATATATTATAAAAAAGTTGTAAAGACTTCATTTACAAAATTTACAACTATGAATGTAATTAATATTTTATTTATCCAAATATGTTTGTACTTCTTCTGGTATAAAATTGCATAATTATATATGACATTGAAGATCAAATCAGAAAATCAACCGAAGATAATTAACAGCACATGCTGTGTCTTTACGTGTTTATCACAAGTTGATCTGATAACCATCAGATAAAATAATACGAATACGTAATTTATAGTAGAAAAACAATAGGCAAACAACAGCAACAGGTCGCCAAACACACTCACAACGGATTCGAAAACCGTTAAATTTAAACACAACACATCCACATATCGAAACTCGAAAAAATTAAAAACATACTTAAGTCAGTTTCGTTGGTCGCGTTCGAATTTGAAAATCGAACTGTCACTCGCGCGAACTGGCGTGGACGTGCACTTCGTTCCGTTCCGCGCAGCACACTGCCGTCTCGTCCTTCGACTTTCACTGGAATGATAATACATGTAACACAGCCTATTTTAATACGCGTTCCTTTAAAGTTGCAGCTTCTAGACTTAGGTATATCCTAACTGCCTGGATTCAAATCCTTTGCATAATCGGAATGTTTACGCGTTGTTTTCCATTTTGTCGCCAATTATCTGTCTAATAATCTAAGCCACGACCATCTGTCTGAGTAGCCTTCTTGGTCCTTACATGGATTGTGATTTTCCATGGCTTATTGAGAAAAAGACGCAATTGCAGTTGTTTACGGTAATTCTACCACCTGTTCTTTTATGCGTAATTTTAATTAGGTTAATACGATTTTAGTTTACAATGATGAAAATTGCTTTATTTGAAACCACATTTTCAGGCTTATAACTGAAAAACACATTGAACATATTAAATGTTGTGTAAAATGATGCCCCTATTGCCACTCACTTAGTGCAGCGATGCTTGTCTTTAGAGATGATCGTTATAAAGCTTTACCTATTTAAATTCCTGACATTTTATCGACGTTTCTTAAAAAAATACTTTATTACTTTTTAATAAATAAATACAGTTAAAAAAACAAGTCAAATTTATATATTTATATAAGTTTAATAATTGTGATTTTTTCATTACACAGTAACTTCACAAAGTAAGTCTTCAAACCATTGCATAACTTAACATCCCTTTTATAATACATTTCAAATATTACGTTAGAAGTGCGAAAAAGATTAAATTCGCAATGAATGGCGATAAAAGTGGTTTAATTAAATCAACACGACTTGCGAATTACCTATTCGCACGTGTATCGTATGATGTTTTACAGTAAATATGGCCCTTTTGATTTTTTACACGACCTTAATGCTCAGACAATAAAGTCCTGTAGATATACATATTTTTGGCACTTCGGGTGTATTGTTAGCTGTGTGGCTGACTGTACCATAATATGTAACAAAACTGCTGCCGTTGCATAACCTAATTAATAATATTATAAACACCGACAATATAATAATTTTCGAAGCAGAACCTAATCAATCATAATTTTATAATAAAATAATAAATAGTTTAGGCGGTTTTCACGCCGCGACTTCATATACCGGTGATGTACCGTTTACGCGATTTATTTTTTATTTAGGGCCTAGGACTTTAAGTATGACTCTATCAACCTATGGAATTAAAATCGTTTAAAATTCCGAAAAAATCGGATTTTTTTCATAATTTTATAGAACTTTCGTTTTTCCCAAACGTTTTATGTCACTATCACTGTCACTCTTCTTATCTGTTTCAATGGTTTCTTCCTCAATGCCATCGATATAACCCTTTTGTAGGTGTCAATAAGACTGAATATACATTGATGAGTCTGAAATGAAAACTGAAACTATCATTGTTATTTTTGCATCCTATCCTATTATTGAGTCAGGTGTGAAGACTGTCCGTGGAGAATCGCTGAAAAGAATGCCTTTGACCTGACGAATGTTAGGTGTTGAGTGGAAAAAAAAGTTACGTGGTTTTACTATGCAATCGTTGTCATGTTGTGAACATCCAGTTTTTTTATTCAAAAATATGAAATTATCATACTTTTAAAATCAACTTTTTATTTTTTATAGGCATAGATACTATAGATATAGCTTAGCAATTTAGCAAGAGATTTGGTATCGTTTGCTGACGTTCCTGCTTTAAGACACCTACATATGCCAAATAATGGCATAAGGCATAAGTAGCCTATAATAAAAATCTCTTAATATCAAAATGTCTATCATCAAAATTTCTATAGAAAGAATCACGTGATAGCACGGAGCCCTCCGATGTCACGTGACGCTTTCTATAGAAACTGACAGATCGTCTCGTCCCACCCCGTCCCGTTCTAGTGTGAGTCATCCCTTGACCTTAATTTGTAACCGGCACCTATCAACAAGAACTCAGCACTCAAGCTCAGAACCGTTTCGCAATTAGGCTACGGGATGTAACGCCATCGGAAAACGAAAGTGTTAAACCCATTTACGTGCTGATAAGGAGTGTCCAGCAGATAACGCGAGTATGTCAAAGGTACTAGACCAGTAGAGCAAAAAAAAGGATCTTGGCGCTTCGCTTTTAAGCGTAGTTGAGTCAAACACACGTTGTTGTTAGTCTAGCCAGCGAGCGCAGTAACAGTAGGGCAAAAAAACTATATCCATTTCTTTTTACGGGGTGGTTATACTATCATAAGAAAGAGACATTATGATGCTCTCTATTCTACTTGCGCTCGCTGGTTAGTCAGACTATACTATTTATATTCGGGGTTCTATGGCACAATGTTGTATGGGAACCTTGCGCTTTGTGACTGCGCTGACACTTGGTATAGTTGATCTGGGGCCTTACCATGACGTCTTAACGCGATTCAGTTGACGACCTTAACTGAGTCGCTGCCATACAACTGAGCGTAAACTGAACCTAAACTGAATCGCGTTAAGACGTCATAGTAAGGCCCCTGTAGGTGGTTCTGAGTGGATTTAGACCGGGAACCATCAAGAGTCACCTGTTGTTTAGTAGGGGGAGGGGTGAAGTTTGATCCGCCGCGCTTACTTTGGGCCCACATTTTTCTTAAACCATTCATAATAGGGCATGTAATATATCATTTCTTGGCAAATTAAGGACGAGGAATTAATTTAAAGTAAGAAATTTCTTAGATCTCGTGTAATTGTCGTCTGAAGCGAAGCTGAGGACGACAAACATGTGATCTGAGGCTTTCTTATTTACTGGCCAAGGTCTGTACACTATTTTTCTGTTCGGCGCAGCCGGCAAGCGGCGAATTTGTTACCGTAGCGGCCTGCAATTGGCTGCTTGTCGGCCGGAGGGCAGAAAAAAAATAGTATGACTTTAACGAATCGAAGGAAAAATAGGGACACAGAACTATATACTACATATACTATACACAGAACTAGCTCGGAGTAATCGGTGAACAATCATAAAAAAAAACATTGAGAACCCCTCTTGTTTTGGAAGTCGGTTAAAAATAAATGAATTTTGCCAGCCATCGATGGAATGCTAAACAGGCATTTCCCAACACAATTGTAAAGCACGAATAAAATCATTTATTAAATGTAAGTAATCAATGTTTTGATTCATGTTTTTTTTTAAGTAGTCACACTACTATATAAATTATAAATTGATAGAGATGTCATATACTACAGAAAAAGTGACCTGTAGTAATATGACATCTCTTTTAATTTATAAAGCACCACCCAACTTTTTCGCCTCGCTTACACCCAAGAAACCATTGGAATAACGTCGGACTGTGACGGATAAGTGAGCCCATAGATTAAAAAAAAAACTGTGAGCCTTATCATTTTCGGGTCGGCAATTCGGCGTTAGTCAGCTGAGTGGTGTCATTATGTGTTCAGACTGATTGACTGATTGCTCCAAATATATGAGAACGCAATGTTTACATGCCCGACATCAGTGCTTTGTTTATTTTCGATTAAACTTTGAAACAAAATTAAATGTGGACCAAAAAGGTTTCTGTCTCGTAACTAGTGGTGACAAAAGCTCTTGCTTTTTGCCAAGTTTCTTGATTCTGGGTCAACGGAAAGTAGAGTACCTTATCCATTTTGATTACCATTGCAAATGTATGGGAAATGCGACATAAACGCTTTTTCTCAGCTTTAAGGGACCGCAGACCTGTGTATATGGTATAAATTTCAACTTGCTACCTATACGCGTTCTCGAGATAAAGGGTCTTGACAGACAGACGGACAACAAAGTAATCCTATAAGGGTTAAATTTTTTCCTCTTGGAACCGTAAAAGAGGCTCGCTCTAGTCCAAGTTACCAACGTCCATAAACCAAGCCCTTGTACAAGGCAATATTTAAAGTAATAAATAGGCAGAGTAGGAAAGCTCAAGCTTAAAGTCAAGGCGCAGGAAAATTGTTGCTTTTCCCAAATCGGTTAATGTCACGAACGCGTGGGCCGTTTTATAGTCGACGACTTTTTAAGGTCGAGCCGCGTCTCTCGCGTCTCGTCTTTCGCAAACAACGAAAAATAGTATCTCCTAATGGTACTTGTCATAAGGGCTTTTTCAATAATAGGGTACCATTTCCTGTTTTTTTCAAATATAGGAAGTTTTCAAACCCAAACAAATGAAAAAATGCGTTACGAAACTGACCAAAAAAACAGGGCACTCTTTTTCTTTATTTAAATCAATAGTACAGTGGCCAGATTCGTAACGCATTTTTTCATACATTTTGTATGAATAGAATAGAATAGAATAGAAATTATTTATTTTTTATTTGTATGGGCCGTTACAAAACTGTCAATTTTTTTTGTATGGAAAATCGAGGACCCATTTTCATTAAAATGGTGCACTTTTTTCTGAAAATGCCCATTAAGAAGAAGTCAGCGTTGGTGGCCCAGCGGTAAGAGCGTACGACTTTCAATCCGAAGGTCGGGGGTTCAAATCCTGGCGGCTCGTACCAATGAGTTTTTCGGAACTTACGTACGAAATATCATTTGATATTTACCGATCGGTTTTCAGTCAAGGATAAATAATTCGTGAGGTAACCGAACTAATCCCAATAAGGCCTAGTTTACCCTCATTGGAAGGTCAGATGGCAGTCGCTTGTGTAAAACTAATGCCTGCGCTTTGGCGTAGTTGCAAAAGCGGACCTACGCTAGCCGTGGCATAAGCCAGAAAAACGCTAGGAAGAAGAGGACTAAAAAAAGTCAGGGCTGGGATCGAATCCGCGTTCTCCAGCTTTCGCGGCAGACGAAATATACGCAAATCCTTTTTATTAAACGCGGATCCAGGGCTGGGATCGAACCAGCGACCTCCTGCTTTCACAGCACGCCCTAACCACTCGGCCACCCGACCACGTCCAAAATCCGAAATTTCCTATGTATATGCAATCTTTTCTTTGTTTTCTTTTTATGGCCAGCAACTCATTAAAAAACCCTATTAAAGGACTGTACTTAATAAGTTATTGAAATTGAAACTTTTGGCTGTAAGCTGGCTGATTCTAGTTACCCAAACAACAACAATTTATAAAAAGAACAACGTTTTGGTCCCTTGGCGACCGTATCGTACCGGATCCGGCTCGCACGCCCTAAAACGTCCCGTGAAGGGTGAACGTTCGGCGCGTAAAAATAAAGTTAAGGCTGCCGGTTAATTGTCAGACAATTCGCGTTTATTGTCATTAATTATTGTAGACGCAATTGTCACGGAAGGGAGATTTATGCCGCATAATGTTTGACCGTAACATTATAGCAAGGTGTCCTAAAAATCATGACCCAGTGAGATTACTTGAAAGCAAAGGGTTACCGTGAATCGTGAACGATATGTTCTCTCTCTGTCGCACTTGGATAATAGTATAGTATATAGTCTGAGAAGCCAACGATCGCAGTAACAGTAGAAAAAAAACTATACTCATCTCTTTTTTCGGGGTGGTAATACTAGCGTAAGAAAAAGACAGTATGATATCTATCCTACAGAAGGCCTAGTATAAAAGTTGTACGACATTAACTCCTCGACCGCGTTAGCGTATCGAGGGGTCAAAATATGAAAGTTGCCGGATGATTTAAATAAACGGCAAACATAATTTGAACTCCCGATACGCTAACGCGGTCGAGGAGTTAATGTCGTACAATTTTTATACTAGGCCTTCTGGCACTGCGCTCGCTGGCTTGTCAGACTATAGTATCCTTTATTGCAAACCATAGTAGATTATACAGTTCTTACAATAATATATGAGATCACATTGCACCCTGCAAACTATATTACTTAAGTTAATACAATGTTTGAACTTATATTCATACTAAATCTTAGTCGTTACGGTCGGTTAATACTTACTAGTTAACTTAATAATTATAGCAATGTTGACGATCATACTAGATTTAACATGCATAAACTCGTCTATGAAATAGTATGTTGTATTTAAAAGGTAGGCCTTGATTTTTTAAATAAATATACGTGTTAATGTTAATAGATAATAAATGTACAGCATGAATTAAATAATTTATTAATTATGAATCGAAAAAAGTGAATCAAAACATTTATTATAATTAATAAATGATTTAATTTATGCTTTACAATTGTACAGTATGGTGGCGCCATCTCTCGCTTCTAGTTGAAAAGATTATCTAGAAGGACAGCACTAGACGTAGTAAGTCTGAGCTTGTAGGATTGGCGGAACGCACCTTAAGCGTTTCAAAAATAAGAAAAGATTGCATATAGATAGACTCTGGCTTCAATTTATAAGTTAATAGGTAATTTATTGTAAATGTTGTTTGCTCGGTAATACGGACCTTTTTAAGTTTTTATTATATTTCTACAGTTGGTTAAGTATTCTATTCAAACAGGTGCAAATTGTTTTTAACGAAAGAAGTTATAATTTTCTAGAATATACCTACAGAGAGGGAGAGTACATATCCAATAGGACATATATAATTTGTATAAAGAGATTGTGGGCGTCCCTGCTGTAGCCCCATAAAATGAAACCGTAACTCAGCCAAGACTGTGCGTATGCGTAATAAGCTGACAAGGAGCAAGTGATCGCTTTTAAGATGCTCAATGAGAACAGGAATGAGGATAGTTTCCATTTTAATTTGGCTAGTTTTGTGGGCAAAAGGGTAAAACTTTTGTAAGACTTCATAATATTCCGTACTAGGTGAGCGACTAATTAAGTAGGTACTTAGCCTTCGCTGGCTGTCCAACTGTCTGTCCGTCAGTCCGTCCGGCAAAACAAAAGAGTATGATGAAAATTTGGGAGGCGTTCGCGAAGCCAAAGAAAACACGCAGAAACCCTTTTGGCAAACTATTCATCAAATACGGGGACAATATCGCCTTTGAAACGTCATAGGCTATTTCTCAAAATTTTAAAATGAAAAAGTGTGAAAATCGTAAAAGTTTTCATAAATATTAATTAATGAGATTAGGAATTAATTGCAGAAGTAAGTTTTGTAAGGAAAAAATTACAATGTAAAACTCATTTTATTACAAGAACATTAGGTTGAAGTACCTATTTAATACTAAGTATTTATATTATTAGTTATATGTAAATCTGCTCTTTAAATTATTAGTCAGTCATAGTAAATTATTATTTAGTGCTCATTTTATAAGGAAAGTTATTAAATAGGCACTGAATATTTTCAGGTCAAGACCAATCGTTATTAAATTATGATTCATAAAATTTAAGATGTTTCTGGAATACTTAGAATTACATTAATTACTAACGGTATACTTAATAACATCACTGGTTATCATAAAACTAAGTAATTACATTTATTTTACGAAGTCTGAAAAAGTATAAAAAAAAATACATAAAGCTAAATACACCTCATACATCATCATGGAACATCACATAACACTTTTCTTAAAATTAGGCCGAACATTAAGCTACCTAGGTAAAGTTCTATAGGGGAAGATTGGCGCCATTCGTACAGTTTTTACTATAACCTCTGTAAAAAAATATACTGTTCCGTAAGTAAAAATAAATTAAACACAAATAAATGGTTCACCTATTTGACATGATAATAGTGCAGTTTTAATACTAAGCGAAAAAAAAATTAAGTATGTCGATTTTCGTAAAAAGGGTGAAAATATACGAATGTATCCCAGGTGTGAATCGATACATTCTTCGCACTCAAAAATTATTACACCCTGTGATAAAATTTCCATGCCCTGAATGTTTTAAATGTAGCTCTACATACATACATTTGCCCTGTTGTACATAATCTATAAATGTAATAAATACTTATTATAAAATTAATAAACGATATAATCATGAAATTAATTGGTTTTATTTTATTTTATGATCTATAAAAATACAAAAAGACATTGCCAGTGTAGTAAGTATTAGAACAGATAAAAATGCATTAAAAATGCATTTAAATAACTACTAATTTCATTTTATCGCATACGGGATTTGCACGTGTGTAAACGGAGTATGAGTATTCGACATGACAAATAATTGAAACTTTCGTGAGACATACTGATATTAAATTGCAACGGTTAACACTCACGTATCTTTATCACAATAGGCGTGACATGTTAAATACGTGAGTGTTAACGTTGCAATTTAATATTCGACATGACATTGATATGAGTTGTCACTTACTTAGTAAAGTAAATTCTAATGCCCGTTTTACATTAGCGGTTGATGCAACATGTACTTAGTTATTTTGTATGAGAAATATAAAAAAAATTACGAATTTTTAAAACTTACTGAGCCATTCTGTTTCCTTAATTATACTTAGCCACGTGACGAAGTTAAAGCAAATGCTCAAGAACCCCCTGTATATCTAGATTGAAATTTGTGGTAATTTATAATATGTTTAGTTTATTACAAGATTTAAATTAGCATTTCTTAAAACAATGTAACAAATGTTAGGTTGTTCGAAAACTGCATCATTAAAGTATGACTATGACAAAGTTTGTCCAGCAGCCAGCCGCACAATTTCGGGATGATTCGGGTCTCCGTTACCCCTGACTATGTACACAATTCTGTCTTCATCATTATTGTTACTAACACTACCACCAACTGCTCCATAACGTATATATTGATTAACAAATCTAAAATCATCTACACCTTTCTGTTCGAACGGATCATTCTCAAATGCTTCAATACTGTCTAAAGGGTTCTCTCTATTACTTTGGATGCCTGGAAAAATGAATCCTCCAGCAGTGATTGAGTTTACATTCAATTGAGGGAATTTGAGAACTTTTCCTAACCTTACATTACTGTAAACATACCTGTTTGAAGTAGTATCCTCTGGAAACGACCATTTTGGTTTAGAACTGATACTACTAACAAATTCTGTGTTTCGTACATTTTGTATTCTCTTCTGAATCTGGTTAGAACTTTGATTAAAACTTTTTTGGTAAGGATAATTCTGACCATATAAACCATATCCATTGACATAAGGATTCGGTGTTTGATAATTCTGATTAAACTGTTGGAACAGACCATAGCCTTGATTTGGGTTCTGATATTGCTGTGGCACATATTGCTGTTGATATTGGGCAAACTGCTGACCGTACAAATGCTGGTTTTGGGTTTGCTGCAGACCGTATCCTTGCAAATTCTGGTTTTGCAACTGGTTAGTCTGTAAAGATTGAGGTTGGTACAATCCATATTGTTGCCCTGATAGCTGGTTATAGAACTGCTCTACTCCCTGTTGTTGGTTGATCTGGGGGGCGGCGAAGAATCTGAAAAGTAATAATTTATTAAGCTTATAAACGTAAATAGTTGATATGCTCTATAAATCAAGTCACAACGCGACATTTGAGAATAAACAGCCTATTCTTAGTAGGTACTAAATGATTAACCACGAACAGGTGTATACTGCAGCTAAAAACACAAGAACAAAGTAGCGACAGGTTCCCGGCTCTTGTAAAAAAGGCACAAGTCTAGGAAGACTAAATAATTATGTTAAGATACTAACCTGAAGAAACCTCCATTATGATTGTTAAGGTAGTGCACCAGCTGTTCAGGGTCGTTGGGGCATTGAGGATAGGCGTAGCGACAGGTCCCAGGATTCGCCTTGGACGTCATGCCCAAGAAGACGGCGCGACCAAACAAGAAGAGAGGAGACGAACTGATGCCGTTGTAGGCTGCAAGCAACCTGAAAAAATAAAGAGAATATTAGTTTTGAATAATACCCTTTGGGGTGAAATGAAATCTCTTAAACATCATCAAAATCTGAGTGATGGCGTCTAGTCAAAAAACAGCTAAACTTAAATGCACACTGTAATTCTAAATAGCAATTATGGCCTACTACCGCAAACATTGATGTATCAACAATTTGCAGGTCCCTTACTGAAGCATTTGCTTATTCGTATAAAGCAAGTATTTATAGGTGTCTTCTATATTTACGGTAGACTCTGCACCCTGACCTTCCGCAATAATTTTCAATAGCGAATATGTACTATGTAGGGCATTAATACCGGAACTCCGGAATCTCGGACCATTTTTCCGATATTGCAATACCGGTATTCTAAGGAACCAATATCAAAATATCAGAATTCCGATATTGGGTTTCATTAATATACAATAGCTACGATATGAATATGAGAGAAAGTAGTGGATAAGTTCAATTTAGATTTTACAGCCCTGACATGATGTTTATTCCTGTAACTCATTGACTTGAATGGGACTCACGTGAGCAACGGTTGCAGCCCAGCAACAGACTGCAGGATTCCAGATCCAGGGATTGATCCACCTCCAGCCGCCTCGCACAGTAGTCTTGGCACACACTGAGCGTCATCATACAACGCTATGGATGTCAAGGCTTCTGTTACAGCGGTGAGAGCGGCCGAGGTAGCAGAAGGTCGGGGTCCTGAAAAATTGTATGCCTATTGTGAAAGCGTCAATTTTGTGTCTGGAGTGTAAATTAGGTTATGTTCGATCGTTGGCGAAATTTTCAACAAAATGACAAAATAATCTGACGGAGTTTGATGATGAAGAGTCTGATGTACGTACAGGACATTGGTATAACCCTTTTTAATTTAGTGACCCGAAATACGAAGCGTAGAAGTAGTAATGCAAAATAAATAAGTATAAATTATACGAGGTCAGAAAAACAATAAGGGTATATAGTTATATCATCGTTATCAATATTTGTTAAGATGAACCCAAGAGCAAAGAAAAACGTTCAGTAATGAAAATTCTACACGAATAACTTTATTAGAATAAAGGATGACTAACACTAGAAAGGAATGGAACGATCTGTCAATTTCTATAGAAAGAATCACGCCCTCCGAGGTCACACGCCGTTTTCTATAGAAACTGACAAATCTGCCCAGCACAGTAAAAGGTAGGTAACACAAAATAATACTTACTCCGAAGTGGTGCCGGATAGGGTAGATTAGGTCTCTGTCCCGGATAAATAGGTCCAGGGCCAAAACCAGGAGCACCAGGATATACTGGGTATCCAGGATACCCAGGAGTCCCAGGATATTGCTGGACTGGATATCCAAAACCTCCTTGAGCTCCATTTGGCAACCTCTTTGGTCTTCTTCGTCGTTTCTTCTTTTGGTGATTGGGTCTTCTTATTCTTTTATCTTCTTCAAATTTAATTTTTTGTCCTTCATCAATGTTTTGGTTATCATATTGCTGGAATCTGCTATCTTGATAATTATCTTCTTCAAACTTAATTCTTTGCCCATCAATCCCATCATCTACAGCGTTATGGCTGCCATCAAACCCTTGGTTCTGGTCTTCGAATCTGATAAGACCGTAGGATTGTTCGTTAGGTTGGTTTTCGAATTTGAAGTTTTTAGATTCCGGAAATACAGAAGTGTTACTTGTTTCTTCACTGGCGACCACGTTGAGGGCGATCAGTAAGAAGGCTAATCGTGGTGCGTTCATTGTAATGGGTAGGTGTCTGGAAATAATAAATAATTAGCATCTTAATTAAAGCCTTCTAGCGTAAGTCCACAGTACACCGAGTTGTGCGGTGGCTACGCGCGGCGGCGTTAGCGTGGGATGTAGGCCTTCCGGGAGCTCAGGCCGGCGGTAAAGTAGTATTGAAATCTATTACGGCCATGGGCTTAATACAGCTCATTAAGTCAAAGTTTGCTTGCATATAATATCACCATTTACGAGCAGGTGTGTTGAAAAAGTCGTTAGAAATCAACTCAGCTCTTGTTGTCTCTTTATAACTTACTTAATGCAGCGAGAGCGCAGGATTAAATATTGCATGCTAAATAAGGGCAGGCGCTTTGTCGAATAAGTAAGTCTCTAACTATTATTATATTCCTTTCCCATCACGGAACAATGGTGATCCAGACCTTTGGGAGGCGTACGCAGTCCCTTCCGACAATTTAATGAAATGTAAGGACTAAGGAGTACACCCGAGTCATGGGACGCACGCAGAGGCAGCACCCACTCCACTAGGGTGCATGGACTATTAAGAGTACCTAAATGGAATCTAAAATATACTGAACTATTAGGTGAAAGTGTCTCGAGGACAACACCGGTATTATGAGGGCTGGGGGTAGAGAGGTGTCACTGGACTTTAAACATATGACCAACTATTTATATGACTATTATCAGCAAACCTAATAGAAGTAATCCCTTGGTACCTAATACCTTTTTAAGTCTAGCCAAGCCGAAGATCGATCCTTTGTTTGGTCAAAATTGAATACCTATTGCATATGGCCCCTCTTCTTTCTAGTGATTTCTCGGCCTGTGCCACGGCTCAGGGATCCTGGGGTCCGCATTAGCAACTAACCCCAAGATATGGCGTAGGCGCTATTTTTACGAAAGCGACTGCCTGACCTTCCAACTTCCAACCCAGTGGGTAAACTAGGCCTTAATGGGACCCACCGAAAAGCGATGGGTAAATATCAAATGATATTTTGTATGTACATGAGTTTTTGGGAGTGGTGTTGTACACAAAAACAACCGTGTATATTAACATGAACTTTACTTGAATCAAAGAATATGTCGTACAATTATAGTATTCTAGGTAATACGATAGGATTGCAAAACCTAGTGTCTAATGATACAGAGCGTCTAGTCTAGCATCATGGCGGATGAGGATGACAGATGACAGTCTAGCTGTCTATTGCCGCCATTCAGTATAAAGGCGGCTACACACTCATAAGGCGGACGCCATAAGTTCCGTTAATATGGCTCAATGACATATTTTCCGCATGAAACACTGAAGTAAAAAAACAAAGAAGCCGACAAACAAGCAATAACACTTGTAAGCGACGAAAGTATGCCTAAATCATTAGAATCATTAGTTATCTGTAGCGATACTGCAAGTAATTAGGGCGTGGGTTCGGTTCCAGATCGTGTTAATTGTAGCTTTTGGACATTTGTCCAGTTCTCACGACGGTATGTAGGTACTGTCTCGCAGGTAAGTGTAATTTTTTATTATTTTTATTATAGGACATTCTGTCACAAATTTACTAAGTCCCGCAGTATGTTCAAGAAGGTGGTTGCGGGTACTCACAGACAACGATATATATAATATACAAATACATAAATACTTAGAAGATATCCATGCCTCAGGAACAAGTATCTGTGTTCATCACACAAATAAATGCTCTTACCGGGATTTGAACAGGAACAAGTATCTGTGTTCATCACACAAATAAATTCTCTTACCGGGATTTGAACCCAGGACCATCGGCTTAGCAGGCAGGGTCACTACCAACTACGCCAGGTCGTCCTTTATGGAAAGATACATTGAGAGCGATAAACTTCATTCTCAAGTTTGGGGCTGACGAATATAAACTATCGTTAGACATATATGTGTTATAATAAATTACCCATAAAACCCACGTGTTTTAGTCACTATGCTTACGCTTGATAATGGACTCCGAAGCTTTCCAAAATATGTCGCGCGTAGTGACTAAAAATTTGAGTTATCCGCAAATTATTGTAACACGTTTGTGACACTTCAGAAATGGGTTTACAGTACATACCTATAGTTTATTTAACGTTGGGAAATGCGCATAAAACAACACCACAATTCCAGACGTCCACAACTACGCAGGCCGCTTGATAGCAGTTTATTTGTAAGCTGAGTTGTGAAAAAGTTGTACTAAAAAGGTAGGTACTCCAAAAAAAGTCACTAAAGATAATGCTGATATTTAGTAGGTACCTTAAAATTAAGTAGGTACGCCTGTTCTTTTTTGTTCGAAAAAAACCCCGAACAACTACTTTTCTACACACCAGTACAAACTATAATAAAACAAAGTGCCCAAAACACAATTATCGCTCCATTTAACAATGACACTGTACTCAGAACCGTTTAAACAAAGCATTTTCAACCTTAACATAACCCACAAATAACTTATAACCGCACACTATAACTTAAACTACGTCCGTGACAAAAGAAAATCATAATGGAGTAAGTAAATTGGGAAATACTACAAATTAACATTGTCCTACTTTTTCGTAGTGATAATATTAGATTCTGAGAACCGTTTCGTTTTTGGGTTCTATTCAGTAAACTAAGAAAATAAAGAGTAAAGCATATAAAGGCAAAAATAATATCAGTATAAACACCTTATAATAAAAACCGGCCAAGAGCATGTCGGGCCATGCTCAATGTAGGGTTCCGTAGTTTACCGTCCGTCACAATAGGCGAACTATAAAAGTATATTATTTATTATTATTATTCATATATTTGTAGTTGCCTGTACATTACCTGTCACTCCATAAGTCGGCGTGAAATGATATCCCTTAAAGAAAGCAAGTAAACTTACCATTTGAAAAAAACCCACAATTTAAATAAAAATAAACAAAACACAAGCGGTGTTTTCACCGATAGATTCTGCCACCAAATGCATGGACTCGCGGCGAAAGTTGTATGATGTCACACAAACGTAAAATGTATAAGGATTGTGTGACACAATCAAACGCCGTGTATGGGATATCCTGGTTTAGTAGGTGTGTGAGATGATCACCATAGACCACTGGTCATAATTTCTAGACTCGATACCATATAAGATGACTCGCACTCGATGTATGCCCGCTCCCGCCAGTAGCCTCTCGACAGCGTATGTAACAATACATATTACCTAATTAAGAACAAGTGCGTTCTTATTAAACTCCCAGATATGTTAGATTCTATACCGTTGCCTACCCTACCGGTATAGGATCTAACATATCTGGGAGTTTAATATTTGTTGCCTTTGTACTGTAACTAATTTAATATGTTTTATGGAAAAGTCAACTGGTTAAGTATTTCAGTGTCATCTATGTTGAAGACTCGATTTCTTGTAAATATTAACATAAACTGAGTTTCGTGACTAAATATAATATATATAATATATGCTTGAGGACAAATTGAAGCGTTTGCAGCTCAGCCGTAAAAACGTGTAACTTTCAATCCAAACGTAGCGCGTTTCTAGCTCAGCCGTAAAAACGTGTAACTTTCAATCCAAACGTAGCGGGTTCAAACCTCGGCTCGTACCAATTAGTTGTACGAAGTATCATTTGATATTTACCAATCGCTTTTCGGTGAAGGAAACATCGTGAGGAAACCGGACTAATCCCAATAAGGCCTAGTTTACCCTCCGGGTTGGAAGGTCAGGTGGCAGTCGCCTTACAACTAGCGGCGAATACGGTAAATCTTGGGTTTAGTTAACAAAGCGGACCCCAGGCTCAGCCGTGGCATAAGCCGGGAAAACGTTAGGAAGAAGAAGCTTGAGGGCGAATTAGAGTAGACTAAAGTTATACATATATCGTGCGGCTCACGATTTAGTATTGCATACTAGCCATACTAAGTGGTACCCGCGACTTCGTCTGCGCTATATCTTTATAAATTGTAGCCTTTGTATTATTCTGATGTAAGTATAAGCTATATTATTGTTTCATTAAAATCCATCCAATAGTTTTTACGTGAAAGAGTAACATACATCCATACAAACTTTCGCGTTTATAATTTTAGTAGGATAGGTACCTATAAGTACCAGTACTACCAGTCGGTAACGAGTATTATGTGTCTCAGTGCGTAGTCTATGGACAGTAATCCATGGCGATCACAAACAAATGATGACAAAATGTGACTTTAATGTGCGACCCACTTACTGTTGACAGTTCTGTCAAACTGTGCGTTTGCACGTACAGTCGCCATCAGATATATACCCAACAAACACATTAGCCATAACAGCAACTCATTTAGAGTCCTCTGACATAGTAGTTTTATAAGACCCATAATAATAGTTTTAGGTGATACTATGGAAATAAACGGTCTTATTAATACACTGGCGCTAGTAAGGTGATATAATAGACATATGATTGCATAATGCAGCTAAAGGCTGTAATAAGGTGGTATTAACTGCCTCTTTATATGCCGGGTGTGGCCTACAATAGGAGCAATAAATTTAATCGTAGGTTCCACTCCTCAATCTGAACAACTTTTATTCAACAACTTTTAAAAATTGTGTAATTTGTAGATACTTACTTTTTCATACAAATTAAATCGTATTTTCAATGGACGTTAACATCAGTCTAATTGACGTCTCTTGTCATAGTACAAATAGGTCAAACTTTGCAGTACATTGCGTCTTCTAAAAAACTTTAAAGTTAAATAAAAATCTAAATCCACGTTATTTTTAAAAGTCGCTGAACAAATGTTGTTCAGTATGAGGAGTACAACCTACGATTAAATTTATTGCTCCTATTGTAGGCCACACCCGGTATTATGGTTACCACTTTAAGTAGATTTTAACGCTGAAGGTTCTTTTGGGGTGCCCATTATAACTTACTCGCGCTATAGCTCTATAATCGTGTTATGTTTACCTTTTGGTGCTTAATGCCGCCTACAGTGTTACAACAGCTATAAAAATACTCGTAAGCCATTTAAGAGTGGCAACAGTAATCCTTATAGCTCTTAGTAATATAGTGATACAACTGACATAATTTTCCCTGTTAAATCACGTAGTTTTTTAGTGCTTGAAGTGCTATAACAGCAGTATGGAACCGTAGCTCTTCAAGAGTGTTTGTGCGAACATTATTACAGCCTATAGTTACAGCTCTAACCGGCGCGTTTGTACAAACAAGTTTGCTAACAAATTGTTTTAAAACCCTGTTTTAAACTTGTCAGTTCTACATAAGGTAAAATTATCACTTTTGGAGTTAGCCATGTGTTTAGAACGTGACACGCCATTTTGTTTACAAACAAACACAAAAATGCTTGAAATATCTAGTAATAGAGTAAATGTTAAGGTCATTTTGTTCTGATATTACAATATCTAGTATGTTTAGCATAACCATTCACAAAACTAAAGATTATAATTAACTTACTTACAAAAAATAAAATAGGCTACAGTATTTTTAGCATACAAAATTTATCAAAACATGTATATTTACAAGGCGCTTGAAAATTGAGATGTAAAATACCATATATAATGACAGAAAAGTAATAACCGCAATAAAATTTCAGTTGAATTCTCTAATACGTGTCGTGAAACTTTGTGTACTCCCCAGGTAATAATTCCAAAACAGTCGCCATTATAAACAATCTGAATTGCACACTAAGCGTCACACAACACTGACCGATTATTGAAATTGTATTAAAATATTTTGACATTTAAAACTACAAATGATCTATAAAAGATTACATTGCGAAGCAAAGCGATTGTTTTCACTACTGCAGCGTTCTTGTAACACTTTAAGTGATACAAGATAACATATTACAAGGTTATTAGAACTATAAGTAAAAATACTGCTACTTTAACCCTTTATTATCACTTTCGGCAAGAATAATCCCTATTGTAGCACTATTATATCACTAGTTTATCACTATTGCACATAAAATGAACCACTGTAGAACTTTAAGCACTAACGTCGGTGCCTGATTGCGACTATAAGGGAGTTATAGCGTGCTATATCGCTAAATTTTAGGCCGCACTATCGCTATCAGTGTTTAATCGAAATAAAAGTCAGCTTTTATAGAACTAGTTTTATCGCTAAATTGTTACTTGGGTAGGATCGTCCGAGGCGTTCAAAATATCTGAACAAGCACTCTAACGTCTTGACAATAGAGGCGTGATCAGATATTATTGAGCACCTTGAACGCTCCGATGTATCTGATGGCGACTGTTTCGGGCAATCCTTCAGACCTCCACAGTAAGTCCGCCAGGCGAGACAAAGTTCCCATACATACATCGGCAGATCGGGGAGATATGCTCGAACGTATATATATGGCCAGCTATATCGTTAGATGCGTCTAAGTTTGAAATGTTTCTCCGCATCAATGCATACACTTTGGATCCCCGCTGGTGTTGCGAGTGACCATGGACGATGGTCTTAATATTAAATCACTTACAATCCGTCTCGTCGTTTGCCTACTACGTCATAAAAAATGGAAACCATTACGCATTTAATAACCTAGTTTTGTCTGCTCTCGCTATGTGCTCTACATAAAGTCGCTGTCAATGGAACTTCCTAACATTATAATCAAAAGGCGTCACATGTTTTGCCACTGTTCCTCCTTGGATTCTTACTATTTCATTCACTACTGAAACGGTCGTATTATCGTAACATACAAAACTTAAGATAAATAAGTTAATCTTGGAGATTTAATTAAAAACTTAAAAGTTAGGTTATTAGGAACGATCAATATAGCGGTTTGTTTTAGTATTAGGAAGTTCCACTCATAGCGATTTTAGGTACATATACGAATCTCGTTATATTTGCCATTAGAAACTAAACTGTTGCCTGAATACCATGTTTTAACAATTGCTCCCCATAGAAACGCTTTCTACTTAATACAACAGTGAAACCCAATTACTGAATGAACCTGTCGTGCATCGGTCAAACTTTCGGTCAAAACATCGGTCAGCGTTACATTTTGACAACGTAAGCGCTTAGTCGTATTTTTCTTTTTCTTTTTAGTACCATTTACTGGCCGACCACTCCTAGTCTAGGACCGGTCTGAAAACCAGCGCTGGGCTCGCCAGCCCGGCACATGCTGAGACTGGGACCTATTGTCTTATACTATTCACAATTTAGTTGTAGCTGATACTATAGTGTGTTTCATTGTTTTGTGAATTTGCATGGCTTTTATTTTACCTATAGTTATTCTAATCTTTTGTAATCTTGTTTTGTTTTTGTTATGGTATACGACAATAAACGATTCTTATTCTTAAAACTAATTAGCGGCCATATAGTTATATCGACAACATGTTGCTATTAAATTTATGTTGGCGCTTTCGGTTATTCGGGAATAGAATAAGTATTTATAGAATATATAATTTTAATGGTTTCATATACCTGCAGAAGCGAGTGTCAATATTATAGTATAGGATGCGAATTCGCGGGCAATCTCGCATCTTCCTCCCCACATAGTACTTATGGCGTAGGAGACAAGGTTCACATTAGAACACCTGACCCCGTGAATTCGCGGGCTCCCAGGGAACTTAGCGATTACCCGCATGACGTAGGGCTTGGAAGGATTGCCCTTGACTTTTTGTGCCAGTGCCGTTACATAACATCCATTTTATGGTAAAGTGACATCAGAATGCTGCTTAGTATAATCATTGTGGGAAGCTCGGAGGTTTCCATTGCTCAATTTTATAATAAAATATAAATTAATCTCGGAAAACTTCATACTAAAAAACGCGGACTTCCATTACCTGTTTGCTATTTGACCATTTTGACGTTGTCATCAATGTCACCACATTAAACTACCTATTTACGAAGATGGTTAAGCTCGCTATGATCTAGTGAAACTTTATTTTTAAAAGTAAAATACATTTAAATATTCATTTATTCAAAATAAAACAAAGTTTGTATTATTGTAACAGAACCTATTATAATAAAACTGTCCAAATTAGTAAGTTCATCCAAACCATGAAGTGTGTAGTGTAGTAGCACTTTTTAATTACAGCTCTCTTTATAAACGCGTAATGGCACTACTCAATAATGTGGTGACCGATTTGTCTTACTTATCTTATCTGTCTGTAGTGCCGAAGTGCCGTCGGTTCGGTGTGTGTGGTGTGGTGTAATTTTCTCCACTTGAAAAATCAAAAGAAATATAAATTTCAGACCAAACTAACATGTTAGTTGTGTGCTAAAACAAAATAACGTGTTTTGTGATAACACCACTCCGGGTTTAAAGAAGGTATGTCATTGTGTCTTGTATTTGCGAAATGCTGCATATATTTTGTTGATCCTTACATCATTCATGAAAGCTATTTTTTGACTGAAACAGGATTAAATACGACCGATGAAGAACCCTTTAAAATATCCTACACATGCACTACTTATTTATCGTTTCTTGTTCACTGAAAATCGTGTAACAATATGTAATTTTAAGTAATGAGTATGCACGACCATTATTGCAATTTCTCGTATACTTTATCTCGGGCACCGGTTTGATTATGTTGAACTCATGAAGTAGCGGTGTGTATGGTAAAACCTTGCGCAAGTTTGGAATTCGCACTTCGGACCAATGAATAAATTACCTCATTTTGTCAACAATATTAGACTTTGTTTACGTGCGGTTTTTGTTTGTTACACTGGGGCCTGACATGACGTATTAACGCGATTCAGAGGTTCATAACTGTGCTCAATTGTATGCAGTGACTCAGTTTAGGCAAATAATATAAAAAATGTACTTATGATTACCTTCCTTTATTGTAAATACATATATTTTTTACAAACTAAAATAATTATGTTTTACCATAGACTTAATAAGATCTAGCATATCTTCCCCTGCTTCAAAATAATACCAACCAATTAAAGTAAATACAAAAATAATTTAGGTATTGTAGCCCCAAATAATAGCCATATTACTCCTAGTTTAAACAAAATTCATTGACGCCACTAATTTTCTTGCGGCTTGGTAGGGTAGAGGTGGACTTGTGGCTAACTGCATAACCTCTTGATGGCAATGCAATCATGCATACACAAAGTAACTTAAAATAACTTTGAAGGCTGCAAAAATATGTGACACATATGGCTGTATGAATAAGATTGTGTTAGATGTTTTTGTGGCCTTAATAGTATAGAAATATGAATTGAACACATTTCTGGTTAAAGACATTTATTTTACTCAAAAGAAATTATTACATTTCACTTAATGAGTAAGTTTTATAACTAATTACAATTTGCGAGTGTTTGCGAGTAAGTTATTATACTTAGGTACACACAGAGTTGTTACAAATTAAATATTATACAATTTTGTAAATCTTACCACTGTATTTAAAACATTAATATAAATACTTTAATAAAAATCTTACCACTCAAACCAACATTAAAGTAGAAAAAAAAAGAATCGTTATGCGGTGCAATTTAAAAATGTGCGGAAGGTAGTTAGTAGTTAGATTGTCACTAAGCGGGCCGCTCGAGATAAGAATAAGACTTTGTATCTATATGCCAGGGACGTATTTAGGTGACCGGAATTTTGTCAAATATATGCGATTTTAATTTTTTTTTGAAGATGGATAAACTTTTAGAGATTTTAATAGTTTTAGGTAGATCGTTGTACATACGCGCACCCTGATATGTTATATTTTTAATTCCAAAATTTTTAGTCCGTGGAAACGGTAGGGATAGATTGTCTGCACTTCGAAGAGTTCTTTTGCCACTCTCTTTATTGGTTTTAAATGAGGTTTGACAGTGTATTTTCTTCTGAATTATGTTTCTTATTAATATAGTGGTGTAATAACAGTAAAGTTGATTAATGCTCATTAGCTTAGTTTTAGGGTATACTGTTGCTGTAGGCGTAAGATAATCTAAATGAAAAAGTTTTTTTACTAGTTTATTTTGCACTATTTGTATTTCTTTAAGATTAGTTTTGGACACACATTTCCTATCTCCACTAAAATCTGTCTGTAAATTTTAAACAAAAGCTAGTTGTAAAACTGCCCCTGTTCTTCAAACAACACAGCGGACTGAAAAGTCTTGATATTTATGTCACAATTGTGACTTTACCTAATATTAACATTATTATGTTGTTTGTTTATAAGTGTATTTTGTAATGTACCTAAACTTTGTTTGAAAAACATTACGAGCCACATACATCCACACTTGAGTTTATCATTTGGCCATAATGCCAATCTATAAAATGCTAGGTGAAGCCAAGTGATTTGTTTCCTGATGGACCAAATTTTTTTACAAAAGAACTTGGAATATATATTTTTGTAACTCCAGACTCTCCAGAGACATTTCTAGTAACGCCAGAGACACCATATGTCAATCTCAACAATTTACCCATTTATTGAATTTTCTCTCAATAAGTGTTCATTACTATTTGTGTCGCAGCGCCTTAGATCTTATCTCTCTACTAAGTTATCACTAATGCGGGTTATAAACTGTACTTTGACCACTTTGTGACCTCAATTTGATCCACTGATAATATGAGGATGTAGCTTATTGACAGTTTTTATTTATTCTTTTAATTTGAGCACATTTTTCCAAACTAATATGTAAATGATAATACTACCTATTGTTTTTAAATACAATTTGTTGTTTACTCAATTTTAATATGTATCTTTTAATGATGATTTTTAATTAAAGATTGTCTTGTAAGTAAGTTGTGTTTGAATTTCTTTAGTAGATATAATTTCTCTTGGAGGTTGTTCTTAATTCATCAGAATCAATTCTCGTATGATGTACTACCCAAATTCCACTTTCGAAATTACAGCCAACCAACCCTATGCATGCCACTAGGAATATGTGATAGTGACACTATAAATCAGAGTATAAGAAATCCCTTACGGCTTGTCATTTTGACATGGTTCTAGAGTGGCCAAGGGCTCAAATTGGCTGACTGTACATACACATAATGGGAACTACTTTGTTTTGTAATAAACACTCAACCATAATATTGTCTTCTGTTACCGCAATTGTTATTCATTGAAACACTTTAGAACGGATTAATGATAAAGATGCTGACTGCAACCCTAACCCTAACCCTGTGAAAACGAGTGCTGTAAAGGGCTCGAAACGTAGGGTCATGGTGTTAATAAACGCGACTAATGGTTGAGTATTGAAATTAAGTGTTTAATTTCAACACTCAACCATGTTATGGTAACCTTCAACCAGTATATGTGTGTTTTGTTTGAAAAACAAGCCACACCTATAGGCTAAACAGAACAACCACTGTACGAGTACGTCGACATTTTACTATTTGGCTCAACTGTATCAATACCACTATGTCATCCAATCCTCACACTTACATTATTGAGTCAATCATATGTCTTTATATCGCTTATTATCGCTCGCTTTTTAGCTATAAGACCGCCTGTTGTTTGCCTCTTCTTTTGTTCGCTGTATTCTCTGTATTTGCTTCATTTGAGGTGTGCAATAAAGAGTATTTGTATTGTATTGTATTGTCTTTATTAATTACAATCACTTTATAACATTAAAATACGGGTGATAATTCAATATTATTAGAGCAATAGTGAAACATGCTCGAAATTTTCTACTTTTCATGTTCGTAGTGGGCCTGATATTAGCTCTACTACTTCTACTTGGCTGACGACGAAGAATTGCTTCTACTTGAGTTGCGAATTTACCTAGAATGTGAGACAGAGGCACAAAAATGCTATAGACCTTCTGATTGTACTAGTGTGTTAGAGGGCTTACCGCATCAAACATTCAAATATTGGAGCCGTATAAATAAATAAATAAATATTGTGGGACAATCTTACACAAATCGATTTAGTCCCACGGTAAGCTCAATAAGGCTTGTGTTGGCGACAATATAATATAATAGATAGATACATATAATTACTTAAATACATAGAAAACATCCATAACCCAGGAATATTTATTCCTGGGTTATGGATGTGGGTATTCGTGATAAACACACAAACAAATGCCCTGACCAGTATTTGAACCCAGGACCTGCGTCGTAGGCAGGGTCACTATTAACTAGGCTAGGAGGCCGATAAATAGGTAAGTGCGCAATGTGGAAGTGCGATGGAGAGACACAAATTTTCGTTAGTAATATTTTCGCGGTAATAGGCCTATTTGTGCGTGTCGTTGCGAATAACGCGCCAGATTGCGTACTCGTATCACACGCCGCAGCTAAATCGGTAGCGACGTGGGTGTGGCGACGCGTCACGGGTTCCCGGGACTTTACGTGACGCCCTCACTTTCTCAAGGTCAAGTCTATAGGGATGATGACACATCCGTGCTGAGTATAAGTACTATATAAAGTGTGAAATTATTAAAAAGTGTGATAAATTTTATTTTCTTTAGCCATGTCTCCTGGGTCACTTTTCAAAATCATGTTTCAATTCCGCCAAAATTTGCATTTTTGTGATGATTATAAACTTATTACACTATGTGTTGGTTGTTTAGTAAACAAATTGCTTACTGTCTCCTGGCTAAGCAGACCAAAAATTACGAATCCTCAAAGTTACATGCCGTCACGTCTATGTAATTTGACGAGAAGCGATCCAAGTAGGTACCGATTAGGAAAGTCAGACTTTGTCTCTCAATAAATGTTTGTTCCCTGTGATTGCTTTGATGTTATTAGGTCCAAAGACAAATGCAGTTTCAACTTCATAAAACTCCGTAAAATCAATGAGACATGAAACAAAATGCGCGCGTTTATTGCCTGTGTAATCTATTCAAATTGGCAAGTACAAATGTTGGCCAAGGCTAAACAAAATTTGCGATTCTTAGGATAACTGTTTTTTCATTTTCAGTGTCACCCAGTTACTAATCTTTTTTTTTTGTAAGACTTTAAATGTCAGGTTAGTTTTTACTCACTGGTGATGGGAAGAATTAACATCTTTCCTTTACACCACTTTCCTCGCTTCGCTCGTTGTCGTACATTTCACATCTAACGTTGTATTTTATTCTTATTTTAATAATGCAAAGTGTTTTGTCGTTAATTGGACGGTTCTAGTTTCTTGCCGACAGTGAAACGCGATTTTCTAGATTTTTCGAATTTTTGATCATGTGTAAAATGATAACGGTAGAAATTATTAAAAAAATAAACATATGTGTTTGAAGTAGACTATTTGATAGTTCTTTTCATGACGGTAAGGCATTTTTCTTTTTAGAGGTTTTCTAGAAAACACCGTGACAGAGTGGCCCTTTTCAGCGAAGATTGCCTTCCGATTGACCACCCTGTCGCCGTGTTTTGAGTTAAATAATGATGGTAAGTAAGTTTACGGTCACTAACCAGGGAAATAGCAAGTATACTGTACTGATAAGGTAATTCAAAATTTTGGGCATTAACCTCCTACCAAAAACTAATAATAAAATTCTAAATCAGACACCACGGTCATCTAAATATTATAATTCTGCTAAAATATCAGTTATGTACACAATATATGAATATGTTGTATAAAGTGCAAGGGGAGGCCTATGTATGTTCAGCAGTGGACGTCTTATGGCTGATATGATGATATACAAAACAGACATATACATTACAATCCCAACATTATAAAACCATAAACACCATAATGATATCGATCGATAAATGTACGGCAGTTATATGCATATTTTATGTCGAGCTAATTAACTGCATTGCATTTTTTATTGCGTCAGTCCCTTCGCCCTTTCATTCATTATCTATTTTGGCTTCTCACGCTATAGGCCATTAGTAATCATGCGACCAGACAATCCGTCGCTTCGTTTGAATCAATTTTATCGTTTTAAGTGATTTCTAATCCGGTAAAATGAGTGTGCGTGTGAGAGGGGTTATGGATAAATCGTTTAAGAGAATTTTGAAAAGACAAAAGACGGTGACGAGTTGTAAGTTTTGATGGGTTATGTAATCGCTTGTGTAATTCACGTTGTTTTTGATGCATGTTGCAAGTTAGGTACTAAGTTAGCAAAATCAGAGTCAATTTCACAGATTAGAAGACCAACCGAAGTATTCTTCTTATTCATCTTCCAGTGCCATCTCCTACCGGAGGTCGGCTATCATCAAGGCTATACGGGCTTTAGACACTGTCGCGTGAAATAATTAATGTTAGCTCTGTTTAAACCAGGTACGAAGATTTTGGAGCCATGAGTTCCGTCTTCGTCCAGATGATCTTTTCCTGTATTATTTTATTTATTTATTTATTTTATTTCAACGGAAAACTTACAGCTAAGTTAACAAGAAAGGTAGTGACATAGAAACAGTAAGCCAATTACAAGTTTCCACAGATAGAAATTATGAGTTGAAAGAGATCATACCGAAGTATTAATTAGCACTTCAACTGTTTATTAGATTATGCTTTTTACAAGATTTTTACCAATTACTTGATGAAGGTTGAATTGAAGAAAATTGATAGAATATCGTTAATATTACTTTGGTCTGTATATGTATTCATAATTTATGAACATTTTCAAAAATAATATGAATCATAAAATGAGCCCCTTATATCACCTTGTTCATTGATTCAGCTGGATTGCGTGATTTGCGTGCCTATTTATTTTCTTTAATCTGCCTGGCCTATCCTAAAATAGCAGCAATGATGTTTGTGCAAGATGACGGATCACTGTCAACAAACATCTCTATTTTTAAGACACTAATATACTTACCTTTGCAAGGCCATAAAATATAACTAGACATTAGCCGACGGGGGTTTTCACTAGCTATTTTCCTCAATGCTCGTGGAATTTGCTTTAACAAAAACCTGCTCTTGATTGCCTCATATGGTACATTTCCGCTAGTAGACGAAACAGCCGCGTTTGCAAACTTAATGAAAAAGTAATATGAATATACTATCAGTAATGAACTTCGAGACTTATTATCAGAAATATTTTGTCTGCAATTAAGCAATTAGTGATAAGAGTGACGCGTTTATTAAGTGGCTGACATTTTATTGCTTAAACCAAAATACCAATTTGACATATTTACAGTTACTATTTAAAAAAAAACTTTCTTTTTACCGAGTTTTAAATAATGCCATGTGCCGTACTCCTCAATTTAGTTAAGAGTGCGCAGAGTGGCGATTGTTCTAATGTAATAAACCATTCCATTTGTGTATAATCCATGGTATCATCGTTGTAGTCCTACTAATTCCCCAACTTTTCGTCTATATGATATGATATAGTTTTATATTACTTACTTTTGGGTTTAAGTACGCTAAACGGCGAAAATGACACTTTCTTCCGTTTGGGTGATAAAGCAAAAAATAAAGTACAATTTAGTTAAGTTTTCTAATAAATCATTCCATTTGTAAATTGGAAAGTATGTGATAAACCACAAGTTGGGGAATTAATATGACTAGAACGATGGTACAATGTATTGAAGAAATATCGAAAGGTTTATTAGACAACACAATCCCCCCATGAGGCCCCTGCTGGACGCTCTGCGCCCTCTTAAAATGACAACTGCGGAAAACGAACTTTATAACCTTTAAACCTATAAATTAACATACAGTATAAAGTTCAGTATCCTGTTGACAAATTCCCGTCTGATATTATAGTACGTTGTATTTGCCTAATCTGCAAAAATACGTCATCGCACGATAACGCATGGGTGTGTTCTGACGTGGACGTGGCGTGCCTCCGCCAGTCTCAATGAAAGTTTGCGCGGGACGCACGTTCGGAATTTATATTACGCGTTTTTTTTTTCAGCCAGTGTTTTCGTATTTTTAAAAGTTAACATGAGTGATGGTAAGCTTTTTAAATGGATGATATTGATGGATGGTGTTCTGGAGTTCTCAATATGTTGGGCACCTTTTGTATTTATTTAAAATAATAATTTATTGCGTCCCTATTATCAACTCATAAAAGTACAAATTGTGTTTATCAGTGAAATAAAAATGTGTCACACTTATAAGTTTGTTTAAAACATTTACTTACTTAATTAATTGTTTCTTTTCGTCGACAAGTTTCTTTGTTTGCCGTTTTGTCCCTTTATATCTTTATTGTAAGTTTCAAATACTTTGTTGCACGACAAAGACAATAACGTACTTAAACATTTTATGTAAAAAGCCGACCACTTTCAGACAACTTTTGCCCTAGTGAAAAAAAATTAAGTGTTTAAGGCTTTGAAGATTAGGAAAATGATCTTAATTACTTTATAGTCATTAATATAATATTACATTATTAGAGTAAAGAACGATAGTGTTATAAAGTTTTATGAAGTCTTAAAGTGATTTTATATTATCATTATATATCTTAATCTTTCAAGATAAGCTGGTACATGTCTGTCATATAATTGTAATTTTCCTACAGAAGATTACCATTCTAATCTCTATCAGGCTTCATAAAATTTAACTTTTATTTACCTTTCTAATTTCGATGTTTTTAAGATTATTCGAGATAATCAAAACCAAGGGTGAACCCCTCTGCTATTATGAACATTCAAATCGTTTTAACAATTTCTTAAAATAATTAGGAATTGCTCAATGAACTTTCGGAAGTAGTATTATGACTGGTAACGCAAGAGACAAACTAATAATATACTTTAATGATTTTAAGTTTAAATCGGTATAGCTTTAGTTTTTATTTAATATTATATTTATGTATTTGCCTTGCCGTGTTTTAAAGGATAGTCCGCATAGGATTGGATTAGAATAATTATAACTGTTACAGACAGACAACGTATTTATTCTGATTGATTGAATCCTATAATATTTTTTAAGTTACGCAGAAGACATCACTATGGCGAGTAATAGTTTGTACAAAAAATTATTACCCAAATTCTTATATTTTTGAGTTTTTTGGTTTCAAAATAATCACGATTGATTGCCACACACATCACTTTACCCTGTTTATTCCTTTATATGTATATGTTATAGGAAATGTAACAGTCAACCGACTTTGTACGAAAAAACCGAACATTCGGTTAAAAACCGATTTTTTTCCGCACAAGAAAATAACTGATTGACTTCCATAGTCTTTTATTGAAGCTCCCACACGAATGGTCAGATATTAGTGCGTTCTTATTAAGTCGCAAATTATCGAATTTTGCCAAACTGCATTACAATTTTTTGGCAAACAGCTGCCCTCGACACACTTCCTTATCTGTATTGTAGCCTGTTTTTTAAACCATACTTCAGAGAGCCTAGGCCCTATATTTAGTCAGAATTTCACCTGTGTACCAGAAACCGACTTCGGAAACCTAATAACCGGTCTAGGTCCGACCAAGTTAAAATTAATTAGCGCACTTCTCTGTGACTTTCCTCATACATATGAGCATGCCTAAAGTAGGTATACTTGAAGTTATTATCACGTTCGTTACAATATTGATTTCATTCTCACGACTTTGTACAGTGTACAAGGTGGCTCTGTTTTTTACAAAGTAGTCGCATACTATGAAATTATTAATTTCGTTCTTCGCAATATACCTAACTGTCACGATATGCCTGTTTTTAAATTTTCACCCCGTTGGGAGCTTCAACACAGAAAAAGTTTTCTTAACGCCACTTGTGCTACCCAAAGTTAGCCGCTAACCCGGAGTTAAGCTTTCAAATTCTGTACAAAAACTCTAACTCCGGGTTATGTGGCTAACCCCCGGTGGTGGCCCATAGTGGGCTGTGTGCTCCACATTTCAACGTTCAACCTTCAGTGGAAAATAAATAAATATTGTGGAACGATCTTACACAAATCGACCTACTCCCACGGTAACCTCAAAGAGGCTTGTGTTGTGGGTACCAGACGACAACATGTATAATTAATATAGATATGAATAGGGGTTTAGACTATGCTTTGTCTGTCAGTTTACAAGTTAGCCTCTAGCTAGGTAAGTTAATAATCATCTTACATCCTAAAGTGGCGGAAAAAAGTTGGCTCGTGAGTGCAATTAATAAATTCACACATTATCGTAGTATATTGGTGGCATTTAAGCGCAAGTAATCCTTTGGAGTCGCTATTGTATATTGTTTTATTTGAATAAATTAATAACTAAATGATAAATATATATTATGTAGATTTTATTATATTATTACATTAATAACTAAATGATAAATATATATTATGTAGATTTTATTATATTATTACATTTAAATAAATTTTATTTGTTTGGATGACCCTGAGGTGCCAGCAATTATTATTTTTTATTTCATTTTTATTTTTATAACTCTGTCAATGTAGAAATCAAGTGACGTATTTATTATCAAACATGAAACGTGAGAAAAAGAAAACGTATATTTTATAAAAACGTTGCTATGAAATTATAACAGATAATTATTATATCATTGTACAGTATTAGTGAAATAAGTATTAATTTTAATTGCTCTTGGTTCACACATTGCCACCAAACATCCCAACTCTACACATTATATAAATAACCATATCTACCTGTGTTTACAAATAAATACTAACTTAACAGACAAAGTCGCGCTCTGATGCTAATAATTATAGTCCAATCCAAGATGTCGACATATTATCGTTATCGATATCGGTCGATACATGATCCGGACGTCCACCGTCTCTTGACACATCCCGCCCACCCTTGTTATCATCATCTCAGTATGTACATTGTGCTGTAATATCGCGCTAAAAAGTTAATAATTCAGTCTTATTTCTTTAGCCATAAAAGCGTGTATAAATCGGCTTATGTTCTGCAAGATATTTTGAGGGACTCTTCGTACAAAGAGTCGGTTCTGTTTCTTTCTGTATAACTCTTAGTTTCCTACTTCTTGTTTGTAAAATATTATTAAAGATCTGTTTTTATAAAGGTATAGTACTTGGGTTTTTAGTTCTACTCCTCAATGTTACAAGATGGCTCCCGGTCTAAATCCACTCAAGACCACCTAAAGATCAACTGTGCCAAGTGTCAGCATAGTCACAATTTGAAAGGTGTCGATCAGGAGAACACCCGATAAAAATAATACTGTCTCCCCTCCACAATATTCCTTATATTTTCAATAATACCTACTCTAAATGTTTACATAAATATACAACATACTCTTTGCTTTGACAGAGGTTGAATGACCCCGAGTCACGTGGTAAGGTTGTTTACCTTAAGTCACTTACAGCCAAAAATATTTTCGGCACTATATTTTGTATGCAAATGTATTACATATGGAATATTATTACATTAACAATGTATATTATACACTAACCATAAATATTTAGTATAAATAATTACAGAATCGACATCTACAACATGTATTTTATACGTGTTACTGTTCATCTTACCTAATTGATGCAGCTATTTTAATCCAAATGGGTACACGTGGCAGTGATCCTATCCTATAAGGACAACTTTAATTATTAGTCATATAAATTCATTTAATGTATATATATCTTTGTACTCTTTGTTCTTTGAGCTGAATGAAACGCTATAGTTATCAGTGGCTCTTGAAGGAACTTACGTCACTAGAAGGGGAAATACCTTTTTGTTGTATTGAATCAACTGAATGTAACGACGTTTAGTCATAGAACAACAGTGCATGCCTTCATTACTTTTGTTGCAGTTTTCCTGTCTTGGTAGGCAGTTTTACTTCTTATCTACTAGAAGTGTAAAACTTTGAATACAAACCTCCGACGTTTCAAGGGCGACATTGTCCCCGTGGTCCCGAGTGGAGTGGAGTTCTACACGATTAAGCCATATTTTAGTAAATTTAGGTGTGAAAATCGTGAAAGTTTAAAATAAGTGTTATTAAAACATAATTATTGGGTTTTTCCTCACCACTTGAATTAAAACTTATGTTTGACCAAAAACAAACAATTATGTCTCCAGCGTTACCGATAAAGTGTGAGCATGAAAATCGATTTAATTAGGGCGATGCGCATAATGATTCTATCATTGAGTTTTTCCATGTTAACTGCGCACCAAAATGCCAAGTAGCAGTAATATTGTATTAATTGTCCGTGGATTGGTTTTTAAAATAAAAAGTATCATGCTAATTATTGGTATCATTTTTTGCGTTGTCTCTTCATATCATTTTTACAAGGCGTATGTGGTGGGTTGAACACGCTTCGTCTGTTATCGTTTATCATAAAACGAAACATGTAATCCGTAAAAATGAATACAAAAATTCGATGCGTCGGTTTCGCATTTAGCCGGTTTTTTGTCATGTTTCATCGGTTCTGTTCCACATGCATGTTTTTGTTTACCTACTTAGGCTAATATCTTGTATTACTTAGATAGAATTACAATAAATCTGACCCTTCGTTTGATAAAGAAAATTATAGCTGTCACATAAAATCATGATTATTGCGGTTGACGGTTTTCCTTAACAAACCGCCAAGGTCTGAGTGGGATAATTCTAGTATTTTCTCGACTGATCACTATGATTGGTGCATTGCGTCTCAACTAACGATTGACTAGCATCACGAGATTATCGCCCCTATTGTCAACACGTTTATGAGTTAATTGGCATGTCAACAGTATACACTGAATTTATATCACGGATCTGAGATAGGCGTATCTGAATGACCGTGACGCGTCTTTGGTATATGAAAATTTTAATAATAATTAGGATATGGCAGGAAAATAAGACTAATTGATATATACATAAGGTGTTTTTGGTCTATTTCTGTGTGGTAGTTTAATTGGAAACCCTTCACTGTTGCAAAGGGTAAGATATTGCAGTGGTTACTATTCATTTAAATCGCCCAAAGTATTAGTAATTGTACATTCATGAGAAATAATAGGATTCGGGTAGACACGGGAAAAAACAAGCCAAATTTACCTTCAAACATTTATCGCCCATGCCATGCATGCAGGAGGGCAAAAAATGTTTTTTTTTTCTATTTCGTTTTTGAATAAATAAATAAAAGTAAGATTTAATGAATGTTATTTTTAATTTACTCGGTAAATAGTACCAATTATTTAAAATATTGTTATATAAATAATTATATCGGGTATCTAGTACATTATAGCACTACTATCTATCTAACCTAATAAATTACATTCAATTAATTCATTAGAGTAATTACTCATTGCTATTTCTACACATGAGGCATACATAGACGTTTCATTCAGGCTCTATTTGAAATGAATTACTGTATTGTACGTCGATACTAATTTTATTTTCATCGTATACGAATAATAAAATAGGTATTATTATAAACATACAACGTTCTATGTTTATAATAATGTGTACAGAACGCGAAGGTTTAAAGTCTTATAATAAAATAGGTAACCATCATTCAATAAATATGTATTAGTCTCCTGCGTTACCGGAATAGTAAAAGGTATTTCTTAAAAAAATGTCACTTAAGTTTGACGTACGTAATTTTAATTTTTAATATTATTTTACATAAAAAGTGAATGTTTATTTGTTTGTTCTCAGTCGACATGCCGGTGAAAGACGGCAGTCGGCGGTCGCTGGTGGGGGTCATCGATGACGGCACCAAAACCGTCCGGGTCGTGGTGAGTCCAAATTTTTAATAATGTAATTCAAATTCAATCTGCAATCAAAAAATTATTCTGCAAGTAGGCCTCAAGGGCACTTTTACAAGTCAATAAGCATTACAATAAAGCATTTGCATGTACAAACATTTACAATATATAGTGAGAAGTAAAAGTATAATCTAAATACTGATGATACAACAGCCAAAACCTAGGTAAACAATATTAAAATAAATGTGTAATATGGCAACAGAAGTATAGTCTCTATAGTTAATAATAAATTAGGTTTGAAAGTTGTAAAAGGTCCCCCAACGTCAAAATAAAATACTAATAGATTTTGGAGATGTAAAGTCTGCCCAAGTGTCATAATAAAGACTGGAGATGTACAAGGTCCACATCGTCAAAAAATAATACTAATAGGATTTGGTGGTGTAAAGGCTTCCAAACGTCAAAATATAATATCTTTAAGATATAAATACCACAAGTCATCAGACTGTTGTAAAAGACTGTCTTAATATATTTATTTAGTCGTCTAGCCTATTGTAAAAAAAATACAACACGCGAAAACAATGCACAGAAAAAAATTAGAAACATGCCAATTTACGTACGTCAGGTTTACATAATGCAAGAGAAACATTACAGTGTCAACCATCTTGTCACGCTACTCAAATGTAATAACAAGTATCAAAAAACACATGCTATGGCAATTTGTTGCTACAGAGGGCTCGAATTATATTCGTTAGCAGATATTCAGTTTGCGACGAAGCGTTGTTTTCTTTATATTAGTTGGTAGGCATTTTTTAAAGTAACAGATGTGTGTAGAGTACACAATTACGAATTGAAGTATCCCACTTCTACTTGGTAATTAAGTTTAAATGACTAGGCTTAACTAGAATCCACGGAGTCGCCATTGTGTCAACATTTATTTTTCCAACGGTAATAAGCACGTTATTAGAACTGCAATTAAATTTATCAAAAATATATTACACACACAAGTCACAGTTCACACTTTCACAGGTGATGCAATATATGTATATATTTGATTTATTGAATTATGCATGCTCTTTGATATTTGTGTTGTGACAGACTACTGACATATAGTTATATTTTAACAAAGAAAAATAACACTTCAGTCAAATTTCAATTTTTGACTAAACACAATTTCTGATATAATTAAAAATTAATAGTTTTATGTGTTTTTTATCGATATAACAGTATAAATCATGACATCAAATATAATGCTTTATTTTAAGACATTTAATTTAAAAAAAAATGACATAATGGTGACTGTGTGGATTTTAGAAACACGATGAGTGCCCAAAAGTCGCAAGCCTAGTTGTAACACCAGCTACTAAAAATCTCAGACGCCTCATATGTATGCCAAAGTCATTCTGATTAACTCTCGAACCAACCCCGAAATTCCAAAAAGAATTGACTGTTTCATACATTTTGGTTGTGTGATCTTGATATTTTGTATGGGAGAGTTTCCTTTTTGCGATTTCAGGATTGCTTCCATAATAAAGATTGCTCGGTTTGACTTATACTTGGATGTCTTAGGTTTTCAGTTGCTGATGTTACACAGTAGGCTGGATTATTACTATTACCGAATAAACTATTCACCATCCTCAGATATATGAAGCGGAGCGCTCTGAAGAGCTCACCGCGTACCAACTGGACAAGACCGAAGTCCAACCACAAGAAGGATGGTGCGAACAGGACCCCCTGGAAATCATGCACCACATCCGCCTCTGCGCGGAGAAAGCCGTCGAACAGCTCGCTGTCAAAGGTACATACTTCATCAAGCCCTCCGTCACAACTAAGAAATATACATACACTTGTTACTTCCTTACCATTTAAAGAAAGTGTGAAAAAGAGATGTATATATGTTTGTTATTTCTTCGCTTGCGTTGGTTGTCACCATCATCAGTCCGAGGTTCAGATCTAATTCGGTCTATGGGTTTGGAAGCTAATGATGCCACAGACCAACACATATTATCATGTATTAACAGATGACCGGTTGGCGTAGTTGGTAGTGACCCTGCCTGCTAAGCCGATGGTCCTGGGTTCGAATCCCGGTATGGGCATTTATCTGTGTGATGAACACAGATATTTGTTCCTGAGTCATGAATGTTTTCTATGTATTTATGTATATTATATATATCGTTGTCTGAGTACCCGTAACACAAGCCTTCTTGAGCTTACTGCGGGACTTAGTCAATTTGTGTAAGAATGTCCTGTAATAAAAAAAAAACTATAACGTCCCTCTTTGCGCCGGGGTTAATTAAAGTCTAATCGAGGGATGCTTATAAGGCTTCTCAATCATTGCATGATATAGAAAACCGAAGGGCGTTCACATTTCTTTGTGCCGTTTTATTGGTTACTGTAAAAAATTACTCGAATGTTGTACCCTATTTTCTATGAATTCCTACTCGGTTTCAGGTTATTCCAAAGAAGACATCGTTGCGCTGGGCATCACCAATCAGAGGGAGACGACGATAGCATGGGACAAATTCACGGGAGAGCCTTTACATCCTGCAATAGGTATGGTATAAAAAAAAACGATTATGCATAATACAGTTGGATTGAATATCATTGATTATTGTTGTGTATAAGCACATTTAATTGCAATTCACGCACGAACTGAAATATACAACATCTATTTCAGTCTATAGTTTATATGAATAGGTACTTTTAAGCCGTGAATTAAAATATTAATAACTTATATTTAATACCGTTCTCGTTACTTTGGTAGTTTTAATTTGACGCGTAGTATTAAATTGATTAGCGAGACATGTTTCGACAGCTTACATATTAATTTTACAATTTAATTAATAATTTGTTTCGTATAATATTTCGCTTTAATCAAAATATTTCATACACTTAATTAAATTTTAATTTCACCAATTATATCCATTTTTCAGGCGTGACCACAATATCGTACTTACTATAAATGCGAAAGTTTGTATGGATGTTTGTTACTGTTTCACGTAAAAACTACTGAATGGATTTTAATGAAACCTTACAATAATATAGCTTATAGATTAGAATAACACATAGACTACAATTTATAAAGATATTGCGCTGACAAAGTCGCGGGCACTTACATTGATGATAGGATTAAATTTGCATATTTGGCGAAAAACCTATGAATTTGGTATTTTTCCTAATACTTAAATCCAATTGTTTCACAGCGTGGAACGACATCCGCACAGACGCCACAGTAGACGCGATCCTCGCCAAAGTCCCCGACCAAAACAAGAACTACCTCAAATCTGTCTCCGGGCTACCCATCAGCCCGTACTTCAGCGCGTTGAAGATGAGGTGGCTCAAAGACAACGCGAAGACCGTGCGGCGGGCCGGCAGAGACAAGAGGCTTATGTTTGGAACTGTTGATTCTTGGATTGTGTGGGTAAGCAACTGATGTTTTACTAACAACTATTATATGCAGGGCCTGTCATTTCCATACCGGTTTCGTCATAATGACGTATATAAACACAGGATGTTTTAATATACTTAGACCGGGCTACTCACGTCTATAAAGTCGAAAATAGCTCGACATGTTTCGGGACGGTCCGCGCCCCATAATCATGAGTGAGAAGCGCTTGCGGCGATTGCTCTGTCGAGCTATTTTCGACTTTATAGACGTGAGTAACCCGGTCCAAGTATATTAATATGTCTAATACTCACGGGAGTTTTCTACAGGATGTTTTAATACGAAATTAGTTAATGACAGATAAAGTCTATCAACGTTCGATTCTAACGTCGAACGTAATAGTTTTGACACTATTCAGTGAAAGCATTATTCTTTCAAACGTAAAACATGAATGAATGATGAAGCTTGTCGGAATTTGTCTGTCATCGGCATGAAAATTACGGGCCCTGATTATATGTTTTAATAAATATAAATTTTCTTTTAAGGTGGCGTGAAACTAAATAATGATTTTGTACGTACTTTTTGTTGTTGAGCACACGCACTTTTTGTTGTTGGTAACGCAGGAGACATAGCTGTGAAGTTAAATAAAAAGGGACTATAATCCTACGCGTAGTGCCCAATGATTATGTTTATAGCATTCATATTTGCAAAAAAAGTATGGCTAAAAAAGGTAACGCAGGAGACAAAAAAAAATATATATACTTTTTCTGAACTACAGAACTTGACGGGTGGTCCGCGCGGGGGTCTCCACATCACGGACGTGACCAACGCGTCGCGAACGCTCCTGATGAATCTGGAAACCCTAAATTGGGACCCTATGTTGTGTAGGTAAGAATCGAGTTATGACACATAAGCATTTTTTTTTTTTGGAAATGAGAACTTATGTAAAATATAAATGTTATTAAAATCTTATTGAACATAGAGTAAATCGTCAATAACTAGCCCTTTTTTAATAACTGGCCACCTAATAGGTACGGTAAAAATGAATTTTGTGTACATATGAACAGGATTCATTTTAGTATAAAATGCTAAGTTTGACTATGTTAATCCTTGTCACATTTTTTTGTCTTATTTCTAGGTTATTCGGTATTCATCGAGACTCGTTGCCCCAAATACGAAGCAGCTCAGAAGTGTATGGTGTAGTCAAAGACGGATCTATTTTAGATGGAATCACTATATCTGGCGTAAGTATTCCACATTCCAAATAATTTAATTAAAATAAAATTTAAGTTTTCTTATTTATCGATCGATTATATGCTCCAAATAATTAATTTAAGATGTTGTTTTAAAGACGAATTGTATGTGGTCGTTGCTACTTACTTGAACAAATTTTGTATGATAGTCAAAGGCAAATAATTTTGTCATAGGTCAGTATTTTTTTTGTTTAGAAAAATAACACATAAGGGTTTTTTTCATTTTTTAGCGACAACGAATTGTCTCCTCGCTGATAAATGCCTGATTTAGAATTTTATTCTCATCATTTTTATAGGAGGTAAATGACCGAAATTTTAGTTTACCTTACCAGTATAGCTTACTTGTTATTTTCCCGGTTATTAACTGTAAAATTATCGTAATAATTTAACTCAAAACACCTTGACAAAGTGGCCAAACGGAAGGCTATCTTCGCTGAAAAGGGGTAGGCTAAACTACTGAAAAGAAATATACGTTACCTACATAAAAGGAGCTGTCAAATTATCTACTTCATAGACTTGTTTTTTTTAATTTATCGTTATCCTTTCAAAAATCAGAGAAATCGAGTAATCCGCGTTTGATTAAACGCTAAAAAAAAAGGAGAATCAAAGTCGGTGAAAAAGAGAACCCATAAAACTGCATTTAGTCACTGTTATTAGTACTTATTGTTTAATTCGTTTTAAAATGGTACATACACACTTATTGTGAACTCGTGCTGAAAAATTAAACGGCCTCCTAGCCTAGTTGGTAGTGACCCTGCCCACGAAGCAGGATGTCCCGGGTTCGAATCCTGGTCAGGGCATTTATTTGTGTGTTTATTACTAATATTTGTTCCTGAGTTATGGATGTTTTCTGTTTTCGTCGCCTAGTACCCACAACACAAGCCTTATTGAGCTTACCGTGGGACTAGGTCGATTTGTGTAAGATTGTGTGTGTCACATGTCATTAGCCCTCAATAATGCGTTCGAAAATCGCATATAAAGGCCCCCCAAAATAATATTTTTTTTTGTTACAACAAATTTCTTATCTGTGAAAATGTAATAATAGCTAAATTATATTATCGTTTTCGATAATATGATTTGACCTCTATTCTAATATCAGTCGATATGACGTTTAGTTTGAAACGAATTGTCAATGACGCACGCAAGTCGCACGTTATTTTGATATCGAACGATATGAAAATTGGCGTCAACTCTAGTTTGTCTCTGAATTTTAAAAAATATAAATGTCAAAACTTGAATGTCAGAAAAGTTTTAATTCCTGAAAGTCGCAATGGCGGTCGATATATATGCGCTTTGAATGATCATGGAGAGTCATGATATGTGTGTATACATATAAAGCAGTGTATGTGATTGTAAATAATTTGGCATTAATACACTCGTGTGATGTTATTATGAACCCACCGTCGAGTTTTAATGCCTTTCATTATATACAATCACATAAACTACTATTAATAATTCCCGCCCCAGATACTAGGCAACCAGCAGAGCGCGCTGGTGGGGCAGAACTGCCTGTCGGCCGGGCAGGCCAAGAACACGTACCGCAGCGGCTGCTTCCTGCTCTACAACACGGGCTCGCGCCGCGTGCAGTCCACGCACGGGCTGCTCACCACCGTCGCCTACAAGCTGGGGCCCAAGGCGCCGCCCGTCTACGCGCTGGAAGGTAATATACAAGAACACGTACCGCAGCGGCTGCTTCCTGCTCTACAACACGGGCTCGCGCCGCGTGCAGTCCACGCACGGGCTGCTCACCACCGTCGCCTACAAGCTGGGGCCCAAGGCGCCGCCCGTCTACGCGCTGGAAGGTAATATACAAGAACACGTACCGCAGCGGCTGCTTCCTGCTCTACAACACGGGCTCGCGCCGCGTGCAGTCCACGCACGGGCTGCTCACCACCGTCGCCTACAAGCTGGGGCCCAAGGCGCCGCCCGTCTACGCGCTGGAAGGTAATATACAAGAACACGTACCGCAGCGGCTGCTTCCTGCTCTACAACACGGGCTCGCGCCGCGTGCAGTCCACGCACGGGCTGCTCACCACCGTCGCCTACAAGCTGGGGCCCAAGGCGCCGCCCGTCTACGCGCTGGAAGGTAATATACAAGAACACGTACCGCAGCGGCTGCTTCCTGCTCTACAACACGGGCTCGCGCCGCGTGCAGTCCACGCACGGGCTGCTCACCACCGTCGCCTACAAGCTGGGGCCCAAGGCGCCGCCCGTCTACGCGCTGGAAGGTAATATACAAGAACACGTACCGCAGCGGCTGCTTCCTGCTCTACAACACGGGCTCGCGCCGCGTGCAGTCCACGCACGGGCTGCTCACCACCGTCGCCTACAAGCTGGGGCCCAAGGCGCCGCCCGTCTACGCGCTGGAAGGTAATATACAAGAACACGTACCGCAGCGGCTGCTTCCTGCTCTACAACACGGGCTCGCGCCGCGTGCAGTCCACGCACGGGCTGCTCACCACCGTCGCCTACAAGCTGGGGCCCAAGGCGCCGCCCGTCTACGCGCTGGAAGGTAATATACAAGAACACGTACCGCAGCGGCTGCTTCCTGCTCTACAACACGGGCTCGCGCCGCGTGCAGTCCACGCACGGGCTGCTCACCACCGTCGCCTACAAGCTGGGGCCCAAGGCGCCGCCCGTCTACGCGCTGGAAGGTAATATACAAGAACACGTACCGCAGCGGCTGCTTCCTGCTCTACAACACGGGCTCGCGCCGCGTGCAGTCCACGCACGGGCTGCTCACCACCGTCGCCTACAAGCTGGGGCCCAAGGCGCCGCCCGTCTACGCGCTGGAAGGTAATATACAAGAACACGTACCGCAGCGGCTGCTTCCTGCTCTACAACACGGGCTCGCGCCGCGTGCAGTCCACGCACGGGCTGCTCACCACCGTCGCCTACAAGCTGGGGCCCAAGGCGCCGCCCGTCTACGCGCTGGAAGGTAATATACAAGAACACGTACCGCAGCGGCTGCTTCCTGCTCTACAACACGGGCTCGCGCCGCGTGCAGTCCACGCACGGGCTGCTCACCACCGTCGCCTACAAGCTGGGGCCCAAGGCGCCGCCCGTCTACGCGCTGGAAGGTAATATACAAGAACACGTACCGCAGCGGCTGCTTCCTGCTCTACAACACGGGCTCGCGCCGCGTGCAGTCCACGCACGGGCTGCTCACCACCGTCGCCTACAAGCTGGGGCCCAAGGCGCCGCCCGTCTACGCGCTGGAAGGTAATATACAAGAACACGTACCGCAGCGGCTGCTTCCTGCTCTACAACACGGGCTCGCGCCGCGTGCAGTCCACGCACGGGCTGCTCACCACCGTCGCCTACAAGCTGGGGCCCAAGGCGCCGCCCGTCTACGCGCTGGAAGGTAATATACAAGAACACGTACCGCAGCGGCTGCTTCCTGCTCTACAACACGGGCTCGCGCCGCGTGCAGTCCACGCACGGGCTGCTCACCACCGTCGCCTACAAGCTGGGGCCCAAGGCGCCGCCCGTCTACGCGCTGGAAGGTAATATACAAGAACACGTACCGCAGCGGCTGCTTCCTGCTCTACAACACGGGCTCGCGCCGCGTGCAGTCCACGCACGGGCTGCTCACCACCGTCGCCTACAAGCTGGGGCCCAAGGCGCCGCCCGTCTACGCGCTGGAAGGTAATATACAAGAACACGTACCGCAGCGGCTGCTTCCTGCTCTACAACACGGGCTCGCGCCGCGTGCAGTCCACGCACGGGCTGCTCACCACCGTCGCCTACAAGCTGGGGCCCAAGGCGCCGCCCGTCTACGCGCTGGAAGGTAATATACAAGAACACGTACCGCAGCGGCTGCTTCCTGCTCTACAACACGGGCTCGCGCCGCGTGCAGTCCACGCACGGGCTGCTCACCACCGTCGCCTACAAGCTGGGGCCCAAGGCGCCGCCCGTCTACGCGCTGGAAGGTAATATACAAGAACACGTACCGCAGCGGCTGCTTCCTGCTCTACAACACGGGCTCGCGCCGCGTGCAGTCCACGCACGGGCTGCTCACCACCGTCGCCTACAAGCTGGGGCCCAAGGCGCCGCCCGTCTACGCGCTGGAAGGTAATATACAAGAACACGTACCGCAGCGGCTGCTTCCTGCTCTACAACACGGGCTCGCGCCGCGTGCAGTCCACGCACGGGCTGCTCACCACCGTCGCCTACAAGCTGGGGCCCAAGGCGCCGCCCGTCTACGCGCTGGAAGGTAATATACAAGAACACGTACCGCAGCGGCTGCTTCCTGCTCTACAACACGGGCTCGCGCCGCGTGCAGTCCACGCACGGGCTGCTCACCACCGTCGCCTACAAGCTGGGGCCCAAGGCGCCGCCCGTCTACGCGCTGGAAGGTAATATACAAGAACACGTACCGCAGCGGCTGCTTCCTGCTCTACAACACGGGCTCGCGCCGCGTGCAGTCCACGCACGGGCTGCTCACCACCGTCGCCTACAAGCTGGGGCCCAAGGCGCCGCCCGTCTACGCGCTGGAAGGTAATATACAAGAACACGTACCGCAGCGGCTGCTTCCTGCTCTACAACACGGGCTCGCGCCGCGTGCAGTCCACGCACGGGCTGCTCACCACCGTCGCCTACAAGCTGGGGCCCAAGGCGCCGCCCGTCTACGCGCTGGAAGGTAATATACAAGAACACGTACCGCAGCGGCTGCTTCCTGCTCTACAACACGGGCTCGCGCCGCGTGCAGTCCACGCACGGGCTGCTCACCACCGTCGCCTACAAGCTGGGGCCCAAGGCGCCGCCCGTCTACGCGCTGGAAGGTAATATACAAGAACACGTACCGCAGCGGCTGCTTCCTGCTCTACAACACGGGCTCGCGCCGCGTGCAGTCCACGCACGGGCTGCTCACCACCGTCGCCTACAAGCTGGGGCCCAAGGCGCCGCCCGTCTACGCGCTGGAAGGTAATATACAAGAACACGTACCGCAGCGGCTGCTTCCTGCTCTACAACACGGGCTCGCGCCGCGTGCAGTCCACGCACGGGCTGCTCACCACCGTCGCCTACAAGCTGGGGCCCAAGGCGCCGCCCGTCTACGCGCTGGAAGGTAATATACAAGAACACGTACCGCAGCGGCTGCTTCCTGCTCTACAACACGGGCTCGCGCCGCGTGCAGTCCACGCACGGGCTGCTCACCACCGTCGCCTACAAGCTGGGGCCCAAGGCGCCGCCCGTCTACGCGCTGGAAGGTAATATACAAGAACACGTACCGCAGCGGCTGCTTCCTGCTCTACAACACGGGCTCGCGCCGCGTGCAGTCCACGCACGGGCTGCTCACCACCGTCGCCTACAAGCTGGGGCCCAAGGCGCCGCCCGTCTACGCGCTGGAAGGTAATATACAAGAACACGTACCGCAGCGGCTGCTTCCTGCTCTACAACACGGGCTCGCGCCGCGTGCAGTCCACGCACGGGCTGCTCACCACCGTCGCCTACAAGCTGGGGCCCAAGGCGCCGCCCGTCTACGCGCTGGAAGGTAATATACAAGAACACGTACCGCAGCGGCTGCTTCCTGCTCTACAACACGGGCTCGCGCCGCGTGCAGTCCACGCACGGGCTGCTCACCACCGTCGCCTACAAGCTGGGGCCCAAGGCGCCGCCCGTCTACGCGCTGGAAGGTAATATACAAGAACACGTACCGCAGCGGCTGCTTCCTGCTCTACAACACGGGCTCGCGCCGCGTGCAGTCCACGCACGGGCTGCTCACCACCGTCGCCTACAAGCTGGGGCCCAAGGCGCCGCCCGTCTACGCGCTGGAAGGTAATATACAAGAACACGTACCGCAGCGGCTGCTTCCTGCTCTACAACACGGGCTCGCGCCGCGTGCAGTCCACGCACGGGCTGCTCACCACCGTCGCCTACAAGCTGGGGCCCAAGGCGCCGCCCGTCTACGCGCTGGAAGGTAATATACAAGAACACGTACCGCAGCGGCTGCTTCCTGCTCTACAACACGGGCTCGCGCCGCGTGCAGTCCACGCACGGGCTGCTCACCACCGTCGCCTACAAGCTGGGGCCCAAGGCGCCGCCCGTCTACGCGCTGGAAGGTAATATACAAGAACACGTACCGCAGCGGCTGCTTCCTGCTCTACAACACGGGCTCGCGCCGCGTGCAGTCCACGCACGGGCTGCTCACCACCGTCGCCTACAAGCTGGGGCCCAAGGCGCCGCCCGTCTACGCGCTGGAAGGTAATATACAAGAACACGTACCGCAGCGGCTGCTTCCTGCTCTACAACACGGGCTCGCGCCGCGTGCAGTCCACGCACGGGCTGCTCACCACCGTCGCCTACAAGCTGGGGCCCAAGGCGCCGCCCGTCTACGCGCTAGAAGGTTCGTACAAACGATAACACCATACACTGAAATATATGTCATGTACTACAGAAAAGTGACTTTTTTTTTAATACTACGACGGTGACAAACAAGCATACGGCCCGCCGGATGGTAAGCGGTCACCAAGGGTGTTGCATGCGCGTTGCCGACCCCTTAAAAAAAGGAGGATTCGCTGTGTTGACAGCTAAATGGGCTTTGCTCCGTGAGTGTAGCGTAGTGGGCACAACATCTTCCCTATTCTGCCACGTTTTTAGATTTCGCTTTTTACGCTATTTTAGCTGTCGTAGAAAAACTAGGCTATGCAACAGCTCATAATTGGTTCTTAAAACACTCGGGTCTATTATTATAACGGCGACCCTCAAGTTTTAACAACCCTTATTACATCACTGTTGCATAAACCACTATTATTTATTTATTACAGGTTCAATAGCAGTGGCGGGTGGCGCCATGAAGTTTCTCCGGGACAACCTGAAGCTGATCAAAGACGTAGTCAAGGACACGGAGCAGATCGCCGGTCAGGTGTTCTCAACTGGGGACGTTTACTTCGTGCCGGCATTCAGCGGGCTATACGCGCCGTACTGGAGGAAGGACGCTAGGGGGTGAGTGGATATGCCTTAGTATGCAGATTATAAAGCGTATTTGTCATTGCATATTTTTGTATGTAGGGGCATTTTCAAAAATAGGGTATAATTTCCGTTTTTTTTTTAATATAGGAAGTTTGGGTGTTTTGTAACCAGAGTCACGAGTACTATTGATTTAAAAAAAGAAAAAGAGTGTCCCGTTTTTTTGGTCAGCTTTGTAACGCATTTTTTCATACATTTTATATGGGCCGTTACAAACCTGACAATTTTTTTGTATGGAAATTCGAGGGACCACTTTCATTAAAATGGTGCACTTTTTTCTGAAAATGGCCGTAGGTAGTTTGCACAAGTACCTTTTTTTATTGACGGGGAGAATTCGCATTCTCTCGGTCATCAGCATTAACCCTGTGAAAACGAGTGCTGTAAAGGGCTCGATCATGGTGTCAATAAACACGAGTAATCCGTTCTAGTGTTTAATAACAATCGCGGTAACAGAAGACAATGTTATGTCTGTTGATATTCATTAATATGTTGATTGTTTTCGTTTTAGTATAATATGCGGTCTGACGGCCTTCACCACCAAGCAGCACATCATACGGGCAGCGCTGGAGGCGATCTGTTTCCAAACTAGGTATGCTAATGTACTAAGTATATAAAACAGTCAAGTTAATTTTAAAAGAAAAGAAATCGCCGTTGAAGGCAGGATCTTGAAATTTGCTACATATCTAATTCTTCAAATAACGTGACGGTATGTCTTTTAATTTGTCTTATAAATCCTGTTATTCTTAGAATCAGTGGCTGATTATTAGAGCATACTTTTTTTCTAAAAAAAATTGGTAATTTGTCCCCTGTGTTACCAAATCAAACTAATCTCCGAGTAGCTATAGATCATACTTTTTTCAAAATTGTGTTGTTGTTTGTCTCCTGCGTTACCAAACAAAACTAATCTCCGAGTAGCTATAGATAATACTTTTTTCAAAATTGTGTTGTTGTTTGTCTCCTGCGTTACCAAACAAAACTGTGTTGTACTTTTTCAAAATTGTGTTGTTGTTTGTCTCCTGTGTTACCAAACAAAACTAATCTCAGAGTAGTTATAGATCATACTCTATTCAAAATTGTGTTGTTATTTGTCTCCTGTGTTACCAAACCAAATAATTTATTTAAATTAGTAGTGTTATATAGTGATTTTTAAATTTAAAAACATTTAAATTTTATTTGTTGTTTTCTTCAGGGATATATTAGAAGCCATGAACAAAGACTGCGGCATGCCACTGTCGAAACTTCACGTGGACGGTCATATGACCCGCAATGATTTGTTAATGCAGCTGCAGGCCGACCTCATTGGTATACCTGTGTGTAAGTAATCACTATGTTACAAAATAACTTTTTTTTTATAAAGATAGAATATGATTATTTTTATCGTGAGGCAAAACATTTGGTTAGTCGATTCTTTTCTTACAAGTCAAGATGTTTTTGTAAGGTATTATAATTTACGTTTTATGCATTTCACATTAAATTTATCACTTCTGTAAAAACATATAAAATACATTTAGCGTACTGACATGAAAGTTGTTTGCTACTCACGAATAAATGTTCGGGCTAAAAATGATCGTGAAATTATGCTACAATTACATAATATGGTGCTATATAATACGTATGTCAGTCTTAGTTATTGTATGTTTGCGTCAATGGCGATTTTTTACAAAATATATTCCTCTATTCATTGACTGAGCGAGCGAAGCGACTTCGTTTCAGCTTTGGTAAAAATGCTTTCATGTTTCTGGCTGTCTGTCTGGCCATTTGTTCTCCTCTACATGCGATTAACCAATGCATTTGAACTTTTGTATGTATGTTCGTTAATTATATTAAAAAAATATATCGATTCAGTTATTGGATTTTTTTAATGGCGGAAGTTGGTACATAGTTTCTAATCGCCGTTGGAGTATATGGCGTTTAGGACCTTTGTGCCAATACCAGTAACATCACCCGGGGCTTACAGGTCCCTGAGATAGTTATGATAATTGTGCCTGTGGGAAAAATATACAATACAATGAAATAAATAGAGTTTATCTAAGTGGGTATTATGAATAGAGGGTGAATAAGGGATGATTAGTCATCAAGTTTGAGTTGTTAATTATTTATTATTATTTATTTTTATACACTAGCAGCTCTTTGAGCTGATGCGTGTATATCACTGCACTTGTGTTTCTTTTGCACGTTTTACTGTTTTAAAATAAGAGTCTAGCCTATTTTTGAAAGTGTTCACTGATGGTGCACTAATAACAGTTTCTGGTAAAAGTTTACATATTCACCACACGATTCGACAAGTAGTGTTTCCTAGGGTTGCTAGCATACAGAGCCTTGACAAGTTTTTTTAGAGTGTCCTCTCAACCTTACGTTCTGACTTAACCTATACAGGTCTTGAATATTTGAAACATTGTAGTGACCATACAAAATTTTATAGGTCTCGATAAGATCACCTCGTTTCCTTCGGTCCTTCAATGTTGTAAGACCTACGTAATTCAATGCCAAGGAAAAGACAATGTTGTAATTGTTAAACTTCCTCCCCAGTGCGTGCGCAGTCGTGGGACATGTCAGCATTGGGTGCGGCCGTGGTAGCGGGCGCGGCGGCCGGCGTGTGGGCCGTTGAGGCGGCGGGGGCGGGGGGCGCGGGGGCGCCCAGCGACACCTACCTGCCCACCACCACCGACGACGGTAACATAGCTTTAACTTCCCACCTATCAAAACTACCTAACCCTTAATGTGGTAATGTATTGTCTACAGGTCATACCAACTCTTCGACCCTCTTTTTGTTTTTTTTTTACTCACCAGATTCGTTAGATCGCCGAGGAGGCTTGAACTCACTACCATCCTTTTTTTTGCTAAATTAAGGGCTAACTACACTCCAGAATTGACGAAATGTAATCCATTATCTCCTAAATCTAGTAACTTAACAAATTTATTCCTCCTCACAACTGAATGAATCTCAGTTAATTCTGAGGTAAAATAAAATCATAAATTGAATAATAAGGCAGGAAAAAACAAAGAGTCTATTGGGATTGATTCTCATATTAAACCGGTACATGGTACTATTTTTAACTACAATTGGATGATATACGATTTTAAGCTAACATGGTATATATGAGCTCAAAAAAAATGTACATGGTAAATATCTCGTTTTAAATAGCAATTATAATACAATTAGATGGTTTCGCAATGCTCAATTCTAATTATGCTTTCAAACATTAAACAACCAGTCTTTCAACATGACTTAAATAAGTAAGTACATACATAACAGTGCGCACGAACGTCGGTAATATCTAGTTTATACAAATGGGGACTAAACTATACCAGGTAAAATATAGTATGTCAAAATGTAGTAATGTTTTTATGACGAACGACAATTTGAACTAACGCGCAAAATGTAAAAAAAAAACTAAATTTAGTTCTACAATAAATTGAAAAACTATTTGTCCCCTGCGTCACTTTTTATCATCGTGTTTGATATATTTTTTTAATTGTTTTATTTGTTACTAAATTTGTCCCCTGTGTCACTTTTGTATCGTCGTTTTTTTATATTTGTTTTTTAATTGTTCTATTTGTTAGTAAATTATCATTAGCTTGACCATGAACCCCTAAATGCATGGTGATGCATTTATGACACAGAAACCAGACAAGTGTCAATCAAGTTCTCCTAAAATGTAGACTGTCTTATCGAAGTTCTTAATTTGAAATGAATTTGCTTGTCACTTGGGATAATTTAGGATCAATATTGATAATTCATGCATTTAAGGGTTAAATTGTTTAGATACACGAGATGACATTTTTAAACAAAAGAAATAAATAAAAATATAATTTTACATTAAACAACAATACAAGACAGTGGTGTGAATAAAAAAGTGACCCCGTTTATTTATTTCTTGTTAACATTGTAAAAGCAATAAACCCCAATCATATGTGATTTCAAAAGTAACTTTGTTTTCTAGATCGGGACGCGCGCTACACAAAATGGAAGATGGCCGTCCAACGCTCCCTCGGCTGGGCGACCGTCAAAAAGTCCATCACCATGACAGGTCAGAACTTACGAAACTTTAGCATGACCCGGCTTAACAGTCTTGACACTATCTCCGCCGGCAGTAGGAAAAACTCTCTCTTCGAAAACGCTGACACAGACTTCGAAATAGACGAGGAATGTAGCACCGTAGAAGAGTTACTTAAATACCAAGCCAGAAAATTCTCGATCTTCCCTCAGAAGTCTAGGAAAGAGCGCAGTATTTTAGACGACGCGGACTATTTCATGGCTAAAAAAGAGTGCGACTACGGTCTGTGTCAGTGTTGTAGGACGGAAAAAAAGTTGCAAAAGGCCACCAACTGGATGTCTATAGAAGAGATGATCGAAAACGACCCGGAGATTATATTCGATGGCGATCATAATCCGATAGTAGTTGAGCCGAAGAGGATGTCGGCCGCGCCCGTGGAGGTGAGCCCGCTAGACTCCGTACCCGCTCTGCTCACGGGCAGCGCCGTCAACTTACGGAAGCACATGCATTTGGAGAGGCTACCGGCGCTGTTTAGGACGATCTGTAACAAGTTATCTAATACTTCCCTTACGTAACTTGAATGTGGGCGGTAAAATAGCCTGGGTAGGGGCACATAACATGGGCGTCCTCCCGAGGCATATATTTTTTCATTATTTACAAATTAGCAATGCTATACGCAGAAATTGTCTGTCCTTGTATCGGACAATCAAAATTGAAAATGTAGTTAACTTACTCTTTAGCGTTTTTGAAACAAAATACGGCCTATGTACAGTCTCTTGGCTTATGTAAGAGAATGTGATTAAGTTCCTATACCGTTGGAAATTACCAAATTTTTCAAAAAGTACCTTATTAGTACCTACAGGTACTATCTATATACGGGCATCTACCGTTTAATGAATTTGGTTCAAAACAAGTAGCTCTCTGATAACGCGTTAAGGATTGGTTATATTATTGGATAGATATACCGCCGGACCCTTGCACCTATTATTTTGTTATTTATCATGAATAATTGCCATAACTAGGTACGTTGGGCGAATGTATTTCCAATTTTAAACCAAACGATTTTGTCCGGCAACTCAGGAGACGAGTTTAAAAATAAAACTGTTTCATTTTCCCAACTATAACTCGTTGATAGGTTTTTGTCTATACTAGACTCAGTATTAAAATTATACATGTTGTAATAGTAACGCAGGAGACAAATGAATGGGGCTTCAGAACTTCTTGGTATGGTGACGGTCTAGTAAAATATGTTTCTTTTGCTAACTTTGTCGCTGTGTAACAAATACAGACACGACGTTGGGTGCTTTAAAAATACACAAATTGACGCAGGTGTTGCTTCGGTGTGGGGTCCTTGGCTCTAGATACTTATTAAAATAATTGTAAAGATGCAAAATAGCAGTAGGTGCAACAATGCATGTTAAAACTCTTTGAAAATAATAAATAATTGATGTATAAACATTAAAGCAAAAAAAATCACAAAAAGAACTTTCTTCTTTACCTAGGCCTAACTACGTATTATATTATAATATTTGTAATTATACATTAAAAATACTTATTCAAAAAAGTAGTAGTCACACATTTACAAATATTTCAATAAATATTAAAATAATAATCCTATTTTAAATAGAAAACTCCCGTGAGTATTAGACATATTAATATACTTAGACCGGGTTACTCACGTTTATAAAGTCGAAGATAGCTCGACATGTTAATATAATAATCCTATATTTTATTAATCTATTAATAGGTATCTTATTATATTTATGAAATAATTATTCTTAATTATTATTACGTATATATATATATATCTATAATAATAATCCTATTTTAAATAGAAAACTCCCGTGAGTATTAGACATATTAATATACTTAGACCGGGTTACTCACGTTTATAAAGTCGAAGATAGCTCGACATGTTAATATAATAATCCTATATTTTATTAATCTATTAATAATAGGTATCTTATTATATTTATGAAATAATTATTCTTAATTATTATTACGTATATATATATATATCTATAGCTTATTTACTTAATTAGAAGTTAAACTGTATGTACTACAAATTTGCTAAACTAAGTCACCAGTAAACAATGTAATATTTAGCTCAATTTTCATAAAATACCGTATGTACATGTTTTACATAGGTCAATATGTGTTCACATAGTGACGCCGCTTATTTCGCCGCTATTTATATCTGACATCAACAATATTCCCATAATTATTTTGTTTATTCCATCACAGTACACACTCCAACACTATAGAAAAAAATCGCTGATTTTCTATTTTCGGTCATATAGATATCGACGATTTCACCGAAATTTTTGGTTTTGTATCTTTACAATTATTTTCCAATTTTGTTTTTATGAGAAATCATTGGGTATTTAAATAGTAAAAAAAACATTCATAATAATATCACTGATTATTTTTTTCTGCATCTCTTTCAGGCTATAAAAATAGTATAAGTAATTTGGCTAGTAAATTGTAAATAAGGCATTTTATATTAAAATGCTTGATATTGGCGATTTAAAAAAATATAAAAAATGTTTTGTGAAAAAATATGTAAGCGTTTACGAAAAAGACAATATTTTTACTTTGCTGTATTATAGTTGTTAAATAGTTTTGGCTATTGTTTTGTTGATGTTACTGTTACCTTTGCTAGTGAAACTAGATAAACTAGAAGCAGTCAAATTGTATTCGTGCACACAATTTGTTATTATTTATTTACTGTTTTAAGTGAAAAGCTTGAGATTGACAAAGTTTTCTTATAAATTATATTATTTTTATCAAATTACTTTTAAAGGCATAGAAACTTTTAATGTATTCCCGAATGCTTTTAAAAAATGTTCTAATAAAATTTAATGTAATGTATATGTAGGAGGTACATAAATTTCAGATAACTGTCTATGTATAAATATTATTAAATGAGGCGAAATTGATACCAATGATCTCAATCTAGGCTATATTTTAAACGATCGTTTAAAAAACTTTGAAAAATAATAAAAATACAGTAATGATTTGCATGGTGTGTTGCATTTGAATTGTGCTTCTAGTTTCGCCACAATTGTATTATTTTAAATCCTTAAATCTAGTTCTTACTAACATAACAATAAGACTGCTATTAACTTGAATATTAAATAAAGTATTATTTATCGAATAAAGGTTTTTAATTTTTTATACGCCTTATTTTTACTGTAAAGATAAAGTATCAGAATTTTAACGTTTGGCCTATTTATATTAATCGTTTTATTACACTTATTATAAAACGCAGTGCTATAATATAAAATTTCAGAAATATCATTGTGCTATTTGCTAAATGCTTAATTTTTTAACAACAGGCAAACTAATTTAAAAAATATAATGTAAATTGACTTTCTTGTACCTTACAAGTTTCAATTTTAATAAATCATGCATATAACAAGCATCAATATGCATGTTTTATAAAAATTAAGACTAATATAATATCTTGAAACTTATATAAGCATGAAAAAAAAGATTAGGCTAACGGGCACAAGTTAAATATAGTGAAAAAATAATACTGAGCGTAGGGGTCCGTTTTACTAAAACATTTCGAACTAACTTTCCTGTCTAATAAAGGAGTAAAAAAAAAAACTTTCGCTTATTAATATGTTTGTGATATTCTTGATGTTGTACCTTTGCCCAGTACTCACAAAGTATTTATCATTTAAGTAGGCAGACTTTTTGAGAATAGGTTAACGGTGTGATGTTTTAGCGCCAAGGTGTTTTGCAACTTTTTTTCGGCAAAAACAACAGATAAGTTTATTTTATTTCTAACTAACACAACATCATTCATTGCACGTAGAACCGATGGCCGTTGGGGCGGAAAGGTTCTCGAGTGGCGACCGCGTACCGGAAGGCGCAGCGTGGGTAGGCCCCCCGCAAGGTGGACTGATGACCTGGTGAAGGTCGCAGGAGTCCGCTGGATGCGGGTGGCGCAGGACCGGTCATTGTGGAAATCCTTGGGGGAGGCCTATGTCCAGCAGTGGACGTCTTTCGGCTGAAATGATGATGATGATGATGAACACAACATCACATTTGCACTGCTTCATTGACAACCTATTTAAGGTCGTACTTGGGTGGATCAACTTTTTTTGTTGAATTTTGTCCGGTTAGCCAAGAGACAATAGTCAAATGAAATTTTGTAACTCATTTCACACCACAAGACGCATATTTAGTAAATTTAAATCTGAAAAAAAAATCCTTATAGGAGACAACAAAGGCAACACATGACAAAAAAAATCCGATCCACCTATATAAGTAACTGTTTTCATCTTCCATTAAACATTACATGTTTTAATATTATGTGCAATATTATTTAATCTAATCTAATACATTCACTCTTGATTTTATTATAATTGTTTTTCGCAGACGAACGCTACAAATTGCTCTCCTCGATCCCAGCAACGTTGTTCCTAATCGGCAGCTTCGCCATGTTAGTCGTTTCCAACGCGCTCAAAAATAGGTGATAAGCTAATTTATACATTATATTCAGTACGAAATAAGTGTCATATCTGCATGTAGATTCAATCAATTGTGTTTATTTTTTATGATCAATTGTAGTACGTTCAATTTTGTGTTACGGCAATTTTAAAAAAAGTGTACCATTTTTTTTTTGATAATATAGGATGTTTTGGGTTTTTTATAACCAGAATCACGAGTACTATTGATTAAGAAAAAGTGTGTCCCTTTTTGGTCAGTTTCATAACGCATTTTTTCATATATTTTGTATGGGCCGTTACGAAAGTGTAAATTTTTTTGGTATGGAAAATCGAGCACTTTTCTTTACAATGGTGCACTTTTTTCTGAAAATGCCGTTACCTATGTTCTCAACCATTTTTACATTCTAAAAATGGTTTCCTATAATTTTTGTCCAGTTAAAAACCGAGACAATCTACAGGTTATTATTATTAGGTGGTATATTGGTAAGTCATCCCGTTATACTAGTGGAGATGTCTATCTTAAGTATTTGACCGCTCATGTCCTTGTTCCTAGTTAATTTATTATAATGTATTCGTGATAATAGAATTTTATAAACGAATTTCTTGCGCAAAAGCATCGTAAGAGCTGTCGCCAAAGTTTTATAAAGTATCATTTTAAGTTGAGGCGATGCCTTTTTTAGATTTTTTTGTATTTTTGACATCTCTTGTTATTTATTAATTATTAGCATCAATTTTCATTGAGATTCCTTATTATTCTCTTAAGATTATCAGTCTTTAATTATTGTATCAACACACATTACAGTAAGTTTTTTGTGGTTTTCATCCGTATATCGAGCAAGGTATAAGTAACAGAGAGTTTGACGTATTAGGCATCGGGTCGCCAATATATTTTGGATCTATGTTGGTGTAAACGTTGTCGTGTTTATACATAAACTATTTATTTGAGAAATATCTGTATTCTACATAATGAATTAGTGGTCCGATGCTTAAAACTATGCAACAACTTATGATTTGTATACCTATGTGTAGCTTAACTTAAAACTCGGGTAAATAATTATTAAAATTCGACCCTCAGCAAATACCTTACCTTATCAGTTATTACCTTTTCTTGATACCAAAATAGGATAATCTGACAGGTGAATTAACCAGAGTTTAAAGTTAAGCGAGTCATATGGAATTAGAACTTGGAAACCATACAACTGAGTTCAACGTATTTTTATGGACTGATAATAGGATGAACAACCTAGTAATTAGTAAACAAACCTATTGAGGTCTAGACTTACTAGATTGTTATCAATATTGTTTCAATATTGTTAACAACCAATTGTTGGTTTACCCGATTTGTTTTATTTCAATTATTGTCAATTATTATTCTGAACATTTTTTTAAATTCTCATTCCAACGGGCATTGACATTTAATCGCATTTTAGAACATTTTTTAACTTATGTATTTTTAATTAATTTATTTTAGCGTAAGTGAATTGCAACTAGAGATTTACAAAATAAGATTTAATTTGTATATATTAAGGTAACTAAAATGGTGTGGATGTTAATATTTTGGGCAGCTCAAAGCAACCTGCATTTAAATGGTGTATATTTGATTCAATGCTAGTCACTATGACTTCTTGTCTCCAAGCCAACCAATTATTTAGTAATAATAATATTAAAAATGGCGTCCCTGTGTTATTTTAACAATAATATACCTACCATAGAACGTACCTATTATACCTGTTTATTTTATTTGTAATCAAAATAAATGTATGTAAATGAATAATAAAATCTTCGTCAGTACTAGCTAGTAGAAAAGTGGTATGAGGCGTAAAAGTAAACTAGGCAAGATATTTTTAATTATAGGAAATCCCAATGGACTATTATAGGTAAATATGTACAATTACACCTCTCAAATATATCTACCTAAATCATTCTCACAATCATAAATTTTGAATTTACAAATTATTAATAAGCACTCAATGCATTGTGAAAAAAATATCATAAGTTTTTCTGTGCTTTAAATACGAAAATTAATCTAACAAATATGGTGAACACACGTACTTTCAGTGTAGCATTTATTAATCAGTTCCAAATGTTTGAAAAGATTTATATAATTTTTGTATGCAAATGTTTTACGAAATACAAGGTAATTACTGTGGAGGGTGGATGGATTCTTATTTAATTTCATTCATCCAGGAGACTGTTGTCTATATATGTTCTTCTATCCCGTCGGCCAGGATATTCGACAGACAGTCAGGAGACAGATGGTACAGGAGACAACAACGAATATTTCGGCCGCTCAGAAAACAAATGTTACTTGTTTACGGCATAACTAAATCACTTATCTCTTTATAGTACCTTAATAGAAATAAGAGGAGAAATAAATGTTCTATCTTCCTATCACAATTAAATATTTCAGGGCTACTCTTAGCATTTATTAATTGTACAAAGTACGGATTTTCTTATGTAGGTCATACAAATAGTATTGATGTGATCGTAGGCTTTTTATTTATTTATAGTCTGAACAACCAATTTAGTCAGTAGCAGATAAAAATACGCATGTTTCGTTAGAGTGAATAACCATAGCCAAAGATCGTGATCGAGAGAGACAACTGTCATGGCTAATCAGAACAGTTAGAAAAGGACAGGTGTCTTTCTCAACCGCGCGATACTGTCGCAGCACTGTCGTGCTAGGCCTAGAGTGGAGCGAAAAAGGACAATTTGATTATCTCTGTATTTGCTTCATGGACAAAAAACCTTGTCAAACTATATATATAATTGTGATGTTTACTAATCATTCCTTTAGCATTGCGTGTGAGGGCATGTGTGTGTTTTTAATTTTTTTTAATTAGTGTACAGTAAAATTAGGTCTATAATTATAGTTTAATCATTCTATTGGTATTATAGATTGTTTATGACAAATTGTTATTGAATTTAATTTGTTTTTTGATTATGGATATTAAAAGACATTTTTATAAATTCTCAATTAATTGTACAGTACTTATGTGACATGTTGCCAGTTGTTTGCTTGAATTGAATATTTTTATTGTTACACATTTTGTTGTTTGTTTATGATGAAATAAATGATTTGTTGGGTTATACTGTTGTTTTAAATATTTCCTTTTATTAAGTAGATTAGGAGTATTTTTTGTCACTAGGTCTCCTGGATCACTTTTAAAATCACGGTTTTAAGGCATTAAATTTCACAAAACATGATTATTTTTGGTAGTTATATTCCCTTTCCATGATGGGTCAATGACAAAGCATGTCAGTAGAAGATACTACAATTTTTCTAACAAACTGTACTGCATTTGTCCCCTGACTGACGGGACAAAATAATCGTCTTTTTTTCTCCTAGCAGAATCGAAAGAGCTCGTGATTTTGAGTAGGAAAAACATTAAATTTACCGAAGCCGGTATTTTAAGTGAAAAATTATAAATATTAAAGTTGCTAAAGAATGGTACAATCTCTTGACGTGTAGTCTTACTCTCTCATCCGGTACAGTTGCTGGTGGCTGTACCTAATAGGTACGTACGTCGGCTTCATAAATATATATGCATCTATTCAATGTTGAACCTTCTGTAATAAGTTCCAAAGTGTATAGATATTTATAGACGTGACTGTACCTATCTTAAAGTTGTTCCCTGTAATGTGATACACTAGTAATTATGTTGTTCCACATCAACAATTCGATTTACGTCACAATAAACGGCAAATTGCTCAGTTTCGAGGCTTCAAATGCTTCAATAGTAGTTTATGCAACAGTGATATAATAAGGTAAGGTATATAATAAGCTGTTGCATACGCTAGTTTTTCTACGACAGCTAAAATAGCGTAAAAAGCAAAATCAAGAAAAGTGGCAGAATAACGTTTATTAATCGCGTTTATTATCAACTTGACCCTACGTTGCAAAGGGAAAGGGCTGTCACTGGATTCACTGGAATTTTTTGAAGGATTAGAATGTGCGTGCTTAACAAAATGGACCCAACTCAACATATTGCCAGCCAATAAACCGGCGCTGGTCTTCCGCAGGGCCCATTCAGTGATGCCATGACAGATAACACATAATGCTACAAACAACATTTCTAACATTTGTGACCTGCGAGCGACCAATCGGCTTGCCGATCGGCTGGCTCGCTCCAGGTCCTCCAACTTGTTTTCTAGGTCAGCACGACGTTCATTTTCTAGGCTAGATAACCTGTCTTTTATGTCCTCGTATTGAGCGGACACAAACTTAATAGACTCGCTAATAGTATTATTCTGCTCTTTTAATTCATTAAAAGACCTTTGCAGGTTGTCTAACTTACTGTCTTGTCGAACTTGGAGTTCGGCAAACATTAATTTCATTTGATCCATAACGTCTGGTCTGACATACTAGGCTCGTCGTCTCGCTTTGGCCTATAAGTGACATTGCGGCGGCGCTCGTCACGGTCTGACGCCGACATGCCAGTAAAGCTCGATTCAGAGTCATTCCCGCTCAGCGGTGCATGTATTGTTGGTTTTTGTAGAGTCGACGCCGGGGGCGGCACCGCCTCCTGTGACTCCAGGTGCGGGTTCGGCATCTGTGACGAACCTTCTGCGGTCGGGGACGGCGGAGGAGTGCGTTGTACAACAGACATTCTAGGCGTTATAGATACTAGGCAATCAGCAGTTTTAAGAGGTGTTTCAATCATAAGTCGGAGATATGCTACGTGCCGTATTTAATTGTATCGTGGGAACCAGGAGAGAAGCAATTATAAGGAGTTCGTTAGAGATTCAACAATTCTCGGGCAACGTAAAGGCGCTGGGTACCAGGCGAGCAGGAAAGCGAAGCGATGCAGCATGCACTCACGGCGGCTAAGGCGTTAGATACCAGGCGAGCAGGAACGTGAAGCGATGCAGCATGCGCTCACGCCGACCAAGGCGCGTAGTACTCGCGCGGCGAAATAAGATAATTATAGCTATCTCTTTCCCGCAACCGTCGACGGTATTGTTCTTTTTCATGCACGGATATTACTCACAGTTACACTGCTGTTATGCGGTCCTAGTTGCAGCGAATTAACACTATTTAAGTTTTCATTTTATGGATTTAATTACATTTTATTTAATTTTTAAAACCACAGGTCGTCAATTTTGTTTATTTGTGTGTTTATCACGAATATATGTTCTTGAGTTATGGATGTTTTCTATGTATTTAAGTATTTATATGTATCTGTCTATTATATATATCGTCGCCTCGTACCCACAACACAAGCCTTATTGAGCTTACCGTGGGACTATGTCGATTTCTGTAAGACTGTCCCATAATATTTATTTATTTATAATATTTATTTATTTATTAGCGAACTTGCATTGATAATGATAAGTATTTGTAAGCATTAAGTGTCAAATTGATACAAGTTTTAAAAGTTTTTAGGCTATTTTTGATAAATTTCACATTCTAAACAAGACTATATGAAAAAGAGTCGCAACTGCTGCACTTTTACGGCGTCGTTTTTTTCGGCTGATTGGGCATCCAGTTCTTTTATCCTATATCTATGTTGTATGGGTATTTTCGCGAGCAAAGACCAAAAAAAAATGTTTTAAGTAAATTTAATGTTATTCCTACTCAGAATCACGAGCTATGTCAATCTATAATATGTAGGTGAAAAAAGAGGTCTCAACATTTTCAAACCGTACTCCATTTTGTAACCGCTGTACAAAGTAACGGAATGAAAAAATAATGGGACTTTTTTCTCCTAGTAGGAAAGAGCTCGTGATTTTGAGTAGGAAAAACATTAAATTTGTAACGTTTGTGACCTGCGAGCAAGCACGGCAATGAATCTTGCACGCTTTGACCGTAGGTATCTCTGGCCCCAATATTCTGACTTAGGAAGTATAAGGCAGATGTCGCCGAATAAGCAACCAGGAAGTACGCTGTTTCTGTAGACGCATTTGTATCAATGACACTTATAATTAGTATGTAACACGTTACGCGGTAAGGACACGCGTTGAGTGATGTACCTAGCTAGTAAAGTTGTAGCAGAGTCCGATGATCGTGAATTCAAAACTGCGTACGAGCGCAACAGGAGTAGTCTGACTTTTGGTGATAGGAGCCGATTTCTGGTGATTAGACAGAGAGTGTGACAGAGGGTAGCTTATCACTTAAACTTAAGAACTCTATTTGTAATTTAGTTTAAATTCTTTTACCTGTTTCATATTATTAATTGAAATAGATGTCATATACTAAAGAAAAAGACCAACACCGACTCTATTCGAGAAATTCGCCGGCATTCGGTGAGACCAATTGGCCTAGTTGTTATGGCGTTAGCCGTTACCCGAGTTCGATCCGGTATACCCTCGTTTTGTCGAACAACTTTTTGCCTAATTTCAGTTCGCCTAAAAACGTTTAGTATAATCAACGGTTTGTCTAAAGTCATTTTACATAAACTCGTTTCACACAAAAATCATAACATCGAATGTCGTTTTGCCTAATAGTCATTATGTATAATTATTGTTTCGTCGAATATTATTTTGCCTAATTATCGTTTCGTCGATTGCCATTTTGACTAATTATTGATTTGCCGAAAAAAGATATACCAAACATAGGGGAACCAATAACCAATAGATGATACTTATCAAAAAATTAGATACCACCGCTAGAAAAAAAAAACATTTAAGCAAGGTTAGGTTATAAGAAATAAACCTTTTTTTTACCCGACCGACCGGATTGGTTAGCTCGCGCTCGTTAGTTTTCTAGGCTAGGGCAGAGTAAAGAGCGAGATAAAATACTTACTTTTAATTAGGCCGGCCGGCGAAGCGCCAGAACCGAATTTTTCGCGGCCCCCCTATGCAACCAGAGTCACCGTTAGGTACGACGACGAGCGAAGCGAGGAGGAGTATTAGGTTGAACTGCGACCTCACAGCGCGCGAGCCGAGCGAGCGAAGCGAGCGTGCCGCGGCAGCGGTCGGCGAAGCGCCAGAACAGAATCTTTCGCGGCCTCCCTTTGCAACCAGAGTCACCGTTAGGTACGACGACGAGCGAAGCGAGGAGGAGTGTTAGTTCGAATTGTGACCAACAACACGCGAGCGAAGCGAGCGTGCCTCCACATCAGAAAGTATGTTCCCAGACTCGACCTATTGGGTCGCCAATTATTAGGGGTGGCAGAAAAAAAATACATTAGACCAAAAAAAAATTATACCAATTGAATATTAGACAAAACAATATTAGGTAAACTGAAATTAGGTATAATGATAGTTAGACGAAACGGGCGTTCGACATAATGATTTTAGGCAAAATGAAATTCGATGTTATGAAAATTCGACGAAACGAATAAGTATACCAAGTGATATTAGGCAAACTGAAATTAGGCGAACTGAAATTAGGCAAAAAGTTCGTCGACAAAACGAAGGTAAACCGTTCGATCCTCGGATTGGCCTCCGTCGGTGTTGGTCTTTTTCTTTAGTATATGACATCTATTTCATTTTTAAAGTATGTATGTTTTCCTCCTAATTTGCTGATGAGGATCAGAAAATAGTAAAGAACTTCTAAAGAGGTCGACTTTTTTTCCAGTTTGCGTTTTCAAATTCGTCACAAGCCTCTAAGTCATCGTCACATCACATGGCCATGACGAATGGGTAAGTACTGTATTGCTATTGTCTGAGGACGTAAGTATCTACCTACTCACTACGAGTTACGGAATATCACGTAAACGTAAACGTCGGACGTAAAGCTAGGGCGTTTTTATTTTTTGTTGTAAAAATATATTTTTTTTATTCTTGATCACGACTCACGAGCTCTTTCAATCCTAGTAGGAGAAAAAAAATGTCTCAAGGTTTGTTTTCCATTTCGCCACCATTTTTTCACAGATATAGTATAGCGGTAGCGCAATGGAAAATTTAAAATAAAAAAATGTACTTATGGAAATTTTAGGACACTTTTTTTTCTCCGACTGGGATTGAAAGAGCTAGCGGTTCTGAGTAGAAAACAGATAACGGAAAAAACCTAAGTGTTACATTGTGTAGTCTTATCCAGTCAGAATCCTTCTTATCCGTTATCCCGGCCCTTGCCAGGGTCTGCTTTCCTACATCCTCTCCTCCACATTGCGCGATCCTGGGCGTCTTTCCTTGTAAGCCCGTTTACGCTCATTTCAAATTAGTTGGTCGGTCAGTAAGTAACTTGTTTACTTATTTACTGCCAATTGCAAACTGCGTCTTGGGATAACAGATCAAGTTTTTTTAACCCGAGAAACACAAATGATTATAAGTAAGTACCTAAAGTTTATACTCCTTTCATTTTCGCAAGCTTTTAAGTGAAATTGACCGTGAATGCTGTTTTGCAATAAAGACCCACCGTTTGACACTTGACATTATCCAAAATTATACCGAGTGTTGACTGTAACGGGAGCAATAAAAAGCGTAAGTAGGACTCCCCAAACTAAACGTTTGGTAAGGGACTTTTAAAAATAATGTGTGTTTTACTGTTTTCATTTTTATTACACTTTATACATTGACTTATTAATAAAAGGAATAGACACACAGAGCAGAACATAAACGTCTAAAAACGTGGGTCAAAATGACATTAGCGAACTTGCATTGATGATGATACAAAACCATAAATGTTTCGTACGAAAAAGAGCTTACTGACGTAAGCATTAAGTGTCCAATTCATACACAGAACTACCAACACTGTTAAAAGTATATAGTTATATAGGCTGTTGGCACTTTTCAAACAAGACTACTTATATGAAAAAGAGTCACAACTAGTATCTAGTTGTTTTATCCTGTATATATGACTTTAAAGTTTGTTAGAAGATGCAATGTACTGCGAATTCTGACATTTTTGTACTATGACAAGAGACGTCAATTAGGCTGATGTTAACGTACATCGAAAATACTATTTAATTTGTGTGATAAAAAGAAATCCTATAGATTAAATCTTTTTTTAAAGTTGTTAAATTAAAGTTGTTAGGTTTGAGGAGATTCAATTTATTACTCCAGTTACAGGCAACACCCGGTATATATGTGACATTTAAAAGTTCTTTATTATTATTAGGTTTAAGTGAAAGTATGTTGACTTTCTCTTACTGAATTCGACGAACTTATATTTTTACAAGCTTTTATTTAACATGCAATGTATATTTGTTTGTTGCTTTGTTTTTTTAATACTACGACGGTGACAAACTAGCATACGGCCCGCGGTCACCGTAGCCTATGGACGCCTGCAACTCCAGGGATGTTACATGCGCGTTGCCGACCCTTTAAAAAAAGGAGAATTCGCTGTGTTGACAGCTAAAGGGGCAAGCTTTGCTCCGTGGGTCCCGGGTGTCAGCTGTCAACACAGTGAATACTCTTGGAGCTCTTGTTAGGGTCAAATCTTGTAAGCTGAATTTGACTAACTTCCCGTTATTCGAATAAGCTGAAACGTCACATCACAAGCTTATGTAGATTGGGTGTTATGGTACCGAAGTACAGTAAGGTAATCGACAAAAGCTTGTATCAAAATTTTGTTTTTTGTCAAAAACTTATTCAGTCCACACTTATTTCACCTTTCATGATTTTCACACATATGTAAGTACTTAAATATACTAAGACGGGGTTGAATCGTGTAAAATTTTGAAAACAAACCTCCGTCGCCCCCTTGTTTTCAAAGTTTTATATGATTAATCCCCGTTTAAGTAAATTTATTTATTCTTATTATTTAATGTTAGTATGTATTTTGCAGAATCTCAATAAATGCCACCTAGACCCGCTTCTAGGCTAAACCTCGAGCTTAAAGTCAAAACCGAAGACATGCTCATTCATGGCGTGAGATACAGCCAACTGGCCCCCTTGGGCACTGTAGGATGTCATAGTGACGTTATAAATCAGATTGAAAGAAATCTCTCATTACTTGTGATTTTGACATGGTTCTACAGCAGCCTAGGGTTCCAATTGGTTTAGTGCCTACATACATACAATTGTAAAACATGAATTAAATAATTTCTTCATTTTCCAAGCGTTTTCCGGCTTATGCCACGGATCAGGCACCCTAGGGTCCGCTTTGGCAACTAATCCCAAGATTTGACGTAGGCGCTAGTTTCACAAAAGCGTCTGCCATCTGACCTTCCAACCCAGAGGGTAAACTAGGCCTTATTAAGATTAGTCCGGTTTCCTAACGATGTTTTCCTTCACAGAAAAGTGATTGGTAAATATTAAATGATATTTCGTACATAAGTTCCGAAAAACTCATTGGTACGACAGGATTTGAACCCGAGACCTTCGGATTGAAAGTCTCACGTCATACCGCTGGGCCACCAACGCTCCCAATCAATGAATCAAAAAAAAAAGTCAGTTTGCACAAGTAACTTTTTTGATTGACGGGGAGAATTCGCATTCTCTCAGTCATCATCTTAACCCTGTGAAAACGAGTGCTGTAAAGGGCTCGAAACGTAGGATCATGGTGTTAATAAACGCGATTAATCCGTTCTAAAGCATTTATTATTCATCATTTAATGTTTCTAAGTAGTCACACTACTATAATATATAAATTGAAAGAGATGTCATATAATACAGAAAAAGTGACCTAGGCCCCCAGTGCTCAGGGCTGGGTTCGAACCAGCAACCAGCGCCAGACGCCCTAACCACTAGGCCACCCATCCACTTGTGAATACATACTTCCATGGGCATCGCATATAGCCAATATTTTTATCTGATCACTTTGAAGAGCGATATATATTATAATTACTCTGTCCGCGTTTACCTGTTACGTTCTTTCCTCAGTGTTTGCCCGTCTGTCTGTGCGCGCGGGTGTTACACTGGCACAAACTACGAAAAATATATGATCCTACATTGATCGTGTGAGTGCGTTACCTTTAAGTGACTGGTGATTTATCTGAATGTGTACCTACCTACGCTAAACCACGTGAAATTATTTAGAGTTGAAAGAACCAATAACTGTCCTACGGAACCTATTTGAGTGGAGTAAGTATACAAACATGGGAGATCTATAGGAAATATTATTATGGACATAAAACGGGTCAATCGCGAATGTAGTTAATTTACTTTAATATAAGTACCGAAGTTTCGACACACTTTCATGGTCTCGACTTGAGATAATATTGTGTATAAAACGCCAAAGTTTAACCTGTTATGTGGGAGATGCTCTATATGACGAATCTCACTTTAAAACAAAATATTTTTCTATAGACGCGTTTTGTCAAAATAACAGGCCGCCTAAACCGTTGAAGGTAGAATCTAGAAATTTGGAACATATTATATCTCCTATTGCAAGAATATGATACCGTCTAATCAAATTTAGGATTAATAACTACATTTTGATGTAGATATAGAAATATAAATTTGACGTGAGCCCCATGTAAGAAAGAAGTACTAGTGCTCGACGCTGCACTAGTATTCGACATGGGCAGTTTATGTCAAAGTCATATAGGTTAAATTTGAACAACGAAGATTTTTCGATAGTCGAATTTAAACCTTGTCACTTTGACATAAAGTGCCCATGTCGAATACTGGTGCAGCGTCGAGCACTAGTACTTTTACCTTATCGACAGATTGGTTCACTCGTTTGCACGCCATAGAGTTAGTATGTGAGTTTGATTGTCGTTGATACCTAATTCTTTATCATGTAAACCGTTTTTTTCTTAAATTTATTTGAAAAAAGGTATTTACGGCATAATATCATTTAAATTTAGATAAGAGTGTTGGTGGCCCAGCGGTATGACGTGAGACTTTCAATCCGAAGGTCTCGGGTTCAAATCCTGCCGACTCGTACCAATTAGTTTTTCGGAACTTATGTACGAAATATCATTTGATATTTACTAATCGCTTTTCGGAAAATCGTGGGGAAACCGGACTAGTCCCAATAAGGCCTAGTTTACCCTCTGGGTTGGAAGGTCAGGTGGCAGTCACTTTCGTAAAACTAGCGCCTACGCCAAATCTTGGGATTAGTTGCCAAAGCGGACCCCAGGCCAGCCGTGGCATAAGCCGGGAAGGCTAGGAAGGATCATTTAAATTTAGTTAAAAAAAATGTTCTTATAAAAAAATTAAGGAAGCAACAATCTTATATTTTTTATATATATTTATGAAAATATTAATGTATAGTGTGAAAAAACAATACTTCGTTAACTTCGGAGATAAGAGCGGGGATAGTATGATGTAAAAAATAATAAAAAACAGTTTTAGAATGTGCAAATCAGGCCCTTGCAAATTAGACCCTATCCTGATCTAGTTACTGAAAAGTTCAGTAGGTAAGTAAGTCTTCTTCTTCGTCGGTTCCTCAGGGCTGAGGGTCGTGACCATCAAGAGCCCAGTTTCTCACCACTGCTTTCCAAGCCCCTCGGTCTTGGGCTAACTGAATAGCTCCCTGGATGTTGACGCCTGTGACGTCGCGGATGGCATCTGACCATCGTGTAGGTGCCCTCCCCCTGCTTCTCTTTCCTTCGACGCAGCCAACCATAACAAGCTTTTCAAAGCTAATAGCATCTTGACGTGCCACATGACCAAAGAATGTCATAGTTCTCTGAAAACAAGTAAGTAAGTACCTACCTGACTTATTGCAGTACCTAACATATTGCCCCCATAATATCAGACATTTTTCATAGAAAATATTTTCAATATTATGTTTAACTAGCTGTTACCCGCTACTGATTTGATGCGTATAAGTACCTACCCGTAAAAGTTGTCAGGTCGCGAAACCATACCTCTATGGTATACACAGAATGTGGGCAAAGTTATTATAATTAACTTACATATAAGGCCGTGTCCTCGCTGGGAGTCGAACCGCATTTCTAAACGCTAATAGCAATCATCTTAATAAATACTTTTTGGGTTAAACCATTTATCTCTGATCTTGACAGTCCACGGATTTACAAGGTTTTTATCACATCGATCACGATGAAGAGAGCGGTGTCCAATCCGAAGGTCGCAGGTTCAAATCCCGGCTTGTACCAAAAGAGTTTTTCGGAACTTATACACGAAATATCATTTGATATTTACCAATCACTTTTCGATCAAGGAAGGCATCGTGAGGAAACCGGACTAAGATAAGGCCTAGTTTATCCTCTAGATTGGAAGGTCAGATGGGATTCACTTTCGTAAAACGCCTACGCCAAATCTTGGGATTAGTTGCCAAAGCGGACCCCAGGCTCGTGCCGTGACATAAGCCGAGAAATAGGAGGAAGAAGATCGATTACGATAAAAAAAAAACAAATTGTGAACAGTAACTTATGAGAACAACATTAAGACAACGATATACTTAATTAGGTAAGTATTTCAATATGTTACTCACGGGAGTTTTCCAAATACATCGGTGCAATTGCACACAGTTTGTACCGAACCCTCGGTGTGCGAGTCCAACTCGCATTTAGCCGGTATTTTTTGCATCTTTATTTTGTTACAAAGTACGTATGTCAGATTAAGTGATTAGATAGAGTTTGCATAAGTAAATAACGTGTAGGTATTTCTTCGAGACGCGAGGCATCAGGTAAATCGACAAGTTATCCTTATTCCACTTATATCTCAACGTAAGTCAATGTACAGTCACCATCAGTTATATCGGAACGGTCATAGTGCTCACAAATATCTGGACACGACTTTATCGTCAAGGCGTCAGAGTCGCGTTCAGATATTTGGGGACAACTTGGCAGCTTTGGTAATGGCGACTGGACTGTAGTTGTTAATAAATTTACGAAGGTCAAATGAGTCGCTTAAGTTCAAACTCGTATAAAACCATCTGTCAGATTATGGGATTTTGGTATTAAGAAAAAGTAACAAGAAGGTCTAGTATAAAACTTGTACGACACTTACTTCTCGATCGCGTTAGCGTATCGAGAGTTCAAATTATGTTTGCAGTTTATTTAAATCATCCGGCAACTTTCATATTTTGACCCCTCGATACGCTAACGCGGTCGAGAAGTTAATGTCGTACAATTTTTATACTAGGCCTTGCTGAGGGTCGAATGGATTTACGCCCGTTTGAAGCTAAGTGACCCAAATGCAGTTTAAAAGGGCTCTGACTCGACCAGACAAATTGCGAAAGTAGTATTGACTTGTACGGTTCTGCGGATTTTACGTGGTTTATAATAATATACACGATTAGGTAAGGTGCGTTCGACTAAGATCGGACAACGGGTAAGATCGTATGATTCGATTTTGGGCCCATTGCGAGCATTTTTTTTAAATGATGGCAAGCTGACAGTGACACGATGCGCCATTTAATGCTGCTCCCACCTTCAGTTCGTTCTTGTTGCTCAGACTGACAAGTCGTGGCATTAAAAATTAACAAAACATGATTTTTTTGGTAGTTATATTAACTTTCCGCGATAGGCCATCTACCGAGCATGTCAGTAGAACATACTACGACGTTTCTTCTAACAAACTGTGCTGCATTTGTCGCCTGACGGACAGAATAACAAGAATGTTGATTCACCAAGTAACTATCTACTTACCCAATATTTTTATTTAACTAAAAATAAAGGCAGTTGATAAAAGGTTTCATTTGATATAAATCAGATTTAGTTTTTTCTTAAAAGTGGATTCTGATTAAAGTTCGGAGTTAGATTCGTGACTGACCTCAGACTAAAAGGCTTAGTTTTTAACCTTGTAACGGGTAGCATATAAAATACATTGGTGAAATTTGAACTTTAATAGAGTTCAATGTCGTAGGTAACTCCCATATATAGCCATACTAGTGCATACTAGCTGGTGCCCGAGACTTCGTCTGCGCAATATCTTTATAAATTGTAGCCTATGTGTTATTCTGATGTATAAGCTATATTATTGTAAAGTTTCATTAAAATCCATCCAGTAGTTTTTACGTGAAAGAGTAACAAACATCCATACAAACTTTCGCGTTTATAATATTAGTAGGATATGGCTTCATACGCGATAAAGGGTTAAAATAATGCATTTCAACAATCTCTTCTTCACTTTTTCCACTGATGCAAGTAAATTACATAACTTTGCACTGCACTCAAATATATTAATATGAAGTATCGTTCGCACCTGCCTTATCCAGCAGACGTGATACTGACTGCATCTGAGCGTCGCGTGCGCAGGGAGCACGGCGCAGGCGCGCGTTATACAGAACATACTCTTTAATAGTTTTTTTTGTTAGTTTAGTGGTGTGCTACTTTTGTTTTTTTGTGTCGATCTGTGATTAAATTTGGGATATATTTTGTGTGGTGAGTTGGTATCTATAAATTGTTCAGTTTTTCTTTAAATCCAAACACAATGCGGGCGACTAAAGGTAATAAATAAACTTTTTTTGTAACCCAATTAGTACACATTGATTCGAACAAAATAAAATACCTATCAACAGGTTTATAAAATAATGTAGGTCCCTATATTAAAATATGATTAATGGTGTGTAATCAGAAATAAATGATACTGGTAAAATACTACCAGTACCGGGAAATAACTCTAAATTGGAAAGTTTATGCATTTTTATCAAAAGAGGACCGTGTTATTTTTTTTCTCGCAGTAAATGTAAGTGTGGTAAAAATACGTAGGAGAAATTAAAAATATAGTCTGAAAAGCAATCTAAAGAGAGCATCATACTGTCTTATTCTTACACTGGTATTACCACCCAAAAAAAGGGATGTACATAGTATTTTGACTTGACTGTTACTGAGATCGTTGGCTTGTCAGACTATAATACAAATATTAGCTGACAAAGTAAATAGGCACCTTATCCTTATATCACTATGATGTGTGTGTTAAATGTAAAAGGCACCACTTTGTCGATAGCGCCTATGCCATAAAAAATATTACAAATTAACCATATCAACAATCGCCAAAGTTTTACATATACACGTATGTAATAATCAAAACTGCACTGAGACCCCTCGACCTCATTCTATAAGTTAACCACCTCAACCGGTAGGCTGTAGCACGCTGTAGGTAGTTTGTACCTAATAAGTACCTGTTTATTAAATTGTATGTGCCTTTCTGATTTGGTAGTCAATTGAGTAGATATTCATTAAACTTACACAAGATACCCTTTACCTATGACATGAATGACATGATGTATAGGAATTTTAAGCCTAGTGCTAAAACTTGATGAATGAAAAAGCTAACACGATTTTGCGAAATAGAATCGATAATATTATACAATATTGCGACGAATTATACAAAACTTGCCATTAAAAATCACCATTTGAAACCTGTATGACCACTTTTGCCAAATTTCAGATTCGTTTTGTTATTTTTTGCGAAGGTTACAAATGAATACCTCAGCCTTGACGCTTAATCTTTGTCAGCCGTGACCGAGTACGAATTTAAATATGCAATAAAAGAAGTATCTACTTAGTTGTTGATAACACTGTTTCACTATCAACAGATAAGAACACGGGTGACAAGATACGCGACGCAGAGATGAAATTTATAGACAGATGTACCAGCGATTGACATTTTCTTATCACAAATGCAAGAAATCGTCACGAAGAAAATTTGATAAGACATCATGTGCACAATGGAGGAAATGAGGATTTAACATATCTCATTTGAAGGATCTCAGCAGAAGAAAATTAAGAAAACGAGTAAAGCGACTATACAAGGGTAAAAAAAGGAGCAATGATGGTTCAACGGGTATCAGATCCAGAAAAATCAGTCCCCGAAGATACATTCTCTCAGCTCTTGGGCCACTTCGGAAAATGGCAGCTAATAATCTTCCTGTCAGTATTCCTCATTAAATTCGCATCAGGGTGGGTGCAGATGACTATCCTTTTCCTGACACCTAAAGTGACATTTTGGTGTGAAGAGTTTCCGGAGAATTTTACCGGGGTTATAGCCAACGGGACCTGTTATAAAGAGTGTCTGAAGTATGGATATGACACGAGCCCTATGGAGAGTACTATCGTGTCTGAGTGGGACCTGGTGTGCGACCGGGCATGGATGGCCAGCTTCACGCAGATGATGCTGCAGTTCGGAATCCTCACTGGGAGCATCGTTTTTGGATTCCTTTCCGACCGGTATGGCAAATGTTTTTACAACATACAAAAACATCCTAAATATTCAGATAGATAATCTTCTAACTACTCTCTCCATTTTGGTAACACTAGTTGTCGTCAGTTACCAGCCATCACCCTCATTACATAGGTGATAGAGTTCAATGTAAAATTTCAAGGAGTAGGTTTGGCTAAACTACTACCTGAATTGTTACGAGTTACCTTTAATGGAAGATTGTGGACGCGAAGTTTTTATACCATTTTATTTCGAGTCACTTTATCTTTTGATCTCTAGACAAGTTTTAGAAGAGCTTGGATAATTTCATTACATGTGTACTGAATGGTCTAATAAACATAATTTTTAATTTCCAGATTCGGGCGCTGCATGACCTTCCTCGCCTCAATCTTCGGGCTCATTCTTTTCGCATTCTGCATCCCCTTCTCCCCCAGCTACACCATCTTCACCGTCTTCCGCTTCTTCCTCGGCTTCTCCACCGCCGGGACCATGGTTATCTCCTTCGTCATGGTCATGGAGGCCATAGGCCCGAAATACAGAGAAGCCTTCGGCTGCATCTTCCATATCCCTTTTATCTTTGGTCATTTGACCATTCCAGTGTTCGCGTATTTCTTCCGGACTTGGAATACGTATACGCTGGCTGTGGCGGTGCCTCAAGTGGTGTACTTGAGTTACTTCCTGATCGTGTCGGAGTCTCCGAGGTGGCTCGTCAGCGTGGGGAGAGTGGATGAGGCTACGGCGATTGTGAAGAAAGCTGCTGTCATGTAAGTGATCTCCTTTTTGTTTTCTCTAAGGCCCATCTGCACCAACCGGGGTAAGCCACCACGGAGTTAAGCTGTCAAATTCCATACAAAAAAATGCTTAACTCCGGGGTATGTGACTAACCCCAAGTGGTGCAAGTGACCCTAATAGGATAACTAATAAAACTTTACAAACACTGATGGTAAATACAATTAGAAAAAAAATACTAATTAGCAAAGCAGGAATAAGTTTTTTTGAGACCCAGTGCTTACTTATGTCATGTATTTGACTAAAGAGGATGACGGAGGACAGCGCAGTTGATGAACAATAACTGTAAAGGTTTTACCTGTTACAATATTTTCAGGAACAAAATGCCAACGGACAAGATAGAAGACACCCTCAAGAAAGTCTCCCACGAGCTGGTAACCCGCGAGGCGCCGAAAGTCCACTACGGTGACCTGTTCCGTCCAGAGTTGTGGGTGCGGACCGTGGTCTCCTTCGCTGTGTGGGTGATCACGGGCGTCACGTTCTATGGGGTCAACCAGTACATCAGCCAGACCAGTTCCAGTCTGTATGTTAGTGTGGCAGCAGCTGCCGCTGTTCAGGTAAAGCACATCATTATATTAAGCGAATAGGCTACTAGACTCATATCACATTTGGCACAAGAAATGATTATTTTCTATAGTATTTGACTTAAGAATCCAATATTGGTTGATTTCGGGTTTTAAAAGTGTACGGCGGCTACGTATTTTCAAATAAAAATTTGTATTAATATTTTTAATTTTGAACGCTGTCGACCATGTAGTGACGTCATTATACTCGTCGAAGCTAACTTTATGTTGAATCTTATACTAGTAAAGTTCGTTACCCTCTGCTGTGACATTGACAGACAACGAATAACGGAACAATTTATATGCCAATAACAACTTGACTTCGACAAATGTTGTTTTCCTGCATAGTAAGATCTGTGGATCTGTGGTAGTAATACCACAGATAATCTATGGACTACTATGGCTGAAATCGTTTTCGCCGGATTACGTAAAAATAACCTGGGTCAAGTAGCCTATTTGGGGTTTTACTTAGTCTTAGAAGTTAATAAACAAAGCATTTTGTATTCATGTTAAACATCTTTTGAAAAAATTTGATAATTCCAAAGGCTCTAAAAATATTATTTTTCTTGAATTTTGCTTTGATATCCGTGGTTTATAACGTTGTTCTTACCTTATATGTATATAAAGACGCTTCATTCCCTTGAGTATTATCTACAGCACTGAGTATAATGGCTAATAAATAAGTCGACACACTTACCAGGTCCTTGACATTTCTTGCCACTTACAGACGTTAATCAAATTTCATGCTTATTGCTTACTAAAGCGTATGATACGCTTTAGTATATTTTAACTACTTTCTCTCATAAGTTGTCTAATTAAGGATAATTAAATTTAAAGAATCTATCTAAAGTCTTTTTTAACTAACCTAGTAAGTAACTAGAATATAATTCTAAATTCCTTCCAAAAGGTTGAAGCGAATATAATGGTTTTGTTCAATTGAAAGTATTCTCTCTCATACTTTGACATTTTAAAAATTATCAATATTAAACCTTTAATTTGTATTCCAGTTACCAGCCAACCTGCTCTCAATCTGGTGTGTCCGCACCTTCGGTAGGAAGGCCACCACCATCAGCGCCTTCGTCCTCGGCGGTATCTGCCTCCTCACGCTTGGAGTCGTCGGCGACAACTTCTGGCTCAAGTTCACACTTGGAACTCTAGGCGTCAGCTTCATGGCTATAGACGCCGCTACGATATACATCTACTCATCAGAGTTGTTCCCTACCGTGGTTAGGAACATGGCTATGGGATTGTGTTCAGTAGGCATGAGATTCGGGTCTATGTTGGCTCCGTTTATATCCAGCCTAGCGGTGACTACGCCGTGGTTGCCAACGGTTATTTTCGGGTTTGCCCCGCTGGTCGGGGCGGCAATTTGCCTGTTGTTGCCTGAGACTAAAGGAAAGAAGTTGCCTGATACTTTTGAGGATATTGAAAATTAGATTTTATACTCCGCAAATCCCTATACGAAGTGAAACTCTGTAGTGAGTTCTTGGCAGCGTAAGTATTTAATGTAATTTAAAAGTAAGTGGCAGTGGCAAATGTGATACAACTCGATTCCCATCGGCTTACCTTGTTTGTAATGACTACAAGACTTAATGATAAACCATTACGAAATTAGCCTCTGCTTGCCGAATTAGTAGTTTTAAAGGTCACTACTGCAAAGTTTAGTCAAGGTCATTACTATATAACTAATAGTAAAGAAACAGAAATATCTACACACCCTTATGCACTTGACAATAAAGCTTGTGTTCACATATTTCTGTTCCGATATCCTGTTCGATGTTTTTGACCTTGACCGGACCAGAGTAGCATTGTCAATGTTTAACCTAAGAGATATTTAATATTAAATTGTAACGGTTGACACTCACGTATTTTTATCACAATAGGCGTGACATGTTTCGACTGCATCGGGCAGTCATCGTCGGACAGACAGGCAGTGATGCCCGAGCCGCGAAGGTGACAACACCACTCAGAGTGTTAACCGTTGCAATTTAATATCATGGCTCACGAAAGTTTAAATATGAGATATTCAATTCATGGTATTAACTGAAATTATAAAGATAAGGACCAAAACCGTCTGGAATTAATGTTTATTACTTACGAGTAATAAACAATAATTCACATTTAATTACTGTCTTATTTACTTCCGAGTAATTCGTAAGTAAACAAGATGACTTCACTAGACTGTCTCACAAGTGAACTAAGTAGATTAAATAAATTATAAGGTTAAAATTTGTTATAAAAATACATATACAAATATTATATTTTATTTATTATCGTTGTAGTGCATTTACAGTTAAGTATTAGTTAATAAGCTAAATTGTTTTGGTATAATATATTATCACAATTATAAATAGACATAAGATCTCACACGAACTTTCGACTGATGAATACGAATACGAGAATGTCCCTTAGGTAACGCTTTTGCCTTTTAACACAGCTCTTCAGTCAAATCCGTAAATCTCGAAAATATGTCAATTTGTTATAATTTGTGAGGCCTCAACGGCAAGCCAACACAACGCAACGGCAACGGCAAGCCTCCCGTTATAATAACAAGCGAAAAACATATACATCCGCCCTTTACTTCCTTACCAATTAAATGTGTCAAAAAGAGATGTATGTATGCGTTATTTCTTCCATTTCGGAGGTTGACAACAGGTTGAACTCAGAAATGTCAAATTGATGCAATTCATTTTCATAATGAAACCAAATTAAATACATTATTCTAATTTACTCCTCGATGTCAACGCATTACAACTTAACTTGGTCGCATAATAATCACGACAAATTTTTTAAACGACTCGCTGGGCAATACATTTGTGAAAAAGCAATTCAAGAAAAGATTTAACGAACAAAATATTTAAATTTAAATTTAGAATAAGAGATCTGACAAATTCTGACCTATTCGAAAAAATTAGAAATATGACGAAAGAGGAATCTGGCTAACGAATTTATCACCAGAATTGCCGTTTAGTCAGCAAAAAATTGTGACCTAACGAGAAAATATTTAAATTTAGAATAAGAGATCTGACCAATTCTGACCTATACGGAAAAAATACGAGATCTGCCGAATGTGGAATCTGACGGGCGAGTTCTAAATCCTTTCTTATTAAGGTAGGTATAGGTAGGTAGTTAGGTAAGTTACACTTACTGTATAGGTATATTTCGAAAATAAATGTTTTATTTCTAGATTAGTGTTTTCAGAAGTATTGGAAGAATTGCATCTCGTTAAATAGGGATATTATTGTGGACTGCCAATCGTATTGTAAATGTTAAGCAATAGCTTACTTTCAGCATAAAGGAATTCAGCTAGGGTCGTGATTGAACGCATGTTGGTATGTTCGTCAGTCTGCGCCTCGCTCGCCTAAAGCGAAGGGTGTCTTGGCAGCTGTTCGCAGGTAGAAGTTGCCTTTTAAGCTGAAAAAACACAGCCGTTTAGAATGGTGATTACTGATTACAGCAAATACTTTAATGGATGTTTACAAAAAGAACAAACTTCACTGAGCATAATTTTACAGGATAACGATAAAACTAATTTTCTCTTTGAATAATAACGACTGAAGCTTGATTTTCAGGGAGGTTATATATATATGGTCACAAAGTTAGAAATATCTCTTTATTTGTTTTCAGACTTTCTATTTTGCGGAAAAGATATGAAATATACTTTTTCTACTCGCCGACTTTAATCTGCCAATTACGAGTACATAGACAGAACTATAAGCTCATACTTTTCGCTATTAGACAGTCCAACTCAACTATAATATCTCATTTCGATACGCTGTAGGCAACTATAATAGAACTTCATACAAATTCTATACTTATTTGCGATGCCGCCTGGTACTTTGCCGAGCGCGCGCCCCACGCCTGCGCCGACCGCGCCGGCCTGCCGGCCATCTTTTTGTGTTACATCCTTGTTAAGTCAATGAAATTGAATGATGAAATTGTTCCTCCATAGATGATGATGATAATGACTCGTAGAAAAAGTATTGTATACAATCGTAATATAATTAAGCTTTTCAATCTCGTACCTTACTTAGGCCACTCAGTAAGCTTCGTGGCCTAAACACGGTACTCGACTGAAAAACCCTTCATTATATGACTATTGTATAAAATACTATTGTCGTTTCAAAACAGAATGATTTTAGTGAGCAAATGTTACATAGTGAAGGAATATTTGTTATACTAACTACCCTATCTATTTATGAACATGATGTTTTATATCAAATTTTCGGAATCCCCATACTGTAAGTATAGTTGTATAAGCTGAAGACAACAAAATATAAATATAAACGCAGGAGATCTTGTCGTACTGGCGTCCGACAAGATCTCCTGCATCTCCTGAGGATGCCTCGTAGAGGTGAAACACGTGTCGAAGTTTATATTATTGGTGGTCGTTTGTTATATCTATTTGCGTATTTATTTTTTGCGGCCGGAGGGTGGGAACATTAATTGCATGCAAAAAATACGCAATTAGGTATAACGGGTTGGCACTAATTGACTAGCACGTTTGGCGGATAGCAGAATAACATTATTTTCGGTGTAAAAATCGAAATTTGTTGAAACTTATACCTTTGATTATTAATATAAGTATTTTTAAGTATGAATTTCATTTAAAAATGTAACAGACACAGCTTCTTTTGAATAATTCCTGTTAAAAAGGAAGCCGACATGTATGTGTAGAAGTGTACAGTTAGGTGCAAAAATATGGTTCGACATAATTGACTCATATATATGGTACTACGCTCTTATTACACCGGCATAAGGTGCTATGGGACATATTTTTGAGTAAGATGTGCACCACCATATTTTTACACTTGACTGTACTGTTAGGTAGGCATGTCACTTGAACAGTAGATCCACACTTACTCAGAACCAGCCTTAAGCCCCATGTTAACAGTGGGCTCCTCCTTGCACTGGCCTCGAAGGAAACTGTCGTAGTCTTCGCAGCGTCGCGCCAAGAAGGTTCCGCCCTCCACAGACTCGGCCCAGTACTCCCACGAGCGCCAGTGACTGCAGAAATCTGAAAACAGATGATTATTTACTCATTACTATTAATCGAAGAGTTGTGCCCGCTCGGTCTTTGAAGGGAGCGCTCCTATCTCGTTCAATCGTTCAAAGGAACTAGAGTCAAACCACGTTATCTTTTCTCAGCAAATGAACTGTCAAACTTGAAAGTGTTATTTTAAACGTCAAACTTCTATGAAATTATGACGTTTCACTTAACACTTTCACAATCTGTGCTATCAAAAACTAGGAAACTTAGCATAGACTGACTCTAGTTCGGTCTTTTAGTTCGTTAATTCAGTGCGAGTTTTGACCTCTGGGAATGAGTAACCGGTTTAGGTTTATACAGCGGGCCTACAACGAACATCGAAAATTGGCACAAATAAATGCCCTGACCAGGATTCAAATCTGGGACCTCCTGCTTCATAGGCAGTGTCACTACCAACTTAGGTTAGGAGGCCGTGGATGATGATGATGCTTTTCAACCATTCGCTTTTTCTATAAAAAAAAGTTATGTTCTTAAGAACTATATAATCTGCATATTCTACTCATATTATAAACGCGAAAGTTTGTATGGATGTTTGTTACTGTTTCACGTAAAAACTACTGAATGGATTTTAATGAAACCTTACAATAATATAGCTTATAGATTAGAATAACACACAGACTACAATTTATAAAGATATTACTCGTACCGCGAGCACCACCTAGTTAGTCATATTACCAACTAGCGACCCGCCCCGGCTTCGCACGGGTTATTATTATACATATAAACCTTCCTCTTGAATCACACTATCTACTAAAAAAAACCGCAACAAAATCCGTTGCGTAGTTTTAAAGATTTAAGCATACATAGGGATATAGGGACAGAGAAAGCGACTTTGTTTTATACTATTTAGTGATAGTGATGTGTTAATATCGATACCTTCAATAGTGAAGAAAACAGTGGCGGACAGACAGCCGGGCTGCTTGGCCTGGCCCTCGTTGGGCCAGAAGTCGGCGGCGCCGGTGGCCGCGGGGGCCCCGTAGCCGCCGCCGTCCGTGTGGATCACGTCCACGAAGGCGGCGTCGGAGGCCGACATCGGGGGGCCGAGGAGCGGCGGGTAGTAGCCCGGGTAGGCTGGGTCGAGACCCGTCAATCTGGAATGTTCAAATATTATAAAGATTGACTTATAATATTGTCTTCTGTTACCGCGATTGTTATTCATTGAAATTAAACACTTTAAAACGGATTAATCGCGTTTATTAACACCATGATCCTAGGTTCAGGAGTCATCATCTTAACCCTGTGAAAACGAGTGCTGTAAAGGGCTCGAAATAGGATCATGGTGTTAATAAACGCGATTAATCCGTTCTAAAGTGTTTAATTTCATTGACTTATAAAAACGAATACATACACAAAGCATAACAACGTCAAAAATGCATAATCACAAGCCCCCCGTCAAAACTAAGAACATCAAAGTTATAAGCCCGTCCTTCACTCCCTTACGAAGTAAAGGAAGTGTCAAAAAGAGATGTAGATATATGTGTTTGTTATTTCTCCGATTCCGTAGGTTGTCAACAGTTTTGCTCTTTTGATGCAACTCGTCCAAGCAGCCAAATTAAATACGTCGTTGTAGTTTGGTAGTCGGTATCAATGCAATACAACTTAAATTAGTCGCATATTTTGATAGTGAATTTTTCAAATGTCGTAAGAGCCACGCTATTAGGTTAGACTTACGACATTTGAGAAATCCATTGGCAATTTCAAGGCCGCTAAAAACTGTTGTCATTTGACAGTTGTTGTACTACTTCCATGCTTTAGTTATTCTTTCTTGCATAATCATTAAGTGTCAAATTCGTACACAGAACTACCAACACTGTTAACTCGATAGACCGTCGGCAATACACACGAAACGTCACTTTCCAAACAAGACTATGAAAAACTACCGTATGATTTGTTTCTGCGATACTCTTGTGTTTTCGACTGCTTAGGTATTTATCCTATATCTATGAACTGAAATCATTAATTATCGAAGCAGCCCAGCATGGTTAAGCACGACGTCGCGCCCCGATCACGTTCTAATTATTTTGTAGGTGCGCCCCGACCGTCGGGACTCATGTGTTCGACCTGCTAATGATACAATGACAGGCATCTCTCTCATGCGGTACATACGAGTAAATCGCTCGTCATGCACTGAAACACCTGGGAACTTTGGCCCCTTTCCCCGCCAAGAACCGAGGCAATCCCCATTAACGACCATTGAGCCCCGTCCAGCGACAGACCGTATTTTATCAGTCTTTCAGTCTCCTTATTGCCAATGACACTACGCGCGGTCTCAAATAGATTGTCTTTTGTCTTGTATAGGTAAAGACACATATTGTCGACTGGCCGCTCGCCGGCGCACGCCATTAACGCCTGTATTGTATAATATTTGTAATCGTAGGCAACCCTAGCCTTTGTGTGGGGGTGAGGGGCCGAGTGTCAATTGTTTTTGCGTAATGCTCAAAACTGTTTGTGTTTGCTTTTTCTATGAGAGATAACTTAGAAAACTCCCGTGAGTGTTAGACATATTAATATACTATTTTCGACTTTATTGACGTGACTAAATATCTGTTCTTAAGAACCGGTCTCTTCAACTAACTAGGTAGGTAGTTAGGTAAGTTACACTTACTGTATATATTTCGAGAATAAATGTTTTATTAATTTAGTATATTCTAAGTTAACTTCACATACTTACTTATTTTCTCACACTGTCTCTTTAGCAAAAATGTAGTCAACTTAAACCTTAAATGCATGATGATCGATTTATGTCACAGAAACGAGACAAGTGACTATCAAGTTCTCTTGGAATGTAGACTTTGTCATATCGTTGTAAGTTCTTAATTTGAAATGAACTTGGCTGTCACTTAGGATGTTTTAGGATCAATGATAATTAATGGGTTAAATACCTCGGAACTTTGGTCCCTTTTCCCGCCAGGAACCGAGCGACGAACCCCATCAACTGCGCCCCCAAGGAGTGTCCCACTAGGTGTACCCGGTCCAGCGGCAGACCGCCTTTTATCAGTCTCTCTATTGCCTTGGCCGTCTCTTCGCCTACCTAAAAAAAAAGAAAAAAAAGAAAATAAATTAACTAAGATCGCCGATAAACAAACTTGCAAATAATGTAAGTAAACCGCCATATTGATTGTAATAACCTCACTTTTAGTTTTTAATGAAATCTCCAATATTAAGTTATTTATATTAAGTTTTGTATGTTACGATAATACGGCCGTTTCAGTGGTGTTTGATGAGATAGTGTAAAAATACAAGGAGGAACAGTGTCAAAACATGTGATGCCTTATGTTACATCGTTAGTAAATTCCATTGACGGAGATTTTACGCCAACATGAAATAGTATAAAACTCTTCATCGGTCCTAAGTTGTGTGCTTCTTGTGTTGATTTGAAATTATGTTTCAAAGGCGTTTCACTTTAAAGAATAAATTCGAGCAGATGACCGACACCACGTCATAGGTCAAGTTAGGCTTGGTCAAGACTGGGTTAGGAAATGCAACCTGCTTAGGAAATGCAAGCTGATTTATCGATTTCCTTGTGTACCTATACAATGGGTTGTGTTCTGAAGAATTGTTTGACATGATGCCAAAGTCCACTTTTCACCATCGCGCCGTTCGCCATCGACAGGGCGCTCGTCTACACACCTTGCAATTAAAACCCGCCCACGGAGGGTTCCGCGCAAAGGTGGCAGTGTGCGGCTATTATACGGTTTTCGGATTTTATCCTGCACTTGTGCCACAAGCTGTCGCTCTTAGCCAAGTTTGGTGATTAAGTGGAAAAAGTGAAGTACCCTATACATTTTGGTGCCCATTGCAAATGTATGGGAAATGCGACATAAACGGCCGTATCTTTTGATTGCGGTGACTTAGAGGTTTAGTTTTTTCGCAGCTTCGAACCGCAGACTTGTGTATGTGGTATTAAATTGCAATGGTCAACACTCAACAATCACGTATTTTTATCACAATAGGCGTAACATGTTTCGACTGCATCGGGCAGTCATCGTCGGACAGACAGTGGTCATGTCACCTTCGCGGCTCGGGCATCACTGTGTATTTGAACTTGCTACCTCAACGCGTTGCCGAGATAAAGGGTCTTGATAGACAAAAGGAATACTACGGCATACTAACCGCTTTCAAGCCTATGGCTGACACGATGTAGTCGCCAAAGGCCAGGTTAGACCAGTCCAGAAGGAGCGCGTTGTATTCGCCATTTTGGATATAAGCAGCCATGATGCGCTTTACGCTGGCATCAGTGAAAAGTTCCGCATAGCTGCAATTGATTAAAAAAACAAATAATAAAGTAGGTATCGATCATTTGCTGGGTTCGGGCATATCCACCAGATCCGGCTATTATCTTTAATTGGCGGTGTAATAAATATAACCTAAAATATAAGTCTAAATTGAAAGAGATGTCATATACTACAGAAAAAGTGAAAAAGGCTCTTAGTGGCCAGGGCTGAGATCGAATCAACGATCTCCTGCTTTCGCGGCAGACGCCCTAACCACTAGGCCACCCGACCACGGCAGCCAGAGTCCGAAATTTCCTAAGTATAATACTTTCTTATTTTGAAACGCTTAAGGTGCGTTCCGCCAATCTTACAGCTCAGACTTACGTCTAGTCTAGTGCTACTTTTAGATAATCTTTACAGATTATTTTCAACTAGAAGCGAGAGATGGCGCCACGATACTGTACAACATACAATTGTAAAGCATGAATTATATCATTTATTAATTCTAATAAATGTTTTGATTTATGTTTTTAAATGGCCGTATCTTTTGATTGCGTTGATGTAGCGGCAGCTTCAAGGGACCGCAGACCTGTGTATATGGTATTAATTTCAACTTGCTACGTTTACGCGTTCCCGTGATAAAGGGTCTTGACAGACAGACGGACGGACAGGTAACAAAGTGCAGTGTAAAAGGGTTCCATTTTTCCCTTTTAAAGTACGAAACCCTAAAAATATGATTGTTGTGTGTTTCCCCGTGAACTCGAATAAGCTAATGGACTGCTTCGGGACTATGTTAGGGTCAGCCAATACCAACTTAGTATCCCGGATTTCCCACTCTATTTTATAGTTTGGTTTTTTTAATACTACGAAGGTGACAAACAAGCATACGGCCCGCCTGATGGTAAGCGGTCACCGTAGCCTATGGACGCCTGCAACTCCAAGGGTGTTACATTCGCGATGCCGACCCTTTAAAAACTTTAACACTCCTTTCTTGAAGTACCCCATACTGTAGTCCTTTGGGTAAACAACGGCAGGGAGCTCATTCCACAGCCGGAGCGTCCGCGGGAGGAAGTTGCTCTTAAACCGCACGGTACGAGACCATTTAGGCTCCAGGGTATGCGGGTGAACACCTGGGACACACGGGATAGGAATATGTGGTTACCCATGAGCGTAGACTACCGTTGGCCGCTCCACGTCGAAGTTGGGATTAGCCAGCAAACGCGTGGTTTCCCTGATTCGATACGAGGCTGGTTTTGTTGCGTTTGAGCTGGAAAATGGAGAAATAACATTCATACATCTACGTTCGGTTGGCGTGGTAGTGACCCTGCCTGCTAAGCCGATGGTCCCGGGTTCGAATCCCGGTTAGGGCATTTATTTTTGTGATGAACACAGATATTTGTTCCTGAGTCATGGATGTTTTTTATGTAGTTGTGTATTATATATATCGTTGTCTAAGTACCCGTAACGCAAGCCTTCTTGAGCTTACTGCAAGACTTAGTCAATTTGTGGAAGAATTTCCTAAAATATTTATTTATTATACAAGTAGGTACACTAAATTAAATATTTTACCTGTAGAGTCGTATGATGATATCGTTGACGCTAATTGAACGCCCTTCTGGCACTGTAACATAAGTAATTGTTTTATTTTTTCTTATTTTACCTTAGTTTTTTTATACAAGGATATTTCTACAATGAAGTCAAGATTAGCCTTGTAGGAACTGGTATACAAATAGACTGTTTTAGTTAATTACCTAAGGCACCATTTTTCCTCGAAATGTGCCAACATGCTTTGCTTTCAAACGTATTTAGGCGCTTATTTGTGTATGGAATTCACTTTACAAACACAAAACACCTTTTCTCTGATCTTCCTCTAGCGTTTTTCCGGGTTATGATACGGCTCAGGGAGCCTAGGGTCCGCTTTGGCAACTAATCCCAAGATTTGGCGTAGGCGCTAATTTTGAAAAAGGTAGTGGTACCAAAAAAAATTGCGGTACCGTTATATTTGGATCTGGTATGACATCATACCTTTTAAAACGGTACCTTTATTTTCCGGTTATGCAGCCCCTGTTACGGAAGCGACTGCCATCTGACCATCCAACCCTGAGGGTAAACTAGGCCTTATCGAGATTTAGTTTTCAGCAGATGACTGAAAAGTTTTATTTTGCGAATCCTCTTAGAGCTTGCTAAATCTATAAAGCATGGGTCGCGAGTATCATCAATTGCATACAGACTTATAGAGCTTAAAATAATTATCGGCCATTAATTGGTGACATTAATTGGTAGTTAGGTGAATCAACTAATTCTTGCTGTTATTCTGTCCCGTCAAGGGGACAAAATTGCAGCACAGTTTGTTAGAAGAAACTTTGTGGTAAATTCTACTGACATACTTGATAGGTGGCCCATCATGGAAAGGCAGTATAACTACAAAAAATGACATGATTTTTAGGGCCATAAAACCCTTATTTTAAAAGTGATCCAGGGGACCGTATCTATAGCAACTCGTGACAAGAAATAGTTGAGTACATCAGTTTTTTTACTGATTATATTTCTAAAGGTAACTAAAGGTCAAGTATAACCATACTCATTAATTAATAATCTAAATAGCATTATTCTCACCTGATTCTTTGGCCCGAAATATCTGCCTAAAACTGTTGGATGAGAGCGGAATGCTGGGTGGTCTTTGCCCCTGACATGACAGTAATACTGTAAACATGACAAAATGCAAATTGAGCGAATAGGTTCATTGAAATGAAACACTTTAAGACGGATTTATCGAGTTTATTAACCCTACTGTAGGGTTAGCATGGTTGCCATTTTATCGCTTATCACGCTATGCGTCACTTTCGTACATACATACTTGTTAGAACGTGACAGCAACGTCGGTAAACGATAAAAACCCAACCATCATAGACTAGCTGGACAAAATATTAATATACTTACATCGGGTGCCGCAATCGCCGCAAGCGCATCTCACTCATTTGATTATGGGACGCGGACCGTTCCGAAACATGTCGAGCTATTTTCGACTTTATAGACGTGAGTAACTCGACATGAGTATATTATATTAATATGTCTAATACTCACGAGGGTTTTCTATTTAAAACCAGGACAAAATGCTACATTCCCAGGATGCTAATTTCTATAGAGAGGATGGCTTTTCGGTACCACCAGCTTGGGATCCTGTATTACACCTCATCAAGGATCAAATACGACACGGGACCGTAAGAAAGCTAGAAACGTAGGAACGTCGGGTCATGGTGTTAATAAACGCAAATAAAGCCGATAAATCCGTTTTAAAGTGTTTCATTTCAAAGCAATTTATGTTTAGAATGAATAGAGTTTTATTTGATTTGATAATCGTGGACTCAAACTACAATGTGAATTTACTTACTTAATACTTTTTATTTAGATACAAATTAACTGTTAGGTATATAGCCCTCGTCTGACAGGAAGGCAAAAAATCTCCATAGCTTAACCCTAACATCTTAGATACCTAATGTACCTAAATTTTTTACTTAGTAAGGACTTATAGGTATTAATGTAATAGACATATGCAAATTGTTTTGTAACTTTTGTTCAAAATCCCCCGTAATAGGTAAGATAAGTAATTCCGCTTTGAATACGCAGATTATGTTTAACATTGAAACTGAAGTCATGGTCGATGGCTTATGTGAGGAGAATCAGCCTCACCGTCCGCATAACACATTATATCATTATAATATAAATGTTCAAATCTCGCGGAGCAGAACAGTAGGTAGGTAAATAACGTTTTTCTACTCCAGCAGTTCTATCTGTCAATTAGATGACTGACAGCGATATTAAAAAAGTATTATACATTATAACTTTGCCTATGGTATTCCATAAGAACACTGCTCTTATGGATTTTCATACAATATATTAGCACTGCTGTTTTTCATTTCAAATCTTTAGTAAGCATTCACCATTTTTCACATTTTGCCACCTTTCTAGACTTTTCTTTTTTCGCTATTTTAGATGTTGTAGAAAAACTAGAGTATACAAGAGCTCATTTTAATTGATTCTTAAAGCCTTATTATATCACTGTTGCATAAACCCTAAATAGATGAAAAAAAATACGGTGAAAGTTCAGACAAAAACCTCACATGTTGTTCAGTTAATGAGTGACCAGACCCTATTTCACCAGGGTGACTTAGTGATAAAGATTGGCGACTTACGTCGGTTGAGAATACAATTTCATAGAAAGGTTGTGACAATGTCAGTGGTGGAACAGGAACCTGATAGACAATGATGTCTAAAACTTCCATAACTGTGTTTACTAAAAAAAAAAACAACTCACCAGTCATAAAAAACAATGTTTTCATAAAATCCATAATAGATTAGCACTATGCTTGGCGGCGCGTAGAAGACTGGAGCTCCGAGTTGCAGGTTCAATCCGATCTTATTAGCGCCGACCTCGAAGACGTCACACTGTTATTTCTGAGATCAGTCAATACTCGTGTACAGAGACATTATACAGGATGGGCCTTGAATGCGGAGAAAAATACAGATAGGAATAATGTCGTAGTTAGTTAATAATAGTTATTTATTATACAAGGGGGCAAAGTTGTTGTTTAACTCTCGGGCTTATGTTGAGACCCGAGCAAGCGAAAGATTCCAATATTGAGCCACGAGCGTAGCGAGTGGTTCAATAACTGGAATCTTGAGCTTTACGAGGGTCTCAAGGCACGAGAGTTGAACAAACTTTGCCGCCGAGTGTAATACAACATTTTTCCCCTCACTATTGCGAGGAAAATACAGACTAAATACGATTATAAATCTTATCTACATGCAAGTTATCTTGAAGAAACCATCAAAAATCAATTTCAAAATTTGTCATAGAGTAGCTACGCTCCTGGTACTTAGATATTGCCAACAGCTTACCAAGTGCGGGATAAGACATGATCACATGACCAATTTAAGGTGTGACCTCCGATTGCGCATATTTACTATGGGCATATAGGAGTCACTTATACTGGACGAGTGGTAAGTGATAGGAATTAGATTACTTTGCCCCACATGGAACACACAGATAAATGCCCTTACCTAGATTCGAACCCGGGACCTGACAGAAAGGCTAGTGATAGTTGCCAAAATTATTTTCGGCGATAATTTAGAGAACCTAATTTTTCCAAATATCACTTCCCCCGAAAACTCCAACTTATCGCAGAATTTCAGTTCGTCAAATGGTCATTTGTTTACTGTAATATTATTTCGCATATTATCATAATGGATTATCCTAACCTAACCTAACCTATGAAAAGCCAAATGAAAATTAGGCCAAATGAATGTTCGAAAATAATAATTTAGCAAATGTTGGTGTGCCAAGTGAATTATCGGCAAAAAGTTGGTTAGTAAGTGATATTCGGCGAACTTAAATTCGGATAAAAGGGAGCCTGGGGTCCACTTTGTATGTAGCTAAGTACCTTAAATTAAAGTTTCGCCAAACTGTGAGGATTTGTGTTGGCAATGCGCTCAAATTGTATTGAATTGAATTTAAAATTGAACTGATCTGTATTTTTTCAAATTAATGCATGTTAGATATAAGATGTAGGTAATGTTTTGAAAAGATGTGTCCCGCCGAACTCCCGCCTCTTTAGGCCTTTTTAACCGAACACTTCGACGTTCAAAAGTGCACTGTAACATGCCTACTTGAAAAATAAATATTTTGATTTTGAATCCGCATCCAATCCAAACCGGGTTCGAATCCTGGTCAGGGCATTTATTTTTGTGTTTATCACAAATATTTGTTCCTGAGTTATGGATGTTTTCTATGTATTTAACCCCTCGTATGCTTGCGCAGGAATTTGATTTCATTGTTTTAAGTGTCAATGTCACTTTTTCAATGATCTAATTTGACAGGACGCATACGAGGGGTTAAGTACCTTTTGATATGTATCTATCTATTATGTATACATACATCGTCGTCTAGTACCCACAACATAAGCCTTATTGATGATTTGTGTAAGATTGTCCCATAATATGTATTAATTATTATTATTTAATTTGTGTTTGTTTGTACTTCCAGCTTCATTTTTTATTAGATTCGTCTTTATTTAAGTAGTTTTTACTAGAGTAAGGTAGTACGGTAGTACCCACTCAATTGTTTAGGTATATAATATAACACACCAAGACTGATGGTAGATGTTTAAATAAACATATTCAGGGTGAAAAAGAAACAGAGGCATATAGTAAATTAAAAACAAATCTACTATCAGACTGTGGTTCTTTGACGTAGACCAACTTGATTGTTTTTGCTTTATGTAACAGAATGAGTAGGTATATAATTAGCTAACTTAACAAAAAATCTATCGAGTCGATAATCATGTCTCTTCCTTTATGTGGTAATTAAAAATTACTCATAATTGTCGTACAATGCTCAACGTTTGCCAAGATCAAACAATAAACCATGGCCATTATAAGCCAGGCAATGTCACGAACAGTAATAAACAAGTGAGTGTAGACATGATAATGGAAATTAATCTACTACTACTAAAATGTTTCCAGGTTCTTTTACATTCATTTTACTCCAAATATTTAACTACATATTTACTTAGATGTTTTTTGTAAAGACTATAGCGTTAAGAATAAGGACATTTTCAGAAAAGCATGCACCATTTTAATGAAAATGGGTATTCAATTTTCCATACAAAAAAAAACTACTATTTTGTAACGGCCCATATAAAATGTATAAAAAACTGCGTTACAAAACTGACCAAAAAAAACGGGACACTCTTTATTTCTTTTAATGAATAGCACTCGTGATTCTGGTTATAAAAAACCCAATATTTCCTATATTTTCAAAAAAAAGAACGGAAATGGTACCCTATTTCTGAAAATGCCCGTAAATTTCCAGCTCTCTCTCAATCTCTCTCTCTAACACGAAGCTGATCGGAAGATGGTGACGGAAATGTCCTTACGGAATCCGATTTTTCAAATACGCCCGAAAACGCTAGCGCTAGAAAGCGATTTTATATTTTTTTTATACCACTGCGGTGGCAAATAAGTATACGGCCCGTGGGATGGAAAGCGGTCACCGTAGTCTATGGACGCCTGCAAATCCAGGGGTCACATGCGCGTTGCCGACCCATTAAAGTCTTGTGCACTCCTTTTTGAAAGAACCCCATCATGTAATCTTTCGGGAAAACCTCGGCCGGGAGCTTATTCCACAGCCGGAGCGTCCGCGGGGGGAAATTCCTCTGAAACTGCACTGTGTGCGACCATTGAGGTTGGAAGGTGTGTGGATGAGCGCCCTGTCGATGGCGAGCGGTGCGATGGTGAAAGTGGACGTTGGCATCATGTCAAACAATTCTTCAGAACACAACCCAGTCTATATGCGATAGAACACAAGGAATCAGTAAGTATCGGTAATTTTCATACTAAATATTTACTGGTTGCATTTTCTAACCTGAACAGTCTTGGACTCGCTAGAGCGTCCGCGGGAGGAAGTTTCCGTTCGTGTCTGATAACATGACTTGGCTAACAAGTCAGTATTTTCTTGAGCTTTACTGTTTTGTTTGAAATAGATAATACAAGGCATTTTATAAGGAATAAGTATTATTGTAGAATGCTCCAAATGCAGTCGGTACGGTCAGTCGGAAAAATGCAACCGCATTAAGTTAGCACATTGGTAAGAGCTCGAGAACCAGCCGATTATAAATGTTAATTTTAGAAACTCGACTAAACAGAAATAGTTGTGAAAACAATAGTAGATTGTGTTACGATACTTACGATGTACGGGATACGGGATCAAAATGATATATTTACGGCGAATGCGTATATTGAATTCCGAATGAAGCGATGGTTTCTAAAGTAGAATCCTGAGCGTAATGAGAATTCAAGCGTTAACGCCTACTAAAATAATTATGATACCGTGTGACACATACTGTTTTTCACACCAAGAGCAAATAAACAAATACGAAAACAGCATCATACCAACACCACGATGCCACTAGTTAATGCACGAAAACGTAAAAATGTGTAGTCTTTGAACAGAAAAAGCCACTTTGATCCCTCCTAGCAGAGAAGAAAAGTGCCACTTTGATCTCTCTTAGCTTATACAAAAAAACCGTTTTATGAATAGGTGGCGTGAACAATCTATAAAATCACTGGAGCACAAATTCAATTCGGATATGACAGTAAACTGTAATAACAGTAAACTGTCCGAATATATCCGAAATTATGTTTAAATTAATAACAATTTCGATTCTATTCAAATAATCAAAATAAACCAAACATTTGTCTATTAATCAAACATCCATATTTGACCCGTAAACATTAGTTCAGTTTATTAGATCTTGTCAAACACTCGTACAAATTTAACTTTGCGGTTAAGTAACAGACGAATTTGTAGGTAATTACCTGTTGTTAAATATTTTCGGAGTTTAAAACGAAGGCACACGTAAGTTGGTATCACTGTTGCTATTGACAAAGTAAACACACATCGACTTGATTGCATGCCATAAAGGAATATCCTGAGTAACAGAACTGTGTGAGGATACCCTTCCAGTTTTGCTGTATCTTTACTTCTTTTAAGGAAATCCGTTTAAGACGTAATATGATTAGAAAGGAATTATAAATTGAAATAGATGTCACTACAGAAAAAGTGATCAAGGTCCAGCAGGGCTGGGATCGAACCAGCGACCTCCTGCTTTTGCGGCAGACGCCCTAACCACTGGGCTACCCGATCACGGCAACCAGAGTCCGAAATTTCCGAAATATATGCAATCCTTTCTTATTTTACCACCGGGAACCTTGGTCACTTCTTCTGTAGTGTATGACATCTCTTTCAATTTATAATTTGTATAATATAGTAGTGTGCCTACTTAAAAACATGAAACAAAACATTTATTATAAATAATAAATGATTTAATTCATGCTTTACAATTGTAGAAAGGAATTGTTCATCCAAATAAGCCTTCATACAGACCTTTTTAAATTAATGGGATACCAATACAATTGTAAAGCACGATTCAAATCATCTATTAAATGTAATAAATGTTTTGATTCATGTTTTTTTGCTTTTTAATTAGCCACACTACTATATATAAACTATAAATTGAAAGAGATGTCATATCCTACAGAAAAAGCCCCACCCAGCCCTGCTCACCGGGGGCCTTGGTCACTGTTTCTGTAGTATATGACATCTATTTCAATTCATAAGGGATACCAATATTTCTGTTCCATCCTGTATATTTTATTTATTTATTTAACCTTTATTGCACAAAAGAAACCTTAACGTACAAAAGGCGGACTTAATGCCAGAAGGCATTCTCTACCAGTCAACCTTAAGGCAAAACAGAAAATTTGTGGTGGTGTTTTATCCATGTTGCGAATCAAAAATATTTTATTCACATCGCACTTTTCTGTGGCGTATTTTGACTGTATTTTGTCTCATACATTTCCAGCTAGGTAAGGGTCAAGATAAGCCTACAGCTTTCAGGATGGAAAAATAGTGAAACTCCAAAATTGTATTTTCGTGAAATTTTATTGAATCACATAGGAATGTTTATTACATCGAAAAGAGAATAAATCTATAGTATCTTAGCAACAGCCTAAATGTAATTATATTTATCTTTTTAATTATATTATAGCGAAGGTAAATAAAATTGTATAATACACTTTGAAATTAAAATTGTCATATAATTTAAGCAAACACACAGGCAAGCATACATAAAAGCTCATTAAACAAACATAAATAATTCCCCTACGCGTATTAAAACATTTCTTCGTATAAAACATATTTACAATAAAATAGAATAGGGTAAAATAATATCCTACATACAAATATTACAATTGGCTAAGTTACCATATATTCGATGAGCATATGAAAGCTAACTTGAAATATTGCGATAGTTATGCGGTTTTGACATGGTTTATGGTTTTGAAGATAATTGGCAAAAGTTGACAAAAAACTTGGCAGTACATTAAATTAAATACATTTATCAGCAGTACTTCTGACAGTAATACGATAAAATAGACTACAGTGTAGATAAATAAGTCGGGCACCGGAGGGAAAATACCTTAAATCCTTAAGTGAACTCATTTTATTTAAAGGAAACATTCCCTGATTTTTAAAAAGAAACAACTGCATTTACAGAGTTTTAAAAAATCGCTTGGCACACCCGGAAATCGAAAAAGGTAAAAAAAAAACAGTAATTGAATATTCCTTTTTTATAGATACGCTGAACGAGGGACGAGTGTAATGTTTCTTGAAGAAATCTTATTTTTGAACTTGACTTTACAGATTAGTGTAATAAAAAACTAGTTTTAATTTTTAATATTTTTACCTGGTTCGATTCCCAGACGAAACAAGCGAATTTAAAAAAATCTTTCAATGTAGTTTTATCTCTTAAAAATAAGGGAATGTATCCTTTAAGTAAAATGAGCTAACTTAAGGATTTAAGGTGGTTTCCCTACAGGGTCCGAATTATTTTTCCACACTGTATATGAAGGTGATGTTGGAGACAATAGAATCCGTCTTATGAATCAAGGCAAGGACCAGAAGGAAAGTATCTCTCGCTACATATCCCATTTGTGAGAAGTAAAGACTATATAAATACAATTGTACTGTTTGGAATTGTCATTGCACTATTATGAGGATTACCGCGAGTCGATTTTCCGCTAGGGGCGCTAGTGGAACGTGGGTCCTGCGGGAGCATTTCAAACGTCACTTTGACAATTCTCTCATACTGACACAGGACCTACGCATGAGTGGCGCCGCCTGGTGAGCGACAATACGGTAGCTGATTTGAATTATTCCTTACATATAGCCCACCGTAACATGAATAACACTTGCACCCGCTGCCTACTCAACTAGCGATTATTTAAAATACCAATTGTCACGATTATAATGGACAATAAACTAGAAAAGACAGCAATTATTAATTAGTCATTCATTCATTTAATTTTTATTATACATATGTATTTATTTAGACCAAGGTGGCAATCACTAATCACTATGGAAAAATCATACTTCCTGAAAACTAGCATGTACCTAAGGGCTCGTGCACAAATCACGCAAAATTGACCCCCCCCCCCGAGATTTGAGGCTACCCCCCTCCCCCATATAACCTCACGTGTATTTTTTCCCTCGACCTACTTTAAAATAAACGTTATTGTATCCCTAAATCTTATTTAATTAATAATTTCTACTACTATACATATAGAGCTACGCATTTCAAAATTTCATAAAACAGACGGGTCTTTTTGAAGTCTGAAGTGATGATTTAGGTTTTACCTAAATCTTTTCTTGGTTACGGTCGCAAAAATACTCGTGAGATCTCATCCCTTAGAATTCGTTAGGCACAAGCCCTATTTCATGTATCTATTACATATCAAACGCGTGTAACAGAAACGTAATAAATATAAGACAAGCTACATCAGCAGAATCACCTTTAGGCCATCTTGCAAGTTTGGTATTTGTACAACAATCTACAACTGTCATCCCCAACAACTAATTTATTTAAATGCAACAACGCACCGCCTTAACATTACACAAAACTCTCATCATAAGAATAAAATTGAGCTCATCTGAAGCTTGTATAATTAACTTATTTCATACGACTTTCATATTAACAGCGGTACTCAGAACAAAGCTAGTATCTTAGTATTAGTACTCATGAAGTTCATAAAAGTAGCGACAGGTTTGCTAGTGACTCTATTTTCCACCGACTTCTAACTTGACTTTCATTGAACATATTCAATCATTTTCACCGTTAATAAGAAAGGATCTTTTTTTTTCAAACACAGTGTAAATCTAAAAGCTGGTATAACCTCCTGCCGTCCACTATACAAAAATAACATCTATTGCTGAGGAAATAGAATTAATTAAATCAAAAGTTGTATTGATGACAGCGCCATCTCTCTCGCCCCACCGGAAACTCTAAGTTTGGTTTTAATGGAAGTATAAAGCGATGATGCTTGTACTTAGACACCGGCCACGGGAGAAATTCGCCAGCATTCGTTGTGGTGACCAGGTGGCCTAGTGGTTATGGCGCTAGCCGCGTAAGCGATGGTGTTGGTCTATTTTCTAATGTATGACATCTATGTATTTCAATTTAAAATTTATATATAATATGTAGTAGTGTTACTATTTTAATAACAAAATCAAAATATTTAATTAAATAATGTGATTTGTTACAACACAAAAACTCAATTCAATTGTTTTAATATCGATGGAAACAAATGAAATATAATTCTATCCCGATTGAACTGAATTTAAATTTGATTGAACTGGACTACCTTTTTATAGGCCTTTGGGCAGCAGGAGGATAAATACTGACACCGGAACTTGAAGTCATATGCGCAATAACATTGTGCTAATTTATAACAAAAACTTATCACGGTATTGTTTGATAGTGAGAGAAGCAAATGCCATTATAATTTGTCACCAAGATGATGTTACTGTTGCATAAGCGACTTCTAAGTACCGGTGTGAACGATCTCTTAGACTTTCCTACAAGGTCAAGGTCTCACTCGGGGTATCCTGCCCTTTCGCCAAAAAATGTTTCGCAAAATTTCACTTCCCAAGAATCATATCGTTTAGTGTGGTAGGGCACAGCACGACGAATGTCGTCTCGCTCAAATCTGGAGCAGAGCCCATCTGGGGAAGTACCTCCACCTTACAGGAAACCGCAGTTAAATAACACTAGACCCTACTCATAGTGTTGTGTTTCTGTTGGTGAGTAAGGTCGCCAGAGCTCCACGAGGATTCACTGTGTTGACAGCTCCCCAGCTGTCAACACAGTGAATCCTAAATGACTAAATAATATTTTGGTACAATGAAGTTTGACCATTTATATTTTTGGAAATAAAAGTTTTACGAACTGAAAAATTGGGATAAGTTGTTCTCAAACTTTGGTATGTTGGAAAACATTTTTGGCCACACATTAGTAAACCCTCACTCGGAATCCAGACCCTATTATGCAATTTACGACTGGCAAAATCAACAGTTAACATTTATTTGAGGTCCTCCGCATCTCCAAGCAAATCCTCACATTCCTTCTCGTCCCACTGCTTGTCGTCTATCTTGCCTGCGCCTGCGACTACCTCGTACTCGTTCAGTTCAGCTTCCAGCTCTTTCTCCCATTGCTCTGTAACGTTAAGAAGAGTGAGAGGATGATATTTGCCGTCGATGTCTGAAGCGCGTGAAATGCTACTTGAATAAAATCCCTTTTCGGTCCATTCTAATTGATATCGTTGGGCCCTTTTTATGAAATTTTGCAACAACAAATTCGACAGTTCAGGACTGTCAAAAAATACTTTTGTATACTTCAATTTTGTTTTCAAATATACAATAGCATTAAACTTGACACTTCAGAGATACTAACTGTAAGTTTGAGACAAACCATTGACATAGTGTTCGATGTTCATCATATTTTCAAATTGTCGCATTGACTCCATGAAATTGACACGTATCTTCTCTAATAGGCACTGGTCCCACCAATGGATTCCAATAGACACCCAAGAAAAGAACAAAAGATAATCGCTCACGTGTAAATAAAAAAGAGGGATATATATTTATAGTTTATCGCTGGCTGTTCACACTCAGAGAGGATCACTAGAAAAAAGCGTAGAAAAATCTAGGCTAGTGGGATCAATACCTTAAGCGTGTCTGGCTTTATTGTACAGTCACGTCTATAAATATCTATACACTTTGGAATTTATTACAGGGAAACAAGGGTTAAAATTGAATACAGATGCATATATATGTATGAAGCCGATCGTTATCATGATATAAAATTACTATATCATGATTTGTCTGAAATTTACATGCACGTCTGTAAAGACCACAAAGCAAGAATGTTTATATGTTGGCGTGTCAAGCTATGCTGTACCTACATATAGTATAACACTTCTTGTTAGCGATCTTAACAATAAACTTAAAACAGATATTACCTCCAGGCAGACTTCTTAAAACCGCCACTATAAATAACAAGACCGATGTATTTTAGAATAATATAATTATTTCAATTCATAATAACTAACTATAATGCCAATTTCATAACTTTTACGTTGTTCGCTAAACATTGTTCTGTACTGATAGTAAATTACTCTGTCTAAAATACACTTCCAAGTTGTTTAGAAACTAAATAACTTACTAATGTATGGTAGGGATGAAAATGTTGTATTTCTTTTACTAGATCCTTTGGGAAATTATGCCACCAAATTTCCGTGTTATTTTCATTTCCTTCCTTCACACTCCATCAATCTTTATCTGACTTTGACGAAGTGGAAAGGAACTTAGCGCATATTTTTTGGCAAGCTACATTTAAGAATAAAATCCTTAAGAGTAGCGCCTTTAAGTCTGGTAAAGGATAGCTTTTGATATCCCGTTTTGACATCTAACATTTCGACATTTTCATTAATCTGTTTATTTATTTTGATGGTATAGATTCCCGGTAACAGCAATTCCATCCCTCCGCGGATGGTATGGAAGAACGTGCAACCGAACACTATAAAATTAGTATTTTATTGCAATGACAACGTCAAAGATCCAAAACACACGACAGCCAGATTATTTAGTTACATTAAAGACACTTTATTATTTGCTACGAGTTTGACATGTGGAGGGACGAGCAGTTAATAAATGTACGCATAGCATAGCAGTCTCACTTAGTTATATCGACCTTTAATACCTCCGCGATAATCCAAAGTGATAGTGTATAGGGTTGTCACGCTGTTACGAATTTCAACTCGTAGATGTTTATTTGTTTAATTTACCTCATTTAAGAATTTCGTTAGAACCCAAATGCGGTGACGAATGGTTCAGTAGGTTTGATATATTCCCATCGCGTTTTTGAGGATTTTCGAAGAACGATTTTCCATTGCTTACGGTTGAATAGCTAACCCTATTCCTCTGAGCTTCGCTCAGCCCTCCACCTGTCAACTCGCGTATTCGCGTTTAGGCTCGGGTAGCTGCTGCGAGGGAACGTAGGCCGGTGCTCGTAACTTGTCAATTGCGGACACCAGGGGGCGGTGGGGGCGCACTACAGCTGATAGAGGCAACCCTGAAGTGAAGAGGGGGTTGCAATATATCGAGACAACACTAACGTGAAATATACGGGCGATATTGCTTAGAAACGTTTCCTGTTCATGAAATGCTGGAATTACTCGTGAACTTTTTTTAGACAACTTGAGGTCTATGCAATTTAAAGTATGATCTTATACAGACATGAATTGAATTTTGTATTACAAAATGACAGTCGGCAACTAGATACTTTTTGTGTCATTTGTGTGGATACAATTGTCTGTCTTATTTATTCTAGTGATTTCTATAATATCGATCACACTAAAAGATGTACAAAGTAATGCTCCCGTAGCCCCCGTCCTTATAACTAATTTAAATAGATGATTTTTACTTTAATATCAACTATATACTACACAAATTTAATTACACTGGATATTTTCTCAGATACAATGTAACGACCTAGTCTAATTGTAAATATTTTATTACAAAAGAAACACGGAAGAGTGTGTTGCCAGCCAGTGTTATATCTTTGAAATTTTAGAGGCAGTTTTTTTTAATTGACTGTCACATAAGTGATATGTCGCGGCTGTACGACGGGTTACTTTCGGAAGCTCGCATCTCGATCACACAGGGCCCATCCGGCCCTTACCAGCTATCTATCTCTATCACTCTGAAAGTAACGGAGCTAAAGAGACGGAGACATACTTATTTCGAAAATACACACGGGCATACGAAAGTGACCCTTCTTAATATCTCGGTTGGAATGCGATCCCTTCGAAAACTGACAACACTTCATATTTACAAAAAAAAAACGTTTCAACATTGCTACACGTTGAAATCATCAGACCAACTTTGAGAAATGCAAGCGAAACATAAAAGCACACGTCAAGGCAAAACAGACTTTGAAGCGATTCGTAAAGTTTAAAATCGGGTAGCAATGTCAAAACCAGAAACTTAGCTACTGAGCGATACTAAACTGTGACGGAGCTAGAGAATCTTAGTACAAGAATTAATCAATACTTAGACATATATATAACATTCAGTAGACATAAATAGGTTCCATTGAAAATTGATAGACAAGTATACAATTCGAATACCTCAATAGCTTTTTTTTGGTTAATTTTATTTTGATTTTTTTATACAGCTATTGAAATACAGACCTAGTTATATATTTAATGTGATACAACATGTGATATATAAAGAGACGACAATATATACAGTTAAGTCCAGAGGACAAGCGATATTGTCATAACATTCATTATATATGATGACAAATAACAACGGTGAGATATGACGCTGATATATTATATATTATATAATATAAACAATCGAACAGCAATAGTTTTTTACATACGCATAAATCATAGTGTGATAGGATTAACAGTGAAATAGTGATAGTTGGTGGAATAATGCCATGTTACATCTATCGCAGTTATATGGTTTGCTTTGAATTTCATCAATAATGATTTACAGAAAATATTAGACTGGTATGGTTCAAAATTTGAAATAATATTCATAAGTAGCTGTGCGTAAACTCCTATCTTATTTTATGAATGTTATATACTACAAAAAACATTTTATTGTATATACTCTTTAGGACAAATTAAACAATTTATAAAACGTGAATTATTCATTATTAATTAAAATAACTTCGATTTCCACTGTAACGTCACTAAACAAAGTCATTAATACAGACACGCCGCCCAAAAATATGTTTGTAATGATAACTTCACAAATAACGTTAACCTAGAAAATCTTTTCATCTATCAATAGAAAATAAACACAATGTTAACAGGCATTATTCGACCTAACCGAAACATCTTACTCGATGAGCCTAACATCGCAAGTACTTATTCAAGCCTCGACTGGGTATTGCCGGTTCCGTATAGTATCCTAAGGCTCTTAGGCAGGTGCTACTGACCAAGTATCCTTACTAGCGTTGCTATGACTCCAGTACACGTGCAGTCAACCAATTGCAACCCCAGGCCACGACAGAACCATGTGAAATGGACAAGCAGCAACAGATTTCTTACAATCTCATTTATAACGTCACTATTACCACAGCGTAGGGATGTATACCATACAGTGAGGTAACTTACTACACGGCCAGAGGCTCGGCTCGGTGGTCGTGCTGAGGCTCAGGGTTGTCAAAAACTATGCGAAAGATATTACAGTCTGATTGGCAAACTAATTTCCATTTTACACCCCTTAAAATAGACCGCCGAATTTTCATAGAAATTCGGCGGCATTTCCTCCCCGCCTCCTTCCCCGCGCGCCCCCCATCGATGACCCAGAAATCGGCGGAGTTGACCCACTGTATAGAATATATCCTTACGCTGTGGTATTACATAGTCCTACAGTGGTTCAGTTCCAATAGGTTGAGTGTACTGTCAAAGTTAAGCGGCATTGGAATTTTGTGTATTAGATCTGGCATTTACAGCACTGATCAGACGTACGTGCGTGCAGAAGGCAGTAGACCCTAGACCTCGCTAAGTGGAGGGACATTACTGTTGGTAACGATCCTCAGTCATGAGGGCCTTCTACTAACGATAGAATAAAACACGACCGAAGAGTGTTTTAAATCGACACGAGTTGCGAATTACCTATTCGCACATCGTACGACGTATTACAGTACATATGGCTCTTTGAATTTTTGACGCAGGCACATAAAGTGCTTATTATCGCACTAGTGCAACAGTATGTATTATGCAGATGGTTGAGCAAGCTTATCTCCGAGCCTCTTTTGTACACAAAGCCGCATAAAGATCTTATCCAAATTCAGTGATCGACATCTTTGTCAGAACACATCTATTAGAACCAGTTCAAACCAGGACACCATTTTTAAACGGTGTAAAAATATAAGTAGTTTTACAATGTTGTGTATTACCTGAGAACTTTTAAATTTCTCCGAACAAGTGGTTTTAATTTCATGAGCACATTAATGAGTTTGCTTAACAGTGACAACCCTAACTTCAAACAAATCAATATTATAAATTTAAACATAATTAATATTATACGATGATATAAACAATAATAACTATATATAAATATTATTATATGATCCCAAACTGGCAAATGTTACGGAGGACTGCCCGGTACAGAGTAACACTAATATACATATACTTGTCATATAGAGCCAATAGTGAATGAGACAGAACCGTGCAATGGTGTTATAAGTGATGCCCCGTAGTCCATGCGTTGTTTAAGCTGCATTCCGGGAGGAGAAAAGGCTTTAAAACAGCTGTCAGAGTAACACATACATACAACAATATATTTGCATTAGGTACATGTTTGAAAGCTAAACTGTAATTAATACCATCAAGATTGTTGCGGCCTAAATTTAAGAAATCTTCAAATTATTGGGTATTCTAAAATAATATATAAGTAATGCAAATATATTTTGTAATTAATATAGTATTTTTTCATGATACTCTTGGATCTGACGACAGATCCCATTTTCCGTTATTATCATCAATTAAGTATTCATTAAATATAATAAATATTACGTAAGCTTCAACTAAGTCGTATGATCCAAAAGCATGCAATAGTTTTCTCAAAGTTGGTTTGACAGACATAATTTTATCACTAAATGAGTTATAAAATAACCTAAATAGACAGCACCGCTATTATTACAAATATCTTAGTAACGACCCAACCTTGTTCCAATTCATATTTAGAATTTGCAATAAACAGAATATCAAATGACAATGTGACAGTTGGAAAACAATGTCAGATCGTAAATATTGGTTACGTAGCGGTGATATCGAAAAATAGTTCACCACACTGACTTCGGTAAAGACTGCACAACAGATAATAATGAGAACGTACTAAATAATATGGCTAATGTGTGTTCAACTAATCATAAAAACTAAATAAAAATAACAGTAAATGGTTACGTTTAAGAAAGAGCCTTTAAATATTATGAGATAACCCGTCACCAAAATTTGGCAACCTTCAATTGCGTATACCAAAAGGTTTTCAATAAAATAACAACTAAGGAAGCGACGTAGATTCTACACTAGCTAATGAAGAGGTAAATGAGAAACGAGCAATATCACGAAATGGCAAAACTCAACAAAATATTCATTGATGAAGTTTATGCCCGTTCCTGGTTCTGATGACCTTCGATCTGTATCTGTCAATTTTCGATTACTTTTATGGCTCATTAGATTAACCCCGACGGCCTTAAGAAAATTAGCTTATCATTATTTACTTGAATATCAACTGTTTTCGAGATATACAACATCAAACTTTGGCAATTTTAGTCCAAAATAACAGTTTTTTGTAAATAACTTTTGTACCAATAATTATTAATTTAAAATTTCTCTTACGTTATTAGAGACTTCAAATAGGAACAGTTATACCTAGATTTCACATATATAACAGCAAAAACTTCTCTAGAATATCGAAAAACGTACTTTTATAGACCATGTCTGACAAAATCAATAATAATTAAGTACCTACCTATACTTTTTTTAACAACCGGCTCTTAAAGTTCAATATAAAAGATCGATGAACCGATGACAGATTGTTTTGTAATTGTTCTTATATTATTCGTGGCGGAATATCGAGTCAAATATCTTAAACAATAGCTTAAAAACCGTCGATTTCCGCGTGGAGCCTCTTAAACAAGGTAATTGTACAGATAGCATGTTAAAATGCAAAACATGCCACAGAAATCTTGTTTATGTGGCATTAAAAACTAAATCAGGCCGTTGATAACGCAATTGAAGACTCCCAGCCATTCAAACTCAAGTGTCCTTACCATCTTCGTTCTCTCTATCCACTTTCAGCGATTTAATCCGCTGCTTCGCGTCCTCTATAGACTCCTGAGACGATTTCTCTTTTACTATCAGCTCACTGCTCGCGGATTTCTCGTCTAATGGGGTAACACAGTGGACAAATTATAAAAACAAAATAAGTGCAGGGTGAAATTATGAACACAACTAAACATTTAAACAAGAAAAAAAGTACAAAAGCAACAATGGTGAAAATATCGCATAAGAATATTCTTGTAATGAGACGAACTATTCCACTAATTTTCTTCGCGGCGAAAATATCAAGTAAATATTTTTCTTTTAGCAGTCGTAAATTATTACGACTATTTACTACTACTACTACTATGTTGATGGTTGACCTTATTTTCATCTTTTCAAATATTCTCTTTGTTTTCTTGCATTACCATTATCAACTAACCAAATGTTGCAAAAGTTTTTAGCAGTAACTGGTATATGAACACTAGCACCTGATGTGTAACACAATTAGCTTCAACTTCATTATGGCATAACCACTTCTTTAGCCGGGATGGGATGTAATATTACATCAAACATACAGTTTAAATCATATCCATCTCTTCTAATAAATGAAATCTTTCACGAGCATAAAGGAAATTGGAGCTTTCAATTTAATTTAATTGAAAGGCAGTCAATATTCGTCGTGAAACAAGAGCATTCCACCTGTTTGGCGTTTACAACCGTCTTTTAACATTTGTGATTGTTTTCAGTTAAAGGTACCATCGCATTTAAAATTGCATGGGCAGTTTATAAATTCATTTATTTATAAATATCCCATGCATTTCTGAACAAAATGACTTGTTGACAAATGCTAAATGAATCTTAATGACATTAGCCTTATCGGCTAGCGACAAAATAAAAGAAGATGAGAAAATTCTGAGTGGTATAAACCGCTGTTTCGTTAGACACAGTAATCAGAATGTTTGGTGAGATGAATGATGATATCCGAGCAACATATTCTCTAAAAAGAGCAGTGACGGTAGTTACTCTGGTGGAATACTCTTGTGATAGTTATGTAGGTAATAGGTATCAGCATGCGGCGTACAAATGTGGCATACCCTGGGAGTCGTCGGCGCTGGCCTGGCGCGAGCCGGCCGCCACCGCGTCCGCCTCGTTGGCCTGGCAGACCAGCGACAGGCGGTAGAAATAGTTCCGCCAGAAGTTCTCCTCCGTGATGCTGGAATGTTACGGTATATCGTCATTTGCTGACCATACACGTCCGGGCATATCCACCAGATATCGTCGCTATACTTAATCAACCTCGTATCTGCAAATCTCATTTGATAGAGAAAACACCCGTATTCCTAGTGACAGAAAGGTGACATTTCCATCAAATGATTGCTGTACGAGTACATATGAGGTTCAGTAAGTATAACGACGATATTCCAATAAATGTATGGGAATATTGGAGTCCTGACGGATTTCCCGAACGTATATGGAACGTAATTGACATGAAGACGCTACTTTTGTTATTCAATCGGTACGATGGTTTTAAAATCTCATCCACACGGAATCAGGTCATTAATGGATGTGGGCGTAAGCAAATATTGCCGGCTTAGAAATCGGACATCGTGAGTGTAGTGTGTCGACAGCCACATCCCTGGCGCGCAAAATGTTCCAGTTGATAATCAAGACCAATTGGGGGTAGTTCGTAAAACCCGCGCGGATAAAATGGTTAAAGAAGATGTTAATGTCAACTACATTCTTTCTCCGGGACCGCAGGGGCAATGTCCCCCTCAAAAAGTCAGAGGTTAGTTTTCAATGTTTTGCGCGATTAAGCCTCGTTTTAGTAAAGTTATATTATAGCCAATAAAATGTTGTTTAACATCTAAAAGTAAGAAATACAAATTTTAATCCACCAAAAAACGAGAGAATAAAAGTTTCCAACAAGTTACCAAGTAATCCGGAAAAGTATAACTTTGTCGTGTTGTGTTTAAGTGATTTAACTTTTTGGAATGATTTCGTATTACAAATTCAAAAGGGATGAGAGGTTCGGTAGCCCAGCGGTAAGAGCGTGCGACTTTCAATCCGAAGGTCTCGGGTTCAAATCCTGCCGGCTCGCACCAATGTGTTTTTCGGAACTTACGTACGAAATATCATTTGATATTTACCAAAACGCTTTTCGTTGAAGGAAAACATCGTGAGGAAACCGGATTAATCCCGATAAGGCCTTGTTTACCCTTTGGGTTGGAAGGTCAAATGGCAGTCGCTTTCGTAAACTAGTGCCTACGCAAAATCTTGGGATTAGTTGCTAAAGCGGTCCCCAGGCTATCTACTTGCCGTGGCATAAGCCGGGAAAACGTAATAGAAACAGTAATAATATGATCAAATGAAATTACATCATTTCATACAAGTTTTCTTTTTGCTTCGGATTTCTTTTAGTCAAGTTTTATCCAATTCCTTCCCGGTACTATGTACAGGATCGCAGTTAGATCAAATCCATGAAAAGAACACAATTTGTAACATACAAAAACCATGTCACGACTTCTAGATCTTTGAGCATATCAACCAAGCTCGCCAGCTTACCTTGTATACCGCGGTATCGTAAAAAAAACCTATAAAGCGTATCGATAGTTTTTATGGCCGCCGCATTGAAAGATTTATGATATCATATTTTATCCCCAACCTATTTGTATCTGCCGTTCAATAAACTGACTTACATATACTCGTACACCCTCCTTTGGAGAGATATACGACTTACTGACGAGACTTTCACTTAGGTCACGTATTATATAACACCACACACGAAATGAATCTGTGAGGAGGTAAAAGCCTCTAACCTAACCTACGAGTAATATCCATGTTGGGCGAATGCCAAGGAACTGTTTGCGACAATATGAGCATTAACTTTTCTGTTCAGATGGACGTACGGAGCTTGCAGAGAGTAGGCAAGCAGGTGATGGATGTCATGACCAGGGACCGGAACCGGTTACCATAACCCGGGTTTTTCATAAGGTTATTTTAAAGGTTGTTTTCAAAACACCTCCAATTCGGTTAACTCATGATACGGAAACCTTAATCATTCGGAAACCTTATCGGTCCAGTTAACCCCAATTAACCTCTAACCAGTAACTAACCCCAATGAATTCTGTTAGTGTTTTATTCTGTTTTGAACAGTTCAAACGAAAGTAATCTTTGTACGCCCAGGAATTAGACTTAATATTGAATGACCATGGCTAGGAGTTAGGACGTTGTCGCTCGCTGTGGAACCAGGTTTGTTTTGCTCTTAGTGTGGCATCGTTTCTTTATTTCCTTACTATAACCTAACATTTTAGGCCTAACATTTTTATTATCATACATAGAAATGAAAGCGGCGTGAGCGTTTGTTTCTACTATGCTCAAGTTTATTTATTTTTCTTGTAGTTAATCAGTCAAATATAGGTAGAGTCATAAATAATCATCATACATGGGTAACTTAGCGCAATTATTCTGATATTATTTAAAAACAAAACATAACTATTAGTCTCAGATTACGAAGCGATAAAATTCAGCAAATAGTGCTATTTTGTGAGTACATCTTGTGACGGCTGTCGGTAAAGTTAAAACTTTTTAAAATCTCGACATTGTTATCCTTTGTAAAACCAACAGCTAATTACCTGCACGAAATAGTACCATAAAGAACAAGAGATATTTTATTAATAACAACAGTATTCCTTTGGCAATAAAGTTCAAATTGTTATAGCATGCACTCAACGTATAACCTTTTGAAATTAAGAACCGAGGCGTGGTCAACCAGGTGTCTGTTTATTTTTCATAATTAAAAGTTGATTTGATTATTGTAGCTTGTGTTAAATTTTGCAACTTACGTAGGTAGATATTAAAAAAAGTGGGAACAGATTTCTTATCGATTTGAGGATATTGTGCAAGCTTCAGTCGCTACGCTACCAAGTACCGGCAACATTAGCTACACTGTATTCTATTCCCGATATTTCTTACAATAGACAACTGGCCTACTTTTTGGATTTTTAATGCATTTGGATTCTTGAATTTTTAATCCATGCTTAGTTCATACACTACTCAACTACAGCAAAAATAATATAATAAATACCACCCTCTAACTAAGACTTGCAAAACACGCTACCGGAGGCCTATTGCATAATCAGTTGTAGCTTGTAATATTAGCGGAAGTCTCTTTTCAATCCCTTTTATTAGAAAGAGAGTTCCGCTAATATTTTAAGTTACAAAATAAATTATACAATTGTCCCCAGGTGGTCAGATCATATTTCATTTCTAAAAGGTTTTATGTGAAATGCGTCCTATTCCAATTTGACCCTTATTCTTAAGACAATAAATTTGTAATTTATATTACAGGTTTTTGTATTACTGCATTTCATTTTCTGCAGGTAATTAGCGATTGGGTTTAACAAAAGACACTACAATGCTATTCATAGCAGATAAGTTTCAAGTGGAAATCGTGATTTCAAACTGTTTACATTATAAAACGGTGAATAGTTTTTGTCTTTCCTTAATTTCTCATATATGCGTCAAGAGTGATAATGCGACAATAAAAGTCTTGTTTATTACCAATCTTAATACGATTTTGCCGGCAATTACTTTCTTTTCTTACCTGGGTGCGTAGCCAAGATGCCAACCGCTCACGCTCACTCGCTAATGAAATGCAACTGTCATTGTCACGCTAATAAGAAAGAGAGATAGAGAGAGGTAGCTACGATACATTATTAAGCGTGAGCGATTGGCATCTTGGCTACGCACGCTGACGTCTGACGTGTTTTCACTTGAGACCGCTATTTGCTACCATTGGCAAAACAAAAGTATGTATTTGAGTTAATTGTAAGCAAGTGCAGCAAGCGGTGCTCCAAATGATTATGACATACTTTGATATTGGATACTTATTATTATATTATTTTTTCGTATCTCGTATTATCGTAGTAATGAGCAAAATTTGTATAATCGTACGAGTTTGAGATTAGGGCTCCCGATTACAAGAGTACACGCTGACACGTGGCTCCGTGTACACGAGTCGTGTCTTAATTACACGTGGCCTAATGGCATGTTCCAAACAGAGCAGAAAACCGGTATCGTGTGTGACAAGACGCTTCTGTAATGTGTTTAAATTAATTTGAAAATGTACCGACAATAAATGAGTAATTAAACATCTATAATTTATTTTATTACATTACAATATCGCATCTCGAGATACTCTGGGTATAACTTTTTTAAGTAGGTATATTCACGGAAATACTACTAAAATTACAGTCTTTCTCCGGGACCACGGGGGATTGCCCCCGTCGCCCTTGAAACGTCGGAGGTTTGTTTTCAAAGTTTATACACGATTAAGCCCCGTTTTCGTAAATTTATAATACTAAAATTATAATAACAATATCTAATTATATACAAAATCTAACAATGAAAAAGAGTTTTCTACTGATTTTATTTCCTTTAAGAACTCTCATATGTAACAGGAAGAATAATTATAATATAATTTGATGGCCATAGAGTTAGAATTTTTTTTTAAGCTATTGCATAGCTTCTATCGCAGGCCTTGAGCGCGGGGACTGAATCCAGAAATTCCGTAACGAAAAAAAACCTGACGCTCCCCACTCCGACCTCCGACGGACCGAAACCGACTTTATTCACTTTGTTACAAAGTTCTTTATCGGGGAAAGGATATATCTCCAAACGAATGTCGCTAAGTGTCATATTCTATACAAAATATTGAGGACAGTAGCTTTTATTACCAGAGATACGGCGATGTCAAACGTCAAAATAAACACTATTATTTTAGTCCCGCCAAAATCAAATATGTTAGTCGCAAACTTATGTTTCTTATTTCAGTTATCATAAACCTATAGTTTCAATGATAAATATTCCTGAATAACCAACAGCTACTGTAAGATAATAAAACCCACATGTATTGTAAAATAATGTTGACAACTTTTCTATCAAAAACATTGAATTTGAAAATGAATAATGATCCACAAGAGTCTACAACAAAATATGGGACCACCATTGACGCGGTATTTTCTAGGTATTTAGAGGATATTAAGTCGCAAACTTATGTTTCTTATTTCAGTTATCATAAACCTATAGTTTTAATGATAAATATTCCTGAATAACCAACAGCTACTGTAAGATAATAAAACCCACATGTATTGTAAAATAATAAAAACATTTTAAACAATATTAACTTTTTATTTATTAAATAATAGAAAAATTTGTTTTCTTATCGGTCACCACGCTCAAAAAGTGTAACTTGAATTAATATCAAAGAAAAAGAAATACTGCATGAATAAAATAAATAAATAATTATAATTGCATAAGTTGATACAAAATGATATGCAATAGCTTTACCGCGGCAGTCCCCGAGTGCCACACGTATTTTTTGAAATAGTTTTAATGTCTGATGTGTCGGTATTTAGATCGTATTTATATCGTTTTTCCCTTCCTTTCATTTTAAACAATTATATATTATGTTTTACGAATATACACATAACAAATACATATAAGGATGGCAAGGGTAGTATACTTTTTTAAATAATGGCTTGCAACTATCTAGGTAATATGCTCCACACAAAGATCTTACTCGTAAACACTTTCTTTGGGCTAAGAAAACCTTATCAGCATCTGATGAGTTGCCCCATATTATTATTCCGTAACAGATTTGCGACGATACATAACCGTTATAGGCTGCCGTTGCTGCCGCCTCAGAGACGGTTGCTCGCAGACGATACAAAATATAATTAAATCGATGTAGCTTATTACAAAGGGTATTAATATGGGCTTTCCAATTACAAAACTTATCATTCTTAATTCCTAGAAAAACTGCACTTTCCGTTTCATTAAGTTGTACTTACGCCATTAAAATCGGCAGATAATCTAATTGGTTTTGCTATTATAAGTTTGAAATTAAACCAGTTGTGTTTTGGTTAAGTTAACTTTGAGATTATTATTTTCTAACCAATTTGTTACATTTGTTAATGTAGGTACATGTAATAATATTTCTTAGAGAACCATCTGTATTTTCTTTAATTACTATGGTTGTGTCATCTGCAAATAGTATAGTGTCATTTTGTGTGGCGCCAGGTAAATCGGTGATGTAAAGTAAAAACAAATACGGCCCTAGTATACTACCCGATGGCACGCCGCATGTGTTAATTATGAACGGCGAATTATACGTTTTGTTAAGGTTTTTAACTATTTTTGTAACTTCTACACATTGTCGCTGCCCATTGAGATAGCTTTTTAGCCAACAGTACGCTTGCCCTCTTATACCGTATTTAACTATTTATATTACTTTGATAGCAATGTTTCATGGCACCCTAGATCCATAAAGCCATCCAGGATCTAGATTTCTGCTCATTCTATGCATTCGTGTACATACACACAGAAAACATAGAAAAGCGGAAGTGTTTACCGTGACACCAATTAGTAGGTATAGGTATCGGGATACAAAGTATCAACTCAAAATATGTGTAATAATAATTTGACTGGATTACGTAAATTGTAAGAATATTAATGTAAAATACCAGACCAAGATAATATAACGCATCGCGGCTTAGACATTGCCGAGATTCATTGTTTATGTGGAACCGATAAGGGCAATAACAATAAGCCTGCACTCGGTCGGTATTCATCTTTGTGCACTTAAATGTCATTGTCTCATGAGAGTAATTAGTAAAAACAATGCAAGTAAAGTTTTTGAAGCAGGAATTTCTAGAGCTGCTTTCAATATTATCATTTTAAATTGCCATAATTTTTATAACGATACCCTTACCAACAACTCATACCTATCCGTAGTCTGCACGTGCAAGGCCATTTTTTTGTTTTATAAACGAGCCTTTGTTAATATGAGCACGTCGGCTCCAAAAGCTAATCCTAATAATTACCTACCTACTAGATGTGGAAACTTAAGTGGCGAGTTGGCTATATGTTCAAAGTTTAGTGACACCTCTCTACCCCCAGCCCTCATACTGGTGTTGCTCTCGAGCTCTCTTAGATGTCGCTTTTTGTGGGGGCCCATCTTATGTGGGCGAGTCACCGTTTGCCGTAAATTAAATTTATTACCATTTTGTTAGGCAGACGTCTGATTTTATTCTCTATAATACAGTATTTAGTCAACCACCTTCACCTAATAGACCAGTATATTTTAGTTTCCATTAAATCTCAATAGTCTATACACCCTGGCGGTGCTGCCTCTGCATCCCATAACTCGGGCAGGTGCATCATTCGCTCGGTGTACCCCTTACATTTCATTAAATTGTCGAAAGGGTCTCAGCGTGTTGGCTTCGGCTCCGCGTACGCCTCCCAAAGGTCCGGAACACAATTGTTCCGTGATGGGAAGACCTACCTATTATGAAGATTTAAGACAAAAGTGTGATATTATTTTTTACTATCGTTGTAGAATTGTTTTTGCTGAATATTTTGTATTTTGATTGTTGTTCACATTGATCATAATATGTACTACGAGTATGTCTAATTTTTTGTTTGTATCCCTACTTTTTATTTTAATTATCATGCACTGTTACTTTACACGCCAAGGGGCCTTACCATGACGTCTTAACGTGATTCAGTTTAGGGCCTAAACTGAGTCGCTGCCATACAACTCAATACAGGTTCCTTACCTGAACCTGAACCTTAACTGAATTGCGTTAAAGGGCATTTTCAGAAAAAAGTGCATCCTTTTAATGAAAATGGGTCCTCAATTATCCATAAAAAAAATTTTTTGTCAGGTTTGTAACGGCCGATACGAAATGTATGAAAAAAATGCGTTACAAAGCTGACAAAAAAAACGGGACACTATTTTTCTTGTTTCCAATAGTACTCGTGATTCTGGTTACAAAAAACCCAAAACTTCCTATATTCAAAAAGAAATGAAAATGGTACCCTATTTTTGAAAATGCCCTAAAACGTTATGGTAACGGATAAGGATGGGTTAGGTCCGCGTGTATTTAAGATCTGTTTCTACGAGTACCACGGATACTCGGATCTAAATTACACGCGAGCCCGACTTGTAAACTTGGCTACCTAAGTTGTTTAATTATCATTGCACGTGCGGTATTAGACGATTTATTCCTATTCGTTCCTACTACAATGGTTTTGAATGTTTTGATTAAATAACTTAACAAAATATCACCTACCGACGTTAGTCGTAAGACTCGTAAGAGATATTCACTAAATTCGTTGAACAAGTTAAATCCGTCAAAATAAACACTACGAATAACTTTAAATCACAACATGCAAGCAAACGTAATGATGTTGCAGTTTCATTAATTGCAATTTTGTTTAGTACTACACTTTTAATTTTCGAAAGCTTAAGAAATTCACGTAATTAATAGAAGTATTTTTATTTATTATAACGTGAATTGAAGTTGTAAGGTATGATGACATTTTATTTGATGAAATAAGCTAGTTCAATCTAACGGGTTGTTGTGTATTTGAAGAAAAATAAGAAATTATTAACACGTGCCGTCGCGTTGCCGTCTTCGCTTTAATTTGAAAGTGTAAGACGTAGAAACCGCTTGTTATTATTAATACAACTCTAGTGTAACGGCTTATAGTTCAAAATTGATTGAAGTGACAACTATGAAACAAACCTGGGTTATTCTACCTGTTGGACCCAAAAAACAGTGCAAGATACAAATGTCCTAAGTACGAGGTTTTTATATGTCCTTTACGACATTTCTATCGTTCACTGTTGACACGGAATTGTCTTTGCCGATGCCAGCCTCTACTGTTATTAGATATTGAATCTAATTTACTTACACGTAAAGAGTATACTCGTTTGTTATAATAAGGTTAACAGTAACCTAAAGAAAACCCCAAACAAAAACCCTATCGGGATTGGGTTTTGCAGTTAACCGGGTTATGGTTACTGTTACAGCAACATTTCGCTTACCGTTTGTATTCGGTTACTGAATGTTGCTGTTACAGTATCATTGTGTAACAGATATGATTAGGTAACCAACTCGATAGGCTTAAGCCTAAAGAGGGGTTTTCCGGTCCCTGGTCATGACGAAACTGGTATGAAACGTAGAGGCCATGTTAATGATGCTTTATCATTAGGAGAGGAGTGTCTTGGGCTTGATGAACTGCCGTCACCATTGAAGAATATACGATTTTAAGCTAACATGGTCATTTGCATTATAACTAATATTTGAAACGGGATAATTACCATGTATGTTACTAGTGGGTAGTAGTGCCAGTGACAACACACAAAATAATCGAACTCGTAAGAGGGTAGATCGCTATGGCGTGTGGGTAGATCACAACTAAAAACTCGCGGCTCATCAGTTTACTCCGTGAACATGACGCTTGCAACAGTGTCGAAATATCGGGTGCTCATAAAACAAACATACATGGTAATTATCCCGTTTCAAATATTAGTTACCATTGAAGAAATTCCCCGCGGAGGAATTATCATCCTATACTGCGTCACCATTGAAGAAATACCCGCGGAAAAAGTATCATCCTATACTGTGAATGTGAGAAGGGGGTGACTTACACTTTAGGCACGAGGTCGAAGCGCATCTTCTCGAGGTTGGAGTCCTCTGCCATGATGGCGGTGGCCACGGGGTACATCTTGTCGTAGTCGAATTCAAACTCCACGCCGGCGGGCGGCGCGCGCACGAAGTTCCTTCGGTCCTGTAAACGTTCAACATATCTTTTCATAGTCTTATAAGATTATATTAAAAACGTTATAATTCCTCGAACGATCGCTTGAAGAGTTCCGATAACAGTTCAAACTCTTATTGCACTTGGAATGCTCTCGAGCGATTTCGCTGTAGTTATATATTTAGCGTCTAGTGCAGGGAAAAGTTGAAGGTACCAGGCCACGTGGTACACCAATGAGATGGACAGATCAGATCAAGGCCGCAATAAGTGCTCGGTTTAGGAGTGTAGGTACCAGTAAGGCTGCAGTCAAGATCATCTCACTCATCGTGATTCGCAATGGTGACCACGACCACTCTGGCAAGTGTATCGACTAAGAAGAAGAATATATTTACATAAACTCATCCTTACATTGTCCAAAGGGGAAGTCAAAGCATATCAGTGGCAGGTCGCTATCCCATCGCCCACAATACACCTGAGACATAATAGTGAAATTCTTAACCCGACACAACATGGGGAATCCATTCGTTGTGTATTCGTTTGTTTTCGCCTACGGTGAGCCATACAATATGAGCAGCGTTTGAGGCCACTCCCATACGTTTCCATTTGTTTGGCGCAATGAAATGCTCACAGCGGATGACCAGCAGTTTCATTTTAGGGTGGTATTAATAAATACATGTTCTCCTAGTCAACTTTACCCAGGGCAACAGTTAACTAAGTGGACGGAGCGTCGCCTCGTTGGAGACCCGCCTGCCCCTTGTTGCCTGTACAAGTTACGGTGTACTCACAGTGGACAGCGAGAGGCATTCCTCCTTGAGCGCCGCCTCGTTGGGGGCCCCGACCCACGGTGCGACGGCCGCGGCACCGGAGCCCGCCTGCCCCTTGATGAACGCGTCCTGCTCCTTGTTTAACTCTCCCAGGATTGTCTGTGGGCAAATAAATTTACTAAATAAATATATGTGACTAACATTAAGTTAAGCAAACTGAAACAAGACTGAAACTCTTGGCGCGAACTCAAATCGATTGTCAAAAATTCAAAATTCAAAATTCAAAAATTTATTCTGCAAGTAGGCCTCAAGGGCACTTTTACAAGTCAGTAAGCATTACAGTAAAGCATTTGTATGTACAAACATTTACAATATATAGAAGTAAAATTATAATCTAAATGTTGATAATACAACAGCCAAAACCTGGGTACTGTCTATTGTCTTGAGTCGGTACCGACTCACAGGCTGCCCGTACTTCCCACGCCGGCCGGTGCAGATGCAGCCGGTCGCCTGCGGCGTCTGTATGGTGCATTCGGGAATGCTTGAGTGTGGTCATTCTCACCTGCCGGCCGCCGGCCGCCGCTGAGCAGCGGGTAAGAACGACCGCGGCCAAGCATTCCCAGATACAGTGTACGGACGCCGCGAGCGACCGGCCGCTGCACGCCGCGGGCGGCGGGTCAGAACGACCCGGGTCAAAATAAATAAAATAATAGTAGGCAACTCTAGCGTTGTGCAGCAACCCTGAGCGTCAATTGTTTTTGCGTAGTGTGCAAAACGGTTTGTAATGGCTTGATCTATGAGAAATAAATATCTGTTGTTATTAACTGTTAAGTACTGGGTAGTGCCCGCGACTTCGTCTGCGCTATATCTTTATAAATTGTATCCTATGTGTTATTCTGACGTATATGCTATATTATTGTAAAGTTTCATTGAAATCCATTCAGTAGTTTTTACGTGAAAGAGTAACAACAACGGATACAATCTGTGCGCGTTCCGTGCTAGTTATGTGCCGTTTTCGGTAACTTAGATTCAAAGATCTTTATTTTTATTTCCTCAAGAATACATACATATTCACTTATATGAGAAATTTGACTTAAACATGCATTAAATGCGCGCTCCACAATAATATATGGCACATATTAGAAAGTATGATCTTAAGTTATCATTTATTAGTGTTTTTAAAGTTTCACGGAGTGCCATATTTTTACGTAGTAACAAAATACATGCCCTAATTAGAAGGAGCGTGACCATTTATATTGCAAACGATTACCAAGAAATCAGGACTTGAATACTTAGAACGGTATATACACCACGATAAGTACCTATTACCCAGAAATAACATCGTTTATTAATAGAAGCATTCGAAGAAACTCAACTTCAATATTTATAATGCCATTTCCAAGTTAATATTCCTATCAGTATAGGGAAAGAGTATCTTTAGACTATTGGTAAAATTTCGAACGTTTTAAATAAATAAATATTCTGAGACAATCTTACACAAATTGACTTTACACATATCGACCCTATTTAGTCCCCTAATACTAGACGACGGTATATTGCGAAGCAGGAGGTTCGAATCCTGGTCAGGGCATTTTGTGTTTATCACGAACATTTGTTCCCGAGTTACGGATGTATTCTATGTATTTCAGTATTTATATGTATCTATTATGTAATAGATACATACAATCTCAACGGTAAGCTCAATAAGGCTTGTGCTGTGAGTACTAGACGACGATATATATGTATATATATATCGTCGTCTAGTACCCACAGCACAAGCCTTATTGAGCTTACCGTGGGACTAGGTGGATTTGTGTTAGATTGACCCACAATATTTATTTATTTATTTACTTATCCTGCCTACTTAGCCTGTCTGCATGTATGCTTAAATCTTTAAAATTACGCAACGGATTTTGATGCGGTTTTGATGCAACGGTTAACACTCACGTATTTACAATAGGCGTGACATGTTTCGACCATGCATCAGTGATGCCCGAGCCGCGAAGGTGACAACACCACTCTGCCTGTCCGACGATGACTGCCCGATGCAGTCGAAACATGTCACGCCTATTGTGATAAAAATACGTAAGTGTTACGAGTAACCGTTGCAATTTCAAAAATATGCTTAAACATGTTTTAATCTGTCGCATAGTCACTTCCTCGCATACTTATTGTGTTTGTTTGAAGTTAAACAACAGAGTCGTTTACACAGTTAATATTCCAACAAATTACCATTTCAAATCCTACAATTTAATCAGACCAAGTAATTATAACACTCCGCAGCCTCTTGTCTTCTAATTTCCGTGCCGTGTCTCGTTTGATTGATACTCAGCACTGGATAATTGGCAATGTCTCAATAACTCAAGCCTGTTGTCTGTTGGTCTTTGACTGTATTCGGGTTGATGTATAACTGTATTTAGGTTGATTTAGGGTGAGTGTCCGAATTAACACACTGAGCGCCGGGAACCCGCTAGGGGAGTTCTCTGTGGGGGGTCGCTTTCCGCTACAAAGCGGGAAAATCACGGATTCGGCTACGAGCGTAGCGCGTAGCACTCACTGGCACTCAATGTGTTAATAAACCCTAAAGGAAATGATGTTCACAGAGTAAACTGACAACTGGCTTGCAAGTTGCAAAAGTGCCGAAATATCGGGTGCTCAATAAAACAAACATACATGGTAAATATCCCGTTTTAAATTGTAGTTATAACTTTAATGCAAATGAGCACGTTAGCTTAAAATCGTAAACTGTTAGACATGCTCATTAATAGCATGAGGGCCCCTCCCACTGCCCCTCTTGTTAACAAGCAGGCTACTAATGAGCATGTGTAACAGTAGCCTTAGTTTAGAATGTAAATTCTAGAACAAAAAACAAATTACACATAATCAGAAGCGTTTATGTGTAAAATAAACTGTTTTATATTTTCTACCGACTTTAAAACTCGCAGAAGGAGCTTCTCAATTCCTGTCAATGCTTTTAAAAAAGCGTTTGTAAATTGCAAAAAAGCAAGAGATTTCACACAAATTTTCACAATAAAAAGATAAGATTAATACACCTTTTACGCGAGACTCGAGACGATACTTTATAACCATTAATAATCCTGTATCAAGAAAAAAGTCTTTGAATTTTCTTAAACAGTTTAGCATTCAAGATTGTATTAAGCAATTTATGATAATAGGCGGAGTGTGATTAACAATTTGGAGATAGGTAATCTTCAATTGGAACGTCATTTTTCTAATTCAGAGGCATTGTTTGAATAATTTAGGAGTTTACGCGGACGAGTAACGATTTATCGTCGGGGGTAAATTGGCAGGGAAACTGAACAAAGCCAGCGACATTGTCAAGGTCGGATCAATCCGGATAACGTCATGTTCGTAAATTGATTCCTTGATTTGTGTCCATTACTTTTACTACATTACGGTAGGAGCCCGTGTTAGTGTACCATGTATTAGATGAAATTGAAATAAGAATCGAGTACTTTTGATGCAAGATTTGTGATAATTTCCGCACTAGTATCAATTGATGTTTTTGATACCTACAAATGAATCACAGGGTTATACGGCACTCGTTATCACAGGGTTGAATTCTGATCATCATTTCATTAAAGTAAACAAATATATAACCTGGTCTGTATGTTTGACAGATCAGAAGTTATTTGTAAAAATGTGAATTCCTTCATTATAGTGTCATCCACTGGGCCGTTTACCGTAATCCGTTGTTAACTAATATCGGTAATAGACTATAAATTGAAAGAGATGTCATATTTCAACACCCAAGTGTACCACGACACTGGTTTGGTTTGGTGGTGGTTGAGTGGCATCCCTTATGGTATATTTAGGTGTAACTTGTTTATCCTTACCTTGTAATGTTTTAAGCCTTTCTTATATCTTTCTTTCTTTCTTATATACTACAGAAAAAGTGATCAAGGACCCCGATGAGCAGGGCTGGGATCAAACTAGCGTCCTCCTGCTTTCGCGGCAGATTATTTATAATTTATATACAGGGTGTTCTTGAGCATTTGCTTTAACTTCGCCATGTGGCTTGGTATAATTAACGAAACAGAATGGCATAGTTAGTTTTATTAAATTCGGTAATTTTTATTTTTTTATTTCTCATACAAAATAATTACGTGTTGCATCAACCGCTAATGTAAAACGGGCATTAGAATTGACTTTACTGAGTAAGTGACAACTATGACATATCAATGTCATGTCGAATACTCATACTCCGTTTACACACAATGCAAATGTATGAGATAAAATTAAATCAGCAGTTATTTTCTAAACGGAGCTAATTAGAATACCGGTGTCTTTGAGAAATTAACTTAATTTAAGCTAAATAATGCACCCTTGAATTTAAAGCAATTGCTCAAAAACACGTTGTATAGTAGTGTGCCTACTACTATTTTATAGCAACCGACACTGGCGACACTCGTCGGGAAAAAGCCTACTTTCTACACTAGTATAATAAATAACTAATTCACGAAATAGGTATGAAGCACGTCGATGTTATTTATGGAGCAATAAAAGCGAGTCACAAACGCGCTATATTGAAGAAGTAATTATACAAACAACTGAAAAGCAATCACAAGTTATTCAATTTGATAATCCGCGTGACCGAGGTCGGGTCGTGGCAGCCCCGTTCAAGTTACCCCCCGTATTAATTACTCTAGTTACGCATTCAGGCCTTTGTGGCGGCGAATGATTTGATTCACACACATTTGTGTGTTTTACTAAACGCCGTGTGGGAAAAGTTTTTGCGTTCGGGGATAGTTTAGTTTGTCGTCGTTTCATTTGCGTGTTTGTGTTAGTTTCAGTTCAGTATAGTTAATTGAAAGGTGTTACAGGAGCTGTGATTATTAATGAATAAATTAACTTTGAAGTCGGGGAAATGAAATTAACGGCCAGTCGTAGCAAATAATAGTTTATGCAATAGTGATATAATAAGGGTTCTTAAAACTTGAGGGTCGCCGTTACAAACAGTTGTCAGACAAAGTGACACTAGCTTATCCTTGAATTGCTGTTTACGGCTCTGCGGCAATGTAAACACATGCACGCAATTTCGCTAGTATTTCTGAATTACTTACAGAACTTTAAAGAAACTTTGAGAAACGCAAAAGCAAGCTCACCCCTTGTCAATCCTCTTAAAGTATATACAGTCAAGTTGATAAATATCTATGCAGCTAAAAGCTATGTAAACACTTGCACCTTATTGTCAATGTCCTAAGGGTGTACATATATGTTTGAAGACTTGGAAATGCTCATATATATATGAAGTCCACTGTACAACCATCCTATTCAAGATTGGTATTACAATCACGTCTCCAAGTCTTTAGATCATTAGCCAGAATTAGAAATTACAGTAATAGCATGTCTTCAATCTCGGTCAAATCTAATATTAGGGTGATTTGCATAAGCTCCATATTCATGGCGGGCGCTTGCTTTCATTACTTGATCACCACTGACCTAGTTAAGGCCCGCTTTGTTAGGAAACTGTCACGGTGTTGTTGGAACGTTGTACGAGTTATGAAACGGATACAATGGTATTTTTACCCTGTATAGTATAAAAAAAAAGGATTAAACTTCTTATGTATTATGGACACACAATGGCCCATGATGGGTTATGATAAAAGACGCTGTTGTGCGTTAGAGGGAATACGCAATATTGCCATATCGTTCTGCTACATAGTTACGTCCCGTATAATCAGTTAATGTAAAGGCCCGTTGTGTGGAGGGACAATTAAAGTGTAACATATTCCGTTAGGGAAATTTGCCATGTATACTTCATTTGACTCATGTTTTTTTAAATAGCTATATTATTTTTCGATGACTATTACGTCATCGTTGTTACGTCTTATTATCGTTAATTTGGGGTCGGCGCAGCATGTACTTTTCTTCCATACGTCTCTATCGCCCGTCATCTCATCATTCACATCCTTTCTTTTCATACCATCTTTCACACAGTTTATCCATCTTTTCTTTGGTTTTCCTCTCCTTTTACTTCCCTCAACAATCATTCCCAGTACCCTTCTCGTCACATGACTTTCATCCCTCCGCATCACAGGCACGCTAGTCGGTTTGCCCTTATTTTTCACCCTATGGGTGTTACTTTCAGACTTCCTCTCACATATTCATTCCTTATTCGGTCCATCTTGTCACGCCACTCATCCATCTCAACATTCTCATCTCTGCCACATGCAATCTCTTTTCATCCGTCACCTTTACGGCCCAACACTCTGATCCATACAGAACCCATGCCCTTCAATCGTAGGGGCATCCGGGCATCTAAAATGGATCCCGTGACCTTATTCATTAAATTACAGGTGACAAAAATAAGATTAGCTCTATTAATTAAATATAAACTTGAAGAAAATTTATTTATGCTTTGACTAATAAGAGCAGACTTTCTTTAAGAATTTTCTAATTACCTAAAAACCGAATTCAATCGAATTTCAAATCGAATCAGGCCAGAAATTTATGGGTTTACCCTCGCCCCCGGCAGCGGCGTTTCTGAGCTGCCCCGAGCATCGGGTGAAAACATTTACTTGGCAATCAAATCAAGTTGAAAGCAGGCGAATGGACGACGTGAAACCAAGAAAATCTAAAGCTTGATTTAATGGTAGAAAGTTTAATACAGAGGTGTTTAGAATATTTATTTTCGTTAGCTTTTATTGCTAATTGATTATTTATTTTTAACTCACACCTCATCGGGCAGTCATTGTCTGACAGACGTCTCCAGTGACGTCTGTCCGACGATGACTGTCCGATGCAGTCGAAACATGTCACGCCTATTGTGATAAAAATACGTGAGTTTGAACAGTTGCAATTTAACATCATTACTCATACATTTGATTATTTGTTAAATGTAATGTGTATCAATAACCCAACGACACAGTGGCCAATTAGAACTTTATTTATGCATTAATCTGGTCAATTTAGAACCATAAATTATAAACATATTCAATTTAGTTTAGGTTAACATATATATAGATATATAGCATGTGCTGTGTTTACCAGAAGTAGTTATACATTTAGCATGAGAACAAGTCATGTATGTAACCTTCAAAGTATTAATGTAATAACAGTTGGTAAACCTTTGATAAATAAATAGATACACTTACAGCAATAATAATTATATTTCTAAATATCAGGACTAAAATTTTATACATTACATGATACTTATACATATACTTAATGTATACAGGGTAATTTTTACCACACAACTTTTATTATGAGGCCAATACGAAAAACGACGTGTGTGATACCGCCAATTTGCATCAGACCCCATACGAAAAGTTGTTCACTTGTTCAGTATGACCTATCCATTCACTACATACAATTATGGGATCTCAGGAACGGTGCATACGGTTTAGATTAAATTGCTACAGGTTTTAGAGTATATTTTGGTATCATCTCTGAAAAAAAAACATGAATCGAGTATTCATTATGTTGAAAAGTTATCATGGTTGACTAATTACCTGAATGTTCAACTGATTTGTGTTAAATATAAAAATATAAACTATAGTAAGGTACCTACTGTATGTACCTTAGGTACTGAATCATCACGACTGAACGTAAAGTAGCTTATTGGATTCGAACAGTACACTACTCACAAATCGAAATTCTAAGTTAAACAAGCACTGAATTGTTCCATTAATTAACAGAGCTCGTCGGGGTTAATACCTACAATACAATCTGATAAATAGAGTCAGCAGAGAGGCTACACACTATCGGGATATCGTGTATTTGAGCAGTTTTAGTATTGCATTCGAAAGTACACTCATAATCGCAATTCCCGTATCAAATCAGACACTGAATGGTTTCCATTAAAGAACAGGGCTCAGCGGGGTCAATACGGACCGCATCGGGCGCTCTGGATTCAATCTGATAGCACAAGCTACAGAGAGGTACCGCACTATAGGAATATTTGTGACATCACAGAAAACAACATAAGAAACAAAAGAAAAAGACAAACAAGAATTAGAATGTGTGTGCATCACAAAATGGACCCAACTCAGCTCAGCTAGTTATTAAATCTTACTGCGATTTGAAATAGTAGTTGATGCAACAGTGATATCACGAATAGTATCGATTTAAAAAAGAAAATGAGGGTCCCGTTTTTTTGGTCAGTTTCGTAACGCATTTTTTCATACATTTTGTATGGGCCGTTACAAAATTGTCAATTTTTTTTTTGTATGGAAAATCGAGGACCCATTTTCATTAAAATGGTGTACTTTTTTCTGAAAATGCCCAGATACCACCTCTGTTTTCCTTCACGGTAAAAAATAACTGCATTGTCCTAAGGAGCGACTTATTAAAAAAAAACCGCTGGAAACTTCCTCAAACCAAAAAGGCGTCTCTCTCTCCCAATAATAGTATTTAACGGAAACGGATGAGGATTATCCGGCCTCCGCGGCGATCCGGACCCGTATCCGGCGGAATTGAATGCAGATTTAATCTGTACGATGAAGATTAAACGAGTTTCCGGCTAGTAACAGGGAAATTTCTCTCTTTGGCCCAGTGGTTGACTGGTAGAGAATGCCTTAAGGCATTAAGTCCGCCATTTGTACTTTTATTTTTGTGCAATAAAGTTTTAAAATAAAAATAAATAAATAAATTTCATTTCATTGATTTTTACAGAAAAGAATCGCTAACAAAATATGTGGGATTCAATTTTTTTCCTTGTTGGACGTTTGTCTAACTTATTTTACACTAGCGACCCGCCCCGGCTTCGCACGGGATATTATTAATATACATATAACCTTCCTCTTGACTCGATCTATTTAAAAAAACTGCATCAATATCCGTTGCGTAGTTTTAAAGATTTAAGCATACATACAGACCACGGAAAGCGACTTTGTTTTATACTGTGTAGTGATATATGAAACCATTTTGATGTTTCATAGCACTAAGTCTCAATTCATGGCTATTAGCTGCCAATACTCTATCACGACTTCAAGTTCCATAGACCTGTGATTTTATAAACCACTGCTCTAGACCTAAGTATCTTAGTATTGTTGATGTTGTTGCTGTGCTATGGCACCCCAGAGGTGCAGAGGGCCTTCACAAGCTCGCGCCATCCCTTCTTGTCTTCTGCGACCCTTCTAGCCTCGTTCCAGCTCAGTCCGAATGTACGCAGCTCACTCTCGACGGACCGTCACCAAGAGTTTATAGGTCGCCCGGAACCACGATTCCCATCTTAGTATTAATTAATTAATATCCTCCAGTATAATTAACATGTTTAGACTGTCTGTTAGTGTGAATTTTAAGCAATAAATAAATTAAAAATTCAAAATATTACTGCATATAGTAATAGCCTTTACTACCTGTTGCAGCCTATCGGTATATCAAGTAATATCAACTTGAAATTGATAAACAAAATTGTTTATGTTAATTACCACAAAATTTGCCAACGCTGATTATTAGTTGGGTCAATCATGGTTGTAATTATCGTTTGGATAACATGATTTGTGATTTGATAAACGAAAACTTGTCTGTATAAGATATATTCAATTTACCACATTATACGATTTTACTCCGTGAACATGGCGCCGATATATCGGATAATTCTCCCGTTTTAGATTGTAGTTATAATTTACCACATTTTCGAAGTGACATTATGTCATTTATGATAATGAAATAATAAATCAAGCGATTATACAACACAATTTATACAATTGCTCCCACAGTAAATTGGTATCCTGAATACCTTCGTTATACTAAAAAAGATTGTCTTTATTTCATGAATAGTTCCTAAATTCGCCACAATACCGTTTGATCTCCTAAAATAGACATTTCGGAATCCAATTCCTTTCCCGCAATTGGAAATCGAACTGAATCTTCAAGACAATAGGATCTAAAGGTTCCTCAGAGTTTTACGTCGTTTCGATATTAGTCTTTATACCACGGTAATAGGGTTGACGGGTAATACGTCAAATGGGACGCGGGTCTGTGGCCTCGGATATATCTCCGGTTGTCCTGGTGTCCGTGATCCGGTCGCTGGTGATTTAAGCTACGTCTTGCCTCGATAATGTAATAAGGAAGGGCCACTTTTACACCTAAAGTTTCCACAAGTATCCGCCATCCGCCTTTTCGCTTTAACTGATTCAGGGCCTAATTTTCGTGCCGATGACAGACAAATGACGTCAAGCTTCATACATCATGTTTTAGGTTTTACGTTGGAAAGAATAATGCTGTCATTGAATGGTGTCAAAAATATAACGTTCGACGTTAGAATCGAACGTTGACATACTTTATCTGTCATGAACTCATTTCGTATTAAAGCATCCTGTGTGTTTATATACGTCATTATGACGAAAACGGCATGAAAATTACGGGCCCTGAACTGATTGTTTCTCTTCAAAGAATATGTAGAATTAGTGGTAATGCTATAGTGGAATATGCGAACTTCAAGTGTAGTTTACCTACATATGTGATGGTTTTCAGTAAAAGGTAGTACTTTGTCGGTTATCGATAAGGCGTTTATGCGATACATACGAGTATCAGTGTGGAAATGAACATTATCAACAAGTGACAAAGTTTATATCATTTACTCAAAACAAGCACATATCAAGTAGGCTAATTAGGTACCATTGATGTTTCACTGTATCCGTTTGTGTCAACGTTGGACAACCTGTAGCTATTTTTATTGTAATTGTAACTGATCTTAATAAGAAAGAAATAAAATGCATTAAATTATTATTCTATTTTTATTAATTTTATTAGGTTCATACAGTATGAATCATACTACCATCATGGACGTTTCAGAAAAACTGTCTCTAGTGTCTCTAGGGCAGGCTACCAGTCTAAATTACTATTTCTCTTAGGTGTGCACTCAAAAATTACTAGTTATGTCATGTCACACTCTAAAAACGATCGTATAAATCTAGGTGCAGTCTGAGAATAACATGATTTTCACTAAGCAAGTAAAATAGACGATCAAATTCAGTAAAACAATTGCCACTCATATATGTAGTCGCCATCAGATATCAGAGCGTCCGCGGTGTTCACAAAGAACTGAACACGCCTCTATTGTCAAGGCGTTAGAGTGCTTGTTCAGATATTTTGCACGCCTCGGACGCTCCTATATATCTGATGGCGACTGTACGTTCGGGCAATCCGTCATATCTACATAGAGAGTATGTCCGGCGGGCATCTGCCAGACAAATTTCCCATAGGTACATTGATTACACACATTGGTACACATTGATTGGCAGATATGCCCAAGCCCACCGTCAAAACTAGGAACATCAAAGACCCATCCTTCACTTCCTCATCAAGTAAAGGACGTGCCAAAAAGAGATGTATATAAATGTTTGTTATTTCTCCGATTCTGTAGGTTGACAACAGTTTTGCTGATCTCTTTTGATGCAATTCGTCCAAGCAGCCAAATTAAATACATCGTTGTAATTTGGTAGTCAGTATTAATGCATTACAACTTAACTTTGTCGCATATTTTGACAGTGGATTTTTCAAATATCGAAGGAGGCACGTTATTTGGTTAGACTTACGATATTTTCGATGTCCACTGCCAATTTCAAGGTCGCTCCAAACTGTTGTCATTTGACAGTTTTTGTACTACTTCCATGCTTTAATTATTCTTCCGTGGATATACCCGAATGACATGCCAGCAAATGTCCTGCGCGCGCATCAGCGGAGTAAAACCAATGTCATGTCAAGCAGTGTGTTCGGGGACGGAAATCTGGGCCTTTGTTGCCGTGCTCCGTAATGCGGGGGTTTACAGCGTCTCGTTAGGTGACAAAGCTCCCGTCCGTCACCCACGCGCAGGACAAAAGACGGCTGTGACCGACAAGGTTGTCCTGTGCAATATTATACCTCTTGGAGTGATGGTAACACTGCGAAATCTGATTGGATTTCTATGAGCTTCGATTTTGGTGAAAGTTTAAGATGTGTGATGAATAAGTAATATTCTTATTAGTGTCATCAAGGTCAAGGCCTAGCGACAATTATCATCTTAAGCTAATTATTAGCAACTTATGCATGCAATTATTATTACACACGAGACAATGTCAATTTAATTACCTAGTCACAAAAATGATATTTTAACGAAATTACTTAGTCTAAAAAAATTAAATTGTCTGAATTTGCCGAGAACAGACGCCAGACATAACGAAACTCGACTAGTCATGACTTAAAAAAGAGTAAGTCAAAAATATTAATGCTTGAGTATTATTTGATTTTTTATTTAGGTACCTTTTTGACAAAACCTGCTAGTCTATGATGGTCGGGTTTTTATCGTTTACCGACGTTGCTGTCACGTTCTAACAAGTATGTATGTGCGAAAGTGACGCGTGATAAGCGATGAAATGGCAACCATGTTAACCCTCCTGTGGTGGATATATTGCCTGCGAGTTGACAAAACCTGCGTTGTACCCTTTTTTACAGAATAAAATTAAATATTTATATTTTTTTATATTGTACGGGGACCAAATTTCTTAAAACCCATTAAAACATAACGCTATTCTAAAACGGCAAAGAAAGCTGCCGCAGTATAACATCTTAGAAACGCGGCCGCAAGCTCCTCGGAGCCAAGACGAGGGCCATTAGCTTTTGATTCTACTCGATAGCTAACGACAAAAGGTCCTAATGGATCCGAGTGTACGAAGATAAATTACACAGTTTATGAAGAGACAGTACGAGAGGATCATTTGAGACTAAGCTGGTAATCTCTCTTCGTACAATTTTCAATCCACGTTCGAAATTCGAAAATAGGTACATATTTACTCGAATGATGGCTAATGCAGTCACATCGTCGCTTAGTTTCGCCTCCCGTGACGCTTATATTTTTAAAGTAGCCCTGCTGTTGTAATAAGTGGATACTGGTACCGACTTCGTTTATATTCATAAAGCAGCAGCAGATTCAGCCAAAGTTATATCATCATTCGTATACTGAATATTATAAACACAAATGCTTGGTACTATTCCTATACTCAGGCGTTTCACGTCCGTCCGCCGTTCGGCATCGCCTGGAACCCGCTCACGTATCGACGCTACGTAATAAAAGTCTGAGCAATACGACGTATTCTAGTTTCTAGACAGTCTGATATGTTCGTCGTGTCAACTCAGCAAAAGCAATCCGGGTAAGCATTTATCAATGAACAGATTTATAGCACAATCGCCATCTTGGGCGTTCCAATGATGACTACTCGTAAACAAGCGAGATCTAACGTAATTTTACCTGATTTTTTTTTATAGAAGGCATGATATTCGGTAACGCGAGAGCAACAAGTGTAGGCAACAGACTGCATATGTCTGATAGTACCTTCAATTGTTTGTAACATAGGTCCTAGATACTCCGACGAACATCCGTTCGAAACCACAATATAAAAAGTTGAAGCACCATGATAAACGCGTATGTAAATAGCACAAATTACATGAACTGGCGTACATATAAATCTCAGATAATATGCCTTCATTTCTCCTCAAGGAGTACTCGTACAAGGCGATATGATTAAATAAGGCGAAGAAATTCGATTTTATCGACATCTCATCAATACAGATATACGCTCTGACGTTGATGCCCGCCTTATTTATTAAGCTGGGTTGCAAATTATATCGATCGATTTTAACAAACCTAAGGTAGTTTGATAAGAAATGAAAAATTAAAAGAGAAAAAATGTGTCCAACTCACCAAAGTGTGTCACCAAAGGTCATTGATCGAATCTCACTGAATCTATCTAAATCCCTCAAAGTATGACATTAAAGGATGAAGCACGTTCAAACTGTATTCCCTTTGCTAGAGTTTGCTATAATACATTGAGCAACTGTAGTCTCCAAAATAACTGAAGAATGGTCATAGTAAGCGACTAGCATCATTCCAGACCTATTTATTTGACGGTTTCAGCTAAGAAGTCACAAGATCATTCTATTCATTAATCTTCTACAACGTTGCCACACCAACAACATATGATTTGGGCTTGAGCGAATCTGTAAAAACATGAATTTCTGATATTACGTTCAGATGTATTTCGAGGTCAAGTGACACTGATTTATCCACGAAGTCGACTCCCTGCGTTCTAACGATAACACACGCCCTGAATAGTGTAGAACCCAGTCACGTGCCGACGAAGATAAAGCTCCAAGGAATACCGCGGGTGCCTACGCAACATAACATGCCTCTGAGGCAAAGTGTATCGGGAAAGTACTTAGTTATAATGTAAACAACACCTGATATGTTGTGATTTATCCAGGCTTTAACTACTGTGAGAGAATTATATCGATTCACATCCGAAGATCGCATACGGTGGCTTAAAATTGAATGCGGTTCCTGTATCTGAGAGCCAAGAGCCACTTGCAACCACCATCGTCAGACTGGTCCACTTACTTCAGCAGTACATTATGAAACGTTCACATAAAATGAAATCTACCGAATTTTTTTACGGGGACAGTTTGGTACAACCAACAATAAGTTTTATTGGAAGCTACTGCATTGAGATGTAGATAGAAACAGACAAAACTCTATCGCACAATACAAGCGCTAAAGTTCGTGACATTTTGCATATCATTCGGAAAACTCGCACCACGTAACAATAACAATATGCATTGCATGGGATTGCAATTTTGCTTTTCAGTGTGTATTCTGTATAAACATAACTTTGATCTTCTCGTGTTTTTAGAACTGAAGATACAAATGCAGTTGCTTCTACAATACCTACGGTAAATGCTAAGAAGAAAAACCTATGCCATTTATCAAAGAAATATATCCACGCCATATACACATATTATTGCTTCGATATTTATACCTTGATTGTATTTACATGTTAGTTCGGAGACTTTATAGTCATCACGTTTGAGATAGGTTAGCGCCTAAAGTATGTGTGTATGTGTATATGACTTTCAATTCCTGTTAATATTTTCCAATGTTTTACTTTTTTATTCTAAGGCAATTTGGCTCCGCCAACAACTTCGTCCGTGTGTTGAATTGAATCTATTTGTTGATTTACCAAGCCATACCATATAAGGATAAAGCTAAATTAGCCAGATTCAATCATTTGTCATTATTATTTCCAGTATTACAGAGCTCCTGATAAATACGCGTTTATCAATTATGGGCACCGCTGTGTCACTTTCTGAATTAGAATTTACGTAAATGTCCCACACATCATTTATGTTGATTGTGTTTATCTCAGCTCAGGTGTGAACGCATGATTTGAATAGGTATGATTGAGTCAGTTCAATTTGTACGGTTTACGCGGGTATTTTCAATGAAACGGGTAACAGGACATGTGAACAAGATATTTTTTATTGTAAAAAATGATTAGATCATATTTATTTATATGCGCATAATTGATAGAATTTGTGGAATCAACGTGATAAATGCCTTTACAGTACATATGGTGCTTTCTTTTTTATTGATATAAATAATAGTTACATAACCGCACGTTACATTAATACTAATGCGATAATGAGCACTTTATGTGCCTATGTCAAAAATTGAAAGGACCATATGTACTGTAAAACGTCGTACGATTCATTTGCGAATAGGTAATTCGCAACTCGTGTCGATTTAAAACACTCCCTTCGGTCGTGTTTTATTCTATCGCCACTCATTACGAATTTTCTCCTATTCGCACTTGTATCGTAATGTACCTACTATTATGCGTTTATAGATATACATACAAAACGAAATGTGCGCAAATGTACTACGTATAGAAAACAAAAATATGAATACAGCCAAAGTGCCCAAAATATGTACACACGACCTAAATGTTCAGACAATAAAGTCCTGTATACATAATTTTGCCACTTTGGCTGTATTCATCTTTGCAGTGGACTGTGTATGATTTGGATTCGCGTAAATCAATGAGCACAATCGATAACTGCAACATCACACAGAATGATTATCCGTTCGAAATAGGGTGAGCGTGTTAGGGTAGTAGAGTAAAAACGAGAGTTCGTAGTCGCTAACGTTGTTGATACATTCTAAGTTGCATTTAGCAGTCGACAATAATGACATGGTCTCGGGCAGTGATGCCCGAGCCACGAAGGTGACAACACCACTCTGTCCGACGATGACTGCCCAATGCAGTCGAAACATGTCACGTCTATTGTGATAAAAATACGTGAGTGTTAACCGTTGCAATTTAATAACAACGACTTTTTTTTATTTCAAAACCCTCCGTGGCGTAGTTTGCTACGCACTACGACGATTGATTTGCAGAAAAAAGGGAGGCTGCCGGCACTCAATGTGCAAAGATCATTAGGTATAGTCTGTCAAACAATTTGAGCAGTAGATTCAAAAAAGATACACCTTTCTACATACAATACTACTAATCAATTTTTATAAAAGCAATTACTCACATTCTCACATATTAGTGTTTATTAATGTTACATGCGAACTTTTCCTATCCATAGTAATCGCCCGATCAATCTTGGATGATGGACGAGTCGGCCGCGAAGACATTTGCCTCATTATCGTCCATCAGTCATTACCAGGCGTCATTACCCTATTAGTGCCTACTTGAGAAAATGAGTTAAATGGAAAACTTCAGTCAAAAAATTGGTAATCTGGCTCAATGCATCAATATTATTTTTCTACTCCAGCACTTCTATCTGTCAATTAGATGACTGACAGCGATATTAAAAAAGTATACATTATAACGTTGTCTAAGGTATTCCATAAGAACACTGCTCATATGGATTTTATACAATAGGTATATTAGCACTGTTGATTATTTGTTAATTTCTACAGTGGGCAACCGACGTGTTCCACATTCTGCCACCTTTCGAGGTTTTGGTTTTTTCGCTATTTTAGTTGTTGTAGAAAAACTAGCGTATGCAACAGCTCATAATGGGTTCTTAAAACTCTCGGCGCTATTATTACAACTATACGCTGCCCAATAGGAGGTTTAACTAATTGTACCATCCATTAGGATTATATATCTTACCTGTGTCCAAATCAGACTTCCATTAGGAAAAATCTTACTATAAAGCAAAAATAAACAAGACGTACAAATAGTATTATATGCAATAGTGATTTATTAAGGATTCTTAAAATCAGAGGGTCGCCGTGTACAAAACGAGACGAAGTCGAGTTTTGTAATAATATACCTAATATTTTTAAGAATCAATTATGGATCTCTTATCTCTTTAATCTTAACATATAGTTATTGAATCAATTATGATTTTTTTTTCTAAAATCTCGAAAGGTGGCAGAGTGTGGATGAAATCGTATGCCAACTATAAAAATTAAAAAAAAGAACAACAGTGTTAATATATTGTATGAAAATACATAAGAGCATCGGTTTATGGTGGTCTTAGGGAATATCACACACAACGTTATAATGTATATTTTTTTTATATGGCTGTCAGTCATCTTATTGGTAGATAAAAATACTGGAGTAGAAAAAACGTTAAATCCCAGTCTTCATCTTAAACAGTATCACTAGTCAGACAAACCGTTGCTCTTTTCAATATTCATTACCTGCCCAAAACCCATTAGAAGCCTCCCCAACAGCGGTCGCACCCGTCGATCCCCATTATTGCACAAAATGAAACTATCCGCAATCGATCAGTCTCCATTAGCGGGCCGGCCATACGGGCCTGGTGACGACAGCTTAGTTCACCTGATTATAATTACCGCGTCAACCCGGAAAATTTTAATTGACATGTTTGCGGTGCAATCAGTTTTATCACGCGCTCGATAAATGTTTTTGTTTTATAATTGTTTTATTTAGTAGTAAATTTTAATTGAAATTAAACACTTTAGAACGGATTAATCGCGTTTATTAACACCATGATCCTACGTTTCGAGCCCTTTACAGCACTCGTTTTCACAGGGTTAAGATGATGACTGAGAGAATGCGAATTCTCCCCGTCAATCAAAAAAGTTACTTGTGCAAACTACCTACATACAAAAAATATAAAAATAATTTAAAAAATAAAAACAAACGTTGGTCTACAATGCCCAGAGGGGCTTATAAAGCTAGTAATACACAGCCTGAAGGGCATTCTATAATTAAAATAAAAAAATGTTTAAACCCTGTGAGGATTAACATACATACAACTTACGAACGCTTCCCTAACTGGCTTATGGAGCAGAAAGAAGCGACAGCCATGTGCCAAAATATCCATACAGGACTTTATTGCCTGAGCATTAAGGTCGTATATTATTTTTTGGCACTTTGGCTGTAATGAAATCATGTATCACCTAATTTTCATGCCGGTTTCGTCATAAAGACATACACACACACAGGATGTTTAATACGAAAAGAGTTAACGACAGTTAAAGTCTATCAACGTTCGATTCTAACGTCGAACGTAATAGTTTTGACACTATTCAATGACAGCATTATTCTTTCAAAAGTAAAATCTAAAACATGATGTATGAAGCTTGATGTCATTTGTCTGTCATCGGCATAGAAATTACGGGCCCGGCTGATTAGTTATTACCCCCTAAATGGGATCTCCAACAATTCTGCTACAACCATGCACGCTGAGACCACATCAGAATCAAATACAACTGTCTATAGATTCTCTAACAATATGAGCGTAAACAACTTTAGAGAAATCATTAACAAATATGGATGTAAAAGTCTGAAATAAAGTAACTCATTCATTCAGTCATTCATTCAGTCATTCATTCACTCATTCATTATTTCATTCATTCATTCCTTCATTCATTCATTCATTAACAGAGGTCACAAGTATAAACGTTATGAATAATTTAGTATATGTATATGTAATGCTTCCAAACCGTTTAGCTATTCAAATAGCACGAGAATGGAGCCAAAGCGTTTATCCTTGCCGAGCCGAGCAAGACCGAGGTTCGGAGATAAGGGAATTTGGGGACTAAGAAAGGGTCCCTAGCTACAATCGAAATAGTTTTAGGACTAAGCTAACCCGAAGTTCGAAATTACTATGTATTACCCATATCATAACGGAGGAGGATAAATATGGATTTTAGCGATGGTAAATTTTCATGGCAATACATCGTTAGCTACTGACTGGCTCGTAATGTATTTTTTCTACTCCAGCACTTCTAACTGTCAATTAGATGACTGACAGCAATATTCAAAAAGTCTACATTATAACGTTGTCTATGGTATTCCATAAGAACACTGCTCCTATGGATTTTCATACAATATATTAGCACTGTTGTAGTTTTTTTTAATTTCTTTAGTGGGCACAACATCTTCCCTATTCTGCCACGTTTCTAGATTTAGCTTTTTACGCTATTTTAGCTGTCGTAGAAAAACTAGGGTATGCAACAGCCCATAATTGGGTCTTACAACTCTCGGGTCTATTATTACAATACTCGGCATCGCCTCGTTTTGTAACGGCGACCCTCAAGTTTTAAGAACCCTTATTATATCACTGTTGCATAAACTACTATTAGGTTTTAGGGTATATTAGGATTTATTCAAAACTTATAGCCTCTGTTTGCGACATTGTATGCATAAAATACAACTTTCAACTGAATTTTCACCCCCTTAAGGGTTGAATCAGAAAAAATATTTTTCAGGAGTGCTTCATATAAAAATGCAAGCCTACATACATACCTTTGCGTATTTATTTTTAAAAATTCAGAGTTCTAGGTAGTGGTTTAGACACTGCGTGACATTACTTAGTATTAAGATTTATTCAATTTTATTCCAATGTGACTTATGTGACCACATACTTTGAAAAGTATGTGGTCAAATTGCCGGCTGTCGAATGAGCTCTCTGCCGAGGTTTTCCCGAAAGATTTCAGTATGGGGTTCTTCAAAACAGGAGTGTACACGATTTTAATGAATCTTCAACGCGCACGTGAGACCCCTGGAGTCCATAGGCTATGGTGACTGCTTCCCATCAGACGGGCCGTAAGCTTGTTTGCCACCATCGTGGTATAAAAAAAGAGTAAATCAGCAAACAATTTTATCTAGTTTTTGTTTCACTAATAAAATCTACATTGAAGCCAATCGGCCGGGTTAGCATATTCGATTTCAAACAAATGAATATTTTATGAAGTCCGAAGCGAAAACAGACCGAATACCTATACCTATTGAATTTCATGAAATTTCCATTCGTATCTGGTCAGGAATATCTTAAACTTTCTAAAACTTGCATTTTTATCCGAATAAGATATTTGAATTTCCTTCGTTTTGACACAAAGTAACTTTACAGATAGTATATAGTTAACTTCTACCTTGCTATATGGATGCCAAACATGGCCTTTAACTAAAGAGATAGTGCACAAACTAAAAGTGTTTCAAAGATCAGCCGAAAGAAGTATGCTAAATCTCAAGTTAATTGATAGAGTACGCAGCACAGATATTCGACGCCGCACTAAGATAATAGATGCAGCGGAAATGGCTTGCAGATTAAAATGGCGATGGGCTGGACACACGGCTCGCACAAGTGACGGACGTTGGAGCGAGAAAATCCTGCACCGGTACCCGCGCGGCTTCACGCGGCACGCGCACCGTCCGCGGGTGCGCTGGCGAGACGACATCGTCGCCGAGGCGGGCATCACCTGGACGAGAGTGGCCGCCGACAGGGACGAGTGGCACAGGAGGGAGGAGGCCTATGTCCGAAAATGGACAGTCCAATAGATATTAGAAAATAATTTTATCATGTAAATTTAGTAATATTTTAAGTAAAACTATCCTAGTAAAATAAATAAATAATAATCAATGAATACTATACATTATACATATACAGACTATACATTATCTGATTAATGCAATGTTAATTAAGGATATTTACAGGCAAAAGATTATTATAAACAATCTCAATAAGATAATTATGCATGAAATGTATTCATAATCAATTGTAATTTATTGGAGATAAAAGGCTTATTTATTTTATTTATTTTATATAGTTAACTTTTAAAACTAACCAAAACTATTTACCTATGCACATTACATAAGTTCGACGCGATAAGTGCAAAGTGAAACAGACTGCAGGAGGTGTACTTTTCAAAGTATGTGGTCATATTGCCGGCTGTGGAATGAGCTCTCTGCCGGTGTTTTTCCGAAAGGTTACAGTATGGGGTTCTTCAAAACAGGAGTGTCGCGCATGTGAGACCCCTGGTGTCCATAGGCTACGGTGACCGCTTACAATCAGGCGGGCCGTACGCTTGTTTGTCACCGCCGTAGATTTAAAAAAAAGTGTTCAGGTAGGAACAGTTTTATTACCAACAGACACATCTTTCTTTGATCTATTTAATAGGTACAGAATTTATGCACGATGAAAATGAGGTGTTATTTTCCTTTACATATCATAAAATACAAGACAACAATGGATCTAAACTAAACAAGGAATCATTGAGCCGCGATATCGCAGAACATCGACGATACGTTCGGCTCGACACGTCCCCTCGTCAAAATGACAGCGGATTAAGAAACAATAACGGAAGTACCCTATACAAGATGTCCTGAAACTCAACGATAAGCCGGCACCACAGGATGGGCTGCTTATGATTCAAGGCGAGAAAAAAAAAGAAAAAAATATCTCAATTATTTTAGAAATTACAGTAACAAAAAAGAAATTCATCGATCATATGGGAAATGCGAAATGAACGACCGTATCTTTTGATTGCATTGAACTACAGGGTGGAGGTTTGATTTTTTTCACAGCTTCAGGGAACCGCAGACCTGACAACAAGGTGATCCTATAAGAGTCCCGTTTTTTCCTTTTGAGGAACGGAACCCTAAAAATACCAGCTCATATACTTTCCACAGCTGAGCAGCCTCCTCTCAAGCACAATAGGATTTGGGCTATAGTCTCCACACTGGCCCAAAGCCGATTGGAGAAATTTATAAAAACAATGTGATAATATGTTCATCAGTCTGGGAGTTCCGATGTCATAGATACTTTTTTCCGTTGGGTGGGTAATCAGTTTCTTCAATATTTTAGAATGATTTCATTTCACTGCCAAAAATTATAACACTTTCCTTGAATTCGCTTTAGTCGCTAGAAATCACGATAACATCTCAATTTTCCTTAACACGGAGAAAGTAAATAAAAACGCCCGATTCCTGACAATTTAGTACATTCTTTACGACCAAAGGAAATATGAGAAACAGCTTTCAACGTCGGGCGCCAAACGACTCGATAACAAAAGCGGAAACGGTTTTTTGGTGGTTATATTAATAACTGGAATTCATGTTTTATGAACAATGATATTTAATACAGGTTAAGTTATACAGTAAGACCGGTTTAATAATACAATTGTAAAGCATGACTTAAATCATTTATGAAATAATATTAATGTCTTCTTCATGTTTTTTTAAGCAGTCACACTACTATATATAAATTATAAATTGAAAGAGACGTCATATACCTACTACCGAAAAAGTGATCAAGGCCCCCAGTGCCCAGGGCTGGGATCGAGCCAGCGACCTCCTGCTTTCGCGGCAGACGCCCTAACCATTAGGACACCCGACCACGGGCGTCCAGAATCCAAAATTTCCGAAGTAATAGGTACTTCGGAAATTTCGGATGCAATCCTTTCTTATTTTTGAAACGCTTAAGGTGCGTTCACGCCATCTCTATTCTAGATAATCTTTACAGATTTCAACTAGAAGCGAAAGCAGGAGGTCGCTGGTTCGGTCCCAGCCCTGGGGGCCTAGGCCACTTTTTCTGTAGTATATAACATCTCTTTAAAATTATTACGAAATTTAATGTTTTAGACTTTTTACCAAGCAAACTGAATATTCGTTCTGGACGAGGATTCATAAACAATTTAGATTCCTTTTTATTTATTATTATTACAAGCTTTTATTTAACTTGCAACGTATGTGTGTTTGTCCGTTTGTGTGTTTGTTAGGGTCAAATCTTGCGAGCTGAATTTGACTAACTTCCCGTTATTCGAATAAGCTGTAACTTCACATGTCTATGAAGGTTGGATGACAGTACATTGTTATGGTACCAAAATACAGTCAGCGATAAAAACTTGTATAAAAAGAATTGACAATCTGATTGTATTTGTTACCGTGTCAAGGTAAGATATGGTACATAAATCAAATGGGAGCTACCGTATTGTCGCTCACCAGGCGGCGCCACTCATGCGTGGGTCCTGTGTCAGAAGGAGAGAATTGTCAAAGTGACGTTTGAAATGTTCCCGCAGGACCCACGTTCCACTAGCGCCCCCAGCGGAAAATCAAGTCGCGGTAATCCTCATTTCTTTATCGTACTTTTATTTCACCCGAAACTCTAAAGAATTTTACTCGCAACTTAAATTGCTTCATGAGTGTTTTGACACAGGTATTTAAACTAAACATTCCCCTTAATTAATCGTTGTCCTCAACGCGTTTTGCATTTGTTATCAATTCACTCAAATGAAAGTTATTAACCCGCGAGACAAAAGACACGTCTATAATTAACAAACCCCAACTACGTAGTAACTTTCTTAATGAAATCATTAAGGTGGACATAATAGTAAATAATATATCCGAACAAATAGGGATGACTTAGCTGGCGCCGAAAATGTATGAAACTTTCATTCATTTCAAAGACATATCGCGCCATTTTTCTTGAATCGATCTGTACAATTTGTTTTACATATAATAGATAGATAGAAATAAGTTTTATATAAGTCAAGCGCATCTAAGGTAATATTACCAAACTATGCCGAGAAAAGTACTATGATATAAAAAGGATACGATCGGTCGTAAAAAATAATACATAGATAAATATTTGAAGGTCAGGGACGGTGTTGAATCGGAATTTGGCTTCAGGGCGTTGTGCGGCATTCTTGGCCAAGTCTGGTCAGGCGCACATTACTTTTTTAAATATAAAAGAATCGCGTTCTAAAGAGAAAATCAACCTATAGCTTAAACCTTTCAACATTCTACACTTGGAAAATATGGATGAATATGGAATATATTTGAAGGCAAAGGCGCGTGCGGGTGGAAAAATTCGGGGTCACTTTGTGTATCTTGGTAGCTCAGTTGGCAGACCGATGGGCGTGTATTCCAGAGTCGTGAGTTCGAGTCTTGCCCGAGGCCTTGAGATTTCCACTTTATCTGTATTTTCAGAAACGACGGAACGGATGAAAATAGTTTTGAATTTTTTAACACCCGTAAATATACTACCTTTATAATACAGGCTGTAACAAGTGACGAACAATACTTCAGCACCTGATAAGGTCAATTACCCTGAATACGAAAGAAGTGGTAAAAACTCATAATTCGAAAAAAATATATACTTTATGTGGATATAGGTGCATTTTCGATCAGCTGCTTCATACAACGAGGAGAAACTATTTTTCCAATTTAGATTTTTGTGGTAGTTGACGTTGAAGTATCGTTCCGGACTTTTGTTACACCCTGTATACCTAGACCTACGTTATATTTTAAACAATACAATCAAATCAAAGAGTAATCGTATACAATGCAAACGACTACATGAAAGAGAAGCTGCTTACGGCTGTCATCGGTCCTTTTTCCGGCTTTGTGTGGTCCCCACGTCCCCAATTACATTTGCAACCAACGTTTTTTAGTTTTATGCCATCCTACTAAAAATAACTAGTACCTACTCACCTGTTTATGTTTTAAATATTACGCAACATTAAATAACAATTGCAACAACTAGGTCTAACGTATATTTTTTATTTTTTGAACCTGGCAGGGGCTCCATGCACTGAGCTTTGGAGCGTACGGACTGTGAAGTGGGATGGTAGCCTGGGGAAAATCCAGGACCCTTCCACGACATCAGGTCTAACGTATAGTAAATTACATAGCTTACATAGAATCTGTGTAGAACTCTCGTTATCTAGTTTCCGTTAGTAACAGCGACATCTATTGAGAAATTGGAACAACACGCTGAACAGGCTTAGACTTAGGCTGTCGTCACTCTATAAGTCTATACACATTAATGGCGTTATTCATAATACACGTCAAACAGTTTAGCCAAGTTATTGTTTGTCCTTATCTGTCAGTTTGACAATTGCCCTTGTTAGAAAGAGAGAAGACATAATGAGGGTTACCGCAAGTCCATTTTCCGCTAGGGGCGCTAGTGGAACGTGGGTCCTGCGGGAACATTTCAAACGTCACTTTGACAGTTCTCTCATACTGACACAGGACCCGCGCATGAGTGGCGCCGCCTGGTGAGCGACAATACGGTAGCTCCCATCTAATTAGAACGTCTGTTAACTTTTTTAAGAATAAGAGGGTAAGTCGCGGCCTATGTATGGGCCCTCCTAGCCCAAATACGTATTTTTAACATCATGATAACCTCAGATTTCACAAAAACACCCAGCGATTACGAATTTTATGATTCATCCTGATTATGATTTATGACATGTCAGGAAATTATTACGGTTCACTCGCTCTTTATAACCAGAGGCGACGTTCAGAATTAAATATTCTCAACTTGACTTCATTTATACCGGGTGTTGGGTTAACAGGAGCAATAAATTTAATCGTAGGTACTCAAACGTAACAACTTTTAAAAACATGTTAGTTATAGGGTTTTATTTTTTCATAAAAATTAAATAGTATTTTCGATTGTACGTTAAGATGAACCTAGTTGACGTGTCATGTCAAAATTCGCAGTACATTGCGTCTTCTAACAAACTTTAAAGTGTAATAAAAATCAAAATACATTATTTTTAATAGTCGCTGACCAAACTTTGTTTAGTTTGGGAAGTTCTACTAACGGGTAAAATATATTGCTCCTGTCTCAGGCAACACCCGGTATATAATAAACTTCATACCAATAAATGGTGTATTAATAAACGCCCGTAAACATGACTCTTAAAGTATTAAAAATCCTTGTGTAGAGATCATAACTAAAACATTTTGTTTTTAAGGGTTACTTACACCAACCGGGATTAGCCAAGTAACCTGCAGTTAAGCGTTTTTGTATGGAATTTGACAGCTTAACTCCGGTTAGCGATTATCCTAGGTAGTGGTGTAGAAATTGAAATTACACCAGTAAAAATAAGGGAACATTCGGGAGCTGCATTCATACTTCGAGTGCCTGGGTGGACGGCCCGTGCATCTGTGACAACATAGCAGGACAGAGCCGTCGTCACGCCTTAGATCATAACAAAAATCAAGAACGCATTTTATAAGTCTGAATAGGATTCTTATCGTCCTTATCTCGGCCCGCTGACTCCCATACCGTCTCAGATTTAATACGAATGAACGCTATTGGCCCATGAACTGATTAAATACGGTTTTTAGAAAAATATAAAGAAATCTCTTGGGTAAAGTAAGCGGAAAATGAAATGTTCATATGTTCAAACATATAGAAAACTACGCAAATAGAATTTATAAGATTTATTATTGTTGGTTTTGGGCTGTTGAAGATGCTGCGTCGACTAATTGTTATCTATTGTGGCAGTCATTACTAATTGTCGTTGAGCCAAGAAATTTCCAAATTCTTTGGGCTGTAATGTTGTGTACCTCATAAGGTCGCAATACATGCCTACCTAGGTGAATACTAATTTTATGCTTATTTTAATTTCGAGTATGCTCCTATTCTTATATTTTAAAATATTGATCAAATTGACATTCGTCTTCATTAGCGTCGGTCATACAATATTTAAAATAAAGCATTAAAATATAATGATCTTCATTTCAACAACATTTGGAGATACTACCACTTCCTTCTACCACCTTCCTTCAACTGGTGCTCTCTAAATCGCGCTAAAATTTCTCTAAACTCTTGATACAACAAAGTCCTTTTTGATCTATTGAACAGCATTGGGTTGTGTGACCAATTGAGTTTTTCACAAAAGCGACAGGAATAGTATGAGATAAAAATATTTCTATGAAGATATTTTCTGGTACCCACTCACACCAAAAATGTGTCAAAAGACACTGTCGAATGTGTATTCGATGGCATAAACAATACATAGAGCGGGAAAAATTAAGAATGATGAATATATTACTATTAAAATAACTATACCAAAACAAATTTTGATTAAACCAGATTCCATTTTACAGGGTTTTTCATTAGGCAAATTTGTTTAGAATCAAGCCTAACATATAATTTGGGTAGCCTCCACCTGTCACTGTACGACCTCCATTGCGTCTATTCTCTCCAAGGATATAAAAAAATACTTGCTGCCCTAGACCGGATTTAAGTTTCCAGCGTTCAATTCGTAGCATTCCCGGCTCTTGTTCGGTGTCGATTTGATCTCGGCGTTATCTGCGAGAGCTATTGCTCGTAAATCTATCCCGTCTATTTATCGTCTTAAATTGATTGCGTGGAGGTATTGTTTCGGAGACTAGGGCGAGGAAAGAGCTTCTTGGAAGTGAGCTTACTTAATACAAAGGAGACACGCTTGGGGTTCCTCGCGTTAATCATCTATTTTAAATCGAAATAGGTACCACCGTCTATACTATATTTTAAGACAAATGACTGTCAGTTTTTAAATCATTCATCTCCATGTGATAATTGTATTACATATCGCGCAATGAGTTATGAGCGCTAGGCGAAAATGGTGGGACGGTTTGAGCATAAGCGCAGATCGGTCTCCCAAGCCCAAAGAGACTGCACTGCTCAGCATTGCATTACATTCAAGGTCAGCGTTCATAACTCAGATAAACAAAACATTATGTCCTGACCGAATTACAGTTAACCAACGCAAAGCCGAAACTACTGATTATAGCATTTACCGGCGTTCAATCAACAATTTTCAATTATTTTTTGACGTCGAAACTGCGAGTCTACAAACCGGCGTTGCAAATGAAACGTCCGTTATTTCAGTGCACATAAATAAGTCAGAGTCCGTACTCCGTGAAATTCGTCGCGAATATAAAAGTCCCATGCTATGTTCGTCTTTTGGGCATATTTATTTTGACCATCCGCCATTTCGCTCTTAAACGGATCACCAGCATTTTTGTTACAATTATATTCTCTCGCTCTCTTCACGTCATTCAAGTACTCGATATACACGCGACACGAGTGTACCATACAAAAGTATATAACGGAACGTTAAGATTTATGGCAATCCCGGTGCTGCCCTCTATTAAGTCTCTTCAGGCTATGTAGCCGTGGCACCTATATTTCGTTTAAGGTGCAATTCAAATAAAAATAACTTCATGTCCGAAACATTTGTTTCATTGAACAACGGGTAGGTTCCGAAGATCCTACCTATCCCAAGTCAAGGCAAGATCAAATAGCGGCGGGCGAGCCAGCCGAGTGGAACGGAACGCGGTGCCTTCGGGCAGAATGTTCTGGCGAAAATAAAACAGCCGTGTTAAATGTTCCGATTGTACGACTCACCATATGCTTTAGTTTTTTCTAGAGGCATTCAAGTACAGTTTTCGAAGCTTCTCTGAAATAGGTCGTGGATTTTAGTTGCGCGCTTTTTCTGAAAGAGGCAAATTTTGCAGGCCGGTACAAAAAAAAAGAAAAACGAAAAACATTTCTTTGTGACATCACATCACAGAAAACAACATAAGAAACAAAAGAAAAAGACAAACAAGGATTTGAATGTGTGTGCATCACAAAATTACCCAACTCAGCATATTGCCAGCCAATAAGCCGGCGCTGGTCATCCGTAGGGCCCAATCAGAAAACGCTATTTAATTCTGAAAGTTTCCAGATCTTTAAGGGTCAAAAATCCTGAACAAAGGCGCGGGGAACGTCTAGTTTCGATCTTCACATATAGGTACATAAAATTAAAAACATATATCCTCTCACTATCTTCACGTCTCACAACGTTCGGCTTCCCGAACATCCCAAGTCAAGGCAAGATCAAATATAGGCGAGTGAACCAGCCGAGCGGAACGGAACGCGGTGCCTTCGGGCAGAATTCTCCGGCGAAAATAGTTAAAACAAGTAGTGCTTATGGAAGGGTAGATCTTTAAATGGGCCTTTTGTACTTAATCATACTCTTTAGATTTTTTACGAAGGGGTTTCTTTGAGAAGAAGTTGTAGGTTTTTTGTAAGAGTATGATTACACAAGCACTTATAAGCTAATCTGAACATAGGTAGATTGCTGACGGAAGCAATCACTGATATAAATTCGGGCAATCCGTCGGATCGGCATGGCTGGTACGTCCGCCGGACAAAGGACCATGTGCAAATTTGCCCCAAACCCAACAGAGCTGAGAGTTATCTCATTTGATACGTATTTTTATTTACCACCAAGTTGAATTCCATTTGCAGAACTGAGATATTTAGACTTTTTTTCAGTCAATAATTAGTACATAAATGCACCCCAGTGGTATGCGTAACGCATTCCCCCCTAACAAAATAAAAGCCTGTGTGGATCCGCCATCATCGCCGAGCGGTTGTGAATATTTTACTTACATAATACTCGCGTTTAAATACGAATATCTCAGATCTGCAAATTAACTCAACTTGCTGCCCATATAACGAAATGAAGCAGACGATAAAACCTGTTTGAAGACATAAGTCTCATCTCTGTTGGTTTTGGGGCGAGCCCCAATACAAATTTACCCATGGTCCTTTGCCATACATTGATGCGGCGGACATGCCCGAACCGAACGTATATGGCCAGCTAATAGCCTTACACAGGAAAAAAAGGCCACACGTTTTTCTACAGCTTGTATACTGGTATGTTCCTTATACCGTTGGCAGAGTCCTTATACATGGATACTCCGTTTAAAAACGTGTGAACGGGCTCGTGCGAACTTGACAATAGAGTTCCGATGCATATGCAGTCGTCTGTGAGATATCGGACGAATGTGCTGTCGAACGATGTTCTATGTAGGCTTCACCATTAACAGTTGCAACGTGCATGGCTGGATAAAGGTTTACCTATATATCTGTGCGTATGTGTGTATTGGTATTGTAGAGAGAAGGCCAATATTTATGGCCTCCTAGTAGTTGGTAGTGACCCTGCCTACGAAGCAGGAGGTTCTAGGTTCGAATCCTGGTCAGAGAATTTACTTATTTGTGTGTTTATTAAAAATTTGCTCCTGAGTTATGGATGTTTTCTATGTATTAAGTATTGATATGTATCTATTTATTATATCGTCGTCTAGTAACCACAACACAAACCCTATGAGCTTACCGTGGGACTAGGTCGATTAGTGTACGATTGTCCCACATTTTTTTTTTTTTATAATAGAGTTATCTCTCCAGGCACATTTTATATGTCAAATGAGAGAAGGTTGGAATTTAAATATATTCATGTAACTGACATTTGGAACTTCGATAGCGCGATGTGGGATTTGTATGGCGCTAATGATGACACAAACACATTGAAAGTGATACAACTACACTAACAAAACATGCACACTTCGATATATTTTAGTGTACGGATAAGTGACAACATAGAGCCGCGTATGCCTATTTGGGCTTGTATTTCTGCAGAGGGTAAACGGTACGTATGCCCACTCCCTGTGTTGCTTGAAGTTCTAAGCAATTAGCACACTTCAGGCAGACAATCATAAAAACACATAAAAGTTGCATTATTCTTTATTGCAGTAGTTTATAAAACAGCGAAGAATATAAAACAAATGTGAAAGCCGTACCGAAAGTTTAATATAACCGGGTTCACGGTACAAAGTAAGTACTAGGGTTACGGTCTTAGAGCGCCGGATATTGCGTTCAAGGTGCGCTTCGCCCGCAGAGCTAAGGAAACTTATATACTTACATACTAAACGATCATATGTATGGAAACCCTTTGTCGACAAAGAGTACGGAACCCCCATTCGGTCTCGAATCCGGTTGATATCGAATCAAAATGGAGACGCCATTAAATAAAAATACGCCAATGTGTATATGATTGCATTGAACTTTGAAAGGATCAGGCAAATTACATTTTAGGTTAAGAAGTAAGGCGACAAATTTTACACAAAGGATCCCCATGGGGCGAAGTGTATCCGCTAGGGCCCCCTGACACCAGATAAAATAAAACAAGATAGGATAAGATAAGGTGACACATTTCATGCGCACAAATTATCTTACAAACATTACGAGACTCGCGGCGTTGTATGTTTTAGCTAATTAAATCTGTGTTTGTAGCAATGAGTTTCGAGAAAGCTACACTTTGATAGTTGTGATAGCAAACTTTCCTCATTCTGTTTTCCTTCAAATATCTTATACTTGTATGTTTTTGCTTAACATTTAAGCCTTAAATACATTCTCAGAAATTCATTGGACACATTGCTAGCCACTCAGCTGCACCGCACGCAGTGGTTATAAATGTTATAATAACTTACGTTGTTTACAGTAGGTAGAACTCATATGAAAAGTATGATAACCTGTAGCAAAAATGAACCAAATCGCTCAAATCTGGAGCAGAGCCCATATAGGGTAGTACCTCCACCTTACAGAAAACCGCGGTTTAATAACACTAGACCCTACTCATACTGTTGTGTTTCTGTTGGTGAGTAAGGTCGCCAGAGCTCCAAGAGGATTCACTGTGTTGACAGCTCAGTGGGTCCCCCCAAGGAGCAAAGCATACCACTTTAGCTGTCAACACATCGAATCACCCTTTTTTTAAAGGGTCGGCAACGAGCATGTTGCCCCTGGAGTTGCATGCGTTCATAGGCTACGGTGACCGCTTACCATCAGGCGGGTCGTATGCTTGTTTGTCATCGTCTTAGTATAAAAAAATAAAAATAAAGAAACAGAATAATAGGCAGTAAATGCGTCGTTAAGCTGTTTATATTCCTACTATATGCAGAATACGATACGTAAGCTCCGCAGTCGTTACACAATGCTTTTTATAGGACACGACGGACTTTATATGACCGAATATGGGGCCTGTTTATAGGTCGTCCTAATAGTCGTATAGCGGCTGGTGGTAAAATTTAATTGTGTAGTAGCCAAACCCCGATGGGATTTCCTACTGTCGACATTTGCGGAATCATTACAAAACGTTGAATATCTACACTTGCACTGGTTTAGAGTGAAACTGAGAGTTGGCATGATTACAATAGACTTAGGGCCACTTGCACCACCTGGGGTTAGCCACATAGCCCGGAGTTAAGCATTTTTTTGTATATAATAGGGATGACGACTACGTTGAAAAACAATTATTCTAATTAGTCCGTCGGTTAGATTATGTAAAATTATTAGACACGTATTTTTTCCTCTTTCAATGTAACTAAAATTGACGAAGATAAAGAGCCTCAAAGTTCCGGGGTGGGGGCTTGTGACGTCACTCCTAGGTAAGAATTGTACCTAGGAGTGACATTACGCGAAACTGTGTTTTTGCCATTTTTGATTTGAAGAACAAAAGAAAAAATACGTGTACAATATTTTTTTATCGTCTAAAAGACGGACTAAATAGATTTTTTCAGTCGTCTAGCCTATTTGACAGTTCAACTCCAGATTAGCGGCAAACTCTGCGTGGTGCAGCTAGTAAGAAGCTTAAAATGTACACACTTTGTTTCACAACTTTGAAGTAGACTTCTATAAATGAGGGCTTCAAAGAATACTTAAAAGTAAATAACTATACAATCCATACTACTGACATTAAACACACCTCCACGAGTCGGTCATCACTGATGTTCGAGCCCGCGGTGGTGATAACACCACTCTGTCCGACGCTGACTGCCCGATGCAGTCAAAACATATTACGCCTGTTGTGATAAAAATACATTTTTAACTGTTTTAACTGTTGTAGATTAAAAAACCTGTAATAATAATATCTGGGTAACGCTGGAGATCGCTCCAAAGTGGGGAACGTCGAGAGAGGTGCCCGAAGAGCTTAAGGAGGTCCAGGCATATCGTTGACAACCGACGGTTTATGCGCAGCTCAAGTATAGAAATAAAGTAAAAAAATGTTCTTATAGGTAATTCAAATCGGTAAATGTAATTTTCTCAGTAACACAAGTTATTTAACTCCCTGGTACGTTCGAGGTGAATGTGAAAACATCGGAACACAAGCCACGTTCTATCCCGCTCACAGTTCCCATTTAATCTTGAAATATCCCGCTATAATCCCTACTTCTTTTCTAAGGCGGTCTTTTAAGTCCGAAGCAAGTTATTGTAACGGCAAATTAACTCGGTTCCTGGGATTCTTTTTGCTCGTAATCATTATTAACCGTACTTTTAACTTAGTGTTAATTTTAATGAACCTTTTTATGTTGGGTTTGCGTTTAAGACGCGAAAAGGTGATGAGTTGGATTACAGGGACAAAAGTCGGTCATAATTATACGTTCGGGCATATTCGCCTGATCTACCAATCAATGTAAACTAGGCCTTATTGGGATAAGTCCGGTTTTCCGAATGTTTCCCTCACCGAAACGAAACGATATGGTCAAAAAGTCATTGGTACGAGCCGCCAGGATTTGAACCCACGTCCTTCAGATCGAAAGTCCCACATTCTTACCGCTGGGCCACTAACGCTCTCTACAAACTACAAATATATCTACAGAAAATATGTAGAATGCTTTAGTATAAAAGGCATCGTAAAGTGTAGTCAACTGTAAACAAATTGAAGATATCTCAAAAATATATGTCATAGGTTATAAAACGCTTCGCCCTGTAGCCCGGGCATTAGAATACGGCTACGGATCTCCTGCCTGTCGCAAGAGGCGACTAAAAGGACTCCTCGGGGTCGAAGACGATGTCAGCTAGGGACAGCCATCGTCCTAAAACAAGGGGGAACCCTCAGAGGCGTGACGCGAGGGTGGCACTGGCGAGTTCTATCGAGATCCCAGAGCCACCCTAATTGCGTCGAAGAGGAAAAATGGGGTTTTTTTAGTCGGCGAGACTCCGACATAACTTCTGCACTGTCCCGGCGTTGCAGAAGTATCCATAACGGATTTTTTCTCCCCATAATTTTTTTAATTATAAAACGCTTCCACCGTTTTAAATTCTGTTGTCGCTTTCACATATTTAAGATCATCAAAACACATCAAGGAAGAGACTACGCCAAGAACTATGTCGGTTTAAACTTCATAAAAACAGACCAGGAGAAATAAAAGTCATATACTCGTAGCAGAAACTTTGATTGGTATAAATATGTGAGTTCGTACTCGTAGATCATTTTACAGACTACTTTCTCGTACTTCTGTTGTCGTCTAAACAACCGGAAACCTCCCTTATTTCAATACAATTATTTCTCCTCATAAATCACATTGAAGCAGTTATAGGTACTATGATGATGACCTGTACGTGTTTTTAATATCATACATCATACGGTATTGTTCCAAACCAAACTTGATTCCCCGAATCCATGTTTCATCCTTAAGAAAAATATGTGAATACTACTACACTATATGTGAATAAATCATTACGCTAAAGCTTGAGAAGGCTCTAGGTATTATGAATGACGGTATTTTGTTGCTTTTCAAGGGTAAAGTCTGTTTATATATGTAAAACATTATTTATACTAACCGAAAACCTTGTAAGGCGAGGTTTACACCGCGGTACCGTGCGTCGAATCTACTTATCTCTTATAGGGTTTGATTTTTTTAATACTACGACGGTGACAATCAAGCGTACGGCCCGCCTAATGGAAAGCGGTCACCTTAGCCTATGGACGCCTGCAACTCCGGGGTGTAACATGCGGGTTGCTGACCCTTTAAAACAGAAGGATTCGCTGTGTTGACAGCTTTGCTCCGTGGGTCCCCAGCTGTCAGCACATTAAAATCCTTGCGACCTAACTCACCAACACAAAAACAACACTATAAGTAGGGTCTATTAATTCCCCAGATGGGCTCTGCTCCAGATTTGAGCGAGACGACATTCGTTGTGCTGTGCCCTACCACACTAAACGATACGCATCCGCTGTGCCCATACCTCTCTTAGCCATGCGCTGCGAAGAGGAGACAACGACCCGGCTGTTGCTGCATTCGTGTAACGTCCAGCCGGCAAACGCCGATAAGGGAGACGAGGGTGTGTAGCCAAGATATCAATCGCTCACGCTCAGTCGCTAACGAAACGCACCTGTCATTGTCACACTAATAAGGAAGAGTATTAGTGAGAGGTAGCTACGATACGTTATTAAGCGTGAGCGATTGGCATCTCGGCTACGCACACAGTGCACACGTGGACAGCGAACTTAAAGCGAGCAAAAGCGGCGGCACTGGACAGAGGGGCGTGGAGGAGGATTTGCAAAGCCCTATGTACCCCCGGCTCCCCTAGGACCGAAGTGAGTAAGTTTTGGTTTGTCTGACGCGATCTAACGGTATAAGAATCCAAGTTAGGTAAACGTTACGTAATATTTCGTGCGGGTCCCCCGGCAATAACTCTTTGGGCCCGCCGCGTCACAATTATGCAAATCGTTCCCTTCGTTACAATTTGTGTGGCTATACGTTTACATTAAACTGGCTCGTTACTGGGCCCAACACTTTATTGTATATTCTACCCAGTAGACTAGACGGTGCTCGCGACTTTGTCCGCTTTCAAGTTGTTTTACGAGTAATTACCAAATAAAACAAATAATGAGTTGAAACCTATCTAACCTATCAAGCAGTTACATAAATGATTTCATCGTTGTAGGAACTACTCATGGCTAAATATTCAACACATTTTCGTTACACAAAATAGGTTAGGTACATGTAGAAATTGCGAAATGTCTGGTCGAAGTAACTGGTGACCGAAGAGCTGGTGGCTTCCTCGCACAACGTATCAGCATTGCGATACGGGGAAACGCCGCCAGCATCCTAGGTACTGTTATATATGCATGTAAATGTAGGTACTTTGGTTTTCTACTGCCTACCGGCAGATCAATAAATAACCAGTCTCGAATTACGTATGTTTCATTCGCCGTCCTTCTAAAACATTTCCCAGTATACACCATTTGGCGACGAGCCCGATAGTTAAATCTAGTGTTACTACACGCGTCTAGTGCTTAGAACCATGTCTGCGGAAAATAAACCTGACTTGAGTGCGTTAAAAGAGTTTAAAATTAATGTCGACGTATGGTCGACCTACGTCAGCAGATTAAAGGCGTGGTTTACAATTCAAAATGTTAAAGTGGCTGAATTTTCAAAATATTTGGTTGCGGTAGTAGGCACTGAACCGTTGGATTTGATAATTGACTTGTGTTACCCAGATGAACCGGAAAAGGTTAGTTTCGATAAAATCGTAACCTTAGTCCAAGAACATCTGTCACCAAAAAGGTCAATAATCGCCGAGAGAATGATCTTTAGAGCATGTAAACAAGTTGAGGGTCAAACAGTAAGTGAGTACCTCGTACAATTAAAGAAGTTGAGTAAACATTGTAAGTTTCAGGATAGTAATATTTTGAAGGAAAACTTACGCGACCAATTTGTGTATGGACTACAAAGCGAACGCATTCGGCAGCGAATGTTGACAGAGGACGACGAACTCACATTCAAACGCGCCACTGAATTGGCATTGTCGCTGGAGGCGGCAGTTCGAGACTCCAAGCCAGCGGGGCTGACTCAGCAACCCGCGGCCGCGTCGGGCACCCGCGGCGAGGCGGAGCCCTTGTACACGGTCGACGGCGGGGCGGCGCGCCAGCCTCAATGCCTCAAGGACCTATTTTAGATTTAAGGTACATAGGTAGAAGTAGGTAGGGTTAAACTTACTGTAATTATATATTTTTAAAATAAATTATTATTAGGTACATGGTGGTCACTTATTTCATCTTTCTTCTCTTCTTCTTGCTTATGCTGCGGCTGGAGCCTGGAGTCCGCTTTGGCAGCTAACCCCAAGGTTTCGCTCAGGCGCTAGTTTTACGAAAGCGACTGTCGAATACTCATACTCCGTTTACACACATGCAAATCCCATATGAGATAAAATTAAATTACTAATTATCTTCTATATGGAGCTAAGTCTTTACGAAATTAATTTAACCTAAAGAATGCACCCTTGATTTTAAAGCAATTGCTCACAAACACGGTCTATAGGATGCAGCGCATGTGCAATCTAAAGCGGACAAGCGCAGAGGATTAAAGCATTCTGCAAACCGGGATGCACAATAAACCGCCGTCCCCAGTGAGTACAATCTTCTTCATGTGCCATCTCCGTCATGGAGGCCGGCGACTATTTGCTTATATGTCGATCTATGTATAGTCATAACAATGGCTATCAAAAACCATGAAAAACTTCAAAAACAAGATTGGTGTGGCTTGACGGGTCTTAGGCATTCAAAGCTTTTCATGCACGATGCACTCGGGATGGAGCCAAAAGCTTTGGAAACTTAGCAGGAGACAGCTCCGAACCATTACAGGGGTGTTTACAGGTCATTATGGGGTCAGAAGTGTGCTGGCCAAAATGGGACTCACAGACAACATAGTGTGTAGGATGTGTGGCGAAGAAGATGATACTATGAAACACGTAGTGTGTGAATGTTACGCTCTCACCAGACAAAGAATAAAGAACTTTGGTGCCGGATAACTGGAGCCAAACGAATTCAGAGCACTACCCCTGAGCTCCATCCGCCACATGGATATGGTCGAGCAAGCTCTTGAGTAGTGCAGTAGGGGGCAATTACACAAAAGATCCCCATGGGTCAAAGTGTATCCGCTAGGGTCCCCTGGCACCAGATAAGATAAGATGTGCATTCATGCGAATTAGTTTTTTCGTGCTTTCGGTCTCTAACCAGTCTCTTACATTCTTCGTCCAAGATCTCCTTCTTCCCCGACCTCTTTTTTTTACACAACAACACGTGACGTTGAGTACAATACCGGGCAGCAAACCCGTTGACTCACATTCCCGCATTCCCTCCGCGTCACGGCTATGCAAATCGCGCCGTTCGTTACAATTTGTGCGGCGATGCGTTTTCATTAGTCCCGCTCGTTAGTGGACGGGTGGAATATTTATGTGGCTATTATACAGTAACTTCAACACCAGTTATACGAAAAGTTATTCCTAGACGAAAAAACCGTTTTATTCTATCGCCACTCATTGCGAATTGTAATGTACTATACCACCGTGAAGATTAAAATGAAAAATGCAATGTAGGTTGCATTGTTGAAGCATTTTGTTGTAAAAGGCAGCGCCGAGCGTCGCCATTTGCGAGCTTCGTTATTTCCAGTTGATTTTAGCCAGTATTTTTAACAACGAAATGTCTGTGGTGAAATTTGAATTATGAATCGCAATGGAAGTTCTTTTTAACTATTTCATTGTATTCTTGCAAACGCTCCGTCTGTGGAATTAACTCCTTGATGAGGTCCTAAGAGACGGCTATAATACAGAATTCTTTATGAAAGTAATGTCCAAGTTTATCAATTCGACCCGAGAACTTTTTCCTTTGCAAAGCTAATTGGTGCAGCTCCCCTATGCATTCCAAGCAATCCTTCTTCAGTATCTTTTTTAAACTCTGTTATACGTATGCGACGTTTGTAATTATCACACAGGACTAGACAGGACTAAACCGAACGATTGAGGTTCAATCAAGCCATCTCGTCAGCGGGGTGAAGAATCCCTCGCCTCATTTATTAACACTATAGGCTTTTTTCAGACAGCACATCAATCAAAAAAGGGGCTAACAACAGCCAAGTCAGCGCACAGTGTCAATTTGTATCGGAATAAACGAGATCACACTGTCACCGGCCGGCCTGGTTTTATAAGGAAAATGAGTATAATTTAAATGTGATTCTAATTGCAGGTGCCTAAGTAAAAAAAACAATAACTGCTTAAAAACATGATTAGGTGTTGTCAGTCTCTTAATCGTCATCATTCATGAACTACGTTGTAGATAAGTGAACTAAACAAACATGCGATAAACGAACATTGTATGCCAGCTCAGCATTATTTAGGTATATGAGTATACGACCCGTCGACTCGCAACCACTATTCACCATTACCACGCTACATTCCTGCATGCCTCGGGGACTCCCGACAATGTAATCTTTAACATACTTACCAAATTTCCAACGTAGGTATAATATTGCTTTGCTATTGTGCCCGATTGCAACGAGCAATATGTTATTGTCGCAATGAATATAGATTTAAGGTAACGTCAGATTCAGTAAACTAGGTATAACTTTTCAGAAAAGTCAATTCTTTACGCCCTTTTTCAATTAATGAAAGACGACGTAGGGTATATAAGAATATATGTGCCTTCAGTACTTAAGAAAAAGCCTAAGCCTAGTAACTTTCGAAAATATATTTAAAAAAATGCTACGTCAAAATTTGTAATTACCAGGGCCCGTAATGTTCATGCTGATGACAGACAATGACGTCAAGCTTCATACATAATGTTTTAAGTTTTACGTTTGAAAGAATAATGCTGTCATTGGATAGTGTCAAAACTATTACGTTCGACGTTAGAATCGAACGTTGCTAGACTTTATCTGTCATTTAACTCATTTCGTATTAAAACATCCTGTGTGTTTAACTGTTTATATACGTCACTATTAAGAAACCAGCATGAAAATTACGGGCCCTGGTAATTAGTATCTTCCTAAACCTGTGGTAAACCTTGTAACTCTGTTATTAGTAATAACATTTCGTATAATAGCGTAAGTTCTATCTGTAGCAAATATAACGAGCACCCATTTCGCTCCTTGTCTAGACTTGTTTGTTTGAGAACTAATGTCCTGTCTGACTGGACAAATACGGTTATCAACTTGGATACTTTTAACTTCTGAAGCTATGGACTGAATCTACACATGTATATATGCGATGATCACGTGCCTACTTTTATTTTGAATTCTGCACATAATCGTTATATATTTTATCAGTAACTTATTACCTAGGTACTTAGTAGCACTTCCTAATTGCAAGAGAAAATAAATATTTTGTATTGTACAGAAGCAGGGACCGTAGCTCATGCCTTTTAAACATACCTAAAATAAATCAATAAATATTACAGAACATTCTTACACAAGCGCAGTAAGCTCAAGAAGGCTTGTGTAACGGGTACTCAGGCAATGATATATATAATATACAAATACATAAATACATAAAAAACATCCATGACTCAGGAACAAATATCTGTGTTCATCACACAAATAAATGCCCTTACCGGGATTCGGGACATACCTACATCTAACTATGTATTTAGGAGACCTGTACCTATGGCGGTGACGAAATGGAAGGTTTGAGAAATATATGGAAATTTTGGGACACTTCTTTTTCTCCAAGATCGAAACTGCTTGCGATTCTGGGTAGAAATCACATTAAAATTCCTAATAAAATAAAAACGCAAAATACTCTGTTAACAGAATTATATTGCGACTGTAATGTAAAGCTTCATACATCTCGGTGGATAGTAGCTACGAATCAAAGTTCAACCTATACGGATGAGAGACAAAGTGTCTTTAAAATGTCCCGAGGCCATCTCCAGATTCGGAGCGAGATCGATGGGAAAGGACACGGGTGAATCTTTACGACCAGGAAGGCAGGAAGCTTAACGGTATTCCGCCCCGCATTCTTCCCCGCGTCCGCCGTGATAAACGTGTGTGCGTCCAAGAAAGTGAGGATAAACCTCCCCATTATTCTGGCTTACCCTGTTCAACGTTACATGTGGGTTAGGGCATTAGTACCTAGCGCCCTGTAGCCCGGACAATGGAATACAGCTACGGTATCTCCTGCCGGTCGTAAAACAGGACTAAAATAAGTCCCTGATTACTACCGTGTTCGACCCCGAAGACTCCGGTCGAAAACGGTAGCAATCAGGGGCTTGTATTGCCCATAACAAAAGGTAGGACCAACGGAGGCGTGAAGCAAGGGCGGCACTGGTGCATTCCCCTGGAGATCCCAGGGCCGCTGATGGCTTCAACGAGGACCATCGAGGGGTTTTTAGACGGCGAGAGTCCGACATAGCTTCCACACTGTCCCTGCGGTGCAGATGCAGAAGTATCCATAATGGTTTTTCCTCCCATTAAAAAGCACTAGCGATTCAATCTATCTATCCGTACCGTAGCAGCCTTTACGTGCCGAGAACTCCCTAGGTGGGTTCTCCTTCCGTAGTCGCATTACTCTACAAAGCAGAAAACGCTGCGTTCGACGACGGGCGTAACCCGTAGCAAAGCAAAATATTAAACTCTCGTCTTTCGTGGGAATGAAAAGGCTTCGCGGGCAAAAGCGACGGCGAAACAAATGACGACGCGCGTTCACGCTCAATGGCCAAATGCACTCAAGTAACGCATTGAGGACGCTCAAGTGCATTTGAAAGCGGGACAAAGGGAAGCGGGTAGGAGAAACTCGCTCAGCACAAATAAGTCACATTTAACTGGATCCCGACAAAGTTCGCATAGAATTGAGAATACAAAGTGTTAAGTAAACGTCATAATTTTATAGAAGCTTGACGTTAAATATAACATTTGCGCAGTGTCTGATATTAAAGTCGATGAAAACGTAACTCGGTCTGACTCTAGCCTGCAAGTACTGTCAGTTTTAAATTGTCAATTGAAAGAGATATCATATACTACAGAAAAAGTGACCAAGGCCCCCGGTGAGCAGGGCTGGGACCGAACCAGCGACCTCCTGCTTTCGCGGCAGACGCCCTACATTTAATAAATGATTCGATTCGTGCTTTACAATTGTACTGTCAGTTTTGACAACAGTGATACTACTACGGCCTGAGAGATTCTGTTTGTGCGCAGAGAAAAGACATTAAAAAAAGCAGGTTCATACCGTTCTTGAGCTTCTGATCTCCATCTACAACTAATATTAAACGCCAAGAGAAAAAGAGAAAATGTTACACATTGGAGAGACACAGTCGGGTCGTCACTACGAAAACTCTGTAAAAGCCTATTTTGTATGTGTGTAATAGATAAAGAAACACGTATGAATATCTGTGACTACGCTAAACGGTGGTCGTATTGCAAATAAACAACACACAAACGGCCATTTTTCACCGTCCAAAGCGACAGCAACGAGGGAATGACAAATCGTAGCAAACCGAGCTGCATATCGATGCGTTTCCTTGCATTATGAATGAACTGTAACCGTTTCTTTGGAATAGATCCTCGTTCTATATTTAAACGACGGATTCAGGAGGGTTATGGATTTTACATATCCCCAGGTGAATCCGGAAATGTTAGCTTTAAAAGTACGTATGCACAATTGCAGAAAGTATACGAACACTTACTCTCTTTCTCCTTGTAAATATAAGTTTTTGAGAAAGCGAAGGATTTTTTATTTTTTATATTTACCTTTGTACAGTCAACCCATTGGGACCCTAGGCCACTGTAGGACTATGCCATAGTGACGCTATAAATCAGATTGTAAGAAATCTCTTCTTCTTCTTCTTTATGTGCCGTCTCCATCCCGGAGGTTGGCGACCTTATGTCTAAATGCCGTTCTTTCTGAAGCCATGCGAATTAGTTCTTCCGTACTGTCAACGTCCAGCCAGTCTCTTATGTTTCTTGCCCATGATATTCTTCTTCTGCCACGTCCTCGTTTGCCCTCTATCTTGCCTCTCTCTCTAGAAATCTCTTACTGCTTGTCATTTTGATATGGTTCTACAGTGGTCTGGGATTCCAATTGGTTGACTGCACTGTGGGGTCATGTCATGGAAACTAAATTAGAACAACTTTCTGTTGTCGCACTGAGGCCTTTGTCTTTACTATCAAACTTCGGCGACAATGCAACATCACAGATGGTGACTGGAAAAGTGGCCAAGGAGATATTTTTTCTCAACATTTATAGTTTACCTATTTATCTACTACGAATGATGATTATTTAAATGAAAACGTTACTCTTGTCTATATTCTTAGTAACTACAAGAGAATACTTCTGCAAAAGTAGAATAACTTATTTAATTTCGTTTCATCTCCAAGAAACAACCCGCCCGGTCAAAATTACATCATTGCCGACTGCATTCCCCACTTTTGGCAGTCCTGGTATTCGGGACAGTAGCAAACTTTAGCCAAATTGTTAAAACTCTAAATTGCCACAATTTTTGGCACAATCCAACTGTAAATCAGCCAGCGCGCCGGGACTGTCTAGCCAAAGTTAAAACAGAACTGTTAAATACACAAATTAGAAGTCATTTTAAACAGTTAAGTCTTAGGGGAGATGTGTAAGTCGAATAAATTTGAAGGCCCCAAGAGAATTATAAAGTTTAAAAACCGCTTGAGGGCTCCCTTGAGGGATCATTTGTGCCACAGCATTAAAAAAGACAGAAAAAAATCAACGATTCTTCATTTTTTTCTTCAAAAAGATATTCAGGTGGTTAAAACAAGTACTATTCGAGTATTTTTTCTGTGATAATGTAAATGCATAATAACGTCTCTAAGCTTGACGGACGATTTTAATTTCGAACTTATATCCAGAACTGAGATTAATAGTTTTTTTTGCCACAGACCGATGCTTTAAGTAGTAATTATTTAGCAAGATATTACGCTTTTTTGAAGATTTACATTCATAGCTTTATAGTGGATATGGGCACGCAACGAAAAAGTAGCTATTTGCAGGGATGGGTTACCAGTACCTATTTACTCGATACAAAAAAGATTTGGTTTATAAATTCATTATTCATTAATAATGAGCAATCTATTAATACGACTTTGTTACCGACATAAAGAGCATAAACTATTTTATAAACCCAGATATAAGAAGCCACATACAATAATGCATTCGAAAACCGCATATAAAGACCAAACGGATATTAAAAAAGAAAAATTATCTGTGAAAATGTCATTATAGCTAATTTATAGTATCGAATCCAATAATATATTTTTTCAATTTCGAACATCTCTGACAAACAAGGAAATATGATTTGACCTCTATTCTAATATCAGTCGTGATGACGTTTAGTTCGAAGCGAAGTGTCAATTGCAAGCAACGAACGTCGCAGGCAAGTCGCACGTTGTTTGATATCGAACGATTTGAAAATTGGGGCCAACTTTAGTTTTTCTATGAATTATAAAAATATAAATGTCAAAAATTTAATGTCAGAAAAGTTTTCATTCATAAAAATCGTAATGGCGATCGTTTTATATGCGGTTTGAACGCATCATGGAGAGCATGATATGTGTGTATATAAAGCAGTGTATGTAATTGTAAATAATTAGGCATTAAAACACTCGTGTGATGTTATTATAAAACGAAAACGAAACGCCTTTCATTATATACAATCACATAAACTACTATTTAAATCCCTGGTTTTGATCCCTGCCTGGCATCGAAAACTGGTAACGGGATATTTCAAAAATATGCGATCACTATCATCCACGCCTGCTATACAAACTAATAAACCCTCCTACACTCTCAAGAAAAAACATTTCCAAAATAGAATACACTCTCAACCGTAATCCTAGTAAATAATTCAGTTACGGATCTCCAAGGCCGATCGACCTTCAGGGCACCATAATCCTCGATTGCGTATTCAAAAGCCAACCTTACACTATCTGTAATAGAGTTAGTTTTAGACTGGGATGATCGATCGCGCTTCTGAGCATTTTAATGCTCATCGATTGTATTCGAAAGTCAATCTTGCTATACTTGGAATAGAGTTAGTTTTACAGTGCAGACGTGTGGCCATAAATGGCAGTATAGGGGTGAACGGTCGGCTAGGGATGTTGACGTTCGGTTGATCTTTATTGCTTCAGGGCATGGAACTGCTGTGTAGTGTAAAAGTACCTCTTGGTATTTTATGTTGGAAGGAGGATCATGAAGTTCCAGCATGTTAACAAGTTATTTTGACAAGTCATTTAAAAACGAGGAGTATTATGAGTTTAGTACTAAGACCGTTTTTCCTTTTCAGTGACAATAATTTGCGCTGACAAATGTCTGATTTAGATTTTTTTTATAGGGGGTAAATGACCGATTCTGAGTTAACCTTATCATTGCAGTGTATTTGTTATTTCTCTGGTCAGTGACTATAAACTTACCTAGATTATTTAACTCAAAACATCGTGACGGAGTGGTCAATCGGAAGACTCTCCGCTAGAGAGGGCCACTCTATCACAGTGTTTTCGAGGAAACCCATATAAAAAAAAATACGTTACTTACATGAAAATAACTATCCAATTGTCTACTCCTGACACATGCGTAGTTTTTGATAACAATTACTACTGTTAAATTTTTTACATATGTTCAAAAATCCGGATAATCGGCAAATCGCGTCGGTAAAAACGAGAACGATTATCGTTGTGGCATCGTAGCCCCCAAACGAGTGGACCTACTCGAATGCGAGTTTTATTCGATAGCCTTGGAGTTTTGTCGACATAGAAGCAATCTTCAAATCGGACTTCAGGTTCCCTGAAATCGCTGGAGCCGCGAAACGCTAGGAGGCAGAAGAAAAGCAGTTGTCGCCAAGACATTCGGCTGAAGACACTTGTCACAGAATCTCAGCCAGTACTAAATTGGTCAAACACAAAATTTTCGACGTCTTTTCGGTGGAATATTCAAAAGTGAAGGGCTATAAAGCTTGATTTTCTTATTTAAGCCTTATCTACATTAAGGGGTACTCCCTTTCTATTGCATTGTATGATAAAAATCATTACTACATGTACAACCTGTTAACTATTTGTACATGTAAGTTGACACACATTGACCACATGAAAGAAAAAGTGCGTGTTTAGCTGAACTGTAGAGCCAATATTTTCTGTGGCCAATAGTTAACAGCTTGTGTACATGTAGTCATGATTTTTATCATACAATTTAATAGACAAGGAGTACTTTTTAATGTGGATAAGGGTTCAATAAGAAAATCAACCTTCATAGCCCTTAACTTAGTCCACTGGAAAGATTCCGAACATCTTTTTATGTTTATCCCAAACATAAGGGCAAAAAAACTATATACATCCCTTTTTACGGGGTGGTAATACTAGCGTAAGAAAAAGACAGTATGATGCTCTCTATCCTACTGTTACTGCGCTCGCTGGCTTGACAGACTTTATCCCCTCAGTAATGGAACAGTCAGCTCTGTGATAAAACGGGACAGTAACTTACGGTTACAACTACGGCTTATACTCGTACGGACTTTTGTTCTTTAATGCACCGAGTTAAATAGAAAGCTTTATAAATTAGGTCAGAGTATTTGCAATACATTGTATACACAATTTCCGGTTGGTCGCGAGTAAAACATAGATTTATTACCCAATGTTACTACCAAACTCGTAAAAGGGTATTTTCAGTAAAAAGTGCACCAGTTTGAAAAATGCGTTACGAGACGGACCAAAAAAGCGACCCTCTTTTTTTTATTCAATATTCAGTACTGTTATTCAGGTATATAAAACACAAAACTTCCTATATATAAAAAAAGGCAAATGCCCAAAAGGGTAGGTAATAGTTATAAATTCACTCGCCCACAGCCAGGATAAGGTTGTGCTCTAGAAACACAAAGTCTAACCTATTTATACTTTCCACTATCTCTCCCACTCACTCTCACTCTGTTTATTTGACATGCTAAGTGGATATTGTGTCTAAAATATGGGTATTACAATATTTTTACATTCTTTTTTAACAATGTCTTATGTGTAGTCGACTTCAAAGGTCTGTTGTATTAAGTACGTACACCATGAACATTATTCTACCGGCATCAAGACAGTTTAAAATTTAAAATCATTTTTACACTCTGGAGTCGAGTGGCTTGCGCGGCGTAGCACGTCTACGCCGTAGCGCCGCTACGGATCATAGCTATGTATTGATTCCGTAGCACTTGGCTCGTGCCATTCGTGCGGTGATTTTTTTAACACATTGAGTACCAGCAAGTGCCGATTTAGTGGTTTTCCCGCTTTGTAGCGGAAAGCTACCACCCACAGAGAACTCCCTTAGCGGGTTCCCAGCGCTCAGTGTGTTAAAGGTCCCGCTCTTTCTTGGTCTGTTTGAGAGAATAAATAAATAAATAAATATTATGGAACAATCTTACACAAATCGACCTAGTCCCACGGTAAGCTCAATTGCTTCGTCTGGAAATAGAACCGACGTAAATGTCTTTACATTTACGTCGGTTTTCTTTAAAACACCGCTATTTTTATGATGCCAATCGAAAGAATAGACAAAAAATAATCATTCTTCGTATGTAACATAGTATTTTAAAAGAAAGAAACAACGTGAAGTTAATCATTTCAATCAAATGAAAAACATACCTACATGAAACTGCCGAAGTAAATTACTCGTAAGTATTTCTATTTTTGGAATATCTTTGAATGCAGTATATTTACTTTTAAAAAATAACAGTCTTATTTCAGCAAAATATCCTTCTTTACTAGTAGGTACTTTCAGAACAGAAACGTTAATTTAAAATGGTTAAGAGCTATTGTGTGACGTCAAGACTAACAAGTAATTACTAATTTGCACTCCGACTTTATATGCAATAAAACATTCTTAACGATCAAGGCGAGACAGATAGGACTTAGAATCGTTTATTACTTCACTTGAACAGTGTAATAAAATAATATCGATAGCGATTAAATCTCCAATGAATATTTAAATATCGAGACAAAGACATACAATAAGTACTTACCATCTGAATACATTAACATGTTTTGCCGAAATCTGATCTATATCTATACCATTCGGGGTCGAAACTCTTGGTCCATGGGGTCCCAGCGCACGCAAGGTTTTCGTAGAAATCGCGAAACGTCTGGTTGATGTTACTGGTGACCGAAGAGCTGGTGGCTTCCTCGCACAACGTAGCATTGCGATACAACGAGGAAATGCCGCCAGCATCCTAGGTACAAAGCCTCAAGGACCTATTTTAGATTTAAGGTTGGTAGACGTAGGTAGATAGGTAAGTTACACTTACTGTATATATTTTGAAAATAAATGTTATTTGTTTATCTATATTCGACATATAGATATATTGCTAAACTGACTATTTAGGAATGCCCACTGACTTATGTTGTTTTTATTAGATTCCGCTACCTAAAGGTTGTTTGAAGAGATCGCTTTTTAGCGCTAAGACCGCCTGTTGCTTACCTCTTTTTCTGTTCGCTATACTCTCTGTATTGGCATATTTTGAGGAGTGCAATAATGATAGTAGTTAACAAAACAGCAACGTAATAAGGGTTCCTAAAATTAAAGAGCATAGAAAATAGACCCAAAAATTTTAAGAACCAATTAGAAGCTGTTGGATACACTAGTTTTACTACGACATGTCCGCAAGCGTCAGACGGGAGTACCTAAACAATCTCGTTATTTGAGCTCCAAGGAGAGGATACATATTGTTTTTTTTTTGTTGTCTTAATGGTTACATTTTATGTTCTACTCGTTTTTCGAAAGACAATCGGATGACTTACCTGAAACAAAAGAAAAAAATTGTTAACATTCGTTAAGTTTTAGGCAACACATAGGTAATAAACACATATCGTGATTCGATAACTAAAATCCATAATCTACTACACTATATTTTATGTATTTATAGCAAGCTTGTTGTAAAGTTTATTGTCCCTCGTTGAAACAGGGAGAAAACATTAATAATATTTTTTCTTATCTTGGCTTAAATAATCAAGTACTGTCACACTATATATATACTTAAGAACTCAAGCAATAGCTGGCTATATATGTTCTGGGCCGGGCATCCGCCAGACAGATTTATCCAAACGTTGCGTAGCGTCGGGCAGAAAAATAGTGTACAAATTTTGGCCTGTAAATAAGAAAGCCTCAGATCACGTGTTTGTCGACCTCAGCTTCGCCGACAATTACACGAGATCTGAGACATTTCTTATTTAACAGACCTCTGTACGCACACCAGCTAGACCAAGGCACAACAATAAATCTGTAGACTAATTTATTTCTCAGCCATTAATAACTGTTTTATCATAATTTACAACAGCCTCAGACGCGAGGCACCGCAATAAAATAAAATTGCAGACTGATGTAGAACAGTATTCTTATTCGGCTAAGTGTTCTCCTGGGTGCTGCTGAATCATTGCGTATCGTCCTTGAGGGACCCGGTACGTTACCCGTGTGATGCCATTGCTTACCAAGGACTGGCGAAATAGTGTTACCGTGTGTAATTTTGCCAAGAAACGCTGAGTTGTTGCTATTCACAATTATAGAGGCATGTAAATGATAAAGTGATTCGGACGAACCCTCTTATTTGTCATATGTTTGATGAATATGATTTAAGGATCACACTCTTTACCAAAGTTAATTTGATAATCAATTACAACGCTGTTAGAAATATAACAGCGTTGTAATTGATCCTATCCTATCCCATCTTAGCCTATCAATTACGCGGTGTGTTTCAAATATTGTCTTCTTAATGTGTTAAGGTGGAAAAATAGTACATTATGTATTAACGGCGGTAAACAAGAAATTACGAACGAGTGTGATTTTCTTAATTTTAACACGAGTTCGTAATTCTTGTACCGCCCGTGATACATACAATGTTTTACATCACATTTGTGAGGAAATAAATAAACTTACTAGGCAAATAAATAAACAATAATTATCAGCGGTAGTGTAGTAGCGCAGTTCACGGTACACCGCTGGGAAGCAGTCACCTTAGCCTATGGACGCCTGCAACATTTATCTTTTGTTTTGTATGTTACGATAACACGACCGTTTCAGTAGTGAATGGTTTCAGTGGTGTTTGATGAGGTAGTGTGTAAATACAAGAAGAAACACTGACAAAACATGTGACGCCTTTTGTTTAGAAGCTCCACTGACGGCGATCTTATTCGCACGTGTATCGTACAACGTTTAACAGTACATGTGGCACTTTTAATTTTTCACGTAGGGATATAAAGTGTTCATTATCGCACTAGTGTAAACTACATAACTATTGCGATACGCTTGTTTTAGCCCCTAAGATTAAGTCTCGATATACACAACTGCTATTAGCGACGCAGCAGGACTCGAGAGCCACTCAGAAGCTTTCAGCGCACTGAGGTTCACGTTGCTCCGTATCATGGAACTCACATTACTGTAGGTACTTATATAGCACTCGTATAGTCGACAGTGCTTATATTCTTATATAGCACTCTTCTTAATGGGACAAGGCTTAGCAAATCCCTATCTGTGAAAACCTGTAACTGGCTTCGCTGATACTTATGTTACATCATCTGTCCTTGTTAATTTAAGCTGTTGGTTTTCCGAATAAAATAAAATAAAATAAAATAAAGAATCTTCGAGATGTAAAATAATTTGACTGTAGTAACTGGGCTAAAAATTCAACACAATAATTCGGTTTAAATATATATTTTCTGATGTTTATGAAAAAACTGGAAAGTTGTGTAAAATCGGAATAAACGTTTTAGTTAGTTAGACCGATCAGGCGATCACCGACTTTTGTGAACTTTTCTTCCATCTTCATTAAAATTCTTTTCTTTTTATCATATTTTAATTTGAAAAATATATTGTGCGATTGATAGACATCGGAATTCATGTATACTTAGTACTATGTTATGAAACTACAATTCAGCAAATACCCTTCTCTTTTCTCGATAGTCCTATAGAGTTAAATGAACGGTTGGCTCTGAACGGAATGCTTGAAAGGCACTCAGACTGTGCCAGTCGAGAGTAAATTTAACTCCCTATTTTAGGGCATATGAAGGAAGATATTGGTTTTCAAGTGGCGTATTCCCAGAGCTGGAATACCAATAAATTGCAACGGTTCAAACTCGTGTATTTTTATCACAATCATCGGGATCGTAATCGGGCAGTCATCGTCGGACAGACTAAGTTGTGTTGTCATCAGTGATGCCCGAGCCGCGAAGGTGACTGCCCTATGCAGTTGAAACATGTCACGCCTATTGTGATAAAAATACGTTAGTTTGAACCGTTGCAATTTAATATCAGTGTGACTTACGATAGTTTAAATTAAATAACTGGTATACCGATGATAGAAGCGGTAAAAACAATGATTTTTTTGGTGATTTAATTTTTCCGTAACGTACACGACTGCCAAAATACAGTAAGCAGCAGGACCGGCTTATAATATGTATATTGTAAACACAAAAAAGTGATTTTATTGTCTTAAGAATAAAGTTATAATTGCAAAATCATTGTACACTTTGTACCCGATAGATCTGCTATTGGCTCAACGACTGTAGGCCGCGCGTAACGGTCACCGAATTAGTATGCGGTTTATCGATTAATATTCCTTAATCCTTAGTTTTCAATCAAATCGATTGTAAAGATTAAATCGATTGTAAAAGTGAAGTATCAGAATGGGTAAATATTGTAATGTGTAGATCAATTTTTTTTTAAATTATGATTGTTTTTTTTTATATACTATATAATTATGAAATATTAACTGGTGCCCGCGACTTCGTCTGCGCAATATCTTTTAAATTGTAGCCTATGTGTTATCCTGACGTGTAAGCCATATTACTATAAAGTTTCATTCAAATCCATTCAGTACTATTTACGTGAACGAGTAACAAACATCCATCCATATTTACAAACTTTCGCGTTTATAATATTAGTAAGGCTAGTTGAGTATATGCTAAGTTTCCTAGTTTTTGATAGCACAGATTGTGAAAGTGTTAAGTAATCGTCATAATTTCATAGAAGTTTGACGTTTAAAATAACACTTTCAAGTCTGACAGTTCATTTGCTGAGAAAAGATAACGTGGTTTGACCAGGGACCGGAAAACCCCTCTTTAGGCTTAAGCCTATCGAGTTGGTTACCTAATCATATCTATTACCTAATGATACTGTAACAGCAACATTCAGTAACCGAATACAAACGGTAAGCGAAATGTTGCTGTAACAGTAACCATAACCCGGTTAACTGCAAAACCCAATCCCGATAGGGTTTTTGTTTGGGGTTTTCTTTAGGTTACTGTTAACCTTATTATAACAAACGATTATACTCTTTACGTGTAAGTAAATTAGATTCAATATCTAATAACAGTAGAGGCTGGCATCGGCAAAGACAATTCCGTGTCAACAGTGAACGATAGAAATGTCGTAAAGGACATATAAAAACCTCGTACTTAGGACATTTGTATCTTGCACTGTTTTTTGGGTCCAACAGGTAGAATAACCCAGGTTTGTTTCATAGTTGTCACTTCAATCAATTTTGAACTATAAGCCGTTACACTAGAGTTGTATTAATAATAACAAGCGGTTTCTACGTCTTACACTTTCAAATTAAAGCGAAGACGGCAACGCGACGGCACGTGTTAATAATTTCTTATTTTTCTTCAAATACACAACAACCCGTTAGATTGAACTAGCTTATTTCATCAAATAAAATGTCATACCTTACAACTTCAATTCACGTTATAATAAATAAATATACTTCTATTAATTACGTGAATTTCTTAAGCTTTCGAAAATTAAAAGTGTAGTACTAAACAAAATTGCAATTAATGAAACTGCAACATCATTACGTTTGCTTGCATGTTGTGATTTAAAGTTATTCGTAGTGTTTATTTTGACGGATTTAACTTGTTCAACGAATTTAGTGAATATCTCTTACGAGTCTTACGACTAACGTCGGTTATTTTTTGTTAAGTTATTTAATCAAAACATTCAAAACCATTGTAGTAGGAACGAATAGGTCTAATACTGCACGTGCAATGATAATTAAACAACTTAGGTAGCCAAGTTTACAAGTCGGGCTCGCGTGTAATTTAGATCCGAGTATCCGTGGTACTCGTAGAAACAGATCTTAAATACACGCGGACCTAACCCATCCTTATCCGTTACCATAACGTTTTAGGGCATTTTCAAAAATAGGGTACCATTTTCATTTCTTTTTGAATATAGGAAGTTTTGGGTTTTTTGTAACCAGAATCACGATTACTATTGGAAACAAGAAAAATAGTGTCCCGTTTTTTTTGTCAGCTTTGTAACGCATTTTTTTCATACATTTCGTATGGGCCGTTACAAACCTGACAAAAAATTTTTTTTATGGAAAATTGAGGACCCATTTTCATTAAAAGGGTGCACATTTTTCTGAAAATGCCCTTTAACGCATTTCAGTTAAGGTTCAGGTTCAGGTAAGGAACCTGTGTTGAGTTGTATGGCAGCGACTCAGTTTAGGCCCTAAACTGAATCACGTTAAGACGTCATGGTAAGGCCCCTTGGCGTGTAAAGTAACAGTGCATGATAATTAAAATAAAAAGTAGGGATACAAACAAAAAATTAGACATACTCGTAGTACATATTATGATCAATGTGAACAACAATCAAAATACAAAATATTCAGCAAAAACAATTCTACAACGATAGTAAAAAATAATATCGCACTTTTGTCTTAAATCTTCATAATAGGTAGGTCTTCCCATCACGGAACAATTGTGTTCCGGATCTTTGGGAGGCGTACGCGGAGCCGAAGCCAACACGCTGAGACCCTTTCGACAATTTAATGAAATGTAAGGGGTACACCGAGCGAATGATGCACCTGCCCGAGTTATGGGATGCAGAGGCAGCACCGCCAGGGTGTATAGACTATTGAGATTTAATGGAAACTAAAATATACTGGTCTATTAGGTGAAGGTGGTTGACTAAATACTGTATTATAGAGAATAAAATCAGACGTCTGCCTAACAAAATGGTAATAAATTTAATTTACGGCAAACGGTGACTCGCCCACATAAGATGGGCCCCCACAAAAAGCGACATCTAAGAGAGCTCGAGAGCAACACCAGTATGAGGGCTGGGGGTAGAGAGGTGTCACTAAACTTTGAACATATAGCCAACTCGCCACTTAAGTTTCCACATCTAGTAGTTAGGTAATTATTAGGATTAGCTTTTGGAGCCGACGTGCTCATATTAACAAAGGCTCGTTTATAAAACAAAAAAATGGCCTTGCACGTGCAGACTACGGACGGTATCGTTATAAAAATTATGGCAATTTAAAATGATAATATTGAAAGCAGCTCTAGAAATTCCTGCTTCAAAAACTTTACTTGCATTGTTTTTACTAATTACTCTCATGAGACAATGACATTTAAGTGCACAAAGATGAATACCGACCGAGTGCAGGCTTATTGTTATTGCCCTTATCGGTTCCACATAAACAATGAATCTCGGCAATGTCTAAGCCGCGATGCGTTATATTATCTTGGTCTGGTCATCAATCAGCCTATTGCAGTCCACTGCTGGACGTAGGCCTCCCCAAGGGTGCGCCACAAAGTACGGTCTTTCGTGACCCTCATCCAACCACTACCAGCTACCTTTCTCAAGTCATCGGTCCACCTGGCAGGAGGGCGTCCCACACTACGTTTGCCGAGGTGTGCCCATTCGAGAACCCTTTTGCTCCAACGCTCATCGGTTCTGCGGCAGACGTGACCGGCCCACTGCCACTTCAGCTTGCAACACCTATGGACTATGTCCATTACTTTGGTATTGTGCCGGATAGTCTCGTTCCGGACTCTGTCTCTTAACGAGATACCCAGCATTGCTCTTTCCATTGCACGCTGAGCGACATGTAGTTGGTGAGCCTTGGTCTGGTATTTTACATTAATATTCTTACAATTTACGTAATCCAGTCAAATTATTATTACACATATTTTGAGTTGATACTTTGTATCCCGATACCTATACCTACTAATTGGTGTCACGGTAAACACTTCCGCTTTTCTATGTTTTCTGTGTGTATGTACACGAATGCATAGAATGAGCAGAAATCTAGATCCTGGATGGCTTTATGGATCTAGGGTGCCATGAAACATTGCTATTAAAGTAATATAAATAGTTAAATACGGTATAAGAGGGCAAGCGTACTGTTGGCTAAAAAGCTATCTCAATGGACAGCGACAATGTGTAGAAGTTACAAAAATAGTTAAAAACCTTAACAAAACGTATAATTCGCCGTTCATCATTAACACATGCGGCGTGCCATCGGGTAGTATACTAGGGCCGTATTTGTTTTTACTTTACATCACCGATTTACCTGGCGCCACACAAAATGACACTATACTATTTGCAGATGACACAACCATAGTAATTAAAGAAAATACAGATGGTTCTCTATGAAATATTATTACATGTACCTACATTAACAAATGTAACAAATTGGTTAGAAAATAATAATCTCAAAGTTAACTTAACCAAAACACAACTGGTTTAATTTCAAACTTATAATAGCAAATCAATTAGATTATCTGCCGATTTTAATGGTGTAAGTACAACTTAATGAAACGGAAAGTGCAGTTTTTCTAGGAATTAAGAATGATAAGTTTTGTAATTGGAAAGCCCATATTAATACCCTTTGTACCCAGTAGATTATATTTTGTATCGTCTGCGAGCAACCGTCTCTGAGGCGGCAGCAACGGCAGCCTATAACGGTTATGTATCGTCGCAAATCTGTTACGGAATAATAATATGGGGCAACTCATCAGATGCTGATAAGGTTTTCTTAGCCCAAAGAAAGTGTTTACGAGTAAGATCTTTGTGTGGAGCATATTACCTAGATAGTTGCAAGCCATTATTTAAAAAAGTATACTACCCTTGCCATCCTTATATGTATTTGTTATGTGTATATTCGTAAAACATAATATAGAATTGTTTAAAATGAAAGGAAGGGAAAAACGATATAAACACGATCTAAATACCGACACATCAGACATTAAAACTATTTCAAAAAATACGTGTGGCACTCGGGGACTGCCGCGGTAAAGCTATTGCATATCATTTTGTATCAACTTATGCAATTATAATTATTTATTTATTTTATTCATGCAGTATTTCTTTTTCTTTGATATTAATTCAAGTTACACTTTTTGAGCGTGGTGACCGATAAGAAAACAAATTTTTCTATTATTTAACAAATAAAAAGTTAATATTGTTTAAAATGTTTTTATTATTTTACAATACATGTGGATTTTATTATCTTACAGTAGCTGTTGGTTATTCAGGAATATTTATCATTGAAACTTATGATAACTGAAATAAGAAACATAAGTTTGCGACTTAATATCCTCTAAATACCTAGAAAATACCGCGTCAATGGTGGTCCCATATTTTGTTGTAGACTCTTGTGGATCATTATTCATTTTCAAATTCAATGTTTTTGATAGAAAAGTTGTCAAAATTATTTTACAATATATGTGGGTTTTATTATCTTACAGTAGCTGTTGGTTATTCAGGAATATTTATCATTGAAACTATAGGTTTATGATAACTGAAATAAGAAACATAAGTTTGCGACTAACATATTTGATTTTGGCGGGACTATAATAATAGTGTTTATTTTGACGTTTGACATCGCCGTATCTCTGGTAATAAGAGCTACTGTCCTCAATATTTTGTATAGAATATGACACTTAGCGACATTCGTTTGGAGATATATCCTTTCCTCGATAAAGAACTTTGTAACAAAGTGAATAAAGTCGGTTTCGGTCCGTCGGAGTGGGGAGCGTCAGGTTTTTTTTCGTTACGGAATTTCTGGATTCGGTCCCCGCGCTCAAGGCCCGCGATAGAAGCTATGCAATAGCTTAAAAAAAATTGTAACTCTATGGCCATCTAATTATATTATAATTATTCTTCCTGTACATATGAGAGTTCTTAAAGGAAATAAAATCAGTAGAAAACTCTTGTTCATTGTTAGATTTTGTATATAATTAGATATTGTTATTATAATTTTAGTATTATAAATTTACGAAAACGGGGCTTAATCGTGTATAAACTTTGAAAACAAACCTCCGACGTTTCAAGGGCGACATTGGCCCCGTGGTCCCGGAGAAAGACTGTAATTTTAGTAGTATTTCCGTGAATATACCTACTTAAAAAAGTTATACCCAGAGTATCTCGAGATGCGATATTGTAATGTAATAAAATAAATTATAGATGTTTAATTACTCATTTATTGTCGGTACATTTTCAAATTAATTTAAACACATTACAGAAGCGTCTTGTAAATGTCGTTGTCACACACGATACCGGTTTTCTGCCCTGTTTGGAACATGCCATTAGGCCACGTGTAATTAAGACACGACTCGTGTACACGGAGCCACGTGTCAGCGTGTACTCTTGTAATCGGGAGCCCTAATCTCAAACTCGTACGATTATACAAATTTTGCTCATTACTACGATAATACGAGATACGAAAAAATAATATAATAATAAGTATCCAATATCAAAGTATGTCATAATCATTTGGAGCACCGCTTGCTGCACTTGCTTACAATGAACTCAAATACATACTTTTGTTTTGCCAATGGTAGCAAATAGCGGTCTCAAGTGAAAACACGTCAGACGTCAGCGTGCGTAGCCAAGATGCCAATCGCTCACGCTTAATAATGTATCGTAGCGACCTCTCTCTATCTCTCTTTCTTATTAGCGTGACAATGACAGTTGCATTTCATTAGCGAGTGAGCGTGAGCGGTTGGCATCTTGGCTACGCACCCAGGTAAGAAAAGAAAGTAATTGCCGGCAAAATCGTATTAAGATTGGTAATAAACAAGACTTTTATTGTCGCATTATCACTCTTGACGCATATGTGAGAAATTAAGGAAAGATAAAAACTATTCACCGTTTTATAATGTAAACATTTTAAAATCACGATTTCCACTTGAAACTTATCTGCTATGAATAGTATTGTAGTGTCTTTTATTAAACCCAATCGCTAATTACCTGCAGAAAATGAAATGCAGTAATACAAAAACCTGAAATATAAATTACAAATTTACTGTCTTAAGAATAAGGGTCAAATTGGAATAGGACGCATTTCACATAAAACCTTTTAGAAATGAAATATGATCTGACCACCTGGATACAATTGTATAATTTATTTTGTAACTTAAAATATTAGCGGAACTCTCTTTCTAATAAAAGGGATTGAAAAGAGACTTCCGCTAATATTACAAGCTACAACTGATTATGCAATAGGCCTCCGGTAGCGTGTTTTGCAAGTCTTAGTTAGAGGGTGGTATTTATTATATTATTTTTGCTGTAGTTGAGTAGTGTATGAACTAAGCATGGATTTAAAAATTCAAGAATCCAAATGCATTAAAAATCCAAAAAGTAGGCCAGTTGTCGATTGTAAGAAATATCGGGAATAGAATACAGTGTAGCTAACGTTGCCGGTACTTGGTAGCATAGCGACTGAAGCTTGCACAATATCCTCAAATCGATAAGAAATCTGTTCCCACTTTTTTTAATATCTACCTACGTAAGTTGCAAAATTTAACACAAGCTACAATAATCAAATCAACTTTTAATTATGAAAAATAAACAGACACCTGGTTGACCACGCCTCGGTTCTTAATTTCAAAAGGTTATACGTTGAGTGCATGCTATAACAATTTGAACTTTATTGCCAAAGGAATACTGTTGTTATTAATAAAATATCTCTTGTTCTTTATGGTACTATTTCGTGCAGGTAATTAGCTGTTGGTTTTACAAAGGATAACAATGTCGAGATTTTAAAAAGTTTTAACTTTACCGACAGCCGTCACAAGATGTACTCACAAAATAGCACTATTTGCTGAATTTTATCGCTTCGTAATCTGAGACTAATAGTTATGTTTTGTTTTTAAATAATATCAGAATAATTGCGCTAAGTTACCCATGTATGATGATTATTTACGACTACCTATATTTGACTGATTAACTACAAGAAAAATAAATAAACTTGAGCGTAGTAGAAACAAACGCTCACGCCGCTTTCATTTCTATGTATGATAATAAAAATGTTAGGCTAGCCTAAATATAGTAAGGAAATAAAGAAACGATGCCACACTAAGAGCAAAACAAACCTGGTTCCACAGCGAGCGACAACGTCCTAACTCCTAGCCATGGTCATTCAATATTAAGTCTAATTCCTGGGCGTATAAAGATTACTTTCGTTTGAACTGTTCAAAACAGATTAAAACACTAACAGAATTCATTGCGGTTAGTTACTGGTTAGAGGTTAATTGGGGTTAACTGGACCGATAAGGTTTCCGAATGATTAAGGTTTCCGTATCATGAGTTAACCATATTGGAGGTGTTTTGAAAACAACCTTTAAAATAACCTTATGAAAAACCCGGGTTATGGTAACCGGTTCCGGTCCCTGGGTTTGACTCTAGGATATGTCTACATTTTCCAAACCCTTAGAATCTAAAAAAATCTTAATCATATTTTTTATATTGATCTACACATTACAATATTCAGAAGGCCGACTCGAGAGTGATTTGAATAACTTTCATAAGCTGTCCATCGATTCTCTGACGGGGCGGGAATAAATTCAGACACTCGAAGCTCGTAAGTTGAATTTTGATTGCTTCCCTGGGGGCCGTTTCCATAAAGTATCACTACATAGTATAAAACAAAGTCGCTTCTTAAATATGCTTAAATCTCTAAAACTACGCAACGGATTTTGATGCGGTTTTTTTATAGATAGAGTGATTTAAGAGGAAGGTTTATATGTATAATCCGTTTCCTGTAGAATCAACAACAACATGGGACCTGTGACACAAAAATCAAATGAGCCACCACGAAAATAACTATCTATTGCCTTTCGAGCGATAAGTCGTCAACAACTGCAAATCATTCATTCCATATTTCTTGATGGTTGATTCATGTTCCCATTTTTCTTTCAGTTATAATATAGTAAATTTCTTTGCAGACGTCTCTGGTTAATAGAAAATGAATTCCGTTTCAGATTGTTTTTGAATCCGCTATTGACTGTTACATATGCATTTCGCTAACATCGTACTCTGATTTGTGTACGTACGACTTTACATGTGAATATTATTAAAACTAACGTCATTATTAATGTTTTGAGTACCATCCAATATCATTGTATAATAAAGGTACTTACATTTACATTAGAGACTGTCAGACAATGCACAGCTTAAACAGCTGAAGGTAGAACCTACATTTGGGACATATGGATATGCTTTAATTATCACGTGGGGCCACTATTGAGATCGTTATCGCCTCTATACAGACTAAATTGCCAAATTGCGGGCGGAGATTAGTAATCTTTGCCCTGCCCATCATACTCAGATTACGCCATTGAAATGTAAACCAAATTATTTGAAAAATAGAGTTAATCTTCCTTTGTTTCACGTTTTAAGGAACCTATAGGTACACACGCGTTCAGAAGTGCATGGGCAGTTTATGAGTGAATCCAATCATAAACTGCCCATGCAATTCTGAACGCGATAGTACATTCTTTTTATTCATAATTTACTAAAATATTAATATGTCCTTTTGAAATGACTTTGGGCAGAACGAGTATACGATAAATGCGTGACTTACATTGCATTTTGGAATTCATAACCAATCAACCATGGATGAATGAATGAACCTAAAGAAACAAACATTTAAAAAACCACTAAGACCGGATGTCTTACCATAAAGCATTCTTCATAAACCGTGTTAATTTTAAACATTAATTTTCCACAACCATTTCGCGTTGTTCATACCGGCGGAAAAAGCGAAACAATTTCCCCTGGCGCGAATACAGCCAGTTTTATGCCATATATTAATTTTGTGCCGCTAACGTAACTGTCGGTGAATAGGCGGCCATTTTTATTTTGTCACATGTGAGTTACTACGCCATTTCGATTTCTTACTCGTAATATTAGTATGGATTTTACAAATAGAAAACGCAGAAACATTCGATGCATTTGTCGGCATTTCCCAGCTGATTCTGACCGAACAATCCAATTACTCTCCGGTTTATCGCGTGCAGCGCACGATGTCTCGTGTAAACACGCCTAAGGCAGTACAGTGAATACCTAGTACAAGTAGTACAGTGAATTTGAAAGCAATACCGTAGGAAAGAAAAGAATTTCTTTTGTATTAAAAGCTAATACAATGAAAGAAATGAAAATGGTTAAAATTACATTGAAGATACTAATACTTGGAGATGTGACGCTCCTCTGAACATTATCCAATTTGTATGGAAAAAATTCTCGCTCTACAATATTCCCCATACAAAATGGAAAACGGTCTCAAGATGGTACAAGTATAAATTAATTCAATAATTAAAATGACATTCGATTCGAATTATTGTAAATGTAAATTATTATTGTGATTTGTATGTAATCTTATTTTATTTTTTTCACACCACCTATTCATAAAAGGGATCAAATCTGTTCAAGCTAGGAGGAATCAAAGTGGCACTTTTCTTCCCTGCTAAGAGGGATCAAAGTGGCGCTTTTCTGTTCAAGGACTACACATTTTTACGTTTTCGGGTATTAACTAGTGGCATCGTGGTGTTGATATGATGCTTTTTCGGCTTTGTTAATTTCCTCTTAGTTGGTGTGAAAAGCAGTATGTATTACACGGCTTCAAAATTATTTTCATCTCGCCTGAAATATACCATTTTAATCCCTTATAACACGAACTACTATTTATTCCTTTTGACGTGTATTGTATGTGTATTACGAAATGAATGAAAATTTATATGAATATGACTGTACTGAACGGTCTAAATAAGTGTTGTATATATTTGACTAGTTAACCGTGGATTTTCTAATTACATCGACTCATTCATTACAAAAATAGTTAACAAAAAGCGTTATACAGACGTCACCGTCGACGCCTGAGAATTACGTAACCGCTATTGATCGGGGCACCGCGCACGCGCGAAGCCGCGCGACCGACCAATGGGAGGGCGGGATTTAATTTTAATATGATGGCCGTGGGCACATCCTCGCTTCTGATTTGTCAGCTCGTTATGTGTTACGGATAACTTTTGTGCGTAAGTTGGATCGTTTGAAACTGTAATAGGGAATTTTTCGGCAACTTTTGTCATGGTCCGTGACAATTTTGCTGAGTGCCAGTGAGTGGTCAGAAACTATATGCCTAATTGTATGTCTGTTATGCAACAGGCTGTTGAAAGCGGTATATTTCAGATGATTTCTGGTTAAACTGAAATATATGTCAATTACTAAAGAAAAAGATCAACTCCATCGAACCCAGGTCTTCAGCTTACCAAGCTAACGTTACAATCTCTAGGCCACCTGGTCTCAATGAAAGCTGGCGAATTTCTTGTGTGACTGTGGGTTGGGAAATTCGCTGTGTGAGTGTGGGTTTGTGTGATTTTTCTATGGAATTATATTTGCTTCAACGAAAAGTTGATTTCTGCATAGTTTAAATTTTTTTACATCCAATTAAGTACTAGGTAAATATTTGGGGTTATTTACAGCCATACCTGCGATTTAATATTTAAACCACTAATTTTTTCATATTTGTACAGTTAGCTGCAGAGACGATGACATGAACGAAATTAATTATTGTTAACCAACTTCTACCTACAGTCGACCTTAAAAATATATTCACACGTTTGCACACTGATCCCTTGTAATAAAGGGCCAAAGTGCAAACATATCTTTGACGTCGACTGTACAAATATACATAAGCATGGGCTTAATTTATTTCAGCAACAGATTGTAAATACAGGACGATATTCACATATTTATTTAGTTTTGTTTAGTTTATTTATTTATCCCACAATATACAAAGTCACTTAAAACTACACATGGTGCATTCTCAGGATTTTATATTGTGATTGTCAGTTACTTTCATTATGGTTGCAATACATTCAAAATGTCAAAAAATATTAAAGTAGTAGGTATTCAAATAGTAAGTAGTAAAAAAATACTATTAAAATAGAATACCTAGTTATGTCACTATGAAAGGTTCGTCAGTAACAAATTAGGTACTTAATAATTATTCAAATATTCTTCTTGCATTTATGATTTCAGTTTAAATTCTGTCCGTCTGCTTACATTTACTAATACCACTAGTCAAACTGAACAACTTTTATTCAACAACTTTTTAAAATTGTGTAATTTGCATGTATTCTCTTTTTCATACAAACTAAATAGGATTTTCAATGTACGTTAATATCACTAATTGACGTTTCTCGTCATAGTACAAATAGGTTAAACTTTGCAGTACATTGCGTACAGTGTAATAAAAATCTAAACCACGTTATTTTTAAAAGTCGCTGAACAAATGTTGTTCAGTCTGAGGAGTACTACTCCTATCTACGATTAAATTTATTGCTCCTAATGTAGGCCACACCCGGTATTGTAATGAATGTAATGCTGTTCCAAAGTCTGTCAGACTCTCATGCTAGAAGTGACTTCGTCGTTTCTTATTACGTTTCATGACTACGTTCACGTTGCTTTTGTCTATCCTATTAATATTTGAGCCAACCATGTACAGTCAAGTGTAAAAATATGGTGGTGCACATCTTACTCAAAAATATGTCCCATAGCACCTTATGCCGGTGTAATAAGAGCGTAGTACCATATTTATGAGTCGATTTTATGTCGAACCATATTTTTGCACTTGACTGTATTTCACAGGCGTTATGTTTGAAAAAAAGGCAAGATACTAGAAAGAAATGTGTTTTAAGGAAAGGCTATTCGCGTTCTCTCCGGCTCTTTACACAAGCCTTTTTCAACTGGTACGAAGAAATTTCCCGACAACGAGCTTTCCACACTGTAAACTTAATGAAGCAAATTCTCGGCACGAGCCACACAAGAAAAAGGCTTAACAAACTTTAAATTAGGTACGCTGCCGCTTTAATTTGTTTACTCGTATAAAAATCCCTTTTACTTAATAAAATCACGTTTTTTAGAGAAACAGTGTTCATAAAAAAGTGATTACGGTTGGAATTTTTTGCTAAACAAACCATGAATACAATATTAATTTGGTCCTTAAAGGTCACTCACATTCACAAACATAAAAATGGGTTTTTCATATATCATGCTCTGAAAGTGGGACATTGTTAACCTGTGAAGCGGGTGAAAAAAATTTGATCCCTAGGGCATTTTACTTTCCAAGTGCATTTTTTTCTAAGTTTTACTAACTGCAATAACTCTGTTTGAAATGGATGCATTGTACGATTTCTGTTTTTACTCCAAATGCATAAATTACGACATTAAAACGATTTTTTAATTTTTTTTCAGGACTCTTGTACCTACTACATGGTCATGTTTAGATACAAATACTTTATAAATACACCCGTGAGAGCGGAAAGGGGTACTTGAAAAGGAGAAAGTAAACACTTCATAGATTAAGGCTAGTTAAAGGTAGGAAGTTAGCAGTTAAGTCGATATCTTGTAACGCTTTGGTGTATACCGTAATGTTACTTAAATTATGATTCCAATAAATAAATTTCTATAAAGTCAAAAATAGCTCGACATGTTTCAGATAAATTCGCTACCCTTATTCATGTGCGCGGGCGTGGGATGGCTTTTCGCACACCAGTTGCCAATCGATCAGAAATATTTCCAGCCATTTTCGACGAGACGCAAGTAACTCTATACAAGTATTTTAGTAAAATATAACTGTCGGTGTTCGACAAGGACAAACCATACACATCGTGGTACCTTTTAAACCAAGCAAATTATTTGCTGTTACATACCTAATACTAGAAAAATTACACTGCGCAAGCATCTCATAGTATATTGAGCATCGACATTTATTGCCCTGGTAAGAAGTTACGCCTTAATATCAGAAACCCTATACGTTTTGCGGCGAGGAATCGCCAAATAAATCGTTGCCATTTATCGTTATAACTGATGCCAGTGGCGTTTTCTGCGCCGTATAGCATTAATATCTACAAACGATGACACTAAAATGATTATAGTATTACGTATTCATATTATCACATTCTGTTGTAGGATATTACTGTTTTACTGTAAGCCACGAGAGATCTATCTGTCAATTAGATGACTGACAGCGATATTAAAAAAGTATACATTATAACGTTGTCTATGGTATTCCATAAGAACACTGCACCTATGGATTTTCATACAATATATTAGCACTGTTGTTTTTTTTCTAAAGTGGGCACGACATTTTCCACATTCTGCCGCCTTTCTATATTTTGCTTTTTACGCTATTTTACAACAGCTAAAATAGCGTAGAAAAGCAAAATCTAGAAACGTGGCAGAATAGGGAAGATGTTGTGCCCACTATAGAAATTAAAAAAAAAAACAACAACAGTGCTGATATATTGTAAGAAAATCGGAAATCCATAGGAGCAGTGTTCTTATGGAATACCATAGAAAACATTATAATGTATACTTTTTAAATATCGCTGGTGTATGGGTCAGAGGTTTTTAATAGATGGAGCTACACGTTGTATAGGTATGTTTTATATACAAAAACTCCAAATCCCGATAAAATAGAGAAAGCAATTCTGGCGAGTCATAACTGAGCTTAAACTTTACGGCGCCATTACTTATTCTTATATAAGCCAAAAGACCTTAACTAAAACGAGTATTAACGATACTTAGGACGTTCTCCAGAATATCTCGAGCCAATGTCTTAGCCTCGTGGATATAAAAATTGGTTAACTGCCTTCCCGACACTTGATAAACCTTTTGAGTGTAGGTTCAATAACGCGCAACGATTTTATGAAGAAGCTGTTTAATGTGGGCACAAGATAATTAAAATGGTTGTTGATGGGATAAATATCAAAGCCTAAAGCCAAATATCATAATACCAAATTTCTTAGAAAGGGAAAATTCATAACCCGGGCGCTCGGTAAAAGTTCCGTCCTCTGGCGTTGACACTTGGCACAGTTGATCTTAGGTGGTCCTGAGTGGATTTCGACCGGGAGCCATCGAGAACCACCGTTTAGTGGGGAGAGGGGTGAAGTTTGATCCGCCGCGCTTAATTGGGGCCCACATATTTCGTAAACCATTCCTAATAGGTCATGTAATATTTCGTTTCCAGCCAAATTAAAGACAAGGAATTCATAAAAAAAAATTGTATGCCCTTTTCATACAAAAAATGGGTTTATAAGCCAACAATTAAAAATGATCATGGAAGTCGCAACATGGTGTTTTCTACTAAAAAAAAATGAGAATATCGCCCATTAATCGTTTAATCGGAAAACTATCAAAGTATGTTTCCACACATCCTTATTTGTAAAAAAAAACTGACTGGGGACGGAATTCCTATACAAAGTAAATCATCACATTAGATGACAAAGTAAAAAACTTACATTAAGTTTATTACCCGACTTACTAAATGAAAACAAGGCATTAAACTTAAGTAATTTATAAATGAAACAACTACACCACAAAATCATACCAACATAAAACTTTAAACAGTTTTCTTAACGCTATCACAAAACTTTATATAAAGCCTTAAACACACAACGCTCGACGCAACTTGGTCGGTACGCCGCAACTTGGCCGACTATTTAATCTTAATAGGGTTGACTCTAGCATCAAAACGAACCATTAACAACTACTATAACTAACATAACCATATCATATAAAGAAGTTAAAACAACCTTTATCTTATCCTCTTCCTAGGGCGTTTTTTTTTTGTTGTACAAAAACCATTTTTGGAAAATTTAATTTTTTTTTTATTGTTTTCTACTCAGAATCGCGAGCTCTTTCAATCCTAGTAGGAGAAAAAAGTGTCCTAAATTTTCCATACAAATTTCAAACATTCCATTGACGCTACCGCCATACTAAATCAATGAAATTATGGTGGCGAAATGGAAAACAAATCTTGGGACACTTTTTTTCTCCTACTAGGATAGAAAGAGCTCGCGATTCTGAATTAAAACAATTAAAAAATAAAAATAAAACCAAAAATGGTTTTTGTACAACAAAAAAAAACGCCCCCTAGCGTTTTGGCAACTAATCCCAAGATTAGGCGTAGGTAGGTGCTAGTTTTACGAAAGCGACTGCCATCTGACCTTCCAATCCAGAGGGTAAACTAGGCCTTATTGGGATTAGTCCGGTTTCCTCACGATGTCTTTTCACCGAAAAGCGATTGGCAAATATCAAATGATATTTCGCACATAAGTTCTGGGGAACTAATTCGTACGAGCCGACAGGATTTGAACGCGAGACCTTCGGATTGAAAGTCGACCGTCTTACCGCCAACGCTCTAAAACAACCTTTATATAAAGCTTTAAACACACATACCGCGCCGCAACTCGCCGGGACGGTAAGCCGCAACTTCACGGCCTCACAGCGTGCCTCCGACAATTTAATCTTACAACTTTACTAGGGTTGGCACTACATATCAAATAATTTAGCCCTATTTTAACAGTGTTTTTTTTTTCTCAATGTCATCAACATCTTTAAATATGTACAGGCCTACTTTAGTTTAGACGTGTGCGCCGATTAAAAAATGATCGGCGGCGGCGTTTGCCAAAAAATCGGCGGCGGCGGCGTGTTTTCGGCGTTAAATCGGCGTGAAGGTCACGTAAATAAAGAAGCAAAATTATTCGTTTTGTTTATTAAAATTGAGATCAGTACAATATAACAATTGCGTGTAATCGACCTTAGTCCGCATAATACATAAATCTTTATTATAAAAAAATGTATTCATTCAAAGGCCTTTAAGTCTATTACAGACTATGAAAAAAAAAATGTATAAGATATATATTTTTAAAATTTAATGATTAAAGAGATTACAATGACCACATACAGGTAAGTATATATGTTTAGATATTGTCAGTTTGTCCTTCGTCACTGTGTTCCTCACTCATTTTTTCTTTGTCAAATAAACACCACGTTAGGAAAATGCACATTCCACCGTGCAGGTAGGCACAAGTACACTGAGTGCTAAACCCAAGGTCCAATTAGTATTTTTCAAGTGTTAAGAGGGGATGGAGTGCAGCTGCAGTGATAAGAAACTTTGCGGGTGTAGCCTTCCAATGCAAGAACGGTTAAAATCGTCTACTAAGTACTTTATTATAGCATTAGAAACATATTTTTTTAATGTAACACTAATTGAATAGCGTTTATTGACGAATACCTATTATACCTATGTAAAAAGTATTCATACTTTTTATTTTTCATATCTGGCCGCAGCCGAGCTCGATTGATGCACGGCTGTCGGAACTGACATATCATGTCATGTCATAAATGAAAGCTAAAAGAAAATTATTTAGCAAAGTAAAATGTTTAAGTTTATTTAAAACTAGTGCAACAACCTACAGATGGACGACTAAACATTAAATGTCGTTTCTTTTGTTTACAGGTATGTGTTTTAGTTGTTATTTATTTAGAAATGTATGTAGTGATTATAGAACTACTGATTAAATAAATACTTTTGTTTACAGAGCAACACATTTTATTTGTCGTTCATATTATGCATATAAGATATCTTAAAGAAACGACATTTAATGTTTAGTCGTCCATCTGTAGGTTGTTGCACTAGTTTTAAATAAACTTAAACATTTTACTTTGCTAAATAATTTTCTTTTAGCTTTCATTTATGACATGACATGATATGTCAGTTCCGACAGCCGTGCATCAATCGAGCTCGGCTGCGGCCAGATATGAAAAATAAAAAGTATGAATACTTTTTACACCTATATTATGTTATGTATCAATATGTATGAACCTAATACCTATACAACGTATTTTTGAGCAATTGCTTTAAATTCAAGGGTGCATTATTTAGCCGAAATTAAGTTAATTTCTCGAAGACACCGGTATTCTAATTAGCTCCATTTAGAAAATAACTACTAATTTAATTTTATTTGCATGTGTGTAAACGGAGTATGAGTATTCGACATAACATTGATATGTCACAGTTGTCAGTTACTTAGTTAAGTCAAATCTAATGCCCGTTTTACATTAGCGGTTGATGCAACGTGTAATTATATTGTATCAGAAATAAAATAAAAATTAACGAATTTAATAAACTACCTATGCCATTCTGGTTCCTTAATTATACCAAGCCACGTGACAAAGTTAAAGCAAATGCTTATGAACACCCTGTATATGAAATAATATGTAGGTATAAATGGAAGGATAATCATGGATATATAAATCTTATTTCTTACTTAAGGCCATTACAAAAGCCAAATACAATGCTTAGTGTTAAGTATTTTGTCTGATTAAAACAAAGTCATTCAAGGCCACGCCGATTTCACGCCGATCAAATGTCGGCGGCGGCGGCGTGGCGAAAATGGCCGGCGGCGGCGGCGCGCCGGCGCGGCGCACACGTCTACTTTAGTTATATGCCAATAATTTTACATATCCAAGAATTGGCCGCTATTCCGTTTAACCGTGTCAACGGGAGTTAAGTCTGCAACGTAGAAGTAAGGATTTCTTATATTGCATCTTTGTGGAACTGAAGGCTTGGTCATTGGGAAAACATAACCCACATTTCTTCATCAATAGATTCAGATTCAGATTTTGTAGTTACGCGACCTAAGTTTAGGTATTTGCGAATATCTATTCTATTTAGTAACTAGCCTATTGTGACCAACTGCTAGGCAAAAACCTACCCCGTCTTCTTCCATTCGTTCCGGTCTTGTGCAACATCTGACCAACCTCTTAAAGTCTACAAAATCTAAGTTATCTCGCCATGGCCGATGCCTGCCACACCCATTCAGTGGTTATGTTGGCCCACAAATCGTTCGGCATGCGGCAGAAACGACCAGCTAAATCCATAAATTTAATCCTTAGAACGCAGCGCGGTGTTCCGGATAAGATCCCATAATTACAACACCTAATATGCTACGCTCCACGACTCGCTCGCTCATTTAGTAAAGATATATGTTTACCTACTAGAACTGGCAAGTGGCAACCCTATTCCGCTTAGCCCTGTAAACGAGAGCAAAACGCTTGGTCTGCGAGAGGAAAAACGCTTATATTGCACCACTGTGGCACTAAAAGCCATCGGGAAAACGTTAACCTTATTTCTTCAGTGATCGGTTAATAACGTGGCGTGAGCTGTAAGTACATATTTTTAAATATGTCTCTTGTTTTGTTATAGTTATTTTATTATAATACGTGGTACGCGCGCCCAGCGAGTTGTTCCTTTGGTATTTCATTCGCACTTAAGTATTGGCGCTTGTGATAGGTACTGCGATTCAGTACATTACGAGAAACGATGCGTCAAGTTTAAATTCTGTAGTATTGGCCTCCTGGTTACCACAACCCAAGATTGAGCAAACAGAACCTTATTTACAATAAGCACTAGGCTTCGATTGAATGATTCCTGAGTGTAACATCGGAATCAAATCAATCTTCCTTATAAATTAAAGTATATATCATATGCTAAAGAAAAAGTGACAACAAGTGCCCAGGGCAGGGATCGAACCTGCAATTGTCCTGCATTCGCGGCAGACGCCTTAACCTCTAGGCCACCCGATCACGGTACGTCTTTCTAAAGTATATAATGCAATCCTTCTTATTAAACGGTGAGTTGTGGTCAAAGTGCGGTTATAGGTATGTAAATATTAAAGTATTGGTTAACAAATTAAGCAACACGTCGAATTTCGCATATTACAAGAAAAAACTTGACAGAAACGAAAATGAAATAAAGAAAACCCGGGGAAACTTTTTGAAACGAGGAAACTTTTCACGATTATTGTACGCTTATGAATATTAAAGATTGTGTTCACAGATTTGTGGAGACGAATAACTTTGAAGGTCAGAGATTTTTCTCATTTAAGAAACTGGATTAGGTATATTAGTCAGGGCTCCGCATTCTCCGGAATCAAATTTATTCATAATTTAATGGCTCATTAGCAGAGATCGCAAAAATTTGCGACATCAGTCGTCATAATGTGGACATGGCTTAAAAATTTGATAATTAAGTAGTCAATCAATTAATTATTTTGTATTACATTTTTTGTGAATAAATAAATTAGGGTTTTTTTTAATTGAGCTCCCGGAGATAACAATTTATACACGTATAAAATTATTAGCAAAATGTCAATTAAATTGGCAGTTAAATAGGATTTTTAAATAGACTGTTATATAAACTTTAGAATATTAAGGAATTATCCACACAATACATACAAATTTTATACCTCGATTGTTAAGCAAAACTAAGCTAAAACAGACATTGGGATGAAATCACATCTTCAAAGGTCGTAGGTTAATTACTTTCACAATTCAATTACATCGGTTAACGAGACAATTAAATTGATGCTGATTTGTTTGTTTCATTTCTAAGTTAAAATATTGCCTTCATTTCTAAATCGAGCGAGCAATTAAACTTTGTAGTAGGTACTCTTAATTATAATATAATATAAACAAGTTCAGACTGTATTTTACAAAAATCTAAAGATATAAAAAAATCACGGGGATATGACGATAAGGTGGACGTAATACTACTATCAGAAGAGCACCCTCTATCTCTTTATTGTATAGCATGACAAAGACCTTTACACCCTAATAAATAATTACCCTGCCTACGAAGCAGGAGGTCCCTGGTTTAAAACCCTAGTCAGGGTATTTATTTTGTGTGTTTATCACGAATTGTTCCTGAATTCTGGATGTTTTTTATGTATTTAAGTGTTTATATATATATATATATTTGGGCGGGGCACATTGCACGTAGAACCGACGGCCGTTGGGGCGGAAAGGTTCTCGAGTGGCGACCGCGTACCGGAAGGCGCAGCGTGGGTAGGCCCCCCGCAAGGTGGACTGATGACCTGGTGAAGGTCGCAGGAGTCCGCTGGATGCGGGTGGCGCAGGACCGGTCATTGTGGAAATATTTGGGGGAGGCCTATGTCCAGCAGTGGACGTCTTTCGGCTGAAATGATGATGATGATGATATATATATATATATATATATCTAATATATTTACCGTCGTCTAGTAACCACAACACAAGCCTTATTGAGCTTACCACGGGACTAGGTCGATTTGGGTAAGAGTGTCCCAGAATATTGGTTTCTTTTTATTAATATAGGTATTTTAATTACTATTCATTTCAACCCGAAGCGCCTGAATGTCATTTCCAATACGAATTGTATCTTAAACATGTAAATCAATCTTAAAATAGCAGCAATCGAACGCAGTAACAGTAGGACAGAAAGCATCATACTATCTTTTTCTTACGCTAGTATTACTACCCCGAAAAAAGGGATGGCTACAGTTTTTTTTGTTAGTTTACTTGTCAGACTATAATATGTATTTCCATAGGCTTGGCCTGCCTTTCCATACTGATATCATTTAAATATTGGATTTCTTGATAGCTCTCTACTTTTAGCTTCACAATTATGACTTGAGCTCACTTTCTTTCAGTATCATAGTCTGTAAACTAAATTAAAACTAAACATGTTATTAAAGCTTATAACTGCCAGAAAATAAACGTAGCAATGAATAAACAACTCCAACTTGGAAGACATAGAAATGTTAGCGAATAAAAATGCTCCGTTTGAGCTCGATGCTTGTTGAGTCTTTGTTTCAAAAGTATTGTATTTATTACTTTGACTTTTACAAAGCTTTTTGCTAAGAGAAGCTCGAGTTACTCGAGAAAATATCACAGGAACAAAGAAACAACGACAAAAAATATATTTAGTTGAATGAAAATATATGAAAAGTTTGCTAGAAACTAATTAGAGTTTGTTGAAAAGACACGTTCGCGAAAAAACATCGAAACATTATAGCGAGTTCGTTTCTAACAAATGACTATAGTAGAAGGACCTTTATGAGAAAAAAGTAAGAAGAATTCAGCGTGGGTATTTGATACGGGCGATTATTTTACTGACGATTACTATTGGACCTAGGGAACCTATTTACATTAATTCCTTTAGGAAATTAAGATGTTTTTTTTTTCACACATAAAAATTCAGCACGCAATGTATTGCATCCACATAAATTAACGTAGCTATCTAAACGTCATACGAGTATCATGTCAGTGTCATTTATCATGTCAAACAAAGTTGGACGACATAAATTTCAGCTCTGTCGCACCATAGAAAAATCATTACACCTAATTAATAACACAATTTAACGAAATTATTATCCCGTACGATTCATATGAACGGGTACTATAGCTGGATTAATTATTCGCCCGTATCAAATACCTACGTTGTATATTTAGATTTAAAAAAAAACACATTAGAAATGTCCGAACCATTGAAGAATTTAGAGACGACACAAACAACATGCTAGGTCTGTAAAAGTAGGTTAAAACGTATTCGCACCGTGTAACGTGATAATTTACACTCAGTGTTTGTCCCCGTCTCGGCCCGTCAACTGTAACCAACACGATTCGGAAACAATCCGAATTTGCCTCCAAACCGTGCGATATCCAAACAGTAATTCACAACAAACTTATTTCGCAGGCGGTACTCCGTTACTTACCGAAAGAAAGCATGTAATCATTTGACTCCAATTGTTACTTAAGACGTTTCGTTTTCAATCTCGATAAATATGAATTCATATCTTGGGGGAACTTCGGTAATAAGAGGGCAGGATTGTTTCCTTTTTGCAAAGTTCTTTTAATGGTACTGATTTCAGTTAATTGATGATTTCGTCTTTGAAAATGTTTTAGGAAGTTTGATATTGGGAGACCGTTCAATCAAATGTGAGAAGATAATCTTTGGTATGAATTAAGAAGTACCAGAGCAGATAGGGCATTAGCCCGCAGTGTACGACTTGCCTCTGTCGCGGGTGGTCGCTCCTGATGACGTTCTTCGTAAAGAACGAAACATGTCGAGCGAAAATCGACTAAATTACGTGAGTGACCCGTTTTAAATATTATTTAATTGCTGGATGGTGTAATGATAATGTATCAATGTATATGATTTTAAGCTAACATGGTCAATTACATAGCCACCATCATTATGGTGATGTTCGGTGTCACACCGTGAACTTGGCGCTTGTATAACAGTGCTGAAATATCGGGAGCTCATAAAAACAAATATACACGGTAAATATCTAGTTTTAAATAGTAATTATGTCACAATTTTTCCTCCAAAGGTTTAATAACTTTTTTTTATTAAGGTAGCTACTTTATACTTTCTCTTTACATGTGCTTGTTTTTATTGAAGGTTACTACTTTGTCGCTTTTTGACAAAGTATTACATTTTAGTAAATACAGTCCGCGTACCGGAAGGCGCAGCGTGGGTAGGCCCCCCGCAAGGTGGACTGATGACCTGGTGAAGGTCGCAGGAGTCCGCTGGATGCGGGTGGCGCAGGACCGGTCATTGTGGAAATCTTTGGGGGAGGCCTATGTCCAGCAGTGGACGTCTTTCGGCTGAAATGATGATGATGATGATGATGAAATACAGTCACATATTTTGTTACTGTCTCTTCTGCTTAAAAGTCGATTATTTTAATGTTAGCTCATAAAGATATTATACATTAAGAGAAAAGCTAAAACCATTTATCTCGTCATCACATTAACTTTGCTTTTCGCATTATCTCGTTGGCAAGAAATCAAATCCTGCTACAAAAACCGTACAGTTTAGATGACTTTAGCACAAAAGAAAATGGCGGCTTTCAGCGGAGTAGTTTTAACACGATTACGACTAAATGTCCTTACACTATGTAGCAGAAAGTTTTCTATACAAGCCAACATGACCCTTGTAACCAGTGTGCGAAAGACTGGAATGGTGTGGAGAGGGTAACCATTTATGGTGGAAGGTGGAATGGTAGGAGTTAATGGTATTTTAACCCAACATTGTGTTCAGAGATGTTAACTATTTGAAATAAAAGCATTTAAAATGCAAATACAAATAAAAAAACAACCATTTCCATTTAATAAAGCAAGTATTCTGTCAAAAGCAAGCCCCGAATACCGGGTGTTAAATATGAAACATAAGCTTAATCTGTTCTGCCGATGTACTCCATATTGAAAAACAAATGGAACAGAAAAAGCAATATACCAGCAATCAGGAAAAACTGCTTTTCTGCCGTTGAACGTATTGACTTTAATTCCCGTAGGTTTAATAAACTGACTGATTTGAGCGAACAAAGAGAATAGATTTCCATTGAAATGTAAACATTTATTCTCGAAATATATACAGTAAGTGTAACTTACCTAACTACCTACCTCTACCTACCTTAAATCTAAAGTAGGTCCTTGAGGCATTGTACCTAGGATGCTGGCGGCATTTCCTCGTTGTATCGCAATGCTGATACGTTGTGCGAGGAAGCCACCAGCTCTTCGGTCACCAGTAACATCAACCAGACGTTTCGCGATTTCTACGAAAAATTTGCATGCGCTGGGACCCCATGGACCAAGAGTTTCGACCCCGAATGGTACAAAAAGGTACTCTTTGCCCAGGCTCTTATATTTATTACGTTTTAAAATTTCGGCGCATTCAGCCGCTCCGCCCGCTTTTACATTAGTTCGTTGGAGATGGGACGGTGCCAGCGTGTCTACACAGGTAGCATTTAAAATCAATCTAAATTTGTGAGAGACAATTGGCTATGCGTTTCGAATTGAAATAAATAAAAAAATCATTAATGACTTAACCGAAAGTGAGAAACGTCAGCTATGAAATACGAGTAACATAAATTAAGTAATTTCAAGCTAAGAGTTGATCAACCGACTTCAAACAGGAAGACGCGGGTTGTCAATTTGACTACATTACTCCGGCAACTATAAATCAATGTATAAATGATTGTTTCTAGGCCCGGGAGAATAGCCTACACCACCTTTCAGTCTTCAGTCAACGGCAAAACAGTATGCGCCAAACATGGCCTAGAAAAAATGTATAACGCGACTGAATTTGCGTGTGTATAAGTCTTGGTCATTCTAGACTTACTCGCATTGAGTGAGCATCATATTTAGGCCTTTCAAAAGTAAGGCATGTGTGGTGTCAAAAATATCTTGAACAAGCCGCGTTTAGTACCAAGGGTTTAAAGAGCCTTCAGCTCACTAATGACTGTCGGGGGAGGCCACGAAGGGGCTAAATAGTGTCAAGTTCGTCCGCTATTATACTTAACAAGGGAAAATGTGTTTATAAATTTTGTAATTGTATATACATGAGTCTAATTCAAGATTTGTTAACCTAAAATACCTAGTTACATTTAAAGGTAGACTTCAACACTTTAAAAACCAAACAGTCGTTAAAAACAATTTGACATAGACATAGACATAGATATAGAAAAGTTTTATTCAACACCAAAGAAAAAAAAGCAAAATGTACAAAATTGAAATAATGTTACAAACTAAAAGTATAACTTAAAACTACCTGGCTTAATAGCAAAGAATACATTGCCGTTTATATTATCGATCGATGATACAAATGTAAAACGGCAAAAGAAAATAAACCAGTTACTTTTCACAACGTCATGCCCTAGATAGAAGACACCCCTAAAATACGTCAACTCAGTACGCCCATCAATAAAAGCTATGTCAACGTGAAATACTTTGACAAGGAAACTTTGACAAGTTACATCAATCCTCATGTACAAGCAATACTACAGACAAGACATTGTTTCTTTCCAATCCTATATTAGTTCATAAAATATATAAAAACCTTACTGGATACATGTCTGGTCTGCATACATCTAGAGTCGAGCATTTGATAATAGAACATTATTGCAGAGGCCGGGAAACCGAATTTCGTGGATGAGTATTTTTTGACGGACGAAGCGAAGCTGAGTCCGACAATTACGTTGACACTACGTTGATTCATCAGTCAAACCGCGACTTTAATACATGAAACGTCGGTATATTAAGGTAAATTAAGTAAATTCACGATAGACCCGTCGTAAGGTTTATAATAATGTATACAAAACGCGAAAGTATTAATATATATTTTTAAAACGTCGTAGTTAAAGGCAGCATGCGATTGTAGTAAGGAAAAAGAAATACATAAAATATACAGCAAGAAAAGATATGTCGAGGCATGGAAAAAGGCGATTTGCATGCTGAATATTATGCACTGAACGACTTAATTTGTAACCGAAAAAGGCGACTTAGCATGGCAATTTTAGAGAAAATTATATTTAATACAAAATCACCTATCATCCCGCAAACTCCTTAACTTAACAAGGGTGATTTTCTTAATAGTAACAGTAGTACTATGCGTAAGAAACAAGGTCAGTCAACTGCAAAGATATGAATACAGGCAAAGTGACAAAAGTATGTATACAGAACTTTGCCTGTATTCATATCTTTGTAAGTGATTGTAGCATGAATTATATCATAGACATACTTACATACCCCTATTTCATCACGCTTACGGGTGTGACAATAGGGATGACGACTAGGTTGAAAAACTATTATTCTAATTAGTCCGTCAGTTAGTTTATCTAAAATTATTAGACACGTATTTTTTTCCTTTTTCTATTTAACTAAAATTGACGAAGATAAAGAGCATCAAAGCTCCGGGGTGGAGGCTTGTGACGTCATTCCTAGGTAAGAATTGTACCTAGGAGTGACATTACGCGAAACTTGAACGCACTGTATTTTTGTCATTTTTGATTTGACGAACAAAAGAAAAAATACGTGTACAATAGTTTTTTATAATCTAAAAGACGGACTAAATAGATTTTTTCAGTCGTCTAGCCTATTTGCCCACGCAATAGTAAGCAGCTCCCGTAATACCAGTAATAATGGTGCTGTCAAGCGTCCCACCTGTCACCGTGGTGAAATTGGGGCCTAAGTCTTGAAGGCGAGCACGATTGGACATAAAGTGAAATTCTCCGAAAAGATACAGAAATAACAGAAGGCAAGCAAAAGGCCTCAGGTGAGTTTTCAACAACGGATGTCCCTGTAAACTGTGCCGGATCAAAATATCGCACGAGGTAAAGAAAATGTAAAAGAAAAAGGAAAAGGCGACTCAACGCCTGCGGGAGGTCGGGAAGGCAATAATTTACATCCGGGCGTGCTTGTCACTTTGAGATGTAGAATGTCAGGACTGGAAGGAGTGTTTTCTTGGATATTTATGTGACTTAATGGTGGATGGATGAAATAGGGGAGTGCAATATGAAAGTAAGTCGTTCGAGTGATTTTTGTAGTACGAGTAATATTCAATCAAATAAGTTACTTAGGACACACACAATAGATAACACTTGAAAGAACATTATACATCAAATAGCAAAGTTTATAAGCAAGTTAATAAGAAGAAATAAGAAATAATATTGATCAAAATATTAAAGGAAAACTGCATTAGTTCATTGAAAGTATTACGCATATTCTGTTTCTCAAAGAGCTTAAAGCGTTCATGTCGCATTATTAAATTATTCGGAAGTACTTGTCAAAGGAGAAGAGATGGCAAACAACCAACCGTTTATAAAATTAAGATAACTTTCTGCAAAAGTATCCCCGCGTGAAAGTTATAATCTGTTCCGATACACTCCAAATCAGATTTGCGATAAACTTACACCCGAATTTGCAGCTCATATAACTTCGTCAATTACTTTGTAAACCTTTATGTGGTAAACGACGAAATCAAACTCATAATGGACTTTAAGGAATATCAAAACTACCAAAAACCTTCAACAGTAATAAACATCCAGTGTGTAAAATAAAATTTATCAACAACACAACACACGTTGAACACAAAAACCAGTTTATCTCGTATGTATCTCCATGAGGGTTGTCAAGATTGTAAAAGATATTTAGTGAAATAACAAGGATTAAGGTAATGCTGCTATAAAATAAAACACGAAAGAAAATAGGGCATTTTCAAGCCATTTATAGCTTTACAATATTTACGAAAACGCACGTCTAACGCGCAAAAACACATCATATCCACCAAATATCCATTTAAAATCCTCAATCTTCTGCAAATCCACCGACACCGCAATACAGTCAAAATCCCGGCTTATGTAATAATAAAACCCACGGTGTTACCCGCGAAATATGATGAGTCCTATTTCCATAAGATTCCAGTATCGAGGTTGCCACCTTTAAATTAGATTTCACTGGAAAATTGCTCCCAGAATTAATGTCGGCGATAACATCAGTGTCAAACCTGTTTACATTAATGCCTTATATATTTTTGGCAATAAACGAAAATCTTAAAATTAAAGCTGGAACGGGAAAATTCTTACCCACAAATATGGGTAAATGTTTTGGACACATCTTGGGTTCATTTCTCTTCTTCTGTAGAATCTTGCCAAACGATTTCATTAGTTACTTCAAGCGGCAGACTGTCTGGTCTACGATATTAAAATTTATTAGTTTAGGCAACTAACTTATAGGCTCGTCCGTTCTTATTAGTTTTTTTTGGTTTCCTGAATTTAAACACTCAGCACACACTTAAATAACTACAAAAATGAAAAATTTGGTGTCATAGAATATTTCATCATGATCGTTTCCTAATTTTAATCAAGCCCGTACCTTACCCACAAGCTGACAAAAAAAATCCAACGTCATCCCAACCCACACAAAATCGTTCGACTTTGCCGAACGCACCTTAAGGGTTCCGTTTTTTCCGTTTGAGGTACGGAATCCTAAAACTGTAAGAAGAGATTGACTTTTACTCCAAAGCTGTCAAATGGAATAAGTACAGTCAACCAATTGGAGCCCTAGGCCACTCTACAACCATGTCACAATGATAATCAGTAAGAGATTTCTTACAATCTGTAAACCGTCACTATGACATAGTCCTACAGTGACCTAGGGTTCCAATTGGTTGACTGCACTTATTCCATTTGATTGGCTGTACATGACCAATTGTTAAATGAAAATGGCTCTAAGTGGGTATTTAACATGTTGACAAAGCGCTTATGGGAGTTAAAAACTCCCAAAGCATTTTAGACTCAAATTTATTTAACTGCTGTTAAATAGCTCACGCGGTCACGCCTAGTAATTGTGTTAAGACCTGGCTTGAAGCCTAAAACTAGCTGAATTACGCCCGCGTTAGCGCGAATAGCTTTTTTAACTTGTTTAGCTTGAGCTCCACTTCGTTAGTTGGGTAAATTGAGCTTTGTCAAGCTCTGCGGACTAATAGGCTTCTTAAATCTTTGTCCTTCTCTGAAGTTGTTATTTTGTACTTATATCGTGCCAAGCCGCGACCATGACACTGTGTGTGTGTGACATGTAACTGTGTTGAAACCTCGCTATATTAAGGTAAATTAACTGTATTCGCGATAGACGAGATGTTTCTTAATAATGTGTCAAAACGCGAAAGTTTAAAGTGTTACTTTGTATCTTCTCTCTTCTTCTTCTTCAGCGTCTATTCGCCCACTGTTGGGCATACGCCTCTCCAATTTTCCTCCACATTGCCCGATCCGTTGTTTTTCTCATACTGTTTCTAAACATCGTAACGAGTATGTACGTTTCGGCTTTTTCCTATGGCTAAGGACAGCCTGTATATTTTTTTTATAATAGGTAATATACGGCGGATCACACTGGGTGCGATTCGCACCGCACTCCGGTGTGTGAGTGAGATAACGCCATGCGCGTATATATCGCATCTACGTGTTTACTTTAACCAGAGCGTTTTTAGCAAGAAAGTGGCGCCCAACGTGGGGCCTGGGTCACAAAGATGGAAGTTTGATCGGCATGTGATACAAGGGATTTCCATTATGTAAGAGTGCTAAAGTTCGCGTTAGGGCGTTGGTGGCCAAGCGGTATTAATATAAATATAAATAAATAAATATTTGTATGACAATCTAACACAAATCTACCTAGTCCCACGGTAAGCTCAATAAGGCTTGTGTTATGGGTACTAGACGACGATATATATAATAGATAGATACATATAAATACTTAAATACATACAATTCAAAACATAATTGAAATATTGTATATATTATAGCCATTTTTTACATAAAAGAAATAGTTTAATATATAGTGTATATAGTTTCGAAACATTAACAATTACAACGTAAAAGCAATCGTTAAATTGGAAAGGCAAAGAACCAATAAAAAACAGACAGTCTTCATTAAATAAATTACCTAAAAAAATCTAGGTACCTACACAATTTTACACGGAGCTTGTTTAACGAAAACACTCCAGATATAATTTGGGATCAAAATTGAAACGGGATTATGATTATACAAATCCACATTTCTTGGTCTGAAGTCTGAACTGCTTAATAAATTAATATTCTGGAACAAGAAAATCCTTTCAGAAAATGCCAGGTCCTTTATGAAAAGTAATATTGGTACCCAGCGTTAAAGTTGGACTGGGAATCCCTTTGATGGTGTAAAGGTTTATTTAATGGATGGAATCAATCAAGACAACAGCGACAATGCGGACGCTAACGGAATCCCGGGATTATGATGCTACGGTAACCGTTATTGGACAAATTTAATGGAAGGCTATTTTAAGACGACCCGACAATGTATCTTTATAATATATTTAAATTTTGTATTTATTTAGAATAGACACAAAATAACTATAACTGTGAAGCAAGGATGCCTACTATCACCGATGTTATTCGTGATTCTTCTCGATGACGTCATGTGATGAGGTGGTCGAGACACCAAGAGGCATCAATTGGGTCAAGAAGGATCTGGGATCTCGATTACGCGGATTAGGACACAAAATAACTTCTAATTTAAGGCAATATAATATTGTCTTCTGTTACCGCGATTGTTGTTAAATGAAATTAAACACTTTAGAACGGATTAATCGCGTTTACATCTCATCAAGGATCAAGCACGACACAGGGCTGGAGGATCTTAGTGTGGACTTTGTTTGATAATATTTAAAACGGATAAAAGAGTCAAAATGGGGTAATGACAATTTAATTAAGTACACATAATAGTACCATCCAACTGTAAGCATCATTATTTATAAACACCTAATTTGTTGCGTATAAATGCATTTGTTCAAAGTTATTTTGGAAAGGAGTGTCAATTGACTCTTTCTTGTTGTTCGTTCCCGCCATTTTGAAATGTTATAAAAGGCGGTTCTACAGCTGTGGCCATCAAAATTACTTACACACACTTCGGATTTGGTTGGACTCGGTCCAACCGATCTCTGTGGAGCGCAAACTCAGAAGGAGTGTTCCAGAGTAGTAAATATCGTGTGATATCGCAGAAGGGTCCTGGATTTTCCCCAGGCTACCGTCCCACTTCACAGTCCGTACACTTCAAATCTCAGTGCATGCAAAAAAAAATTTAGTCATCAATTAGCGTCTGGCCAAGCCGTAGATAAGATACCTTGGATGAATTATAGTTTGTAAAATAATTATTATTATGTAATTAAATGTCATGTCATGTAATCCAATGAAGCTAAGATAAAATAACGGTAAAAGTACTCGTTTTTATCATAATCCTCGTAGTACCCTGACAATACGAAAACACTATCTTGAAGCCGGCTGATAGAAAAACTCGGCCCCATTTCTTTGAGCCTACATCTTCAGCGATATCGCTTACTTCCAGCCCTCAGCTATTTAGCGAGAAGGTCAGCGGAAATAAAAGCCTCGAGCAAAAAATAACGGCTGGGAAAGTCTTTAGATCGCGAAAATTGGAGCACTGATTCAGAGGAATTTATTATTTATTAATTAAGCTTGACGGAGAAAATCGACATGGTTACATTTTAAGCAAGTCTTCAATTAATCAATTTATGATTTCACCGTACTCTTTTGATGAATTTAGAAACATTAGATTATGAATATTCGAAAAAAAAACCCGGCCAAATCATCGATGCAAAATTGTTCCCTACTGTCATTCGACCCCACATTTTTTGTCGTTTTTGTTCTGCATTGTGTGTCTATATTTTTTAATAAGCCAACGCTAACGACACAGTGTAAACGGCACATGTTGTCGAATGATTTATGCATTCCTATAATGTCAATCACAGCTCAAGCTCTCTCACATAGCAGTATTATAGTGAAAATGTTCAGAAACAAAGTGGCAATGGGGCGGATTAAATATTCCGGGCAATGTTGCGTGTGATATATTCGGGGTAAAAGTAGCTGGAAAATAATAAAACGAATTTGTAATCATATAATATGTCCGAAATGTATCTACGCAAGTTTCGTGGATGAGATAAACATAATAAAGATTATAGAATGCCTAAAAACCTCATTGACACTAGAAGCCTCTGATTTTGTTAGCATCTAATGTAGATGTTGGAGTATTTTCTAACTCACTTGGTGCAAAAAAAAACTCATGCAATCCAAAATTCATATAGACTCATATAACTTAACACAAATTGTTTATCAGCAGAAATATTGAAGAGAATAAAAATTAAACAAGCCATATCCAATTGATCACCTACGTGAATTGGGGATCCACAATAATTGGGTCACACCAAGCTCACAAACGGGATGCATGAAGTAGTATCACCTGATCTTTATCGCAGCATCAGCCCCAGATAAAAGAAAAGGATTCGCTGTGTTGACAGGTAAAGGGGCAAGCTTTGCTCCGTGGGTCCCCAGCTGTCAACACAGTGAATCCTCTTGGAGCTCTGGCGACCTTACTCACGTGTGCAAATATGACCTATATTGTTCACATAACAAGGTTGACATTGGAACACTAAGTGCGAAACGATGTTAGAGTGAACAGCGGTGTGGTCGAGCACTGCTTGGCATTCATTTATGTTGATGGCGCGTATCGTATTTATCATGGAGGCTGGAGGATATGTGACAGAGAAACAGATAAGGGTGTTGCGGTTAAATTATTAAAAGGGGTATTTGTGTTATATATGCCGGATAAAGCAACGGGACAAGTTAGGACAGATGATCTGGCTTAGGTAGATAATTTGTTTAAAGTGTTCATTTTTGAAAACCCCATTTGAAGGGGTTTCGTTTGTTTTAGTTTCTATAACAAACGGTTTTTTTGTTTTAAATGTTTTTACTAGATTCAAAGCATTTATTTATTCAACATAGGTGTGCATTACAAGATGTTAAAAATGTTTTTGTGTGATGGTATTTATATCTACTGTCTTAACATAATATCACAGATAAAAACCAAATCATATTCATGCAAAAAGTCAATAATTTATATTACAAAAGTCAGTAAAAAGATCTTCTATGGTATAATATGCTTTCTCTATAAGAAACGCCTTCAAATATCTCTTAAAGACATTGATATTGCCCTGACACGCTTTTACAGCAGGCGGTAGCTTGTTATATACTTTGAGTGACCATTCCAATTATACTTTTTTCCAATAAAACATTATTATTCTTCTTTTTCCCGGAGCCTGGGGTCGCTTTGGCAACTACTCCCAAGATTTGACATAGGCGCTAGTTTTACGACAGCGACTACCCTTCCAACCCGGTAAAGTAGACCTTATTTGGATAAGTCCGCTTTCCTCACGATGTTTTCCATCAACGAAAAGCGATTGGTAAATATCTAATGATATTTCGTACAGTGCGAAAAACTCATTGGTACAGCCACGTTCATAAACATCTATACACTTTAGAACTAATTACAGGGGAATAAGGGTCAAAATTGAATTGAAAAACCCGAGACCATCGGATTGAAAGTCGTTCGTAGAAACATTAACATAGAAAATACTTTCGTCTGTTAATAAAATAAAAATTCACGTTTTAACGTTTAAAAAGAGAAATAACACTTTTTAAAAAAGAACGTGACAGATAAACCAAAAGGGGACTGTAAGCGTCTGATTAAAAAGGTTTCACAATGAAGCCTCGATTTTATTTTGGTAAAAACGTTTGAATTAACCCTACAAAGGGTTTCGTCAGAAATAGAACGTTTCAAAGCCCGCCGTTCAAAGCTACGAGCCAATTCCTTTTTATACTGAATTAGAAGATATTTTACCTGAATATACTCATTATTTCATCGTCCTTGCCGTATCGATTGAGGGTCGTGCTCAAATGTCCACAGGTACTACATAGTATAAAACAAAGTCGCTTCCCGCTGTCTGTATCTATGTATTTATCGTTAAATCTTTAAAACTATGCAACGGATTTTTTTAAATTGATAGAGTGATTCAAGAGGAAGATTTATATGCATAATAGCCCGTGCGAAGCCGGGCGGGTCGTCTTTTGTATAAAAAAGAAACTGCCAGTATAAAACAGTTGTACTCGTAGATGGTAAATTAAGGTAAAAATACAGTTAGTAAGAACTTTACATTAGTTTCAATTCAGCATGTGTTTCTTCTATACTTATAAAAGACAACTTGTTGTTATTAATCTATAAGGCGTCTCATTCAAATGAAAACATATCCATTGCTAAAAATGCAAAAAATAAATGAAGATATTTTAAGGTAAATTGCCCTTGAAGTAAAGTAGATTATGTGATGATACTGAAATAAATTGAATAATTTTACTTCTAAAATCATGTAGGGGAATTTCTATTCGGAGAATTCTATATTCACTCCTTAGTCCCAGGGCTGTTCTTCAATAAAGTATTATCCTAGCTTAAGCGGATGAAAAGGGACTATTTAAGATTTTTTTTCCCTAAATCCTCCCATATTAAATATTTATAAGCTTTGTTGGTTGTTTTGCTTCATTTTCTTTTCTAGGCGATTCTTAATCCATTGAAGGTAATAAGAAGGAAAGGTGTTTACGTATTATTGTAGTCTACTGTGCTTCCAAAATATGTTTCTTTTTTCTTCCTTCATTTATGAACACTGGCGACCGAGTGTGTTCGTGGGCACTTTTCCGAAGCCCTAACATAAGAGTTCCGCGACAGAATCGAGCGGTCGAGAAAGCCGACTGTCATTGTCGAATCTAAGAGTTAAAACTTGGCTACTGCCGGGCCTATGTTATCTGCGGCCTGCCAACAGGATAAGCCCAATGGCCATAGGCAGTTTTTTCTTCATTGTTTTATAATAAACGCTCGCTAAGCCTCCCCGACTTCACACGGGTGCAATATACGAGTATTAAATACATATATTGTAAGAATCTTAATTGGATAGGATTAATGCTATATTGCTTAAAATCGCTTCGTAAATAAGCCAATAAAAATTATTATTGTGGGTTATCCCTAATAGATAGACGTATACCATCGCAGGCTTTTTGTAGACCTTTTTAAGGTATACGATACTGTAGTACATTATTTTGCGTAGGAAATCGTGGTTGCGAAAATCAAGTAAAACTTTCATACCCATTAAACATTGTTCAATTTCCGCTAAACAACAGACAAAACCAAAATCCGGACCACAGGATATGAGCACAGCAAGCGAAGCTTTCTCGCAAACCTTCAAACACTCAAGTGCATGCAGAATCCAATTTGTAAGTCCATTACAAAGTCCGCTGCAGTTCCGTAACGTTGTATATATATATATTACATTATCTGCCTTACAGGATGGTCGCGGAGTTTGTGTATGCGAAGCGGAGAACTACTCAACTAGATTCTAGAATATACCTTGTCACGCGGATTGTGCGTTTGCAAAATGGAGAATAGGTTTTAAGGGGTAACCCACCCAACGAACTTTGGTCTGAATTCTTTGGTTTTATTGTGGTTTTTGCTGATACACCTTTAAACAACATTGTATCCTATAATTACTTAAACATTCATTGAGATATTTGGCATCAAAATTGAACAATTTTAGGTAAAACTCTGGTTTTATGCCCATAACTTTTGTCTTAATCAGTTTTAAATTAAAATGACAATTTTTTTAATCGTCAAAGTCAAACCCAATGAGCGAGAGAAGTGCTCGAGTAGAAAAAAATATCTTGTTTTCCTTGGTCCAACAAATTTTGCTTGCCGTGCAGCGCAGCAATGCTGCAAGTATATTCGGCACTTTTTAGTTAGAGAACCGTAATGGGGCACAGCTTAGTAGTTTTATACTATTATATTTTTTACTTGTTTTCTTATTTTTTACGTGTTACTGTTACCACTATTGCTTGTTTATTTAGCTTTGAAATAAAAGTCACTATCAAACACACCTGCTCTTATCACAACTGTCGACACCCTTTACCCAATCTTCATTGAAATATATCAGATCTCATACGCTTAAAGAAAAAGTGAGAATTTCTCTGCCGTGTCGTTTATACGAGATTTACCCGTAAGATGATAACGTTAGGGGATTACAAATAAGCCTTACAACAGAGGAAACTTTTCCTCAGTGATATTTTACCCAATATAACCGGTTGTCTTAAATCGTTTTTCTTATTCGAACTCAGCGTGAAACACAGTCATACGAGTGTCTACATCTGTTTGAGTGCATTACGAATGAATATGTTGATGTATATATGACATAATTAATGAATGAATGAATGAAAAACATTTATTTGTAAGTTTGTTGTAGAAAACAACATAAGAAACAAAAGAAAGAGATAAACAAGGATTACAATGTGTGTGCATCACAAAATGGACTCATATCAGCATATTGCTAATAAACCGGGGCTGGTCTTCCGTAGGGCCCAATCAGTGATGCCACGACAGATAACACATAATGACGAACGTGAATTATCAACATTTTAAAATATCTATACAGGTATTTATCTGGCAAGAGACGAAGGAAAGAGGACCGACGGCATGACATTGGTACCTTAGAGGTTGAGACGGCCTTAAGTCTGGGATGCTACGTGCCTAGACACCCTTGCACCGTCCCACCTTCAAGGCCAGTATTGGTGCTGGACGCGGAGCATCCACGGCCAAAGACCTCAAACGCCGCAAATATGCTACTCTTGGGAGCGGCTATATATTCATTATTTAGAGATGAGGGAGTAGACATTCGGGGAAAATAGACTTTAAGGGAATATACAATGTAGGGAATGGACTTTTCAGGGAACAGACATTCGGGCCGTAGACTGTTAAGAAATTGACATTTAGGGCTACTTGTACCACCCGGGGTTAGCCGTATAACCCGGACTTAAGCGATATTTTGTATGGATTTTGACAGCTCAACTGCGGGTTTAGCGACTGACCCTGGGTGGTGCAAGTGGGACTTAGTGAAATAGACCTAATAGACCGCTCGCAAAAAAATAATCGGATCTACAATACCCAATTACCACAAATGAAAATAGGTTAAAGTTATAGAAACATATTTTATTCTTTATGCCAGCTAATGCCATCGGTAACTAAAGATAGATGAGGACTGCTGACACGAATACATTTTATTTAAGACTGGTGGAGTTTGAATGCGAGCTACCGTATTGTCGCTCACCAGGCGGCGCCACTCATGCGTGGGTCCTGTTTCAGTATGAGAGAACTGTCAAAGTGACGTTTGAAATGTTCCCGCAGGACCCACGCTCCACTAGCGCCTCTAGCGGAAAATCGACTCGCGGTAATCCTCATTCAACAGTACGACGTATTGACGCTAAAATCAAATCGTTCTCATTTCTAAATACGCTATCAATGTTCGCTATGCTTTCACACGAATCAAATAAGCCCCTGCCTCCGACAGCTCTGTGGAAGAGCACTTCAATAAAATCAATATGACATTAATAAGGCCGGCATCCAGGCCAAGTTCGCGTGCCCGATAATATCTAGGTCACGGGGCGCTGCGATTCTAGCTCCGATAGTGGAGATGAAAGTATAGGTCATCATCATCATCCGTCGTTCCCTCAACGCTGATCGTGACATCATGTTCTCTTGAAGACCAGATCCCTCCATAGGTTTCTATCCCTCGCCAATGGGAGCTACCGTATTGTTGCTCACCAGGCGGCGCCACTCATGCGTGAGTCCTTGTCAAGCGCCATTAGTATGAGTTTGTATGGCACGAAACCAATATTAGAATTGATTATTTTTCTTTAGCTTCCATGTTTAAAGATGTAATTAGTTATTAACTATTTTCTAACTATTTTCAGTGATGTGTAGATTCCGTGTTTTCGAAAATTAGAGGGTTAAAACGTTTTTGTGTGATAATATTTGATAAAACAGTTCATTACTATTAGCGCTATTTTTACAAATAAATATATTAGTTTAAACTGGTCAAAATGAACATTTGCGTAATTATATGTTAATATCGGCACTAAAGATGCCTATGGAATGCGGATACTCACGGAAAATCATTTAAAAAATATATATATATAAAGACATTTAAAAATTTATTTATTACACTTAAGGTTTGTACTTATTTCTATATTAAAAACTTCTGACTATTTTCCTATGGCATTTGTATTATTTATTAGTTACTTTTTAGTAGTTAAAAAATGTTATACTTTTTAGTAGTTTCTAGTTTGATAACAATAATATTTTTGACAAATAGAAACGTTTTTGTATAAACTAACCTCTAAATTTACGGTAATTTACGCCCGTGTTATTTTACACTTTCAATTTAATGATTTTTTGATAGCCAAAATAATAGGTTTTTAGTATTTATTATATTTCTATGTAATATTTCCTCTAAAAGGGCTTATTTTTCGAAATAAGCACGTCTTACATTAAAAACTAATGAGAAATGTACTGAAAATGACATATAACCTCTGACCCACGATCCACTAGCGCCCCTAGCGGCGAATTCACTCGCGGTAGTCCTCATTGCATGCAGTGCAGTTATTTGGGAGCACCGTCTAGTAGGGGGGCCCCTCGGTCTCTTGGCTTCAACGCCCGCGTCATTATGACACCAGGCTATCTCGAGAACGTTCAGAAAATGAAGGAATGCGTACTAACCAGTCTTGACCAGCTCCGCATAAAATGCCGGTTTTCAACGATATGCCAGGACCGTTTTATGTTCTGCGGGCACGTCTTTCGACGTTCCTCAGATAGCCTGGAGAGTTTCTTAGCTCACTATGATCAGCTTAGATTACTCTCAAACCAAATACAATAAACAAAACACTACCTCCTGCTCCTTCTGTAAGTTTCCATACGCTGAGGGTCGTAACTCTAGAATAGTTTATTGCGGTCTTTTGGATCTGGCATGATTTCTGCATCTGATCTGAAATCTGCATGTCTAACATCCACGAATGTCATCTGATAAGGATATAAGATGATAAGATGATAAACTGACAAATTGCACGGATAGCACGACGGTGATAGCTAAAAGCTATCATAAAATGCTGACAAATTACTGTCTTATCCAGCAAATATCACGCTTTCCGCTTGGTATATTACCCCTTCTGTTGCGAGGCCAGCCTCGTGTACTGTGTCCTCGCGTCGAGAGTTGCATGGATCTGGTTAGTCTAGCTTTAGCCTATTTCCTTTCACTTTTCCAGGGACCAGTCTAAAAATGGTACCGAAGATATTGGCTGTGTTAGGGCTGGTAGACTTATGCATTGAGCGAGGTAGCTGCCAGTTCTCCGGTCCTCGTACGTCCTCGAGTCTCTTCGATATATCTCTAGTCTTAATTTACTTAGCAGTAAAAGTGGGTGAAACTTTGAAAGCCAGTTATCCTGGAACAAGAACTCCGGATTTCGAAGGCTTAAGTTTTTCTTTTGCACGAGAATATTTAATCTGTTGTTCTGAGTGCGGTAGGTAAGTCTTAAAAGGAAGTTAAAGTATTTCACCCGAGTATTATTCACAGTGCGTCGGTGGATTTATTTTGCGCTGACATTTGTGCTTAATATATTTTGTAAATAACCTTTTCTCAAACATGCAATGAAATGTTGTTATAACGTTCGCTATAATAGGCTTCAAAGTACCACGTTTCAGGCGGGGCAACTGGAGAGACCTGTAATGGAATTTCATACAAAATTGAAGGCCTAGGCCGGGAAGTAATATTTTTTTAATTTATTGCACATAAATGTGTGACACAGCAACATGGCTTTTAGCCATTATAACAGTTTCATTACTATGGTTCATGATGAGATCCTGCCAGTACGCGTATTAAAAAAACACATTAAATTATATTTTGCAGTTTTATTAATATAAGTCGATTCTTAATCGATATCGACATGAACATAACAAATAACACATAAATTTAAACATTAGCGGTAAAAGTGTCAACTCAAACCGTGCCGTTTTGTTTCATGATAACATTCTGCCACTACGCCTATTAAAAATAAAAATAAGAAATGATATTTTGATGTTTTATTTATATAAAATAGACATTGACATGAACATAAGTAACAACATGTTATTGCAAATTTACTTACACAAATATAGGTACATTTCAAATATTAAATTTAAACGTAAAAGCGTCTACTCAAACCGCGTGTGAAAAACGCCTAGGTAGTTCTTTAATAATTTTGGAGGTTAAGTTAAATAACTTTGATCCTTTTATTCTATTTCAATGGTTTTATTGTTACTCAATTATTATTTATAATAATAATGTGGTCGTCAAGTTTTGACGAAGAAATTACTATTCATTGAGCCCCACCAGAATTAAGTGCGAAATGCAAAAGTAAAATTGAATTGGCTCTAAATTAATTGATGGCGCAAATGACAAACGAGATGTCGGAAGGCATATGGCTACCCAAAATGCATGCGTGTTTAGTTAATATAACGATAACTGTTTAGAGTAAATTGGTTTCTTGTTTAAGTGAAAACTGTATAATTAGAATTACAGTGAAATTACAAAAAATTGTAAAGAGGTTATAATTTTCATTGTCACAGAATAACAAGTGCTGTTCGTGTTTGGTACATTTTACATTGCGACATATTTATACATCATGAAATATTTATGGATCATCTGTTTTATCGTTATAGACTAAATTCGTGTTGGAATCACCACGAACTAAATAGCAATATTTGTGTTAGATATATTAATTCGTCAAGTTAACTTTTAGTTTTTCTAGAAATAACACTATCATATTTTTGGAGATTTTTTTATTTATTTCATTTCATGTTTGAGAAAAGCACTATACATGCCTTGCCGTGAAAAGGGCTTTAACGGCTTCGTATGGTTATCCGACCTCGCTAGCGCTCGGCTCGTATATACATACTCACCCGTTAAGCCCTTCTTTCCCGGCGTCTGCAGTAATGTACTATAACTATTGAATTATAAAAGTGTAGGGTTTAGAAAGTAGCATTAAAATATCTAATACAGTTGTTAAACAATATAATACAGGTAACAATAGTCATGTTTTGGTATTATCGATATTTGCTTCCTTTTTTATGTTGGTAACTATTTTTATAGTTTCCACAGCTTGAAGATTCCTTGTCTTGCGTCTTTCAGTGGTATTGCCTGTTGCTTATTGGTTAAATTTTATTCAAATTTAAGGTTATTTTCGTTCATATTGTTCAACTGAAAACAATACTTTAATTGTCTTAACACCATTAGATATTGGGACGTTTTCTTTTAATAAATAGAAACATCATTTTAACGAAGTTTCCAGACTTTCTTTCATGGAAGTTCTTTCAAACAAACCAAAAGGAAACTGAATTGAAACACGCCGCTCATAAAAAGTGAAACAAAGTACTGGCACCGCCATTGTCGATGTATTTTTAGCGTGGAAGTAACTATCGTTTATTATTCAAGGCTTTGTACTGGGACCTTTGTTGAACTGTCCACTGGGGTGGCATTCCAATCGGAAACCAGTGTCGATGGCTGAGGCGAAAGTCGAAAGGCTTCTTTTCCCACTTCAACTAAGATCGGGCTTCTTTGTAGACGCCAGAACCATCCGCCCTGGGTTGTCGATGATGAGACTTTCACCGCTTTTAGGTCTTTCTCCATCCTGGACCAAGTAGCTGGTGATCATCCTTTACCACTAGGTTTTGTTGGGATGTTTAATACTATTTTCACAGAGTAATTGTCTTCCTTCCTACGTGACCGAACCATCTGAGCAGCCTTCGAATCAAGAATAAACAGGCGCCTTCTGGAAGGGCTCGCTCCATCATAGGCCACGTCTTTGCCTTCAGCTAGTCTGTGGCCATGATTAAGCCCATATATAATTAAAAAGTCGTTTTTTACAATGGTACAATTGGCAGCCCTGGGCACTGGGGGCCTTGGTAACTTTTCTGTAGTCTATAACATCTCTTTCAATTTATTATCGGTTTTTTTATTCAAGGTCACGCTACACTGGTCAGCCTAAACTCGCTTAGCTGTGGCGTCACTACAAACACTCCCTAAAAAGTTGAACGGTGAAGTCTTTAGAAAAGGAACAGACAGGAGACAGGCCAGCCCTTCTGCATACAGAATGACGCCGGGAATAGTGACAGCGATGTTTGTTCTGCCTTGTGCAGTTGAATTTTTAAATTACACGTCTATTATGCTCTTTGTGGGTAATCTCAAAAACTAGAATCGCTTCTAAAACAAGTATACCACGTGACGTGGATGATTAATTAGGTTATGTACACACGCGTTCAAAAATGCATGGGCAACTTATGAATAAATTCATTCATAAACTGCCCATGCGATTTTGAACGTGTGTGTACATACAAAGAGTACCAGTTGAAAAAAAGGTCAAGAATGAAGGAATAACTGAATGTGATTTAAAGCTGAAAATATAAAAAAAGAATTTTATAAACCGTCCTGGTTTAACTTGCTATTGGTACGAATAAATAATTGTACGTAGTTTAAATATTCGGCTTTTATAATGACATGTTGTATACGTAACCTAAACTCTGGTGCCTCCTACACATTAAAATTTTCCCAATATTATAACCACCAATATTGTAGGTGATGCTACGTGCTACGGGCTCCGGCGTAGCGCTACGCGTTTGCCAACTACGCTAAAGAAAGTGGAATTTAAAATCCCAAAAACCAAATAGGCCTACTACACGACATTGACACGTCTCCCAGGTAGGGCTGCCATGTCTTACACTGCCGAAACCGGACAAAAAAGTTAAAAAACCCGGACGTTTCATTAAACTCGCGGTCTCTCTTCGGACACTAAAGAAATCAATTTTTAATTTAAAAAACATATGCTTTTGCTACCTGAACCCAAAAATGTCCGGGTTTACCCGACAGTTTTAAAAATCCGGGCCGGACGCTCCCCGGACGGGCTCTAAACTAGGACAAATCCGGGGAAACCCGGACGGATGGCAGCCCTACTCCCGGGGGATCCCCCAATTACATGAGTGAGACTACTCACATGTCATACGTCAGTCACGCGGACTTTAGAACGTGGTAACAAACTAAATTTAGATGTTCATTCGATTGTAATCGCACACAACATGAGTCGCATTGTCCGGGGTCTTGCGTCATTGCTGCATTATGGCGCCCCAGTTGTCACTGGCATGACGCCAGCACCTGGGCTGCAGGTCTTAAATGGTGTCACTGACGGGCAACGCGACGCCATTTTACCAAATAACAACTGACGATACCTTGGGCTGATGCTAAAATATGAAAAACTGTATACTGTAATGTGAAAAGATAGACGAAATTCACTCGCGCATAAGCGCGAAATTGGGCTTTTTGTTTTTTGTCATCCCCAAGTTTCTTTTTATTGGTAATTTGTATGTGGTAGGAGAAAAAAACGGCGAAGTGCGAGGCGGACTTGCGCATAAAGGCTTCCGTACCGTTATTTTTAAAAACTGAAAAACACGTTTGTGGTATGGAAGCCCCTTTAAATATTTATTATATTCTGTTTTTTGGTATTTGTTGTTATAGCGGCAACAGATACATAATCTGTGAAAATTTCAACTGTCTATCACGGTTCATGAGATACAGCCTCGTGACAGACGGACGGTGGAGTCTTAGTAATAGGGTCCCGTTTTATCCTATGGTTATGAAGCGCTAAAAAAGTGTATCAAAGACCAAAAAAGCTTTTTATCTCAGGGAAAAAATAAGGCGACATTGCCATTTCATTCCACATCCTCGCCTCTAGGTCGGGTGGCACGGCCGCTGAATAAATAACATTAATTAGGGTTCCACTCCCGTCGAGACATATCGAATTACACTGAATAAGTCTAAAAATACATGGCATTTCAGTACCGCTACCTACAAAATAACTTAAAACATGAATAACAAATTTAAATTAAAAAGATACGCCTCAGGTTTGGAGTCGAACTTCAAAAATATTTGGAGTCAGACCACGTTTATTTTGCATACATTTTAATTAATCAATATTACAGGACATTCTTACACAAATTCACTAAGTCCCGCAGTAAGCTCAATAAGGCATGTGTTACGGGTGCTCACACAACGATATATATAATATACAAATACGTAAATACATAGAAAACATCTATGACTCATGAACAAATATCTGTGTTTATCGCACAAATAAATGCCCTCATCGGGATTCGAACCCAGGGATCATCGGCTTAGCAAGCGGGGTCACTACCAAGTACGCCAACTGGTCGTTAAAATATAAATTATTTATATTTTAATATTAGAGGGAGATATTAATATTTACAACGTATCAGCATTGCGATACAACGAGGAAATGCCGCCAGCATCCTAGGTACAATGCCTCAAGCACCTATTTAGATTTAAGGTAGATAGAGGTAGGTAGTTAGGTAAGTTACACTTACTGTATATATTTCGAAAATAAATGTTATTCCTAGTGTTATTTTAAACGTCAAACTTCTTTGAAATTACGATTACTAAGAATATTTTAGTGCTTTTGCACATATTTAATAATAGAAAGCGGTTTATCTCTTTACGAGGGCGAATGAACTTGCTCCCTGAATATCAAGTAACCGGTAATCGAAGTTTTCTCGTAAATTCCGATAGTAAATATATCTCCAATGCAAAGGAACTCATTAAGACTTTAGGAATCTTCTCAGAAACATAGAGTTTTAAAATCGCACACGGAGAAGTGAAATTGAAAGAATAAATTATAGGCGATTGAAAAAAATTGTTTTAACAATTGGTAAAAAAGCGGGCCTTTTTTTTAATACTACGACGGTGACAAACAAGCATACGGCCCGCCTGATGGTAAGCGTCACCATAGCTTATGGACGCCTGCAACTCCAGGGGTGTTACATGCGCGTTGCCGACCCTTTAAAAAAGGAGGATTCGCTGTGTTGATAACTAAAGGGGCAAGCTTTGCTCCGTGGGTCCCCAGCTGTCAACACAAAAAATTCAATTTATTATCATTGCGTTTTATTTTCATAACGAATTAGTTTATTCCTCTCAATCCAATACAAAGAATGCCAGAAGGTATATTCTGCCCTTTGTACTTTGTTTTACTTTAAAATCAATATTAAATGAAAAATAATACAGCGCCCGTAATTTTCATGCCGGTTTCGTCATAATGACGTATAAAACACACAGGATGTTTTAATACGAAATGAGTTAATGACAGATAAAGTCTATCAACGTTCGATTCTAACGTCGAACGTAATAGTTTTGACACTATTCAATGACAGCATTATTCTTTCAAACGTAAAACCTAAAACATGATGTATGAAGCTTGACGTCATTTGTCTGTCATCGGCATGAAAGTTACGGGCCCAAACATTCCATCAATAGGAAGAACTCTGGTACTTTACCAAGAAAAGTATCCAGAGTATTATATCAAAAAGCAATCGAATTGGGTCCAATATTGTCCAATATTGCTCCATTCTCTGATTAAAGATCTCTTCCTTCGTGTTCTGGAGGATTATTAATACGAGGCTCGTGACATTTTTGTAGAAAGCTGGGACCGGGAATTCAATTAGTGTCTGCTGGTGAGATGTTGTCGGTTGTACAAGTATATATAAAACTAGATGAGGTAGTGATCGTGAACGAGGGCTGCTCCATCTGTATTCATGCGAATCGACTTGATTAGATGTTTTATCAGGATGTGCAAATTAAATGGTAATGTGCTTATTAGTATATTCGTTTGCACTCTAATGGATAAACCGTAGGCTCTAATTTTGACTTATTGGATACATACTAGTTACTTAACAGTCTGATGACTATATCATAAATATATTATACATATTTTGACGCTTGGAGAGCCTTTACACCTCCAAATCTTATTAGTATTATTTCCCTTTCCTTAGGAACCTTTTACATCTTCAGTCTTTATTTAGCACTACATATTTTGATCGCTCTAAAAAACTACATGTTAATATCTAGGTTCTTCACACATCGGGCTGCGTTTTAATTGAAAGGGTCTCCATGTACTTCCTTTGTGGGCACTCACGGACTATCCTACGCCCCTCAAAACTAGTAATTAATTCTCGACTGTTGTTTTAATACCCTGCCCGTAACCGGACTACGAGTGCCGGTAAATCGCAATAACACCGAGACCAAAAGGATCAACCGGTAAACCCGCCGGGCAAGCTGAATCAGACGACTGGCGACAGGGATTACACACAATCCAATTATCAACCGACGAGCCCTTTGCTGTTTTGATTAATATTTTTTTATTAAGTAGTCACAGTACTATATATAAATTATAAATTGAAAGAGAGGTCATATACTGCAGAAAAAGTGGCCAAGGCCCCCGGTGAGCAGGGCTGGATTCGAACCAGCGACCTCCTGCTTTGGCGGCAGACGCCCTAACCACTGGGCTACCCGATCACAGTCCGAAATTTCCTAAGCAATCCTTTCTTATTTTATACGTTTAAGGTGCGTTGCCAATCCTACAGCCCAGACCCACATTCAGTGCGTCTTTTCTTATACATCTAACGCATAAACCTTCCTCTTCATCACTCTATCTATTAAAAAAAACCGCATCAAAATCCGTTGCGTAGTTTTAAAGATTTAAGATTTAGGGACAGAGAAAGCGACTTTATTTTATACTATGTAGTGATATTGCCTTAATAGCCTTTCACTTATTCTCAATTGACTTTCCCATTCCTAATCCCAATTACTAGTTAACCTTAGCCTAACTAGGAGTTACGTCACGCCATATATTCATTAGCGTCCACTTACCCAACATTCTATTAGAAGTCTTACAGGCGTTAGGACTAAGCTTTGTTTATTTTACTAACGGGATTAATGTTGGCTTTTTTCCCTTAAAGCCGGGTTTAGTGTGCAGAGCTTTGAGTGGTTCTAGTTAAATTTAGTGTAAAGATGTACAGTCAAGTGCAAAAATATTGTTCGACATAATCGACTCATAAATATGGTGCTACGCTCTTATTACACCGACATAAGGTGCTATGGGACATATTTTTGAGTAAGATGTGCACCACCATATTTTTAGACTTGACTGTATACTGTACATAAAATCGCCGCCAATGGAATTTACTAACGATGCAAACAAAAGGTTAGTGTTGAAAAAGTCTGGAAAAAATCGGGTATTTTTTCGGATTGCTTAGAAAAAAAAACGATAATATCGGCACTAATTTTCAACTCTAAACCAATGTATATTGGGTCTAATTTACACCTAAAAAGGGCCACATCGATGACATTGAGAAAGAAACAATTGAAACAGATGAAAAGAGTGACAGTGATGTGATAGTGACATTTTTTAACACGAAAATTTCGGAACGAAACGAAAGTTTCATTAAATCATGAAAAAAACATTTGATTTTTTCCGGAATTTTCAACGCTCCAAAAGGCATCAAATGTTTTGTCACTGTTTCTCCTTGTATTTTCACACTACCTCATCAATCACTGAAACGTTTCTCTACTATGACGGTCGTAGGTATTATCGTAACATACAAAACATAAGATAAATAACATAATGGAGATTTCATTAGGTGGCCCAGCGGTATGACGTGAGACTTTCAATCCCAAGGTCCCGGGTTCAAAGCCGGCTCGTACCAATGAGTTTTTAGAACTGATGTACGAAATATCATTTGATATTTACCAATCGCTTTTCGGTGAAGGAAAACGTGAGGAAACCGGACTAATCCCAATAAGGCCTAGTTTACCCTCTGGGTTGGAAGGTCAGATGGATGTGTGATTATTACGAATATTTGTTCCTGAGTTATGGATGTTTTCTATGTAATTAAGTATGTATATGTATCTATCTATTAGGGGGAGATTTTAATATAAACCTCATGGATACTCAAACATGTAACTCAAAGAAATTTTTTGAATTCTTAACCAGCATGAATCTCATACAATATGTAGATCAGCCAACGCATTTTACGGAGCATAGTGAAACATTAATTGATGTCATCTGTTCTAACATGCGCGTTAGCAACGTATCCGTAAATTATATTCCCACACTTAGTAACCATGCGTTCCTTACTTGTGAAATAAATATAAAGAAACAAAAAATCCCCCGTAGGCTATTGACATACAGGCCATTAAAGGATATAGAAGGGGAAACATTTAGTCATGATGTCGTCATCATGGCGAAGGCATTAGAACAACTCATGACTGGTAATGCGTCTGAAATGGTTGAGACTTTTAATACTCATTTGCTTCTATTGTTTGATGTCCATGCTCCTGTCAAGCGAACCTATGTTAGAGATCACACCTATCCATGGATTACTTTTACCGTTAAGGAGATGATGAAATTGCGTGATGAGGCGTACTCCAGAAGTAGACTGACTAAATTAGATTCTCAAAAAAAATACTACAAAGAATTAAAGTCTATTGTTGCTGTCGCGATTCAGCGCGAAAAAACTGCCTATTTTAACAGCAGCATAAACTTCATGAAGAATCCTAGGAAGCTGTGGAAGAATATCAGGGACAACGTAGCCAACTTTAAAAAAAACGACCCTCAGCTACCTTTATTTTTATGCAACCCCGATAGAATAAATGACCATTTTCTGAATCTTCCGTGTAATGACATAGTTAACATATCACTTTTGACATATTATGAATTTCACAGATTTAACACACAAGTATTTAGACTTAAGCCTGTAAATGATACGTTAGTCTTTAACATATTAAAAACAATTACAACGAATGCACAGGGAGACGATGGTTTCAATATAGGCATGATCACACTTACTTTACCTGAGACATTAACAGCTATCACAGCTATAGTAAATAACTCCTTGGAAACTGGTGTGTTCCCTGACAAGTGGAAAGTAGCAGTTGTTAAGCCAATTCCTAAAACTCATAATCCATGTGACTACAAAGACCTTCGACCTATTAGTATACTCCCGGTCATATCAAAAGTACTAGAGAAAATAGTTTGTATGCAAATGACTGAGTATCTTGAGGTAAACAACATTCTGCCGAAGAAGCAATCAGGTTTTAGAAAGTCACACAGCACTGCAACCGCGCTCATGGACGTGGTGGATGATGTGCTGGCTGCTCAGGATGTCGGTGAGGGTACATTGCTTGTCTTGCTTGATTTCTCTCGTGCATTCGACACTATTGATACCTCTCTCCTCCTATCCAAAATGGCGTACTATGGTTTTGACAATCTGTCCTTGAAATGGTTTCACAGTTATCTTATAGGTCGAAAACAGTATGTAAAAATTTGTAACGACGACGGCACGGAGTTAGTTTCTAGAATGTCGCCAGTTACTAGAGGTGTCCCCCAGGGCTCAATCTTAGGCCCCATCCTGTTTAGCTTATATAGTGCAGATGTTGTTAACCAGATATCACATTGCAAGTATCATATGTACGCGGATGATATACAACTGTATACGTCGTTTAGAGCAGAAGATACCAGTGTAGCTGTAAATAATGTCAATAAAGATTTAAATAATATAAATGACTGGTGCACCAAAAACATTCTTCTTTTAAACTCTTCTAAATCGAAATTCATGTTACTGGGGACGCGCAAACAAATTAATAAAATTGCAGCGCAGGACCCCCTTGTTACCATAAATGGTGCACGACTAGAAAGAGTTACTGAAGCTCGCAATCTGGGTCTCGTAATGGATGAATGCTTAAGATTCGAGAAGCATGTTTCAGAGATGATGCGTAATTGTTTCTATCGTCTCAAAGTGTTGTATAGAATTCGTGAGTGTCTGTCGGTTGACATGCGTATCAAATTGTGTGACAGTCTTATACTCTCAAAGCTAAACTATGCTGATGTGGTATTTGGTGGTTGTTTACTAGCTCGGACTCAAAAAACACTGCAGCGAATACAAAATGCATGTGCTCGGTTTTGTTTTCCTATCCCACGCCGAGCTCATGTTAGCCCATACTTAAACCAATATAATCTTATGAACATGAATTCACGCCGACATCAACATTTAGCGACGCTACTTTTTGGAATAATAAATTATAAAGAACCAAAGTACTTATACGAAAAACTAAATTTTTCACTTCGCGACATAAGGCACGCGTCACGGCTTACATTCCCCTCACACCGCACGGCTGCCTTTCGTGGCAGCTTCCGTTTCGCTGCCACAAAGTGCTGGAATGACTTGCCACCACCATTACGTAATTCCAAAACTTTATCGACCTTCAAAAATCACCTTCGTAAATTCCTACTATCTAAACAGTTGTTCAGCCCGTAGGCAGCCGTGCCGCACACACATACACACACACACACACACACACACACACGCACACACACATTCTTTGTTGTAGTAGTAGTTTTTAGTATTTCTTCCTTTGTATAATGATGTCTATAGTTTGTAGTGTTCTGTTTGTATGTATATAGTGTCACCTATACTACCTGCTGGGCTTCGCTGAAAATCAGCGTCGCCGAATGTGCCATATCACATGGCTCATTCGGTGACATCAAGCTGAGCGAGGACCTTTTAGCGCACAATTAGTCTTTATGTTATTTATATTCTGATTGTTACCTTGTGTTTTTTACGTGTGCTAATAAATGTATTTTCTTTCTTTCTTTCTTCTTTCTATTATACGTATCGTCGCCTAGTACCCACAACACAAGCCTTATTAAGCTTACCGTGGGACTAAGTAGGTCGATTTGTGTAAGATTGTCCCATAATAGTTTAATTATAGCAGTCGCTTTCGTAAAACTAGCACCTATCTACGTCAAGTCTTGTGGTTAGTTTCCAAAGCGGATCTTAGGCTCCCTTAGCCTGTTAAGGCTTAAGAGGATGAAGTAAACATTGCTAAATCTAGCACAATAGGCTAGACGACAAAAAAAATCTAATTAGTCCGTCTGTTAGATTATAAAAAAATCTACGATACGTATTTTTTCTTTTGTTCGTCAAATGAAAAATGACGGAAATACAGGGCTTTAAAGTTTCGCGTGACGTCACACCTGAGTACAATTCTTACTCTAAGGTGACGTCACCAGCCCCCACCACGGAACTTTGACGCTCTTCATATTCGTCAATTTTAGTTATCTTGAAAAAGGAAAAAATACATGTCTAATAATTTTTGATTATCTTTCTGACGGACTAATTAGAATAATAGTTTTTCAACCTAGTCATCATCCCTATTCTCATTATCATCCACAATGCCACTATTTGGCAACATCCTCGATCCCATTCCAATCAGGGCGTAAGTGCTCATTGCTCCGAGCGGGTCAAACTGATATTTGTTCTGCTCTGAAGCTGCGTCATTATATTAAACGAGGGGTAAAATGTTACAATGCACTTAGGGGAAACTATTACGGGAAAATAGGCAGATATTTGGACAAGCTTAGGCGAAGAAAGCATTACAGAAATGGAATCTAGAGTCATAAGTACTCACTTTGTAAGTACTCGCTTGGTACGGGCGGATTAAATTGATAGGGGCGGATTAAATCTAAATATATAAAATAAGAACCTGACTGACTGAATGACTGACTGACATACTCGTATGAACGCAAAGCCCAAACCGCTGGTCCTGGAGATTCCAAATTTGGCACGTAGCTTCCTTATAAAGCCAATCCTACATTTTAAAAAAATCACGTGATTTTTTTATTGTACTTAGACCACGACACTGATTAACCTTTTAAATGGATCACCAGCATTTATGTTACACCTTCTATGTGATCATTTTTAGGGTTCCGTAGTTAACTACCACAACCCTAACGGTGATGATATATGGTTGGATAGGTATTTGAAAAAGAATAGGGGATTGCTAAAAACATTTTTTTAAATATTTTCGGAAATAATTGCACTGGAAGTTTAAAAACATGTGTGTCCCTTTGAACCGCAAGTCCAAAAAATATGAAAAAAATCAATTTTTTTGCAAAATAACGTGTCTTCTCTGTTAAAAGGGCGTATAAGTCGTGAGAGCTGCGAAGATGAAATGTTTTTATTATTATGAGCATGGTATCTATTAGAACTTAGAACCCTTTTTATGTTCACCTATTGTGACGGACGGCAAACGGAACACTACACTGAGCATGGCCCGACATGCTTTTGGCCGGTTTTTATCAAAACGTACTACTTTGTTGATAACCGATAAGGCGCTGCCATAAAAATGAAAAAAAAGGGACAATCTTACACAAATCGACCTAATCCCACAGTAAGCTCAATAAGGCTTGTTGTGGGTGCTAGACGACGATATACTCGTACATAATAGATAAATACTTAAATAAATACATAGAAAACATCCATAACTCAGAAACAAATATTCGCGATAAACACACAAATAAATTCCCTGATCAGGATTCGAACCGGGACCTCCTGCTTCGTATGCACTACCAGCTAGGCTAGGAGGCCGTTCATCTAGAAATGAACTTTACAAAAACCGGCAAAGTACCTTCAACTAAAACCAACCACAAAGCATACATATTCCACACAGTTGGGACGTATATTGGTCTTAGAACTTTAAATATATCAAGAATTGAGAAAACAACATAGGCTAACGTGTTATCTACTGCATGGCTTTTAAATTACCCGCCTGTCTAGACCCCCCGCCTACTTACAGCAGTTACCCTCGACTACCTGCTGGGCTTCACTGAAAATCGGCGTCGCAGACTGTGGCATATGCCTCATTTAGTGACATCAAGCTGAGTGAGGCTCATTTAGCGTATAATGGAAGCTACCGTATTGTCGCTCACCAGGCGGCGCCACTCATGTGAGGGTCATGTGACGAGAAAATTGTCAGTGACATTTGAAATGTTCCCGCAGGACCCACGTACCACTAGCGCCTCTAGCGGACTCGCGGTAATCCTCATTGTGTTTAAACGTGATATTTTTTTATTGTTGTCTTGTGTTTGTATATTTGTGATAATAAATGTATTATTTTTCTTTCTTTTTATATAATTTGTATTAAAAGTACTAAGAAATAAACGAAACTCTTTATCAGCAAGTCGCGTTCAAAATTGCATGGGCGGTTAAGGAATGAATTCATTAATAAGTCTATCATGTGTGTGCCTACTAAATGTTGCCATAAGGCAATTTGATTTTTTGTAGTAGAAAAAAATGTTTTTGCTAAAATGAAATTTTTATTTGTTTTCTATTCAGAATCGAGAGCTCTTTCAATCCTAGTAGGAGAAAAAAACTGTCACAAGATTTGTTTTTTATTTCGCCACCATTATTCAACAGATTTAGTATGGCGGTAGCGCAATGGAAAGTTTGAATAATTTATAGGAATTTTATGACACTTTTTTTCTCCTACTAGGATTGAGAAATAGAGTTAAAAATTTCCAATTTAGCAAAAAAAAATTATATTCTACAACAAAAAATAAAAACGCCCCACAATGATTGTAATTCTTTGTAATAATTGTGTTTTGAACTTAATTCAACTTCCGGGACAATCGTCTTCCGGGACTTTTCATAATATAACTCACGTCCCTTCATTTTCCCACGTTTTCCCCTGAGCGCAAACCGCCAATTTCCTCCATTGTTGCCATTTTGCAACTTTCATACCCACTCGTTACGCGACTACTAACAAAGTTGATGCTCCTGGGATACACACATACATAATGATTCTTGAACGGTGTATAGTCACTATCAGACACATTATAACTAATATTTGAAACGGGATAATTATCATGTATGTTTGTTTTATTCAGCACCCGATATTTCGACACTGTTGCAAGCGTCATGTTCACGGAGTAAACTCCACTACCCACTAGCCACTACTAAATTGTGAGGAGCCACGAACAAGAAACTTCATGTCTTCATTTCGTGACATTAACGCATACCTACATTTCCGATCATGTTTGAGAAAAGATATTTATAGACGTTACACAAGTTAAAGTCAAAGAACTCAACACGCCTACGCCCCAACCAATAGGCATTCAGAACCTTGCAACAACTTTCCAGTATTTCATTCAAACACTTACACCTAAACAGCTTAACCGCTATGTAAACCTATGGCGCTTACACCCTTTAGCTCATCCAACAAAACGGGGAAAATTGAGAAGGTTAAACTTTAAACTCCAGCCATTTAGGAAAGATGGCTTCTGTTACGAATTATTTCGGAGCTTTATTTCTCGTGGAACTTGTTTTGGCTTTTGGTTAAAACACTTCTGTTATAGCGAGAGCTTTGTTATTTCTGTACATTTTACGTAAGTTACGTGTTCTCTCAAATATTACGATATTTACAGAAAGTCCAAAGTTTTATTTTACAAAGCTCTTTATTCTGTTCCCGTCCGATTTAGGGTGATTTTTAAACCTATACGGCCAAGAGGGACCTATTTTAAACTTGGCTCGATGTCGATGAGCATTTTTTATCTAACTTTGTTCGTGTACAAGCCGTTAAAACTTTCAACCCCGTTTCACCCCCTTAAGGGTTGAATTAGTATATATGTACAAATTTCGAGGATTTGCCTTTACCGGTTTCAAGATAGTTTGTCTAAAGATTAAAACCCTAATTCATTAAAAACCTAATTCATAAAAAAGTTAACAGACGTTTTAGTCAAATTATGAGGAGGACTGAGGAGAACTATATAAATATAGTTGGGCTTCCCATCATCCCTAAAACCTAAAGACATAAAATCAGCACTCAAATTATTCTATACAAATCTATAACTTTAACTTTATAATCTAAGTACTTACGTTCTCCTCGACGGTCTTCTTGATCTTGGCGCTGGCCTCGCTGACCTTGGCCCCGGCCTTGTTCACGGCCGAGTACAGGAAATTGCCAAGGGACTTGGCGCCGGCGACAGCCTTCGTCGTCACTGTGGAACACTTGACCGTTAGTGACTACTTGGCTATTGGGGCTCATTCAAAAATCATGTGATCGTTTTTGGGCTTATTTTGACCCCCCCCCCCTCCCCCTTGGTGATAGTTGGTGATCTTAACGCTCCCCCCCCCCCCAATCAAGATCACGTGGAGTTTTCGAGTGATTTTTGAGTCGAAATTTTGATGCGAGATTTTTATGTTGGTTCAATAGATTTTTATGAAATTTCGTTGTTCTGTGTTATTATGCTGTGTGAAAAAAAGTACACGTGATGAGGTTTGGACTCTTCCTCCCCCATCGTGATCAATCGTGATATTTCTTTGACCCCCTCCCCCCCAAAAACGATCACATGATTTTTGAATGAGCCCTTGGAAGCTGAGGGTCTATGCGAGATGTTTGTGTTGCATTTTCACCAGTACGTAAATGAGCTGTAAGGTAAGGGATATGTTAACTAACTTTTTGGCCTCAACAGTCGCCTGTAGCCCTCATCGGAGTCAGTGACTTACGTGGGACTCCTTAAAGTTAAACTTCGGTTAAATACCTAATACGCTAGACGACTAAAAAAATTTATTTAGTCCGTCTTTTACATTATTAAAAAATATTATACACGTATTTTTTCTTTTGTTCGTCAAATCAAAAATGACAAAGATACAGTGCGTTCAAGTTTCGCATAACGGTACAATTCTTACCTAGCAGTGGAGTCACCAGCCCCCACCCCGGAACTTTGATGCTCTTTATCTTCGTCAAGTTTAGTTCATTAGAAAAGGAAAAACACCATTAACCATAAATCAATAGGTACAATGAAACCAACCATAATTGATCGTCAACTAAAAATAAGCTTTAGGAATTTTCCGAGATGATAAATAAACATAAAAACATACTTAATGGAAATGGATTGGAATTATCAAACAAGGATAGGTAGATTATCTCGAGGTAAGTAACAGGTACAGAACTTACAGTTAACCAATTGGAACCCTAGGCCACTGTAGGACTATGCCATAGTCACGCTATAAATCAGATTGTAAGAAATCTCTTACTGCATTCCATGGTTCTAGGCTAGAGTGGCATAGTGCTCCAATTGGTTGACTGAAGCCAGAAGCAGGAGTAGCTGAGCGGGTAAGGTGTTGAAAATTATCTTGACACACCCTTATGGCCACAACATGTTATGTTATGGGAGGGACGCTCGGCCGGAATCGAGCGGGCTGTCGAGCACCTGATGTGCTCATTCACCCCATTTCCCCGTTGCTGGAGCTGCAGTTTATTGTCCCGGCTTTCCCCCTTACTTCCTTCCTTCCTGTCGCCTTACAGAACCTCAGGACATCCATAAGCTCGACGTCCCTTAGATCCTTCTCCAGCGTATCCCTACCAAACACATAATGCATTCCACCAGAACATGCCTTCTGGTTTCCTCTAGCCCACAATGCGGACAGACTGCCTCGTTGCTTATGCCCATCACCTTAAGATGTTAACGGTGTTATGTCCAGTGATGATTCCGGTTAACATCGTTAGGTTGCTTTCCCCAGCTTTGTAAGGTATTTGGTTATCCTTTGATACAACAATAAGGTCGTGCCAAGATAATCTTGAACACCTTCCCTGCTTAGCTACATCTGCGAGACTGACCGTGAGAATCAAGAACCTTCGGATTATAGAAAGATTCTTCGGGTATCTGCGGGCCTAAGAAACTTTCCGCGCGAACTCGAATTGACTGTTAATCCAGTCATTGAACTGACAGCTTGTATGGACATTTTGACAGTTTGGGAAATAATTAATAATAGGTATTTTTTTAGCGTTACGGATATAACGTGTCTAGTATTAAGTAGGCAACAAAATCCAACAAAATATCGTTACACGCTAATCGTCACAAATATGTACACACATGTTACAAACATTTTTGTTGTAAGATTTATATGTATATATGTTTTTTAAGCCGTTTAAAATGGGTCAGGACCAGCTTCTACCTACTAACATTTGTTTCTAGCGAAATAACACATCTATCACCCGCGCCGTACATTTTGTAGATTTAATGGTTTTACTTGAATAAGTTTTCTTCGGTTTCTCTTTTAACAGATAGAAGACAAATAAGTCGTCATATTTACAAGAAAACTATTTGCTATCGTTCAGTTAAAAAAATCGATTTAGTTTATTTTCTTTTTACTATTTACCTGCTTCCGGAAGAAAAGTTTGTAGGATTTTTGCATATATCATATATAAATATCCCATTTTAACGTAATTTGAAAAAATCAGGCTATTATAATTTAATGTCTGTCAAAATAGTATCTTTCCTGGGTTATGTCTTTTGTCTCGAGTCCGCGACCACACCGCTAGCGCGCCCGCTGGCTCCAGTATTATATGAGTGAATCAACTATTTCTTGTTGTTAATCTGTCCCGCCAGGGGACAAATGCAGCACAGTTTGTTCCAAGAAACGGTGTAGTATGTTCTACTGACATGATTGGTAGGCGGTCAAATAGGCCCATCATGGAATCGGAATACTACTACCAAAAAAAATGTTTTTTTTTTATTTTAATGCCATAAATGCGATTTGAACACATTGAATGCTGTCGATTGAGTGGTGGTCGCTTTCCGCTACAAAGCGGGAAAACAACGGAATCTGCTACGCGCAGCGGGTAGCACTCCCTGGCACTCATTGTGTTAAAAGCAGTTAAAAGTGACCCAGGGGACTGTAACCGTTGCAAGCAGTGACAAGAAATAGTTGAACAACTCATATATTATTTATAATCGTAAGCAACCCTATTGTGTAGCGTTGCGTTGTTTTTTGCGTAGAGTTCTCTGTATTCGTTTTTTTTTTAAATATGTTGTTAAGAACTAATATATAATAATAATTTGGTAACACGCGAAGATAAAACAGGATAGTAGTACCACGTGTGTACTCTGAAACCCGAAGATTCTTTTCTAATCTCACGGTCTGTAGCTGGAACTGGGATTGGTTAAAAAAATAAAATAAAACAATACTAACGCTCCTGCATGTCGGGCACTTCGATGGCGTCAATGTACAACAACTTTTTGCCGGAGCTTTCTGGAAAATGGAGGAAACAAAACGGGGATAAAACGAAATCAATAGCGATACGGGTAAATAAAATAAGCATTAATTAGAAAAGGAAATTATAAAGTTTAAATAGCGGAAACCAAATGTACAGAAACACCTTTAAGAAAGTAAGGTAAAAGTATGTCAAAGTGACAAGGTTTAAATTAGAATATCGAAAAATCTTCGTTGTTCTAATTTAACCTATATCACTTTAACATAAAGTGCCCATGTCGAATACTGGTGCAAAGTCAGGCACTGGTACTTTTGTCTTAAAAGTAAAAAAAAAACAAATAAATATTGGATAGTTACACACTCTGCTTTCTATACTACTTATGCCCAGTAGCTGATATCTATGGTACGAGCAGGTGCGTAGGATTTGGCGACAGACAAACTCCGATTTTGCTCCCTGTGATACGTATGATTCGTGGTTCACCGTGGCAAATGGATTCGACGCCCGCTGAAAGTGCCCGAGGCAACAACCCCCTCTCTCTTCTCCCTCTCTTTAGCTGTGAAAATGTCTGGAAAAAATCCGATTTTTTCCCAGACGACTCGTTTTTTTCGGATTCTTTAGGAAAAAATCAATGAAGGTTTCCGCTCTATATTTCCACTCTAAATCAATGTATATTAGGTCTAATTTACGCCTACAACAGGGCTACATCAAGACATTGAGGAAGAAACAATTGAAACAGATGAAAGGAGTGACAGTGATAGTGACATTATTTATTCCTTAAAACACCCGAAAACTTCGGAAAGAAACGGAAAAATTGATTAAATCATGAAAAAAAACATTCCATTTTTTCCGGCATTTTCAACGCTACCTCTCTTGCCGGTAATAATCTTCTTGGGCTGTGGTGTAGGGTTAGAACCGGTAGTAGCTTTTGACGTTCATAAATGCAATGTAATGTGCGTAAATTGAGAAATACAGATATTTATCATTTATCATTTACCGTTGCCGACGCCTTGGGGCTGCTCCTCCGTGGGGGTGCCGCCTGTGGAGCCAGGCCTGCTGTCTGCGCCACCAGTTGCGCTGCAAGAACACGAGTTAGCCTTACAGCTCGCCTTAGGGCTCCGAGGAACCGTAGGCGTATTTACAATATACACATATAGGGGAAGGTGGCGAATAGTGTACGTCAATTTGTTCCAGTTTTTTTTTTTATACTGGCACGGTTCTTGCTGTGTATCATCCAAAAGTTCTTAAGATATTCGCTATATTGTCATCATCGACTAGGGATCGATTATATGTAAACCTAAGGTGCAAGCGTTTTTCTTCAAATCAATCAAAAAAGGGGTCTAGAGTCCATACACCACTCTAAACAACAATTGGGCTTTTTGGAAATAAGATGCCTAAAATTAGTGTTTACTACAGGCTTTTTTTAAATATCCGATTACATTAAATGTGTTTTTTTTTGTTTTAATTAAGTAAATACCACGCGAGATATACGGGCTAACTTTGCTCTATCTCTATAGGAACTATATAGTTATAATCAAACATGATGTTATCTGTAATTTTAAGTATTGTTGACTTTTTAAAACCATTTTGTAGATTATGAAGAAAGCTACGACGTTCTTAACCCATTCAGCGCTTATCACGACACTTTGTAATTACACCTTTACGCGGGACTTTCGCTTTTAAGCGGAAAAGGCATCTTGTCGGCTACGGCGTAGCGCTACGTGAATTCCTTAGCGTTGTATGATTTTAAATAGATTCTGCTCTAACTAACTTTATCAAAGTACCCATTTCACTTGACACAGGTAGTATAACACATTGCGCAGTTTGCTCAGTTACAAGTTTCAATTAAACATTATCGCGATCATTAATTCGTAAGCCATGAAATTGACATTCCACATACTTAGATAATACATAAATATTCTCATAAATAACTCCTCATAGTACTTGGGTCTTTATAGAGGAAATGGTCTGCAAATCAATATGAGAAAATATTCATGACTAAGTCAAATAAACAAACAGTTTTGATGTCGAAATAAATGATTGTTTGATTGATTGACCCAACTCAACGACCTATATTTAAGTAGTTAATACATTTTCTGTTCTAAAGCAATTTGAACCTTCAATACCTACTAAATTAAAAGACTGACCCTCCCCCATACCCCATAAGATATACAGGTTGATTTATTAGTCCCTAACCATTTCTTTTCGCAATTTTCGCATTGGATCTACAGTAAAAGTCGTAAAGTATGACCTATACAGGATGTTTTAGGGTCATGGAGCAGGAGTGAACAGGGTACCGGGGAGGGTCACACTGAGCAACTGTCACTATCGCAAACACGAAATTGTGAAAAAAAAATGCAATTTATGAGTTAATTTATAGTTAAGTATCAAATAACTCATACTTAGGAGCAATTAAATATAAATTAACTCTTAATTACGAGATTTTTTTTCGGGATTTCGTGGTTGTCCCCATGAAAGTTACTCAAAGTGGCCCTCCCCAGTACCCTGTTCACTCCTGCTCCATGACCCAAGAAACATCACGTGTACCTATTCAATACTTAGAGTTTGGCCAGTGACGAAAAATCACCTTGAATAGGACCGGCCATAATGCTTACAAATATCTGAACACGCCTCATTTTCAAGACTTTCATATAAACAAGATCTTGGCCGCTCTTATTTACATGATGGCCAGGACAAACACTAGAACAAAATGACGTACATTCCACGCCCGATCGATTAAAACAGGTTACGCTCGGTTACGCACCAACACTTGATTTACAGCAACACACTGAAGTAACCATCGTCGACCTTAAGCCATCGTAATAGGGACTACAGATGTCTTACCATGACGTCTTAACGCGATTCAGTTGACGACCTCTGAGTCGCTTACGAGTGAGCCTAAACAACTGACTCGCGTTAAGACGTCATGGCAAGGCCCCTGATGGTTAGTTAAGTGTTGGCGATGGTACAAAGCAGGGATGTCACGGAGCTGGTTCCGTCAAGTCGGAACTTGCAAGTTTTTCAATGAAAACAAGTTTCATTCGCATCTATCATAACATTATACCTAGATGTTAAGTGTTCGTTTTAAGATTTTGCAATACCCCTACAGGGTGTCATGGTGTACCGTATGAATACCTACTGTAAGATCTGTACACCAACATGAGAGCTATAATTTTTAATTTCTACAATATTACAGTTCCGTTAAGTCGGAATTTCCGAATAATATTACACGTCCGCTTCGGTTCCGGTTCCGTTACTTTTGAATCGGAAGTTATATCGGATATCGAAGCGCGACGGTGGGACATGAACGGCGTAGAGTCGAGTTCATACATATCTGAGCAGCTGAATGCATAATATGTAAACACTTAAACATTAATTGTCAATGCCCTACGGGTGTACCTGTACAGATATTTTTGAAACCTTTGAAATCCGCTTCATCTCCCAGCTTCTCGCACAATTATTCGTCTGGTTTTATTCGTGTTATTTTGGAATGTTAATTTTTAATAGGCCTTTAATAGGACTCAGGTTCCGATTCTAGTTCCGGTTCCGATTCTGGTTCCAATAAACTAAATTAAAAATATTTGGTTCCGCTTCCGGATAAAACCACATCCGTTACATCCCTGGTACAAAGCGACAGGAAAGTGAAGCCAGTCGATTAGTCAAATTGAACCTCCATTGTCCAAACACGTTTTAACAACAAAAACTAGCCAATAGTGAACCTTATTCGGTTGTGATAAGGTTTACGATGGGTCGGTTTGTCATATCGTTCGATTGAAATTCAGCCAGTGAATGAATGGGATTTGTTATCGTTCGTGTTGGTAGTACGAACGGTAGTGAAGTAATTGGTGTAGGTGTTGACTGCTTTTAGTGGTGTGTGCTAAATTTGTAGGCACGGAATATATAGCCATTTTTTACGTTATTTATACTTAGGCTGGATTTGACCAAACTTTTTAACCACGAGTAACGCTTACTCTAGGATACTAATGTCAAAATCCCATTGTAATTTGACGTTAGTATCAATACGATACTAATAAATAATCAATAAAAACGTGTTGTTATTATAATAAAAATATTAATATTTTGTTCTTGTTTATATGTTTGTACAAATGTCTTACCACCATGCACATCCGACAGCATGGTGACAACCCTAATGTTACTGTCATCTTGACATTTGCATGCTTGACAAGCTAAACGTCAAATGGAGGAAAGAAAAGCTTCTGTACTTTTAGTACTATTTACTTATTCTGTGCTGACACTGAAATAGCATGAGACGTTAAGGCATTTCCGTGAAAATAAGGGAGCAAAATATTAAGCACTACATCTGTAGTTTGTAGGCTTTTACAAAGTTGTAAAGCAAATAATGTTCTTCCTGTTATTACAAGTTGCTTTTAATGTTAATACCAAATAAATACGTAATTTTAATTGTAATTTAATTTACCTATCTTAATATTGTCTTCTGTTACCGCGATTGTTATTCATTGAAATTAAACACTTTAGAACGGATAAATCGCGTTTATTAACACCATGATCCATTACATTAAGTAATGTTAATTTTTATTTTTATTTTAACTTATTTTAATTTTAATTTATTTTAAGGTTAATTTTAATTAAGTGTCTTTAATACTGTACTTCTTATACATTTTCTGCTTTTATGTCCTTATCTACTTATAAGAAACACGAAAGAATATTAAAACCCAAAGTATAGGCAGTATGGCTCTTTAAGGAGTGAAACATTTAGTCAACGTGCATAATAATAAAATCATACTGTACCACACCAACTTTGCACTAATTTCGCACACCTGTCAATGACATTGTATTAAAAGGCATACTTAATATAAAACTTGACAGGAAGACAGCGTTTTCTAACTATATCCTAATATGTTTGCCCGAGTAGAATATTTTTATTAGTTTACCTCGAAAAAAAATCATTCACTGGACTGAATTTCATAAGGAAAAAAAGATAAAAATAGAGTACGGCTAAGCTAATTTAGCATCAATATTGATAAGACAGGCTGTGCAAGTGTTTATTACTTACGTCATAATTTCATAGAAGTAAGTTTAAAATAACACTAGCGGAGTCGCTTAGTATCAAAATCGATGCAAAATTAGCTTGGTGTCACTCTAGTTATATTATATTATATTCCAAAAGCTTTACCGTTTAGTTTTTAAGATGAAAACCTAAGGGCCTACGCTAGCTCACGCGGGTGCACGCGGCGGGTGGATTTAGTATGGCGCACCCGCTCCGTGGGCCCGCTTCACTTAGCGCTGTTCATACAATTTCTTATTAGAAGGGCGTCCGTTCCGGGTAATCCGCGTCAGCTAGCGTAGGCCCTAAGTGAACGTGTCCAGACAACCGAATCTTAAGTAGGTAAATAGACAAAAAACTAGTATAATAGAATCAAATGCACAACAATGAGAAATAAAAAATGGGGTCTGAGCAGAGTCAATGAGTTCACAGGCGTGTTAGCTAGGAAATGATTTGTTTATAATTTAGGTTTTGGGAAAAATGTGTTAGTATGATTTTGACAACCCTATAGCTGGTCATATACGATCGGGCATATTAGCCGGTTCTGCCAATGAATGTACCCACTATGAAGATCTGACGGATTGCCGGACGTATATGCGTGTTTGGTTTTAAGGCCAGAACACACTATGCGTATGGAATACAGTATCTTGCTCTTAGTGTAGTCTTGCAAAGAATCGTGCTGAATTATCCTTAGGACTGAATTACGTGAATGTGTGCAGCAAGTGAGGTGACAGTTTCTCCGATACTGTTTTATTTATTATTGAAGATCGCTGGTGGCTCAGCGGTGTGACGTGGGACTTTCAATCCGAAGGTGTCACGTTTAAATCCTGCCGGCTCGTACACTTATGTACAGTCAACAACACAGCTGTGAATACAGCCAAAGTGACCAAAATATGTATACAGAACTTTATTGCCAGAGAATTAAGGTCGTGTATACATATTTGGCACTTTGGCTGTATTCACGGCTGTGTTGTTGACTGTACGAAATATTATTTGATATTTACCAATCGTGAGGGACAATGAAACATCGTGAGGAAACCGAACTAATCCCAATAAGGCCTAGTTTACCCTCCGGGTTGGAAGGTCAGATGGCAGTCGCTTTCGTAAAACTAGCGCCTACGTCAAATCTTGGGATTAGTTGCCAAAGCGGACCCCAGGCTGAGCCGTGGCATAAGCCAAGAAAACGCTAGTTTTTCTAACGAGATATTAAAAAGTAATCTCGAAATCTAGATTGCATGATGTGCCATTTCTTCAGGTCTACGCGCGTCATTTGTTTCACAGTTCACGAATTCCATTCATGGTTATCTTCTAAAATCAGTAAGTATGCAGATAATAATATTATCTTTAACCATTTTTAATTAGTGGGCCCTCATTTTCAAAAGTGTACCTGTGTGGAGCTGATTTACTGAATTAGATATTAAGACGAAATATATACATACATACGAGTGTCCTGACTAAATGGGAAATCAAAAAAACTACGTTCATGGTCCTTCCAACCGGATCGATGCAATATTTAAACATAATTCCTCCCTAACCTAGTTTTTTTTGTGTATTTGTTGGTAAAAATATATTTGCAAGTCATAATATCCTGTATTCAAGTAAATACAATGGTAGTGCCTAAAAAGTTAGAAGTTCTGTGTTTGAATCCCGGTAAGGGCATTTATTTGTGTATTGATCACGAATATTTGTACATGATTTATGGGTGCTTCTCTATGTATACAGGCTGATTCATATGACGTGAGCAGGATTAACCCCACGGTTTGTGTAAATAAGCTATATTGTTGCATATACCAGACTTAAGGAGATTAAAGTTTATTTTATTTTAAATAATTAAAACAATAAAGTTATAATTTTACTGCCGATTGCATGGTTACCAGTGGCGCCCCTTCATAGAACTCGATTCCTGCCGGCTTCCCTTGCTTGAACCTTGCTCATTTAATCAGTAGGCTAAATCAGCTCCGGCGTGCCCAAAGAACTGTTTGATGCTCCGCCACTAATGGATTACTTTACAAAAACAAATACAATACTTGCGTCAACTGTAGTAAACACGGAAGAATAACTAAAGCATGGAAGTAGTACAACTTTCAAATATCACCAGTTTGGAGCGGCCTTGAAACTGGCAGTGGATTTCTCAAATGTCGTAAGTCTAACCTTTCAACATGCCTCTTAAGACATTTGAAAAATCGATTTTCAAAATGTACGACTAAGTTAAGTTGTAATGCATTGACACCGACTACCAAATTACAACGATGTATTTAATTCGGCTGCTTGGATGTATTGAGTCAGAGAGTGATCAGCAAAAACTGTGACAACCTACGGAATCGGAGAAATAAGAAACATATATACATCTCTTTTGGACACTTTCTTTACTTGGTAAGGAAGGAAGTAAAGGATGATTGTAAGACTTTGATGTTGACTTTGATGATGAGGTTTGACGGGGGGCTTGCTAGGTAGTAATTTTTAAAACATCGTATTTCACTTTACATTGTCATAATGTGACAATAGGCTAGACGAATAAAACAAATTATTTATTCCGTCTTTTAGATTATTAAAAAATATTGTACACGTATTTTTTCTTTTGTTCGTCAAATCAAAAATGATGAAAATACAGTGCATTCAAGTTTCGTGTAACGTCACTATTCTTACCTAGTAGTAACGTCACCAACCCCGGAACTTTGATGCTCTTTATCTTGCACAGTGTGTAATTTTGGCTTAGTTGCGGTCATGTGTGGTTTATGTGTTTAATTGATAGCTCTTAATGCTTTAGAGGTTTGACAAAGACACCGAAGGTTTTTTTATAATTAGTTTCGGAGTTATTGTGATTTGCGAGAAAAACCCATAGAAACCATAAAAATGCATTATTTTATTTCAGGTGCATTATATGCAAATAAATTAAATATGTTCTCATAAAAGAAGTTTCTAGCCATAGCTTTGCAAAAAAACTGCATAAAAAATACGTTAAATTAACACACAATTAAGGTTTTTACCAAAGATGAAAACTATTTTTTTGTGGGTCAGTGTCTTAATGGTCGCATTTAATTTTTTAATAGACTGAATTTACACATAATAATATACTTGTATATTAAATGCCAGCTCATAAAAATGAAGGGGTGACGAAATATGAATTTTTAAAATTTTTGTTAAGGGTTGTCACTAACTTTTCTATGGAAATTTAATTATCATGTTCAGTCATATTAATTGATTCTGCTCATAAATAAGATCGATAATTTTGGTTTATTATATTACTTATATCATTCAACCACTCATAACTTTTTAAAACAAAAACATTAAAACAAAATCAGCACAATTTTCTGGTTTGTAATAGGCATTATTATGTTTGACTCTTAAGAAATTGTGCTACGCAAAAAAACGTTGGGTCATATCTTCGATGAAGGATATTTCGTAACAATTTGGCTATCAAATACGTCAAAAAATACGGCTAGTACAATATGACCGTCACGGTTCATAAAATACTGATACATGGTGCGAAAATCATATAATCTATTTCCTTACCCATTGGAATGCTCTCAGAACAAGCCGGTGAATTAAGGAACAAAGTTTGGCGTTATGATCGAGAGCACCATACACGCATATTAGACCGTAAAACCACTGTCCTTGACTTGGTTCACCGAGCTTTAGAGTCTTCTGACCCTCTTTTGTCGACTATGTCAGTTGGCGATAGACAAAAAAAACGAAAACATTCTGCCATTCCAGACAAAGTTCTGCAACTTTTAAAACCCAAAATGGATAACGTACTTATCCATATATGACGACCCGTCACCACTAAAATATTCTGATGATACTTCTAGTGAATTCGAACGAGATACTGACGACGATAACGAAAATAACAACATTATATTATCATCTGAAGAATTGTATTGTGATGATTGATGATGATTGATAAATTTCATCTAAATTGATTCAGCCGTCCTTCTGTGATCGAGCAACAAACATCCAAACTTACAAGCATTTACATATATAATCTTAATAGGATTTATTTTTGTCGTTAGTTTTGGACAACCCTATTTCCTTAGAAATTTCTCAAATACTTAGAAACGCTATATCTATCTACCCCTTCTATTGTCGTGTGTAATTTTTTAGGACATAATAAACAACAATATTCTTCATATTTATGATGAAGAATAAAATGCGACCGACACAAGACTAAATTAAAAATCAATAAAAAGTGAAAATAAGAAAATCTTAAATAATTCATGTAATACCACAGTTACATTTCTTATTTTTTTTATACGCATAGATAATGCAATGTTGCGTTACGTAAGATGCTAACAAAAATAATAACAATTATATTTTAGGAGAAAAAAATATATTAATTTTTCCGTAAGGTCATTGACCTTTCACAAAAAAAATCATTTCTCCAAAAGTATACCGATATTTACCAAAGGATATTTTACCGATTGTTTGCCATATCAAGCTCTTTCGAATAAACACATAAACTACACGTGGCCGCAGCTGGGCCAAAATTACACACTGTGTCTTGGTAAATTTTAGTAAAATTGAAAAAGGAAAAATACGTGTCTAATCATTTTCGATAATCTAACTGACGGACTAATTAGAATGATAGTTTTTCAACCTAGTCGTCATCCCTATACATTCTCTTCATAATCCAGGGTGTCATTACAGTTGAAGAGATTTTATCATTATTATATTAATTAGCTGTTGTAGGGTGACATTATAACAGACAATCAAAACACTACTTCACAAAAATAAAAAATAAACAACGAGACAGTTGTTTCAATTAAATCCTATGGATGAACGATTTATTAACTTTAACTGTCTGTGTGGAGTAAGTCCTGCTCACGTCTTCGGAATCACCCTATATACGTATATAAGTATATCATGGCACACACGTAGCACAATTTTTGCTTAGTTTGGGGCTAAATTGATCTTTGTAAGAATGTTCCGAAACATTCATTTATTATTTATTTTTAAGTTTAATATCCAACCCCCCACGAGCTGCACAACATATGCTATTACAATTCAAGTTAGTGTCTAAAATAAGTAAAATAATTAAGTTACAATGTGAGTGTCACAAAAAAGTGTAAAATAGTGAGGAAAAGTTTCAAGCTTGAAAATCCCTAAAATGTCCAGTCTAGCACGAGAATTATGGTCAGTGATATCGGTTACAAAATGAAAGCGGTAAATGATTAAATATCATTGCATATTTGTGGCAAACATATAAAAAATGCGTGTTCAGTGCTCAAAGCTGAGACGCAAAGTGCTTTGAAAAAAGCGTAGGATTAGGTAATAAATGTGCCGTTCCAGTAAATTTAAATCTTTATGATGACTTTGCTCACGTTCCTAAACGTCTGGCCAACCATTTTGGACAAAAGAGGCGGCCATTTTGAAAATTTCAGTCACGAAATGTACGCCCATTTCTTTTTTATTTGGCGCGTGTTTTCGTGAATTAAATGATTGGCCAGGCTATTTAAAATTCTAACTCGACCATACTGCTACTTACGTGCCCTCGTGCTTTATGACAAACTTCATAAATCCCTACGGCGTCGTAAATTTGTTTTTTTTTATTTTTATCGCCACTTTCCTTTCATTTCAAGGCAATGGATTACCATTTCCTTGAAATTAAAGGAACTGGAATGAAAGGATTCATTAGAATGGGTAAAGAAGTTTGTTTATAGCCGGCCCAGATCCAGTTGACATGCTCGGACGTATATGGCCGGTTTATACTATGTCAATGGTAAGGCATACATGGCTCAAATGATGCTACAAAATTCTATTTTACTTACTTTGATAAACGACGCAAAATCAATTTAAAACGAAACTAACGAGACCGTTTAGATTGATGAAATTCATGGTGACTTTTGCAATTATCCAAGGGCCATTAAAATCAGTCATGGCCAAGTCGAAACATCGACAAACTCATCATAAAGATCTAGAAACAACACACCAAAGCTCATAAAAGTAAACTCATTTGTTCTGCCGCCCCTCGTACCTATTATACCTAGAGTTATCATCATCGTCTTTCTCCGGCTTGGGTTCCACAGGTTCAGTAGGCTCAGGGACCGGTTCGGCAGCGGCGTCGGTGGGAGCCTCGTTTTTCCGGAGCCCCGGGATAGGAATTCCGGATCCGAGCCAGCCGGTCATTTTGGACTGTACATTTGTGAGGAGCTCTAGCTTGCTGGCTCCCTTTGTTGGGCTGCAAATGAAAAGGTGTGTGAGCCTCGGTTATCCAGTTGTGATAGCTTATGGTGGGATTCATGAGGAGCAGGGCTCCTTAACCTTTCGAGACCCGTCGGCTCTGGATAGCCAGCTTAAAACTCAGTAGACCGAACTTCACTATATTTGTCCGGGTCTTGAAAAAAGAATTCTAAAAGTGAGTTTTTTATTTCTGCTGCTTTGATACCTAAGATTCTCTGTAAGCCTTCATGGGTTTCTAACATTAACAGTGATTTATTGTAACTACATGTAGTAACTGTTTGGTGATATAAGAAAACATTTCCTTTATTTAAATTGGTACTTAATTCATGTTACAAACTTCACCACTAGTAGTTTGTATTAACAAAAAAACTTTCTCATTGACAAAAGTTAGAATTAAGTTGCATTGAATCATAAAATTTCAGTATGACCTATGTGACATAACTCTGCTATACCAAAAATGGGGTTGTCATCCGTCCAGATGTTGCCAGATTTGTCCTAGTTTGCAGCCGGTCTTGGATTCTTATAATTTGCAGAGATATCCTACTTCTACATCAAATACTTGAAAACAAAATATTAAGTAACACAACCGCCCTAATTAAGAACAGTAAAGTTCTAACAGACGTGTCATTATCATAGACTGGCTCCTCTGTGATGCATCAGATAGGGTGTTAAACATTGTTACGTTCTGGTCCCAGACCATATGAAGCCATTGACATAAGAAGATAGACCGGCTTGAAGTTCTCTTTCCAAAACACTTTTTGTTACGTAAGGTTTAAGTGAATAAGATTTCCATACCGTAACAGGTTGTTTTTTATTCTTTTACACCTATTACACAAGCTAAGACACCTAACTTATTTCCATAAGACCATTACAAAGTTTCCTCACATTAAAACATTTACGTAATTCTTATTAGAATAAAATTCCTTTTGCAATTGTATTCTGTATTATTTATAAATCACCAATCATATACTAAAAGATATTAACAATATGGTTAACATTTGCCATGCAATATGCATTGATTCTCAATTAGCAATAGAACAAATCAAGATATCCTCATTTTCTAATTAGACTCCTGGCTCCAACGTTCTTGACCTAAATAGTCTGCCTCACTGGATCAATATCCCACCATAGTTATGCAAACACATTTCACTGCATTGCATAGTTCACCTTATTGCATCTTGCAGCTGACTTCTAGAAACTTCACTAATTTCAGACCAGTTTCAGTAGTTTTCACGCAGTTTCTCACGTGTATCGTTAAAATAAGGGATTAAGGGGCTTGCGCAAATAAAGTTTATTAGTTTTTTATCAACCAAATAAAGATAAGGATGAAACGAAAAATGTAAACAAAAGAATACCCACCTCTGTCTTTCACCTTCCGCCGTTGGCTCCCCCGTCGCTTCCTTCGTAGGGGTCGGGACTTCCTCGTCCTGGGGCTCCCCTTTCGCGGCTCCCATCCACGAACTAACCTGATTAGTAAGTCCTGAAAACATTTTCACTGCCACTAGCTAACCCGAAAGCTACACAAATCACAAACACTCGACTATTTCACTACGCTGCGACAGTTTCGCACATGACACACCGGGACAGTCTGCAACACGGCCGTGGAAAGCGCGATCAGCTGAAAAACTAAAGGGAACCACGATCGACCAGAAATATTCGACGGGTTTTCACTGCGCATGAAAACTTGCGCTTTTGCGCTATACGTTTTTACAAACTTCGTTTTGATACTGCAAGATGCAGTCAATTATTATAGCTTCGTAAAGCTATGAAAAGTACCTAAAGCAAGTTAACTCTACAGAAATATTAAATCTGAATTGTGGTACATTATCAAAAAATCTCATTTTTTAACAAACATTAACATACCTTGTTATGTTTCATCAGCTTAGTGTAAGAACAAAACGCAGCGTCAAACTAAACCGTGCATTCATCACTGAACCAATCGTTCATTTATTGACGTTTCACTTCCATTCAAATCATTCGTTCAAACATGACGTTTTTCGATTAGGCTAGCCAGTTTTTTGTTTCCGTTTGTGAATAATACTAAAATCACTCGTTGTTTATCTCAAATGTAATGTAGTGATTAGTGGTTTCGGTGACGAATAAAATAACTATAATCCATTACGCGGACCGCGAGGCAGTTCCGAATTTCCAAAATGACGGAAACGCGACGGCAGCAACTGCATCTCGGTAAATGCATCGAAGATCTGGATAAACTGCATAATATTCCAGATTTGAAGTCCAAGAGGGCAACTGCGTAAGTTTTGACAGTGTATACCCTTATATTTACGTTCGAAATTGAATTCTTATTGGTAAATTTGCCCTTTATTTTGAAGGTTATGCAAAACAGCGCAAAAACTTTTCGAGAGCGCAGCGGAGGCCCGCGAGAAGGGCGACGAAGAGTATTCGTACGTGTGCTACATGAAGTACTTGCGGGTGGTGGCGTGCATGAGCAAAGACAAGGACTATTTGAAGGACAAGAACTACTTCAACCAGATGCTGGGGACCAAGAACCCTAACAAAGCTATCGATGCCGCTGAAGAGCTGAAGAATAGTTTGATTGACAGGTGAGATTGGTTTATTACAGACTTGTTTGTGTAATAACACTTAATACTTTACAGGTACGGTTAACCAATTAGAACCCTAGGCCACTGTAGTACTATGTCTTAGTGATGCTATAAATCATAATTCATATTGTAAGAAATCTCTTACTGCTTGTCATTTTGACATGGTTCTAGAGTGGCCTAGGGTTCCAATTGGTTGACTGTACTTGTAATTTAATTGGATTGTAAAAGTGACCTTTATGCATATTACAGGCTGTTTAGAATATTATTAGAATGTTTAAAGAACCCAGTTTTTTCTGTGGAATGTTTAGAATTTTTGCATATGAGAGAAATCTATATCTCACAATATTAAATCTAGCTAGCTAAAATAGCTAGACATGTTTTGGAACAGTCCATAACCTTAATCATGTGTGAGATGCGCTCGCCGCAAAGTAGATTAATATGTCTGATACTCACAGGAGTATTCTATTCACAATATTGTTTATTGCTAATATAAAAATGTTGTCTAATCATTCAACTAGTTCTTAAACTTCTTAATTGCCTAACACTTTCGCACTTACTTCTTTGTGCTGAAAAAAAAAAGATTTTTGAGTGATTCTTTTTTAATACAATTAACTAGATTGATTTACTTACTTAATCATAAATCATTTACTTTCAAAATATATATTGCATTGTAAAAAAATATTCTTAAATTACTTATTGATGTTAGCTGAATAAAGATGTCTTGGTAATAATTAATTACATGTATGGAGTGTCCTTAGAATATAGACAACAGGAGTGAGCTTGTATGACATGTTCTATACTAAATATTCTGGCAATTTTAGTGGAGACGCACCCTATAATATTGTTTTTACATATATCTGTTACGTATGAAAGAATGGAAAAGTGGAAAATTCATTACCTCGGACGGGACTTGAACCCGCGACTCTGAGATACCGGCTCATCACTCTTCCAACTGAGCTACCAAGATCACACCCGTTTCCCCGAATTCCTCCACCATATCCCTCGTATGAGTATCCGCCTTAGGGGGTGCTCTTTTATGTATGTCTAACCAATTTGACTACCATTAACAGACAACAGCCTGCCTCATATCAAGACTTTATCGTAAAGAAATAACATTTATTTTCAAAATATTATACAGTAAGTGTAACTTACCTAACTACCTACCTCTACCTACCTTAAATCTAAAAATGTCCTTGAGGCATTGTACCTAGGAGGCTGGTGGCATTTTTTCATTGTATCGCAATGCTGATACGTTGTGCGAGGACGCCACCAGCTCTTCGGTCACCAGTAACATCAACCAGACGTTTCTGGGACCCCATGGACCAAGGGTTTCGACCCCGAATGGTACAAAAAGGTACTCTCTGCCCAGGCTTCTTATATTTATTACGTTTTAAAATTCGGCGCTTTCAGCCGCTCCGCCCGCTTTTACGTTAGTTCGTTGAAGATGGCACGGTGCCAGCGTGTCTACGCAGGGAGCATCCCACACTAGCATCCATCCCATACTCCAAGGAGCCAAGGACATCCCATCGGGTCTCTTGCCATCATCCCTGAAAATGCTAGTCGGCTCAAGGAGAGCAGGCACGTTAATGGTGGCAAGAGACCGACGGATTATGTCATTAAGAGACGCATTTCTTGAAAAACGGCCTTCACTTTTTTTACAACACAATCCATGGTGTCCCAGTCGGTCCACGTCTGTGCCACAAGGACATGAGTGTGGCGCACACACCGAAACCCCCAGTTGCAAACCAGTCGCCAGTCTAAGGGAGGCCGGATCCAAGAAAGGACCAGTATTAGGCGAAGGATGGGCATGAAGCCAGTAACCAGCCTCCCGTGATCCGACCGCCAAAAGCCTGGCGTGATCTGGACCTGTAGAGTTATTTACAAGAGTATTGTAAGTTACATCGCAGTAAACATTATCCCGACTCCATTGTGATTTTGGGTAGATTTTATTAGCACTGCCTTACTTGATGTTTCATGTTTTGTTTGCAGGTATAACCAAGAACAGAAGAAAAAGCGACTGAACGACATCCAAGAGAATGAGGTTATCAAGCAGAAAATAGATGAGAACAGAAAGAAAGCCCTGGAGGCCGCACCGGCACCCGAGCCTTCTCAGCCTTTAGGATTGCCAGGTTAATAATTTTCTTATCACGGCCCAAGGATTTTGAAAATATAATTCCAACAATTAGAGCAATCACTGAGTTTCACGGTGGTGGCGGCCTTCAAAATTTTAAACTCATTGTAAAGTCCTTGGATATAGTCTGACTTCCTCGAGTTATCTTCCATCCTTTGACTTTTTAATCAACCTCTGTCACTGGCAACATCTGTCGTGTCCTATACAAAATGTCTGACAATTTATGCACGGATTCATAAAATAAAAAAAAAACATTCTTTTTTTTTGTATGCATGTACAATGCACTTTTGAACATCGAATTAATTAAAAATAAATAAAGCTACACCGGCTCTAACATGCATTAATTTGAAAAAATACAATACATACATACGTAACGTACAGACAGCGTATACTAAACAAACTGTCGTCTCTTTCCAGGCTTAGATGAAGTGACAATCACCAGTGAACAGCTATACAACATCCTCAAGACTGGCAAGATGAAGTTAATGATCCTCGACGCCCGTCCTGGCAAGGACTTCATAGAGTCCCACATGAACTGTCCCCCATGCATCAGTGTGCCAGAAGAATGCATTTCACCAGGGTAAGAGAATATACTGTTTAATATCCTTAACTTTTAAGCTATCAGCAATTTAACTAAAATTATCGAAGATAAAGGGCTTGTGACGTCACTACTAGGTAAGAATTGTATACTATGTACAATCAAATAAAAAGTTTTAACCCCTTTTAGCTTTTAGGGCTTAAATTACAAAAAATCCTTTCTTAGTGGAGCTTTGAAGATACATGCTTAGTATAAAATTTCGAACTTCAACAGTTTTTTTCGCGGCTATAATATAAAAAAGTGTGTTTGTCAACCTTTAGTAACATTGTCTGGTGTGATTTATACAGTACTGAATAACTTTACCTACAAAAATTTTCATGAACAACATATAAAACACAAATGGGGCTCACGAAATGGCAGTTCTCGTTACGTATAGGTAGTCGTATCTGTTAGTGAGAATGTGCGATGATATTATATTTAGCCATGCATTTATGTGGCTTCACCACTTACTGTGAGTATGAATTCACTTAATACTTCATGCTTATTAGTAAGGTAAACAAAGGGGTTACCTTCCACATTCCTAAAAGTACTAATTACGGTTGAAGCATGCATGCAAAATATGTGATTTCTGTAAGATTGTCCCATAATATTTATTGATGATTCAAGTGAGCTATAAGAACTACTTATCCAATCATATATATCTTATAGGGAGTTCCACCAGACTTGAGGTCACGCACACAACATCATTGTCATGTTGATGACATCGGGATTTGAGATTACTGTTCTTTTTTCGTACCGATGGTAAGGTCCACAGTCAATTATAAGATAGACCAAAAAGGTTCTACCTATTCCAAATATATCTTGAAGTGTTTTTATAGACATTAACATTCACTCATTCATTCACTTTTTTTGTAATCAGTACTTCATGTAGCTGTGTGTGTAACCATTCACCTCAACTCTCGTGAAACTACCTATAACATCTATTATGTATAAGGAATCCACTGTGATGTTCATAATCAAATTATCTGTTCGTAGGCGATCAGCTCACATCCTGGAGCAGAACCTCCCAGCCCCTTCCAAGCCACTCTGGGCGAACCGCGCCAGCATGGAGCTCATCGTAATGCTGGACTGGTCCAGCACTGCTGTCATCCCCGGGAACACTCTGCATCTGCTGAAGACCATCCTGTTGAAGGTACTTTCTCTAAAGAGACAATCCTAGAAGTATTTTTCTAAATTTGAGTGTATTGGTGGCCCATGAGGGGAGTTTTCAGTTCAGCACACATTACAATGTAGCTTGTAGCATAGCTTAGAGGCTTATTATGGGAGACGTATAGCGGCATGGAGCTCATCCTGATGCTGGACTGCTCCAGCACTGCCGTCATCCCCGGGAACACTCTGCATCTGCTGAAGACCATCCTGTTGAAGGTACTTTCTCTAAAGAGACAATCCTAGAAGTATTTTTCTAAATTTGAGTGTATTGGTGGCCCATGAGGGGAGGTTTTCAGTTCAGCGCACATTCTAGAGCAATGGGAGACGTATAGCAGGTATGGAGGAGACTTTTTGGTGGCCCATGAGGGGTATTATGAATTGCTAGTACTTTCACTATTGAACACATATATAGAAGCAGATTATTGTATTGAAATTAAACACTTCAGAACGGAGTAACCGCGTTTATTAACACCGTGGCACGTTTCGAGCTTTTTACAGCACTCGTTTTCATAGGGTTAAGATGATGACTGCCAGACAAGGTTATGACGAGTGCTGTAAAGGGCTCGAAACGTAGGAGGAGGAAAGTGTACAATTTTAAAGCATGAATTAAATCATTTATTATAGTAGTTTATGCAACAGTGATATAATAAGGGTTCTTAAAACTAGAGGGCCGCCGTTACAAAACGAGACGAAGTCGAGTTTTATAATAATAGACCCGTGAGTTTTAAGAACCAATTATGAACTGTTACATACGTTAGTTTTTCTACGACAGCTAAAATAGCGTAAAAAGCAAAATCTAGAAACGTGGCAGAATAGGGAAGATGTTGTGCCCACTATAGAAATTAAAAAAAACAACAACAGTGCTCATATATTGTGTGAAAATCCATAGAAGCAGTGTTTTTATGGAACACCATAGACAATGTTATAATGTATACTTTTTTAATATCACTGTCAGTCATCTAATTGATAAATAGAAGTGCTGGAGTAGAAAAAATATAACAAATGTTTTGATTCAATGTTTTTAAGTAGTCACACTACTAAATATAATTTATATATATTGAAAGAGATGTCGTATACTACAGAAAAAGTGACCAAGGCCCCCAGCCCTGGGCACTGGGGGCCTTGGTCACTTCTTCTGTAGTATAGGAGGAAAGTGTTTAATTTCAGTAGTTTTTATAACGTTTGTTTGCCAGTGGGACGTGAAAGTCCAGTACCCTCGGCCGCCGCTGGCGCTGCTTGGCGGCTACGAGGACTGGCTGCTGCGCTACCCCGCGCTCACCACCAACCCGCAGCCCAAGCCCAGGGTCAAGGCGCCCAAGGACATGCTAGGTATGCTTGTATTAACTTAACTTAAGCTTGCCCCTTTAGCTGTCAACACACTAGACCTTACTCATAGTGTTGTGTTTGTGTTGGTGAGTAAGGTCGCCAGAGCCCAAGAGAATTCACTGTGTTGACAGCTGGGGACCCACGGAGCAAAGCTTTTTAAAGTATACATTTTCGAATTTAAGATAATCCACTATGCCACTCTGTTTCCAAGCTACATACCAAAGTTAAGGCAATTAAAAACAACACGATATTATACGTTTTACTGATAGGCACAAGCCTCCTATACTGCCCGAGAGGTGTTGGAATAACGTCCCTACTCTAAGCTGGCCCAAAGCGAGAGACTTCATACAGCTGACCTTTGAATTTCTTCAACAGATACTAGGTTATTTGACTATTGTATGGGGTACAGTCTGTACAGTATACAGTGGGGTGTGGGTCCTCTGACATTGTCTACTGTTGTGCGTTCAAAGTACCTAAAGACATGTTGAGAATGCCTAAAGAGACAGAATTACTATAACAATATAAATAGAACGAAAATTTGCAATATTCTTGTAGGTACTATCGGCCCAATTAAATCCTGACCCAACATGGAACTGTGTCATATTGACATCTAAAGTCCAATGCTAAGTAAAATCATACATGACGTTACCGTGATATAGTTCTTTGGTGGGTGAGGATTCAATTGGGCCGATAGTACCTTAGATAACTAAAAATCGGCACTTTACAAATGCTTCCTAAGAAATTAGGTATCGTTTGCAGATGTTTCCGCTCAAAATTAATCATTGAGTATGGAGTAGCACATTTGTTAGTGGTGAATTCTCAATGTAACTTGAGACTCGACTTGCCGATTAAGTACTTTCTAACGGTATATGTTGCTAAGCACCCCCGTAAGGCGCATACGAGGCATATGGCGGAGAAATTCGGGGCCACGGGTAGCTCAGTTGGATAACCGATGAGCTGGTATCTGAGAGTCGCGGGTTCGAGTCCCAGTTATTATTTCTTTCTTAGCAATTATTATTAACTCTACATAATATTGAATTATGTACAGGTGACATTGACTACCCTGTCTGGGCAGACTTGGCCCCGGCGCCGGTGCGCGCGCGCACATCCGAGCCCACCGTTGATCGCACCAGCAAGGTAACTCCATAATTAAATAATAGCAGTTTATGCAATAGTGATATAATAAGGGTTCTTAAAACTTGACTCGGCTTCACCTCGTTTTGTAATAATAGACCCGAGAGTTTTAAGAACCAATTATGAGCTGTTGCATACGCTAGTTTTTCTACGACAGCTAAAATAGCGTAAAAAAGTAAAATCTAGAAACGTGGCAGACTAGGGAAGATGTTGTGCCCACTATAGAAATTAAAAAAAACAACAACAGTGCTCATATATTGTATGAAAATCCATAGGAGCAGTGTTCTTATGGAATACCATAGACAACGTTATAATGAATACTTATATGAGCACTGTTATTTTTTTTCTATAGTGGGCATACGACATCTTCCACATTCTGCCACCTTTCTAAATGTTGCTTTTTTCGCTATTTTAGCTGTCGTAGAAAAACTAGTGTATGCAACAGCTCATAATTAGTTCTTAAAACTTGAGGGTCTATTATTACAAAACTTGACTTCGTCTCGTTTTGTAAAGGCGACCCTCAAGTCTACACACTTATTATATCACTGTTGCATAAACTGCTATTATATCGGACATTTTTTTTTATATATCCATGGAATAATAAATAGGTCACTATACACAATACGCACAAAACTTAGACACTACTAAAACCGGACACCATACACACAACATAATACAGGATTTTTTTTAAAGGCCTATAGTGAAATCCAAATAAATGATATCACAAGAAATCTTTATTTATAAGACAGGTTTCCTGTGTGTTCTATATACTCGTATCAAAATTTTCATTGTATGGTTGTCCAATGAATTCGTCAATTATTGACTTTTATTCATATTGTCTTCTGTACCCGCGATTATTATTCATTGAAATGACACGCTTTTAAACGGATTAAGGATCAATACCACGACCCTACGTTTTGAGCCCTTCACAGCCCTCGATAATACATGCAAGGCTCGGATACCGGTTAATTTTTCAAACCGGTATCATGTACTTGGCGCAAAACCTTTATATTTCGGTTACGTTCGTGAAACCGTTATTTTTAAACCGGTTTTTAGAGTAATATTTTAATAAAGTTCTTGTTCGATTAACCGGTTTAGAACAATAAAAACCGGTTTTTGCGACGCAGGTTAAACAAGTTACAGTCCAGTTAGCAAAGTTTAAAAAGCACGTCGTTTCGCATATTTAATCATTTTTAAGCGTGTTTTCTTCTGCCGCGAACTAAATATATTCAAAGAAATAATAATATCAAATATTGAAGAAATAATATTATAAATAATATAAATTCAGTATTTCCCACACTATTTTTACTTTTTAGTAGGTACGACTATAATATTCCAAAATAATCACAAATTATGTATTAACAGTTTACTCCAGGTTTGCAAATTATACACTATTGCGGTTTAAAAAAATGTAAGTAATTTATACAGAGTGAATTTTTTATGGGTCAGTGAGGGCACCTACCAGATCCTGTGCTGCTACATAAAAACTATATTTTTAGACCTTCCCTTCCTTTTCGATTTACACCGAATGGAGATAGGCGTTTACAGATTCTAGAATAAAAACCTACATGGTAAGAGAATGTAAGGTAATTTCTAGACAGTATTTTTTTAATGGCGATGTATTCCACTCCTGCCTGAGATCAAAAGAAAATAAGTATGGAAAAAAAATCCGGCTATAAATCGAAGCCCACACAATAGTTTCTATAGGAATATTTTTTTTATTTTCATAGATTTTTTTTTCATACTAATCGTTTTAATTAGCACAAGCCTAGTGGTACTAGGCCCATATTTAAAACAACTTTTTCCTTACATTTACTATGGAGAAAGACTGAAGTTTTATTTATATATTCAATCACCGACGCGGCAGTCTAACATATGGGGAATACCTTGTTAAGTACCTCCCCCGAATATAGATTCGCGCGACCAGGGCATCATGATAAAAAATGGTATAAGAAAAATATTTTAATCTGTCATATTAAATAATAGTGGAATAAGTTACCTACTTACTTGTTAAAAGGTGTTCATATAAAATCTGGCAATATCAGTGAAACTTTAAGGAGTAGCAGGGTTACAAAGTTCCGACAAACCAAACGTTATCTTGACTTACTGGAGCGCAATAGATTATTATTTATTTTTTAGGAAATGTTGCGCGATCTGTACATCAAAATCTGCCACGCGCGAGTATTTCCGCGTATTTTTGGCATTCAACTAATTGCATAGTTTAAGCAATTAGTACAACAACTAATACAAGCAACTAATACAACAACAACAAACAAGTTTAATTCCACAAAAATATGATAATAACAAAAAAAACAATTTAAAATATGTATAGATAAGATGCCATAAATCCTCCGCTTGAGGCATAGTTCCTAGGATGCCACGTAATTGCTTTATTTATATTTGTACCTGTAAGTGATTTTAAAATTGATAAAAACAAATAATTACATACATTTATACCTCTTAATTAGTATACTTTCATTTTTAGGGTTCCGTACCTAAATGATAAAAAGGGGGTTCCTTTTTATTATGGAGTGACTCAGTATGTCTGTCACATCATTAAAAAACGTCTCGAGAACTACTTAAGCTACCGATGTTATATTTGGAATAGTTACAAACGAGGTTACTCTAGACACAATTAGAGAGAATCTATCGCATATTTTAATTTACATACTATCAATGATGATTTTATGATGTTACTCGAGCAGATGGAGCGAAAGCGTACTCCACTAGTGGCGACGCGTAGAGAAACGGCCGCAGGGCCGTCCTCAACGAAAGTGGAATTAAGACATTGTGCTGTATGCAGGCTCTACCTGGACAAGAATGGCGGCTGATAGGTGTTTATGGAGCACGATGGAGTAGGCCTTTGCTCAATAACGGGTAGCAAAAAAAACAGAAATAAGTAATTTTGTAAAATGTATTATTTGGAAAATAAAGACTTATGTTAGGCATGTCTTTCCCATCACGGAACAATGGTGTTCCGGACATTTGGGAGGCTTACGCGGAGCTAAAACCAACACGCAAGATCATGTCGAAAGGGGACAATGTAATGAAATGTAAGGGGTACACCGAGCGGATGTTGCACTTGCCCGAACCATGGGACGCACGCAGAGGCAGCACCCGCCAGGGTGTATGTACTATTGAGATTTAATGGAGTCCAAAATATACTGGACTATTAGGTGAAAGTGGTGCACTAAATACTGGGTTATGGAAAATAAAATCGGGCGTCTGTCTAAGAAAAAGGTAAGCAATTTGATTTACGGCAGACGGTGACTCGCCCACATAAGAGGGGCTCCCACAAAAGGTGACATCTAGGATGGCTCAAGGGGGCAACACCGGTACGAGTATCAGGGATGAAGGTAAAGAGGTGTCACTGACACTTAGCTTTCCACATCTACCATCTATTATTATTATATTCTTATAATATTATTATCAATGAAAAATTTATACAAGATGGTGCTAAAATTTTAATTTTAGTTGGTGCGTCATCACGTAATGTAGGGTGTGAAAGTGCCAAATTTGGACTAAAAAGAATGTGTTTTATTTCATCTATACTTAAACCAAAATGTAAAAAAAGATAATTTTCTTATTATGAATTTCATCCGTATGGGACTGATAATTATGTTTGTATTACATTTGAACGGCATCCTGCCTGTTGTTAGGACTAATAGGAAAATATGAAAATGCATTTAGAAAAAAAGTTTTTTTTTTGGTTCCATGTCTCATACAAACTTTTTATTCTGGATAGGAATTGAATAAATAAGCACAAATAAATGTTTGTAACAAATTACCTTTTTCTCGTAACCTGTATATATGTTTTTCTTCTGTAAAGGCCACTAACATTAATTTAAAATCGAGGAAAGGTCTGAAGATCATTTTCGTGTAACATTTCGGGATCTGTTAGTTGACCCCATTGGCCCGAAAAGAAAATACACCCTGTATGAACTTATATTTTGATTTCTTTTAAATAAATTATTGACACTGTTGGCTGTCACCTATAAATACCAGCTCACTGGTTTGCCTATATTTTTTGACCCGTCTCTAGATACATGTATGCAAAATCATAAAACTAAAATTGTTAAAGGAACCATCCGTTCGTACGTCTTGCGACTTGAACACGAAATCTGGCAACGTCGCGTTTAGACCGTCAAGTTGCTTTTCGGATAAACCGGTTAAATCCAGGTTTTTATTATGTTCTTAAAACGTTTGCGTTCTTGGAGAAAGTTCGGAGTAAAACCGAAATAAACCGGTATAAACCGCTATTTTTTAAACCGGTTCCGAGCCCTGAATACATGGTTAAAGGTTGACTGAGAGAATGAGGATTCTCAAAAAAAAAGTCAATCAAAAACGTTATTTGTGCAAATACAACGGGCTCGAAACGTAGGGTCGTAGGGGAGATCTCGGCTCGAATTTTGGCCGAGACCGCCGATAACAAGACCGAGATTTCGGTCAAACCTTACATCAGCGTATCATATACATTTAGCAGTTAGAGAACATTTATCTTCGAAATATATACAGTAAGTGTAACTTACCTACCTACCTCTACCTTAAATCTAAAGTAGGTCCTTGAGGCATTGTACCTAGCATGCTGGCGGCATTTCCTCGTTGTATCGCAATGCTGATACGTTGTGCGAGGAAGCCACCAGCTCTTCTCAGCCAACAGTTAGTTGCAATACCTTTACTTCCGTCATAAATTGTTAGTGTTTTTCAAAGGCCACTTAATAAATGTATTTTTCTCAAACATGATCGTAAATGTATGCATTTATGTCACGAAATGAAGACATGAAGTTTCTTGTTTACGGCTCCCCCCATTTACTTCTGCTCTAACTTTTTAATTTGCGTACTAACACTAAACTGACAAAGGAAAAATTACATACAGCCAATGACATTAAAAAAAACAAATTCTATGTTTCTATGTATATTTATGTGCGGTTAAACATGGTGCTCGAATAGCTCATTCAAGTGGCATCTTTAAAAAATAATAAGGTGGCAAATTAAACACCTCTACCACAAACTCGTCCTGCAATCTCTTACTTCACGGCCTCTGCAGTAATGTACTATATCTGTTTCGCAGGCCGCGGCGTTGCAGAAGTACGAAGAGCGAGCTCGCAACATGGCGCAAATTATGCAGCAACAGGAGCGCTTGGCTGACACCTCACTCACGCTGGAGATGCAGAGGATAGAAGCGGAACAGGTAAGTCATAGGGTATTTCAGACGCTGCCGTGGTCTGGTAGCCTAGTATTTTTATCACAATAGGCGTGACATCGTTTACTTTGGTTCTGCTGCGGATGGTCTCATTTCTGATACGATCTCGCAGAGAGACTCCTAGCATAGCACTCTCCATTGCTGGAAGGCGCAGCGTGGGTAGGCCCCTCACAAGGTGGATCAGACCTGGTGAAGGTCGCAGGAGTCCGCTGGATGCGGGTGTCGCAGGAGCGGTCATTGTGGAAATCTTTGGGGGAGGCCTATGTCCAGCAGTGGACGTCTTTCGGCTGAAATGATGATGATGATGAGGTGTGACATGTTTCGACTGTATCGGGCAGTCATCGTTGGACACACAGAGTGGTGTTGTCACCTCCACGGCTCGGGCATGATTGCCCGAGACCGGCGTAGGTAACGGGTCGCGCGCGTCGAAGCAGGCGGAATAAGGCAATCCGGTTTTATCCGGTCAGTTCAAATTTAAACGATTAAAACTCACGAAAGACGTAACGTTTTAATGTCAGTTTTGAGACTTATGAGTATGTCTCACGAAAGTTTAAATTATAGAGTAGCCTAGTTGCCGTCTGCCGCGAAAGCAGGAGGTTGCTGGTTCGATCCCAACCCTGGGCACTGGGGCCTTGGCTAAACTCATGTTTTTAAGGTCCCGTACCTCAGTAGGACAAAGCGTTCCCTTATAGGAACTTTTATTGTTACTATGGAAATTGACTCGAGATGTTTTTTTTTATATGAAAATTTGTATGAAAAGGCCAATATATGGTCACTCCTAAGACGGGGATGTAAAATAATATTAATGCCTGGCGATACAATTATACAAACTAAATGGTAGACCGGTTTCTATAGTACTACTTTCTCAGTGACGTATTTTTGTAACTCCAATAAATTAGTTTATTTTTTCCAGGACTGGGAGAAGACCCACTTCCAACGCGAGACGGAGGAGCGAGACGATGTTCGCGCCGTTTACAAGCTTCGGGAACAGGAGATCATCTCGCAACTCATGCAGTTGGAAAACAAGCAGTACGACATGGTGAGTGCCATCGAGATTTAATAGGCGGAACCCTGGGTAGGGGTTTAAGCACCAAAACACACAGGACAGCGTTACATTCTTGTATTGTCTGTACCGTCAACTCAACTCCCCTCTGCTTATATTACTAACCTTATATTATAGGACATTTTTTTTATACGACATTTTTTTTACACGAATTGACTAAGTCCCGCAGTAAGCTCAAGAAGGCTTGTGTTACGGGTACTGAGACAACGATATATATATATATACAAATACATAAATACATAGAAAACATCCATGACTCAGGAACAAATATCTGTGTTCATCACACAAATAAATGCCCATACCGGGATTCGAACCCAGGACCATCGGCTTAGCAGGCAGGGTCACTACCAACTACGCCAACCGGTCGTCAAGTTATATATAACTATCCTACGTGTCCTAAGAGGCAATCCCTTATCATGTGGAGAGGTGCTTAATCTATACTTAATCTCTACCACATTGTCTACGTGATCAACGTTTAGGAATGCAACGTGCTTGCCTATCACAGAGATTTTCAGTAATGTGAACTAAAGTATTGAGCTAAACATTCATATACACACGGTGCTCTTGGGTTCAAAAGATTTCAACGGTGCATTCCTGTTAATATTTAGAAACTAGATTTTTGAGAGACAGTCTGTCCCCAAATAAAATAAAAACTTTTTGATTAATTTTAGGTGATGGTTTTACTCGTGCAATTTACGTTTTATGGTTTAAGTGTTCCAAACATTGAAACAATAAAAATACTTTTTTTTTTTGGCAAATTTCTCAAACAGTCATTTTTTGCTTCTGTTTACTTCAGGAATGCACCATCAAAATTTTTTGAAATGCTCACGAGCACCCTCTATAAAGGAAAATAAAAATTGGTACCATTTCATATCATAATACGTTAACAAGTGTCACACAAATGATCCCATCTAGCGTTGTCCAGCGCTGATCTTCCGATGGGACTGTCTAGTGAGCGATTTCGGGTAACAAAGATATTTTACAAAGTCAAAATAAACAAACGAAAACACAAGATCATTGTCAATAATGTGACCCCGGAGAAAGGTTCACACACACACTCACGTACAGTCAAATGCAATAATACGTATCGACAAAATCGTTTCATAAATATGATACTACGCTCTTATTACAATGGAACAAAATGCTATGGGACATATTTTTGAGTAAGATGTGTCCACCCATATTTTTGACTGTACTCGAAGTAATCGGTACACTACTACCAAGTGTCAGTTCTTCTAATAAAATAATGAGTATCTAGACATTATAATGGTTACAGGAACAAGAGAATTTGAGCCTACGGCAGCAGTTGGAAGAATATCAGAGAAAAGAACGCGCCGATGCCGAGAAACTGGCCGAGTCTATAGTCAGCGAGGATACCAATGGTAACACTGCAATACAATAGCCAACCCAGGGCCGTAGCTGAGGGGAGAGGGCATTGCCCCACAATGTCCCCACATTGTGGGGCAATGCCCCACCTCTGATAATATACCCCGAACTTACAATTGTAAAGCATGACTTAAATCATTTATTATTTATAATAAATGATTTATAAAAGAATAAATGAATATAGCTGCATTTGAATTTTTGACATATCATTTATAATTGTTGCATACCCTCCTAAACCCCAACCGTAAAAGAAATTTCATTACAAATTATAACCTATATTGTCGATAATAGAGTACATTTCCGCTTTTTTTCTAAAGCGGACAAGCAACGCGTAATCGCCGAACAAGCCGTACAAGCGCGCGAACTCGCCGCCGCGGCCGCTCGTATCGACGCCGTGCGCGAGCAGCGCGAGGAGTTGGACCGCCAGCGCGAGGCGCTCGAGCGGGAGCGGAAGCGGAAACTGGCCTCCGCGAGGGAGAAACGCAAACCCATACTCGATAAGGTGAGTTGGAGTGTGACTGTATAAGGTGTTCTCGTCCAACTCGCTGCCGCTGCCGCTTGTGTCGACGTAATATGCGAACAGCGTGAGTTACTAAGCTGCCAGTGGAGGGCGCTCGAGCGGAAGCGGAAACTGGCCTCCGCGAGGGAGAAACGCAAACCCATACTCGATAAGGTGAGTTGGAGTGTGACTGTTTAAGGTGTTCTGGTCCAACTCGCTGCCGCTGCCGCTTGTGTCGCCGCCATGTGTGAACAGCGTGAGTTACTAAACTGCCAGTGGGAGGCGCTCGAGCGGGAGCGGAAGCGGAAACTGGCCTCCGCGAGGGAGAAACGCAACGAATGTGGAACAGCGTAAGTATCTAGACTGGCAGCGGAAGGCGCAAACCCTTAGCATAGGACGTATTCTTGAAGGAGTGATACTGACTAGATGAGTTGCGAGAGCTTAATCGCTTAAGCGAGAGCGGAAGCGGAAAGATACAATATACAATCGAATACATTTCCATGGATTTTTCCATGAACACAAACACATGTTTAATAAGTTAATTTAACTCTTATTGTCACTCACATAGTATTTTGTCATTTAACTGTTGAGGTTACTCACGTCTATAAAGTCGAAAATAGCTCGACATGTTTCGGAACGGTCCGCGTCCCATAATCATGAGTGAGAGGCGCTCGCGGCAATTGCTCTGCGCACACACGTGTCTAATACTCACGGGAGTTTTCTATTTAAAACTCTTATTGTCTTTTGTTTTGATCCAAACGCATACATTGTTGTCTTCATTTCGCATTATGGGCACCGATACTGACAGAGTTAACTTTATCGGCTATTATGTCGACATAGTAAAAATTTTTTTAACTAAGTTTAAGCTTCCCGAAACTACCAGGGCAACTTAAGAACAAGCCATATGAGGAGAGACTAAAGGAACTGAAGCTCACTACTCTTAAGCACCGCAGAGAACGTGGTGACCTAATAGCGACTTATAAAATACTGTCTTGGCATTACGACGTATGATATCCGAGATATGTTCATGCGCAATAACACCCGTCTAAGAGGTAATCAATTAAATCTAGAAAAGCACAGTACCCACAGTAACCCCTACAAGCCCTTTTTGTGCCATCTAGTGGTGAGGGCTTGGAATTAACTCCCAGAAGACGTGGTTTCAGCACAAAATGTCAACCAATTCAAAAATAAATTAGACAAGCATAATGAATGAACTAAACTAGACACTGATAACTGTCGATGATTACTGGATACAGGCAATATCAGTTGTCATAACTGCCTGACTGCTTATCAAATAGTAAATAAATAACTAAGTTTGTGTCGACAGGATGAGGATGGTGACACGTACATGGTGTCTCCCGACGATGGTCCGGCAGGATTGAACCGCTCGCAGTCTTCCCCCAACATCGCCAAGGTAATTCACCACTTAAACCATCTTTTATTTTAGGTTACGTAACTTTTTGTACCGAGGGTCACGGTACTTCGGCGCTTCCGCGTTTTTTCCCCAGAATCGCGAGTACTTTTGATTTAAAAAAAGAAAAAGAGTGTCCCGTTTTTTGGTCAGTTTCGTGACGCATTTTTTCATAAGTTTTTTTTTTTTTTTAATACTACGACGGTGACAAACAAGCATACGGCCCGCCTGATGGTAAGCGGTCACCGTAGCCTATGGACGCCTGCAACTCCAGGGGTGTTACATGCGCGTTGCCGACCCTTTAAAAACTTTAACTTTAAGTACATTTTGTATGGGCCGTTACAAAACTGACAAGGTTTTTTTTATGGAAAATCGAGGTCCCATATTAATTAAAATCGTTCACGAGTAACGCGTATAAAGTCACTACAGGAGTTCAATATAAAATAAAAAAACATTTTTTTTTTATATGTACCCGTCATATACTTTTAATGCCCGAAGTCAGAGATGCAACGGATAGTGATTTGGTCAGACCCCGGATAACGGATGTCCGTCCAGATTTTTTGACGGAATTATGAGCCCTTTATTGACGGAATGATTGTAAGGCTGGTATATGGTGTTACACCCTGTATTCTCTCCCAACAGTTGTCATCAGACGAGGACGAATCCCCGCCATCCTTCGACCGCAGCGTCAAACCCACCAAGGTCATCCCCAGAAACCACCAGAGGGATTTCCAACCGCAGTGGGGCGATGTGGTGAGTACAAACTTCATATTGATAGACTACATATACAGAGGGACAGAAGGGCGTGGAGGGGAACTGCAAGGCCCTATGTACTCCCGGGTACCCTAGGACCTAAGTAAGTAATTTAGTACATATACATACAGACTTCTTATGAGCTAATGACGAAGCCGCTTCGACCAGGCCCCAATTTCACCACAATGATAAGTATGTATTTTTTTTTACAGTACACATGGTGTTACTTTACCGCCCTAGGGCGATAATGAGCACTTTACGTGCCTGCTTCGAATATTCATGTACTGTAAAACGTCGTACGATACACCTGCGAAGAGGTAATTCGCAACTCGTGTCGATTTAAAACACTCCCTACGGTCGTGTTTCAACTTATCGCCGCTCGAATTACCTCTTTTTCGCCCTTGTATCGTAATGTACTATTTATACGACGACGGTGGCAAACTAGCATACGGCCCGCCTGATGGAAAGCGGTCACCGTAGCCTATGGACGTGTGTAACTCCACGTGTGTCACATGCGCGTCGCTGACCCATTAAAATCTTGTACACTTGGTTTTTGAAGAACCCCATACTGTTTATATAATAATAATATGTTTGAATTTACTTTCCAAACTCTACCCCTCTTCACTATGGCACCAACCACGGGATTACGAAAATGTTGGTTGACCCCAAAGTACACTCAAATTGCCAAAACTATGTATATACTACCTTAATGTTCAGGCAAAATCCTGTTTATTTTTGGCACTCTGGCTGTATTCACAGGTTTTTGACCGTATCTAGAAATTTATGAAGAAACAATAATTGTCGATTCTTCAGTGTTGGAAACCCTGAGTTTAGCCCCATAGTCGAAGACCATGTATGAACATGGCCGACTATCACCCTACATCGTTTTATACTACAATATTCCAAATATTATTAATTATACAATAATTTTAAATAAATATAAATTTCACGTGAACAGGCTTAGGCGGAGTGACACCCCCTTGGCATTACTAAGATGTAGCCCTATGTGGGATTTCAGGAACTGTCCAATGGTCGAGGTTACCCTGTATAAAGCAATGAAATACCTAAGCCCCGTGACCTAAGACCTCTGAACGCACTGACTCATGCTCGGCACACATAACGTATCTAAAACACTAGCACCTTTGACCGATGGTATACCTTATGCCCTCGACTTAGGGACTATAATGGATCAGCTGACAATGTTGACGATGGTACGTGTCTGTTAGTATGTATATGTACTTGCTATCGTCATTTGCTTGCACACTAAAGATTTGCATGTGCATCTGTCTGTCCGTAATCATAATAAGTTTTTTGTCATCATTAATATATTGTCGTCAACACAAGCCTTATTGAGCTTACCGTGGAACTAGGTCGGTTTGTGTAAGATTGTCCCATAATATGTTTAATATATTTATATTTATAGTATGTACAATAGTCGATTAGACTTTTTGCTTTGCTTTTTAGGACTAAACCCTTATATGCAAGCAAACATAGACTAAGCCCACGGCCTTAATTAGCCACCTCTCACCTCGGTGTACTGCGCTACTATACTACCACTAATAATTATTGTTTATTTATCTGCCTAGTAAGTTTATTTATTTCGTTGAAAATGTGATGAAAAACATTGTATGTATCACGGGCGGCACAAGACTTACGAACTAGTCCTAAAAATCACACACACTCATTCGAGATTTCTTGTTTACCGCACTTAAATGGCGGCTAGAAAAACAAAAGCCAGTATTGAATATACATACGAGTATATCACTCAGTTGCTTCATATTTATTGGTGGACTCTGTTGCCTAGCAAAATAAGGAAAACAGCTGGTAACCACAGTTCCCAGAAGCAATGGGAGCTACCGTATTGTCGCTCACCAGGCGGCGCCACTCATGCGCGGGTCCTGTGTCAGTATGAGAGAATTGTCAAAGTGACGTTTGAAATGTTCCCGCAGGACCCACGTTCCACTAGCGCCCCTAGCGGAAAATCAACTCGCGGTAATCCTCATTGAGTGGTTATGGGCGGTCCTCGATGCACGCACTAGTGCATGCGTGACGTATGCAAGCCAAGGCTAAGAATCCGCACAAGCGCGCCACGTGAGGCTTACGATAAATAATTACGCGCCCGGCCGACAACACAAACATGTACAAATTAAACAAATACATAGGTATTTGTTCAATTTGTACATGTTTGTGTTGTTGCATTTTGTGGTCGTTGTTATATAGAGAACAACGAAAACAAAATATCCGGTCCAAACATATTAAATTGCAACAGTTAACACTCACGTATTCGCAAGGTGACAACACCACTCTGTCTGTCCGACGATGACTGCCCGATGCAGTCGAAACATGTCACGCCTATTGTGATAAAAATACGTGAGTGTTAACCGTTGCAATTTAATATCAGTATGACTCACGAAAGTTTATATTATATGGTCCAAACATACTTGGTAGTACGTGTTGTTTTTCAACCGACTTCAATATTTCAAAAGGAAGAGGTTCTCAATTCGACTGAATTTTTTTTTTTTTTTTTAATGGATGTTCACTCATAACTCCGTCATTACTGAACCGATTTGAATTTTTTTTTTGTTTTCTGAAAGTAGACGGTTCCTGGTTGGTCCCATTTTTTTCAAAATCCATTTCTGATGATGGGATCCATGAGGAACTGAGGGAACTCCTCAAATTTGAAAGGCACATGCATACTGATTTGGGTGATTTCTTAAGAAACTCGAGCATTTCTTTACGAAAATCATCAATTTGGTGGAGTGGACCTGATGATGAAGACCAGGGATGGCAAAGTGGAACTGCTTCGTAATTCTCAGGACTATGATCCGATTTAAAAAAATATTTTTTTGTCTGTATATAGATGGTTTCAGGATTGTCCCGTTTTTTTCAAAATCAATTTCTGATGATGGGATCCATGAGGAACTGAGGGAACTCCTCAAATTTGAAAGGCACATGCATGATGATTTGGGTAGTTTCTTAAGACACTCGAGCATTTCTTTACGAACATCATCAATTTGGTGGAGTGGACCTGATGATGAAGACCAGGGATGTCAAAGTGGAACTGCTTGGTAATTCCCAGGACTATCGTCCGATTTTAAAAAATATTTTTTTTTCTGAAAATAGATGGTTCCAGATTTGTTCCGTTTTTTTCAAAATCAATTTCTGATGATGGGATCCATGAGGAACTGAGGGAACTCCTCAAATTTGAAAGGCACATGCATTATGATTTGGGTAGTTTTTTAAGACACTCGAGCATTTCTTTACGAACATCATCAATTTGGTGGAGTGGACCTGATGATGAAGACCAGGGATGGCAAAGTGGAACTGCTTGTTAATTCCCAGCTCTATCATCCGACATTTGAGACATTCATCTTTTCTTTGTAAAGAAATACCTTCAAGATAGTCCTATTTGATTATAGTTCTATTTTGATGATGGGCTTCATGAGGGATTGAGAGAACTCCTCAAATTTTAACGGCACATGCATTCTGATTTGAGGGTTTCCTTAAGTAACTAAAACAGTGTTTTGGCGGAGCCAAAATTTTGATGAACTTGATCTGATGATGAAGACCAGGGATCGCAAAGTGGAACTGGTTAATAAACCTAGCTCTACTTATTATCCTAGTTGTGACATTCATCTTTTTGATTTGATTTATATTCTGATGATGGAGTTCTAGAAGAATTCAGAGAACTCTTCAAATTTGAACGGCAGGTCAATTGTGATTAGAGGGTGTTCATAATTAGCTTAGGCATTTTCTTACTGTGGCCATCATTTTGCTGGAGTGGACCTGATGTTGATAATCAGGGATGGCATAATGAATATGCTCGTTAATTTACAGTCTGTCATCCAATTTAACACATTGTTATTTTGTTTGTTTAAAGGTCTACAAGGGAGTTCCGTTTGATTATACTTCAAATGTAATGATGGAAGCCCTAGGACATTAAGAAAGCTCCTCAATTTTCAATCGTACACGTGCGGTGTATTGGATATTTGTGAAGTAAACTGGCTAACTCAAACAAATTCTTAATTTCACTTTTACCGGGAACCAAATGAAGTCTGTTTTTTTTTCTTAAAAATTATGTATGCGCCATTTTTTTCGTAAATAGGAACTGGATAAACGATTAACGTTCTTGGGGATCTTTAAAAGAAGTTAAAAAAGATTCCGTTAACATTATCTAAAGTTAAATTAAAAGTTAATCGGTTAATCAAAATGTTAACTTCGTTAATTAACGGATTAACGAGTTAATGCTTAGGTTTCTATATAACTTTGTATTTATCTATATATGAATGCAAGCTGTGCTTAGACAAAGAGATAAAGTCGACCGGTGTAAGATTTACTTACCCGAAAATATTTATTTATTTATGATTAAATGTCGAATTTTCAAAGGGGCAAAGCGCACATATCGAATATAAACACGATTATTCTACCTACATACGAGTATACCTACGGTACAACTACAAATCTGCTTGATTATTGTTCTTAATCAACAACAATCATACATATTGTACATCAAAATAAAACTTTACAAAAAACAAATTACCATTCCGCTATACGGCGGCCTTGGCATTAAATTCGTATCGAATTTGCCTATCGCGTCTACAATCGAAGTTCTTGACCAATTACTGGGCCAGCCGGCATTTATTTTGGGCCGCAGTATGTTAAACTGTTCCGACACACGCCAATTTGGGGAAATTTGTTGGCTTGCGTTATAGAGTCTACTGGTGTGTTACTAGCATCCGCCTGCGATTTTTATCTGCATTAAAGGGCTCCACGCGGAATTTTTTTAAGAGATTTGACTCGATATTCCGCCGCGAATACTATAAGTAAAATAGGCTAGACTGCTAAAAAATATACGCCATCTTGGATTGGCCGCCATTTCTATTAGTTAAATAAGTAAATATTATAGGACATTCTTACAAAAATTGACTAAGTCCCGCAATAAGCTCAAGAAGGCTTGTGTTACGGATACTCAGACAACTACATAATATATAATATACAAATAAATAGAAAACATCCATGACTCAGGAACAAGTATCTGTGTTCATCACACAAATAAATGCCCTTACCGGGATTCGAACCCAGGACCATCGGCTTAGCAGGCAGGGTTACCAATTAACCACTGTCGTAGCTACCACTTTGAAATGGCCATCATGGCTTTTTAGCATCCTAATAAACATATCTAACTGCTGTATAAAAGAAATTTGGTACCCCCAAGTTATACCGGTTTCTTGGCTGGCCTATGGACTAAAATTGCGAATGGCATTAATTAAGGAGAAAGCTATTTCCAGAAAATACAGTCCACAATCTTTCAGAGCATATTTATCGAGTAGTTTCTATACTCCAGCTAAACACCTCCGATTCCTGACAGGACCTCCATACTGCGTCTTGTTTCTTACCCATTAGTAGTTAATTATTTGACCTATACCTATAATTATTGCATACTGCATGTGGTGATTTGCAATAACAAGGTCTAACTGACCGCAGCGTCCTTCCTTCCTTGGAGTACACACGTGGCTAGGTGCAAGGTTCCTAGTGACCAATCAATCAAACGTAGGGTCATGACTCTGGGCCAAAGCTGGGGTGACCACGCTGCTTACACGGCAGAAAAAGGTGGATGACAAACTTTTCCACCCGAAAGACGTATATATTGGCACCGCAGGTTCAACGCCAATGACTGATATATCGGCCACAGAGTAAAATAAACCTACAAAGGCGTTTTTATTTTTTGCAAAATTTGAAATATCAATGTGTTTTTTATTCAGAATCGCGAGCTCTTTCAATCTTTGTACATAGGAGAGGAAAAAATGTCACACGATTTGTTTTCCATTTCGCCACCATTTTTTCGCAGATTTAGTATGACGGTAGCGCTATAGAAGTTTGAAAATTTTATGGAAATATTAGGACACTTTACTCCTACTAAGATTGAAAGAGCTCGCGATTCGGAATGGAAAACAGAAAACAATTTTTTTATTAGAAAAAAAATATTTTCTACAACAAAAAATTAAAAGGCCCTCAGTTTTGATATTTCTTTTGTATTTGACATGGCGTCGAAAAAGTAAAATAAAGTGGAACTAAACTCAAGCTACTGTAGCAACACCAGTTCTCTTGTCAAATAATGTCATTATTTCCGTAAACAAACATCTAACAGTAAAAATACTGCTCGCACTAATGCGAAAGAATGAGATGTATAATGTTACCTGGCTGCAAAAAAAAATTTTAAAATTACATGTTTATCCATCGCTAAGTACGTGTATTTGTGCTATTTGGTACATAATAAGTAGAAACGGTTCTTAAAGACATTAGGATTATAAAATATGAATAATAATACATAATTAATTTCAAGTAATCGGTCCCCTATCAACTTCATGATGTATTTGATCTATTGAGGCATGTATGCCTACTCGATGAATAAAGCAAGATGAAGTCTAAGACTTCGGTTCCCCCCGACCGCGACCACGTTATACGTACCATTGGCTGGTCATCTATAGAATTTTATACTTACCGGCTTACTTGATTTTAGACAATTGGCCATTTTTTCTAACAATCATGTAAAGTAAGCAATAGTACTAATAGTAGCTCCGGATTACCGACCTGAAATTGTAACCTGAGTGTTTGTTGTGTCCCCTTAATCCCATGTTAGCAAGCAAGCGTGGTCACCCCACCCCACCCTTACCTGCTTACCACCCCAGACGTCTACGCTCCAGTCTTGCCACCGACGCGCCGTTGGCACCACGTAAAACTATCACAATAACATATTTTAAAGTTAAACATCGAGTATATCACTCGTATTTCATAAAACGATTGATTCATATTTAATTGTAAAACAATTTAATCGGGAAAAGAAAGTGATACTACAGCGGAACTTGAAAAATAATTGAGGCGTATTCGACTAAACAAAGTAAATAATCGCGCGAAACAGCGTACTAATACAACGAAAGTTTTTAATTATATTATGATAAAAAAGAAATTAACTTGAAAGTGAATAGCTATAGAATAAATAAAATAAAATTTCAGCAATGACGAAAACTACAACATAACTTTTCAAAGACTGAGTGATTAGTTGACTACTGATGTTTTTGAATATACTTTCAACTGTTTTCATGTTGTATCTCATAGTGCTTTTGGTGTTGGTTTTCCCGCTATCAAAATATACGAAATCGAAAATCATGGAATAGGAATCGAGTTTTAAATAAATTGGCCTTCAGAATCAGAATCAGAATCAGAATAGCCATTTATTTACATAATTATGTTTACACAAATATACAAGTTCATCAAATAATTTAGTTATTTTACATAGTTTTATTTAATTATTATTAATTCCATATTTTAAAATGGCCTCTCCTTCTGAACGAAGGAGGGGTGGTAATAAGACTCCATGGGTTACCAGCCCTGCAAGGAGAATATTTAATGACTACTTACAATATTCATACATTTTACTCTATTATATTATTTAATTATATATATATATATATTAGCCTTTTTTATTATTATTATTTCTTATTGTATTTCGGTACATGTGTCTTTAAAAAGTGTACTGCAGTAGTCGCTCCAGGCATCTCTGTCTCGGGCCATGCCTCTCCAGAGCGGCAGGCGCGCGCGCAGCTCGTCCTCCCAGCGCGCGCGCGGGCGGCCTGGCCCGCGCGCTCCGTCCCGCGGTCTCCACTCTGTTGTCCTCAGCGTCCATCTATTATCCTTTAGACGCATAACATGTCCTGCCCACTGCCATTTGGTTTTATTTACAGCCTGGAGAATGTCTATTACGCCAGTTTGTTTACGTATTTCTGAGCATCTAATTTTATCTTTTAGCTTCAAGTTGAGCATGCTTCTTTCCATGTTGCGTTCACAAGTTTGAAGCTTTCTTTTTAGTGTCTCAGTGAGTGTCCATGTCTGAGAGCCGTAGGTAAGTGTTGGTATTATGACCATGTTAAAAACATTGCGCTTTAAGGTAATGGCGAGGTCTCCTTTGAATATGTGTTTCAGGCTCCAATATCTTTTCCAGCCGAGGGCTATTCTTCTTTCAACTTCTCTTTTCATTCTGTCACTAAATGAAAAGAGTTGTCCAAGATAGATATATTCATCCACCGTTCCAAGTTTTACTTCGTTTATTATTACTGGCGCATGAGGTTTGTTCGCCATTACTTTTGTTTTGTTGCTATTAATTTCCAGCCCGGTTTCGTTTAAATGGTCTTGAAAGACTTGTAGCATAATTTGCAAATCCGAAACTGTTTCCGCCAGAAAGATAATATCATCGGCAAATCTCAATGCGCTCAGTTTTTCGCCATCGATCTTTATTCCATACTTGGATATGTCTACAGATCTGAAGATTTGCTCCAAAACGCATAAAAATAAAAGTGGTGATAATGGGTCCCCTTGCTTTACCCCTCTTTGGATGTTAAATTGTTTACCCTCCTCCTCCATCCTCACGCTAGCTGTACTTTTTTCATATATCAGACTAATTAGTTTGATGTAGTCAGCATTTACGCCTTGGCTTTGAAGAGCATTAAGCATGTAGTCGTGTTTTATGCTGTCGAAGGCTTTTGTAAAGTCTACAAAGCACATAAAGAGTGGTTTATTGTACTCTGTATATTTTTCAATTACCATATTCAAAGTGTGCAAGTGGTCGATTGTAGAATATCCTTTCCTAAATCCTGCCTGGTCTCTAGATTGTTGCTCATTCAGTATACTATACATCCTGTTCTTTAGGAGTGTCATAAACATTTTATATACGACAGGTGACAAACTTATTGGACGGTAATTGTTCACGTCTGCCTGAGGTCCCTTTTTGTGTAGTAATATAATTGTTGAATGAAACCATTGTTCTGGTATTAACTTTGTATCTAGTACTGCATTAAACAGGTGAAGTAGGGGTGTTTTTAGTTTATCTCCGTATGTTTTTATCATTTCGTTTGTTATTTTGTCATTTCCGGGTGCCTTTTTGTTTTTTAAAAGTTTTATGACGAAGTCCACTTCACTTTCGATAAAACGAGGGGCCCTTTCTGAGTAGTTGTTTAGTTCTTGTTTCACGACACGTCTGTCTTTGTCTTTGTAAATATCTGCATAGAAGCTGGTAGCGATTTCAAGAATTTTACTTCGGTTTTGGGATTTGTATTTTCTTTTATCTTCTAATGACGGGATAAGAGCTTTCCCTAGTTGTCGTAGATCATTAATAGCTTTAGTTGACCCTGTCGATACCAATATTTCTTCTATTTTTAGGTTATAGTAATTTTCTATGTCATTATTTATTTGTATTTTAATCTTATTATTTATCAATCCTATGTAATTTTTATCGGCGTTTGATGTGCATGTATCCATAGGGTTAAGCTTATCTCGTTCTTTTATTAATTGTAATGTAGAGTTGCTAATTTTTACAGGGTTTCTAACCGTCTTCGTTTTTAAATTACACATAGCCTGCTTTATTTCGTGTTCTATCTTGTTGTATATATTTTGAGGACTTTGTTCTAATAAAATGTTTGTAAAATTTGTTTCGAGTTTGTCAGCTACGTTTTTGCTATACTTGTAATTTACCTCCGTTTTAGTGTTGCAATTATAGGCTTTTCTTTTAGTTTTGACGTACATTTCTGCCATCAGCAGTCTATTTATTTATTTATTTTTATTTATTTAACCTTTATTGCACAAAAAGAAAATTACAATTGTACAAAAGGCGGACTTAATGCTATGAAGCATTCTCTACCAGTCAACCTTCGGGCAAAGCAGAGAATATGTAGGCGGTGCAATATCAAATTGTTTGTTAATTTATTTACAAAGTACAAAATAAAGTAGGTACTATAATTACACAATTGCAGATAATCTAAGTATTATATAAAAATGACTTTAAATAATACATACACATATAATATAATATAATATAATATAATATTAATACATATATTAAAAAAAAAATACATATACATACACAAACATAAGATATCAGATGAAACTTGCAAAAAAAAAAAAAAACACTAAGAACTTGCCATTCTGCCAGCAAAATACTCACTTAAGGATTTTTTAAATTTAAACCTATTCGGGCATTGTCTAATTTTAACTGGGAGACTATTCCAAAGGCGGGCTACCTGAACGGAGAAAGAATTGGACATGAAACCAGTGTGGTGAGATGGTATAGACAGAGAGAGGTTGCCAGTAGAGCGAAGTTGACGGACACGGGAAACACCATAGTAGTTAAAGGAAGCTTTCAAATATTCGGGGGATTGAGGGTCGTTAATGATTGAAAAAAGAGTGCAGAGCATGCGAATGTTGCGACGAATTCGTATAGGAAACCATCCAAGTTTAGAGCGGAAAAAGGAGATATGGTCGTATTTACGTAGACAGAAAATAAATCGAATACAATTATTGAGTAGACGATCTAACTTACTCAAAAGCTCTTCGTTCAAGTCGGGATAACACACATCACCGTAGTCAATTATGGGTAAGATCAATGTTTGTGCTAATAATATTTTGGTTTTTACGGGTAAAAAGTTTTTGAGTTTGTTAAGGGCATGTAATGAACCCGTAACTTTACGGCATATTTCAGCTACCTGTGTCCTCCAGCTCAAGGAGCTGTCTAAATAAATACCTAAGTTTTTTACATTTTGGCTATAGGGAATCAGAGTGCCATTGAAATATACGGAGGGTTTGAAATCTATTTTCGCAAGCTGGCGATCGCCGCCTATTACAATAGCCTGACACTTAGAAGGATTAACAAAGAGACCGAATTTCTCAGACCATCGCTGGATATGCAAGAGATCGAGATTTAATTTATCAACAGTAATAGCAAGGTCAGTAACGTTACAATGATCATAAAGTTGCAGGTCGTCGGCATAAAGATGGTACGAGCAGCGAAGGTTCGGAGTAATAAAGTTGATGAAGATGGAGAACAATAACGGAGAAAGAATACCTCCTTGGGGCACGCCAGTGGCTAAGTCACACCATTCTGATAACGCGCGATCAACTCGCACCGCTTGTTGACGTCCACAAAGATAAGCCGAGAACCATTTCAAAGCGCCAGGTGACACGTTCAGGTGCTGAAGAAGGGCAAGGAGAATTTGATGATCGACAGTGTTAAATGCGTTAGAAAAGTCTACTAGAATGAGCACTGTGACCATTTGGTTCTCCATGCCACGTCTGATGTCCTCGGTCACCTTGAGGAGTGCAGTACAAGTGCTATGTCCCGGCCGAAAACCTGACTGAAAGGGGCTCAGAAGTTTTTGTGAGAATATAAACTTAGACAGCTGTTTATGAGCCACCGCTTCAGCAATCTTCGACAGAAAGGGAAGTATGGAAATAGGTCGAAAATTACTTACTAAAGTGGGGTTATTTGTTTTTGGTAAAGGCAAGACGAACGCCCTGCGCCAAAGAGCTGGAAATTCGCCACTGGAAAGTGAGGAGTTGATGATATCAGTCAGTATAGGAAGTACACAGTCAAGGACAGACACTATCATATACCGACTGATATCATCACAACCAACTGCCTTAGATTTTATAGATTTTATAATGGCCCTGACCTCTGTTTGGGTAGTGGGCGAGAAAGAGAAAGAGACAGCGTCAACAGAGGGAAAAGCCAGAATTTCGAAAAGGGTGTTGATTTTAGCATTATCGTTAACGGAGAGGGCAGACGAGAAATGCCTGTTGAGGTCAGAAAGAGAGAAAGAGGTACCATCAAAATGAGTAACAGGCTTGCCCAAACCTAGAGACTTAAGAAATTTCCAGACTTCAGTCATGGAAGATGAAGTTACATTCTGATGGATAAACTGCCGCTTCGCTGAACGCACCATCTGATTACACCTATTACGGGCAGTTTTGAAGAGCATCCAGTTTTCATCCGTGCGCTCACGCTTAAAACGTCTAAAGGCACGGTTTCTTTTCCGCATGGCCATGCGCACACCCTTAGTAATCCATGGCGCTGGTGGCCGCCTGACTCGAACCCTGTGTAACGGTGCATGCTTATCGAACGTTTCCAATAAAGCTGCGTTAAAGAGAGACAATTTGGTTTCTGTACTAGTAGCTGTCGATACAGGGGACCAGTCTATTGCCGCAGCGTCGCGGAGCAACGCATCGGTGTCGATTTTAGCAAAGCTGCGCATGTATATTATGGCAGGTTTACACTTGTCCGGTTTGATATTGTAACTCGCGAAAACTAAGTCATGGTGAGAAAAACCGGGTGCAAGAAACTGACCATATTTGATGACATTACTGGGGCAAGAAGTGAGAATTAAATCCAACCAGGTGTCAGAGGAAGCCGTATGATGAGTAGGATTAAGGGGCAAAACAGAATAATTGGCAGACTTGATTAAAAAATTTAATTTACGACTTTGTGGAGTGTCTTTGCAAAGATCAGTGTTAAAATCACCCATAATGAGGTGATGTGTGTAATCCAAACTTAAAGATTCAAAAACTCTCTCAACGTCAGAAAAGTAATCAATCGTAGGGGGACAGTAGACTACACCCAGTACGGCCTTAACTCCCTTGACATTCACCTCGAGAAATAACCATTCCGCGGAACCAGAGTAAAGAGATGGGGACAAATTTAATATCTTGTACGGAATGTTACTTCTGAGGTAAATAGCAACACCCCCGCCACCCTTCCCCGTGCGATCGTTTCTAATTAGAATAAAACCGGGTAGGGCATAAGATGTTGAGTCGAGGGTAGGCTTCAACCAACTCTCCGATACAAGTACCGCGTGGACGAAATCGGACTGAAACGTATCTAAAAGGTCTGTAAAGTGAGAGGGAATACTTTGGGCATTAATATGACACACATTCAAGTTTTTAGAGTTGAGAAATTCGCGTGACACCAAAGTGCCCAAATTGTGAGAAGTGTCAGGTGAGTTAAGTGAGACAAAAGACGAATTATCATTGTTGGCAGAATAAAAAGTTTCATCATCAGACATATATAACTATATAATAAAATTAATAAATACAAATATAAGTATATGTAAATAAGTATTAGGTTTAAAAACTGCAAAATATAATATAAATCCAACTCTGCTAATCCTGCCGGTTGCTTAGTAAGAGAAAAAAAAGTATTACATAATTAATAAAAACAATTAAGTTATAAACTCAAGAAAAAAAAAAAAAAACTGAAAGACTAAAAAAAAAAGGTAAGAAACAATAATTCATCGACAAAACCAGTAACTCGAACACGGCGAAGCGAAACTGACAGATGTCAATGTCATGCCAAATATCTTGTTGAACGTCATTAACGTCAAGTGCAAAACAAAACAAAAAAAACATTTTGATTTGATCATTTGATTTTAAAACATGGAATTAAATCTATGTCTGATAGTCTGATATGAAACTGAAGTTATTAATTACTTTACAGTTTTTAAAATTGGATTTGTTTTTCGTTAGTATGAAGTCTATTTGGGATTTAAATTCCTGATTAGGAGAGAGCCAGGTCCAACGTAGGCCATTCCTATTTTTAAATTGCGTGTTCAGGACAACTAATTGCTCTTTTTGGCAAAATTCTATCAGACGTTCTCCTCTTTCATTTCTATTACCATAAGAATACTTTCCTAACCAGGGTGATTCACATGCTATTCCTTGCCCTATTTGGCTATTGAAGTCTCCCATTATTATTAACTCTTGGTGTTTACTCTTATTTTGTATAGCCTTATTCAAATCGGTATAAAATAAATTTATATCATTTTCCGATGCTGTGCTTGTTGGAGCGTAGACTTGGATAATTTTTATTTCTTTCTTGTCTATTTTCATATCTAATATTGCGATTCTTTCCGAAACACTATTAAAACTTTCGATACATTTTTTTATGCTGCTGTTCACGATAAACCCAACGCCATAGAGACCCTTCGTTTTTCCATAGTGATAAAAGATGTTCCCACTTTTCAACTGGACTAATTGCTCTGTTTCTCTACGTACTTCACTTAATCCAAGGACATGCCAATTTATTTTGTTAAGTGCCAGTTCAAGTTCCGCTAATCTCGATTCTTTTCGGAGCGTCCTTACATTAAGAGTTCCTATGTGGACAGTTGGTTTGTCGTACTGTAGTTGCTACTTATCTTTATTTATTGTTTCATCCGTGGGTCCCTGTGGTGTCGTTTTTATAGTTTTGTTTGTTTTTATAGGAGTATGCTTTACTTTTAAATATTGCGTCAGGTTTCTTTGCTTGGGGGGACTATTTGTCGATGTCTTATTCTTTTTTGCGGGTTGGGTAGACTGGTTCGAGGTGTTCGTTGACGTATCTGGTTTTTCGCTGTCATCGTTTGATTTGGGCGGTGAGTTATCTAGCGTTCTCTTTTTATTGTTGGAGTTTAGTGCCACATGGTTTTTTTCTATTTGGTTTCGATCGGTTTTCTTTCCTAAAATTACTAACTTGTCATACTTTATTATTGCTTTGTTGCCCTTATCTGCTTCTTCTTTTAGTTGTGGCTTCAGCGACTTGCGAATCTCGAGGACTTTTTGAGGATAGTCCTCCATGATATATGAGCCCGATCCTTCTAGTTTTCGTTTGTTGCGTAGTATATTTATCTTTTTACCCAAGGTTGTCAGACCAATCACAATTGGTCTGGGCTTAGCGTTCTTTTTTCCTAATCTCCTCACAAATTCTATCTCCGAAATTTCGCAACTTATTTCGAGGTTTACAGTTATAATTGTTAATACTATACTTTCCAGTTCACTATAGGACGTTTCTTCTTCTGCAATGCCAAACAAAATTATATTACGTAATTTTAAATGCTTTTCAAACATATCGAGTCGGTGTTCTTGTTGTGCGCTAGACTCTTTAATATCATTCATTTGCGCTTGTAAATGATCGAATTTTTGGTCGATATTTTTATTTACTTCCCGAGTTATATTGTCTTCCATCTCTTTCAGTTGGCCCGTCAGATCCCTTTTTTGTTGTTCAAATAATTTTTTAAGTACTTCCTCTGACATTTTGTTTGTTTTATGCAATATCGAGGTTTGAGTAAAGTTTCTGAACGCAACTAGTGCTGTGACAGATGACAGTGACAAACGTCAAACGTCAGTGTGTTGTGATGTCAAAGTCAATCACACGACCGGCTGGTGTACCTCTTTGTTTTTAATATTTTTATCCAAATTATCTACGTTATTTCAAAAATTTCTATGTGTGGGTGCTTTTACCGTTATCTGTTTATACTGGCCGTATTTGATTTTGTATAAAATTAGCAAGAAACAGCTCACCGATATCGTCGCAAGTTTTCCTCCGCGTGTATAGTGATAGTGCTGATATTTTGCTGCAGTTCAAGTGTAGTTTCGTGGTGGTTTTACCATATTTCAACAATTTTAATTGCTCAGGTTAGTTACACAGTGTTTACACATCAACGACACATTATATAAATAAATATCTCACATTAAATAAATTGGCCTTACGAGTATTAAAATAAGTTAATCGATAGTTTAGGAAGTATTTATTAAAGTGTAGTGATAATAGTCAATATAAGTGAATAAATCGATAGTAAAGTGGTTTAAAGAGAATAGAAAGGCATTTAAACTCAATTCACTTTAAAAGCGTAGGTTAACTTAAATTACGACTCGGACAAACCCATAAAAATAGAGGTCGACCGTAAAAACAATACAGAAAACTAGAGCGAAACTTCATGTTCTAAATAACCTCAAAGTTAAAACTTGTTCAAAACTGGTAAACAAGATACAGTTAAGCAATAAAGTGCGTGACCTAAAACGTCCGATTTCAAATTAGGCTTCGATAAAAATCAGGATTTTGCGATACGAGCAGCGATGTTTGCCACTGGACACAGCTAACATGGTGCTCAAGGTCAAGGTCAGGCTAAAGTACTCTCAGAACCACATCGTCTGGCTGTTCAAACGGGTAAGTGTTGCTAAATATTATGTAGATGTTCTGAGTAGCTATGGACACAGCTAAGATTGTGCTGAAGGTCAAGGTCAGGCTCACGTACTCGCAGCATCACATCTGGCTGTTCAGACGGGTAAGTGTTTGAAAATTTTATGTTGGTTTTCCCCTCAAGGTTAAGGTCAGGCTCTCTAGTACTCCCAGAGCCATATCACCGGGCTGTTCAAACGATTAAGTGTTGGTAAATATTATGTAGATGTGATGAGTTCCTCTCGATACAGCTAACAAGGTGCTCAAGGTCAAGGTCAAGTACTTGCAGAACCACATCACACAAACGATGACTTTTTTTATCTTGCGTGAAAGTAGAGACTTAAGAAAACGCTCAATTTCACACATTTAATAAACGAAGCAGCCTGTGTAGGTACCAAGGTCAAGGTGGAGTTTGAAATAAAAGCTTAATTTATGCGTAGTTTTACTAGTTTTGATATGGAAGTAATTATGTTTAATACAGAGCTGAAATACGTAAGCTTAAACAAACCCAACGACAAAAGACTTAAGAGCCAATATAAAGGAAAGATGAAAAACGTTTGTACGAGAGTAGAATTGCAGTGGGTCTGTCTTTCTGACAGGTCACAGGACCGACGAAATTGACTGCGCTGAATCGAGGTAAATTCGTCAGTGTCGTTACAGTTCATATTCGTATGTGTTACCTACAAACTTGTTAATGATTAGATTACATTGATAACTCTCTGTGCATGTGCGTTATGCATTGATTGTAATATAAATTGGATAGCTCACTGATAGATAGATGCAATATCTGATACAGAAGTCTGTGGCACTTAATTGTTAAATTAAAAAATGTTCTTAAATACTTGCCTACTATAGTTATTTATCTAAATGGCATGATGAATAGCTAAACCCCTATAGTGCCCAACTTTAGCATTTGTTTCTCGACATACGGGGCTTATGGGACTTAAATACCATCGCATTCAAATGTTTACCCGAACTGCAGGTCACAACCCGCGGCCGCGCCCGCCTTGCACTCGTCACTAGGACGTCCTATAACTACCGTGGCGTGCCCTTTAACGTGACCCTCAACAGTGGTAATTCACGGGCTTTTGCTAACGTGTATCCGCTCGTTACTACGCAAGGAAACAATATGCCTAGTTGAAATATTTTTTATTTTATTTATTTAGAAACAAACAGTCATACATTAGGTTTATGAACATGAAAACATAAAGACTTAAAAGTAGACCTACAGTTTCATTAAATGACACAGAAGAAAGTGCGTGGCTTATTTCTAAGGTAATCATTAAAAAAGTTTTGAAACAAAAAAAAAAGATTTAAAAAGAAAGCAAAATGCGTGAAAATGAACAGCACTAATATTGGTACAAGTTAAAAAAAAAAACTTAAATTACCACTTAGAATTTAGATTTAAAAACATTTTTGATCATGTTGAGACTACAATTAAAAATATCTATGTCTATATCGAAATATACTCATGTGCAATTGTAAAGCATTAGCAATTGTGAGATACCTATAAATACTTAATTACATAGAAAAAATCTATAACTCAGGAACAAATATTCGTGATAAACACACAAATAAATGCCCTTTCGAACCCGGACCTCCTGCTTCGTAGGCAGGGTCACTACCAACTAGGCTAGGAGACCGTTAAATATAGGAAGTTTTGGATTTTTTATAACCAGAATCACGAGTACTATTGATTTAAAAATGGAAAAGAGTGGCCCTTTTTTTATCAGTATCGTAACGCATTCTTTCATACATTTTGTATGGGCTGTTACAAAATTGTATTTGTTTTTGGAAAATCGAGTATTCCATTTTCTTAAAAATGGTGCACTTATTTCTGATAATGCCCATCTTTTCGTTCTATGCAAATTAAATATGTGACCAGTTGAAGGTTAGTCATCATCTTAACCCTGTGAAAACGAGTGCTGTAAAGGGCTCGAAACGTGGCGTTAATAAACGCGATTAATCCGTTCTAAAGTGTTTAATTTCAATGAATAACAATCGCGGTAACAGAAGACAATATTACCAGTTGAATGTTTACATGGGTCTAACATCCAACTCGGCACAGCCGCGCCCCGCCATGCACTCGTCAATCCGACGTCCTATAACTATCGCGGCGTGCCCAACATCGCGGCGTCAACAGTGGATGGAGACACGCGGTTTCGCAAAGTCGTATCTACAAGCTAAAGAGTAATGTGCCCAGTTTAATATTAGTTATGTGTTAACACAAATTCACAGCAACTCTATGCAGTCGTTATACTCGGATCTCCGTCAGAGTGAGAGACCACCGACATACGGACCGAAACCCATCATACAAAGCTACGAAAAATAGGGCTAATAAGACACAAGACACTAAACAAACCTATACAACATGGGCATAGCCTGCATGGAAGAAGAGGAAACAACAAAACATTCTACTAGACTGTAGACAGGTAGAAGTATACCAGAGTAGGTTTTTAGGGACACACTAAAGAAGGCAGTTAGCAACCTAAAACCAATGTTGGCTTTCATGGAGGAGATTGGATGGTTTGAATAGGGCTACCTCGTTACCACGCAAAAAAAACAATGGATGTCGATTTGCGGAAAAAGTCCAGGAAAACTAACTACTCGGATATTCTATAACTGCCACGGCGTGCTCCCAACTTAAATGGAAAATCACGGGTTTTACAAACCCCTATCCACTCGTTACTATGCGAACAATAGTAATAACTGCAACAGTGATATAAGGGTTCTTGAGGGTCGCCGTTACAAAACGTGATGAAGTCTAGTTTTGTAATAATAGACCCGAGACTAATTATGAACTGTTGCATACGCTAGTTTTTCTACGACAGCTAAAATAGCGAAAAAAGATAAATCTATAAAGGTGGCAAAATGTGGAAATTATAAAGAAAACAACAGTGCTCAATATGATGTATGAAAATCCATAGGAGCAGCGTTCTTATGGAATACCATAGACATAGTTATAGTGTATACTTTTTTAAATATCGCTGTCAGTCATCTAATGGGAGCTACCGTATTGTCGCTCACCAGGCGGCGCCACTCATGCGTGGGTCCCGTCTCAGTATGAGACAACTGTCAAAGTGACGTTTGAAATGTCCCCGCAGGACCCACGTTCTACTAGCGCCCCTAGCGGAAAATCGACTCGCGGTAATCATCATTGACAGAGGTGGTGGAGTAGAATATTAATTTGGCCAGTTGATATATACACATAATTACACATGTTGACATCGGGTCAAACAACCGACGCGGCACAGCCGCGCCCCGTCGTGCGTTCGTCACTCCGACGTCCTATAACTGTCGCGGCGTGCCCCCCAACGTGACTGTGGGTGTTTCACATTTGTATGGTAAAAACAAATGTGATATTTTTTCAGACTATGCTCGGCTTCCGGGTCCAGCTTATCTTAAACGCATATATACCAAAAATCAGGGAAATCTGACAATATTTAGAGGTTGCGCACTGAGGCAACTTTTTTTAAATATTAACTTCTTCAGACAAAAGTTTCCACAGTGCGCAACCTCTAAATATTGCCCGATTTCCCTGATTTTTTGGTATATAGACTCTGTATAGGCGTAGAACCAAGAAGAAAAGCGAAGTCAAAGATAAATCAAACATTTGGAAAATGAACCACCCTACTGTCAATCAGTGGGAATTCACGAGCCTTAGCAAACTTGTATCTACTGGTTTTGATACTGAGCTATACGCTAAGAAGGTTTTTTTCGCCGCCTCGCGCCTGTGAGCGTATTTAGTGGTCCAGGTTTAAACCTCGGTTACCAATGAGTTTCTCGGAACTTCGGTTTTTCAGAGCTCCAAGAGGATTCACTGTGTCGACAGCTGGGGACCCACGGAGCAAAGCTTGCCCCTTTAGCTGTCAACACAGCGAAACCTCCTTTATTTAAAGGGTCGGCAACGCGCATGTAACACCCCTGGAGTTGCAGGCGTCCATAGGCTACGGTGACCGCTTACCATCAGGTGGGCCGTATGCTTGTTTGTCACCGACAAGAAAACTTATGTACGAATTATCATTTGACATTAACCAATCGCTTTTCGGTGAAGGAAAACATCGTGAGGAAACTGGACTTATCCCAATAAGGCCTAGTTTACCCTCTGGGTTGGAAGTCGAAGGTCAGATGGCACACACTTTCGTATAACTAGCGCCTACGCCGAGTTGCCGAATAACCCAGGAAATATACGGACAGACATTAAATTATAATAGCCTGATTATCTCAAATTACGTTCGAATGGAATATTTATAGATAATGTATGCAAAAATCCTACAAACTTTTCTTCTGAAAGTAGGTAAAAAGTAAAAAAATAAAACTTAAAGTCGATTTTTGAAATTTATTGTAAGTAGTAAATATTTATCTTGTTTGTGAACATGACGACATATTTGTCTTCTATGTGTTAAAAGCGAAACCGGAGAAAACTTGTTCACGTAAAACGGTTAAACTTACAAAATGTACGCCTTGTGTGCTAGATGTATTATTTCCCTACAAACAAATGGTAATAAGTAAAAAATTTTACACATCTAAAAAAACATTAATACACAAAAATCTTACAAGAAAAACGATTGAAACATGTGTGTACATTTTGTGACGATTTTCATGAAACGATATTTTCTTGGATTTTGGTGCCTACATAATACTAGACTCACAAATTATCCGTTACGCTGCAAAAAAACAGCTATTATTAATGATTTCCCAAATAATCAAAATTTCCATACAAGCTGTCAGTTCAATGACTGGATTAGAAACGGACTCCACTGCCCCTGGCTGGACTACCCTGATCCGAGAGAACGTTAAGGAAGTAGGGTTTTTTCTCCGCCTGGGCATAGCATGCTTAAGTTTACGTCATTGCTCGAGGGTTAATTACATTTAGTATCGACCTACGTAATTGGATGGCTGCTGCGCTGCGTCTATTTCAAGTGTGTTTAAACTTGCAGCGGTTATAGGGCGCCCACGGCATCAAGTATAGACGAGGCTATAGGTCACGCAAGTCTATTACGATCTTAGGGTTCAGTTTATAAAGAAACGATAAACCTGTCTTTATGATAGGAGTTTATTATGTCTAAATATCATTAAACATGGCCTCACGCTGTATCTAAATAGAGTCCGAAAGGCATAGGCGAAGGACATTTAGAATACAATTATAAATTGAAAGAGATGTCATATATTACAGAAAAAGTGACCAAGTGTTGTTTTTATTGAGCTGGGATCGAACTAGCGACCTCTTGCTTTCGCGGCAAACGCTCTAACCACTGGGCTACCCGATCACGGCAGACAGAAAGCAGGATGTCGTTGATTCGATCCCAGCCCTGCTCACCGGGGGCCTTGGTCACTTTTTCTGTAGTAGGTATATGACGTCTCTTTCAATTTATAAATTATAATTTATATATAGTAGTGTGACTATTTAAAAAACATGAATCGAAACATTTATTACATTTAATAAATGATTTCATTCGTGCTTTACAATTTGTATTTAGAATACAAATTTTATAAACATATTTAGCGCCTCAAACCCGATATTCCCCGGCCGGACAACCACATTCAGAATCTTTTACAACAGCTATTCATGACTATAGGCGTGTGGCATGGCGCGGATATCTTACTTGGCTGGGTGGCAAAGAATGTGTTAAGCCTAAATAATCAATCAAGGTTTTCCAAGATATGTTTATGCGCAACAACACCGAAACATCGAAAATTGGAATTGACGGGAAAACATCTTTATCACTCCAATATGCAAGTGGTCCCATAGTACCGAAGTAAGTGTGTTTAAGGATCAAAAAAGTGCGTAACGGACTAATTTGTTTTTCCAACAATTTCTTAATTGGGTACAACGAAATATATATATGCCCATTAGCCAGTTCAAATAGTCACACGACAACAAATGGACTATTTTTCCATACGTAAATAAACGTAGCGACATACTTAAACCTCTATCGTGACATTTCAAATCTCTAATAGACCATTCCTCTTCCTTTAAACCTTCAGACATAAAGTATAGCCGGACACGGCACGCGACCGCTGCATAAATAATTACACGTGAATGAAATATAGCAAGCAAAGAAAAGTACTTTTTTCCGACGCGGGAAACAAATGTAAAGTACTTTTGGTACCTAATAATATGATATGAGAATAAATAAAAATATTATAGAACATTTATACACAAATTGACTAAGTCCCGCAGTAAGCTCAAGAAGGCTTCCACTGTAACATGCCTACTTGAAAAATAAATACTTTGATTTTAGCTGGTAATATGGGGTTTTCGCTTTGTAGCGACTTTCGAGGCGAGATAATTTGTTGTGATTAGCGCTGAATGGTTGGTTTAATGAGGAAATTCTATTCCCTTACGTCTTACCAATCTGAACTAGGCCATTTAATTTTAGCGTCTTCAAATGCCTATGTAACTGTCATTTTGGGGTAAATAAAAAAACTTACAGGAGAGACTGCTGGCTTGATCAGCGCATTTAGTTACGTAGTAGGAAAACGTTCCAAGCTACGACGTAGCACACTATTAGCGAAAACGTTGCATGTGGGTATAAAATATCCTAACACTTTCCGTGACGCAAATCCTACGGCCTCCTAGCCTAGTCGGTAGTGACCCTTACGAAGCAGGAGGTCAGGGTATTTATTTTTGTTTCTATCGCGAATGTGTCCCTGAGCTATGGGTGTTTTCTATGTATAAGTAATCATATGTATCTATCTATCATATAATTTAAACTTTCGTGAGTCATACTGATATTAAATTGCAACGGTTAACACTCACGTACTTTTATTACAAGAGAGGGTCTCGGGCAGTGATGCCCGAGCCCCGAAGGTGACTACACCACTCTGTCCGACGATGACTGCCCGATGCAGTCGAAACATGTCACGCCTATAGTGATAAAAATACGTGAGTGTTAACCGTTGCAATTTAATATGTATCTATCTATTATAAACATCGTAGCCTGCTACCGACATCACAAGCCTCGTTAAGCTCACCGAAAGACTAGGTCAATTTGAGTAAGATTATCCGATTTTAGCACTTACAGGTGTTCTACGTATAGGGATGGGAGTACAAACGGAGAACATATCTAGAGGGTTCCCGGCGCTCAATTGAACCTATAGGAACCATTATGTAAAAAATACAAACTATAGGAGATAGGAGACCCTAATTATATCACACATGCCGACACGCCAACTACAGTAACCAGGTTCGCCGTAATTTTCTTCGCTACTCACTTGGCTGCGACCGCTAGCCTGCCAGATGCGTGCTGTGTGACGTGGTAGACCATTGGACTACACAGTTTTAAGGTAAGAACCAAACTGTAAATTAAAAAAAATGTCATACTAAAGAAACATGCCAAATTCATCGGAGGCGAAGCCGGGGCGAGGACCTAACTGGACCAATTGCAGTGGAGCACTTCAACTTGAAATAAATTAAGGTAAGTCAGTCGTTAAGTCTAAATAGACATATACATTTGAAGGATGACAAAAATAATATTGTCAAACACTTATTTAAACTTTCACGATTTTCACACATTATGTATTTACTAAAACGGGGCTTAATCGTGTATAGATTTTGAAAACAAACCTCCGACGTTTCAAGGGCGACGTTGCCCCCGTGGTTCCGGAGGTGGGGTGGTGTCGGAGATTTGTTTTCAAAATCTATACACGATTAAGCCCCGTTTTAGTAAATACATAATAATATTGTCTTCTGTTACCACGATTGTTAATCATTGAAATTAAACACTTTAGAACGGATTAATCGCGTTTATTAACGCCATGACATTTTTTTGCACGATGTAGGATCATGGTGTTAATAAACGAGATTAATCCGTTCTAAAGTGTTTAATTTCGATGACAAAAATGTTATATCTCAAAGAAAGCCAACTAAAACTTACAAAGTTTTAGTTGGCTTTCTTTGAAAGATTTTTAAAATTTGTGCACTCTATAACCATATTAATTAACTATTTTAAAATTAATGAAAATTTTAGTAAACTAGGATATATCGCAATTCCGATGAGCACAATTAGAAAACCATTTAAGGGCATTTTCAGAAAAAAGGGCACCATTTTAATGCAAATGGGTCCTTGATTTTCCATGAAAAAAAAAGTCAGTTTTGTATCTGCCCATAAAAAATGTACCTATGAAAAAATGCGTTACAAAACTGACCAAAATACGAGACACTCTTTTTCTTTTTTTAAATCAATAGTAGGTACTCGTGATTCTGGTTATAAATAAACCCAAAACTATCTATATTTAAAAAAAAGAAAATTGTACCCTATTTTTTAAAATGCCCACTTAAAACACAAATGATTTTCAAAACCGATAAACCGATCCACACCCAAAAGGACTCATCTCACCCCACAGAGTTACATTTTAACTTGGGACACTGAACCTTATTTCAACCGCATACGTTTGACGTTCGCAGGGCCGCGGCCTGACGGGCCTGAAGAACTTGGGCAACACCTGCTACATGAACTCCATCATCCAGTGCCTCAACAACACGGCCATCTTGTGCGCGTACTTCTGCAATGGCCAATACATGGAACATGTCAACAGGTAACTATTCCAGGAAATAATGTCGCATAATTGTCTATTTGTAAATTCTGTTACTAATATTCGATACTTCATATCATACTCGCGATAACCAAATACGTACAATAAGTTGCACTCGCTGTAGGGCAAGTCGTCGTGTGCGTACTGATGTGCAAATTGCGGGAACTTTCCAAAATGCTTAAGAGAGGTCTTTTAAAGTTTTAACCCTTTAAACATTATTTTTTCTGAGTAACAGTTTGGGAATTTGAAAGCACGTACGATTTATGTAATTATTTTAATGAATATCCAGCTAAAAAAAGTTTTTTTTTCGTTTGTCCTTTCTAAGCTACAAGACGGCAATATTTTTGCCATTGTCGGTCACTGATAGCCATAAAGTACCCATTTTCATACTTGACTGAAAGTTTGTAGGACAGTTTACATTTTTTTGAAAGCTAGTTATTCCAATGTTTAATAGTACATTACATACCAAGGCCGTTTAAGTGGGAAATGCCTCGGATTCCATGTAATTGTCGGCCGAGGCGAAGCCGAGGTCGACTAACATGTGATCCGAGGCTTTCCCATTTACCGGCCGAGGTTTGTATACTATTTTTCAGCCCGACGGAGCCGGCAGGCGGCAATTTAGTTTTGCGTAAAGTGGCGCTTACCGGCCGGAGGACTGAAAAAGCATTAATTTGACGATTGAAATATAAGAATTCTAATTATCAAGATAGCCACGTCCAACAAATTTTTTTAAGGATATTTTTGTTCAAATGTAGATATTATCAAAATGTCTACGATCTGGCCAAAGAATTAACATTTCATAAGAGATGTAATAACTTTTATGGGCTCGCCTTTTTTTTAAATGCTTCGTGCATACTGCATAGTCAGAGAGAATCATGCTGTTTTTTTCTTTCGCTAATACCCACCACCCCTAAATTGAGATGGATAAAGTTTATACTATTTTTCGACTGTTACTAATATGGTATGCTAGCTAGAATAGGGATGACGATTAGGTTGAAAAACTGTCATTCTAATTAGTCCATCAGTTAGATTATCGAAAATGAGACACCTATTTTTTCCTTTGTCAATTTAACTTAAATTGAGAAAAGAGCATCAAAGTTCCGGGGGGCCTGTGACGTCACTACTAGGTAAAAATTGAACATAATAGTGACGTTACACGAAACTTGAACGCACTGTATTTTCGTCATTTTTGATTTGACTAAGAAAAGAAACAATTTGTGTACAATATTTTTTAATAATGTAAAAGACGGAGTAAATAGAATTCTTTAGTTGTCTAGCCTATTACTATTTACAGCGTGTGCACCAATGAGGATTACCGCGAGTCGATTTTCCGCTAGGGGCGCTAGTGGAGCGTGGATCCTGCGGGAACATTTCAAACGTCACTTTGACAGTTCTCTCATACTGACACAGGACCCACGCATGAGTGGCGCCGCCTGGTGAGCGACAATACGGTAGCTCCCATTGTATCGTAGCTCTTATGTTGTAACATTTGCTTATGTACCAGGGCACATGGTACACGAGGAGCGATCGCGGAAGAATTGGCGGCTGTAGTGCGAGCTCTGTGGTCCGGTCAGTACCGGTACATAGCCACCATTGATTTGCGGGTAAGCAAACCTAAGTACCTAGTCCTTTCAGGAAACCATCGAGAGACACGGAGTTCCAACACGTTGGAAGCAAGACGGCAAAGCAACATCTTACTGTATCCTATGGTATCCTATGGATTTTCATACAATATATGAACCCTGTTGATTTTTTTTCGATTTCTTTAGTAGGCATGCGCATGCGACATCTCCCATGTTCTGCCACACTTCGAGATTTTGCTTTGTTCGCTATTTTAGCTGTCGTAGAAAAACTAGCGTATGCAACAGCTCATAATTGGTTTTTAAAACTCTCGGGTCTATTATTACACGGCGCGATGGCGACCCTCAAGTTTCACGAACCCTTATTATATCACTGTTGCATAATAGTTTTAATATCGCTGTCAGTCATCTAATTGACAGATAGAAGTGTTGGAGTAGAAAGAAATAATTGACGGTCACCCCTGCACAATACTAGGGCTGTCTACGGTTAGAAATACTATATGATACTGGCGGATGTGATGACAGCCCGCGAGCCGGATACGACACAAGACAAAAGACGATCGATTAAGCCTTTCCATAAGACTGCTAATATTCAAATAGGTACGTAGTGGATGAAATGATATAGGTACATTTTACTGATCATCATCATCATTTCAGCCGAAAGACGTCCACTGCTGGACATAGGCCTCCCCCAGAGATTTCCACAATGACCGGTCCTGCGCCACCCGCATCCAGCGGACTCCTGCGACCTTCACCAGGTCATCAGTCTACCTTGCGGGGGACATTTTACTAATACTTTGATGTATTTCAGAACGAAGTGGGTAAACACCAGCGGGCGTTCCGCGGCTGCGAGCAGCAGGATTCACACGAGTTCCTCACCATCCTGATGGACTGGCTCCACTTGGACCTACAGTTCTCCAGCAAGCCGCAGATCAAGGTACGACAACGCTGCAGGCCTATACCTATAGTTGTTGAGGGGATCTTCAACCGTGTTTTATTCTATCGCCACTCATTGCTAATTTTCTCCTATTCGCACTTGTACCGTAATGTACAATTACAGTATTATAATGATAAAAGTTACCATCCAACAGTATAAAAACAATGAGTTATATGTATTACAGGGGAAGAAGGTTCAAAATTGAATACAGGTGCATATATATTTATGAAGGCGAGCGTACGAATATTTAATGGAAACTATTCTCAAAATTATTTATTTATTTATTTAAGGAGAACCAACAGCTATAAACTTAACATAGACACCAAAATATACACAGAAAGCCAATTACAGGATCTCACAGGTAACCACAAAATATTCAAAATTAAAACTAATGCTAACACAATCGCAGACACACATACAGGAAAAAAATATATAGAAAGAGTGGACATAATAATAAAACAGGTTGGACCATTGGCGCGTGAAATTATTGTAACTTAATTATATATGGGTTATAATTATAACTATAATTCCACACATAGTGATAGCTACTATGCATAGAAAACGAATAACGATGTAGTAAATAAGTAAACAAAAAAATTTTATTCAGAAGAAAAAAAAACACATTACAAAAATAAAACAAGAGGACGCTCACTTAAACCCGCTGTCGTTACATATTGTTGTCATATCAGGGAGCTTCGACCAGGTCAACTAATTTTTAAATTTGGCACAGGCACTAGTTTTTACGAAAGCGAATGCCATCTGCTCTTTCCACCCTGAGGAGAACTTAAATAATGACCTCACCCAGCCAATAGGCTACACGACAAAAAAATCTAGTTAGGCCGTCTTTAAGATTATTTTTTATTTTGTTCGTCAAATCAAAAATGACGAAAATACAGTGTTTTGAAGATTCGCGTAACGTCACTATTAGGTACAATTCTTACCTAGTAGTGACGTCACAAGCCCCCACCCCGGAACTTTGATGCTCTTTATCTTCGTCAATTTTAGTTAAATTGAAAAAGGAAAAAATGCGTGTCTAATCATTTTAGACAATCTCACTGACGGACTAATTAGAATAATAAATAATAATAAATATTATGGGACAATCTTACACAAATCGACCTAGTCCCACGGTAAGCTCAATAAGGCTTGTGTTGTGGGTACTAGGCGACGATATATATAATAGACAGATACATATAAATACTTAAATACATAGAAAACATCCATAACTCAGAAACAAATATTCGTGATAAACACACAAATAAATGCCCTGACCAGGGTTAGAACCCGGGACCTCCTGCTTCGTAGGCAGGGTCACTACCAACTAGGCTAGGAGGCCGTTAAGAGGTCGGTAAGGTTAAGAATGATAGTTTTTCAACCTAGTCGTCAATACTCGTCATCCCTATTCTTCTGTTTTCAGATAATCTTTTTAAATTGAAATTCCACTCAACTTTTTTTATTACAGGACAGTCTCCCGCCCTCCGAGAAGGCGTGGCACGAGTTCACCAAATCCAAAGAGAGCTTCATACTGAGGTTGTTCTACGGACAAATCCGGTCGACAGTCAAGTGCACTGTCTGTGGCAAACAGAGCGTCACCTACGAGTCCTTCTCTAATCTGTCCTTGGAGTTACCCGCTAACGCTAACCGGTGTACGCTAAGTGTAAGTAAAAGTACATTGTGCATCTAGGGCGGTAAGAAGGGCATTACTTACGAGGGTCTATTGAAGCCCGACGCCGAAGCCTCCGCCTTCGGAGGGCTTTAAATGACCCGAGTTAGTAATCCCCTTACTGCCCGTGGTATACACAATGTTTTTCATCACATTTGCAAGGAAATAAATAAACTTTCTAGACAGGTAAAGAAACAATCAATATTAGCAGTAGTGTAGTTGCACAGTCCACAGTACTCCGGAGTGACTACGCGCTGCGAGCGGTAAAGTAGTATTAGAATCCATTTAAACCATGGGAATAATACAGCTCTTTAAGTCTTAGTATGCTTGCATATAATATCACCATTTACGAGCAGGTGTGATGAAAAATAAATATCACTCTGGTAATAAGTCCCTCGCTACGCTTGGGATTCTCTAAAATCCCTTCCCGAACAACTTTTACGTTGACATTAAATTTTCCGCCTGTAGGCGGCATAAACTGTCAGAGTTCGCGCAACGCGCATCACCTCACGAGTGCATTCAGCACGGCTAGCACATGATGCGCGCGGGACGACAAAAGCCGCGACATAGAGCTTTCTCGATCTTTCCCGCGAATCCGTAGCATAAGATGCGCGCGGGACACCGGTGACGCGCGAGCATATGTCAAAGCGACACAAGTTTCTCGACTGACAGTTCCACGCGGGATACTTCCTCAAGTCGTAGCACAAGTGCACTTTAAGAGACAAAATACCTCGCGATTGAACGTCAGAATGCGAGAAATTGTCTTCGAGCCGGGTGGGTGGCGACAAGCATATTTCTTAGATGTTTTGTCTAATTTACTCCAATTTAACGTTCATCAAGACTATTCCAACAAGTTCAAACTAAATGATAATAAGGCTGGGCTTTTATTACACAGTTTTTTTAGGTCTTCATTATAAGACAAGCTAAATGTATCTGCCTACGAATTTGGGAATTTAGGTAATTTAAAAGTGTTATAATATTGATTGTTTCAGAATGACTTTTTTCCCTATGTCTATTATTACACGATCACAATAACCCAAACAAAGGCAGCTCATGGCATCCACGTTGACACCCCCCGGTACCTGTGAATTTTAGCAATTGTTAACCGAGGCATAAACGCACGCATACCTAATGAAATACTTATTTGAATAAGGTCCTAGGGTACTTATATGTAAATATACGTTGATCACTACCTAGTTAATCGATAATATGTAGGTACCAATTCAGGCGTTTTAATACCTACACGTAAGTAACGAGAAACTACCATTCAATTTCATATTTAATTTCCAGGCTCCCGATCCGATAGAAAAGCGCGTATCTTTGTAGAAGCTGAACCAAATAGTTGTTTCATACAGCTAACCCAAGGCAAGAGGAAGATGAGCTCGATGAGCTCCATAAACGCAACCAATATTTTTTATTTATACTACTAGCATGCACGCATATTTGCATATTTTACCGAACGCCAAGACTATAATATAATAAAACAATGCGTAAAAATAAATTCTTTATTTTTGCCTATTATGTACATTTACAAAACTTGAAACAATATTTTCCACAAAACTCGTTCAAACTCCATTATACTGTGAAATTTTGAGACTGCAGAAATAGTGTAGGTGGGCTTGGGGCTTACAAGATATAAGGTACCAATATGCTGGCGTGGTCAGCTTGCCATGCCCTACGTCTCCACTTTACCCATAACGTCGTTCTATCTTGTTTTGGGTTTACCTCTGCTTCTTTTACCAGAGATGGAAAGTTGTAGTAGGCACTTTTCCAGTGTAGTTAGGTCTCCTTCATACGAGGCAATACTATCTTAGAGCCTCCTCTCCTGCGTTTTGTCGGCCATGTCCCGCACGTCCAGACTGCCGCGCCGCACATGAAGCTTATCCCATGTTCATTTCGGCAAATTTATATCGGCCTTACAATACTTTTATATACTTATTATCTCAGACCTTTTAGTTTGCCCGGCATTCTTTAGTGTAGGCGGAACAATATTTTGAATAATCTGTTAAAGTATAGATACACGTATACTTTTATTTTCTTTCCGAGTTTTGCTTCGTCGTCCATGTATGTACGTAGCCATTGACAGATGAAAGTTTCTATTATTTATAGGTAAATCCTTTGCAAGATAATCTCAATTATTTCCACAAATCGTGGAACATCAGTAAGACGATGTATTTTCTTCGGACAAAGAAATAAATTAATAACAACTACATATTTTGTAGATCAATAAAATAAACAAAGCGACTTCAGATTTTGACTTTTGACACCTTGGCATTTCGGACTTCAAAAGTCATATTTGCTATCTCTTTAATCATTGTACTGCGAGAACGAGACAAAGTTATCGTGGTTAGTGATGTTCCATTTTTAAGGCTTACCATTCACTCATCATTGGATTTTTTAATACCGATTCAGTGTTGCCACATAATTAAAGTTTGTTCCATTTATATATAGCAACACAAGCTAAGTCGCGCGCGGGATGGCTCTCCCGCATGGAACTGCTTTCTCGCACTTGCAACTCGTGCTACCGAAATCGAGAAAATGACAGCTAAAGAGAGAAGTTTGAAAGGCGCGACTGCCTTTTGTCGCGGAGCGAGCTATCCCGCGCGTAATCATGTGCTAGCCGTGCTGATATATTTATAACACCGCATCGTAGCATAGGCTAGACGACTAAAAAAATCTATTTAGGCTGGATTTGACCAAACTTTTTAACCAAGAGTAACGCTTACTCTTGGATACTAATGTCAAAATGCCGTAGTAATTTGACGTTACTATCTGAGAGTAAGCGTTATTCTCGGAATAAAAATTTGGTAAAACGCAGCCTTAGTCCGTCTTCTAGATTATTAAAAAATATTGAACACGTATTTTTTCTTTTGTTCGTCAAATCAAAAATGACGAAAATACAGTGCGTTCAAGTTTCGCGTAACGTCACTATTAGGTACAATTCTTATCTAGTAGTGACGTCACAAGCCCCCACCCCGGAACTTTGATGTTCTACATATTCGTCAATTTTAGATAAATTGAAAAAGGAAAAAAATACGTGTCTAATCATTTTAGACAATTTTACTGACGGACTGATTAAAATTATAGTTTTTTCAACCTAGTCGTCATCCCTATTCACCGTATTCGTTAAAGGCACCGATATTCTAATTAGCTCCATTTGGAAAATAACTACTAACTTAATTTTATCTCATATAGGATTTGCAAACGGAGTATGATTATTCGACATGACATGGATGTCATAGTTGTCACATACTTAAAGTCAATTCTAATGCCCGTTTTACATTAGCGGTTGATGCAACATGTAATTATTTTGAATGAGGAATAAAAAAATAACGAATTTAATTAAACTAACTATGCCATTCTGTTTCCTTAACTATACCAAGCCATATGACAAAGCTAAATCATATGCTGAAGAACACCATGTATACAAAAAGTCTAGAGGGATACCCCTGTCAATTGCGACTATTGCACCACCCAGGGTTAGTCGCTAACCCGGCGTTGAGCTGTCAAATTCCATACAAAAAAACGCTTAACTCCGGTTCATGTGGCTAACCTCGGGTGGTGCAAGTGGCCCTTAGTACTTTAGCCTGTTTACTTTTATTTAAATTTCCATATTAACTTGCTTTATCTCTGTCCCTCAGGACTGCCTAAAACTCTACCTAAACGGCGAGACCATCCCCGGCTGGAACTGCCCCGGCTGCAAGGAGAAGCGAGACGCCGTCAAAAAGCTCGACATCTCCCGTCTCCCTCCCGTCTTAGTCATCCACTTCAAACGGTTCTATGTCGACCCGAAAGAATACATGGCGAACGCATACAGAAAGAAACAGACGTACATAGACTTTCCACTGGAGGATCTCGATATGAGGCAGTTTTCTTTGAATTGCAGCCCGAACAATCAGATTTTTAATCTGTACGCGGTGTCTAACCATTACGGGTCTATGGAGGGCGGGCATTATACCGCGTATTGTAAGAGCAGTGTGTATGGCAAGTGAGTATATCTGTCGTTTTAATTAGAAAATACTTAGATTTGAGTCGAGATCAGACCGCGCTGGGGCTCGCAGTGTGCGTAGAGCAGCCGCCGCGGCTAGACGCGTGACTCATGAATAAGGGACACGGACTGTTCCGAAACGTGTCGAGCTATTTTCGACTTTATTGACGTGAGTAACCCGATATAAGTATTTAAATACGTCTGATACTCACGGGAGTTTTCCAAGTAATAATAGTAGTTTGAGGGCAAACGTTCAAAATGTATCCGTATACAGCAAATTAGTCCAGTTTTCTCGCGATGTTTCCCTTCACCGAAAAGCGATTGGTTAACCCTTAAATGCATGTATGTCACAGAAAGGAGACAAGTGACAATCAAGTTCTCTTGGAATGTAGACTTTGTCATATCGTCGTAAGTTCTTAATTTGAAGTGAATTTGGTCGTCACTTAGGATGTTTTTGGATAAATACTGTTAAATCGTGCATTTAAAGGTTAATGTCGAATGATATTTCGTACATAAGCTCCGAAAACTCATTAAATGTCAAATGACTGACATTACTATTTATGATTTTAAGCTAACATGGTAATTTGTATTATAACAAATATTTGAAACGGGATAATTACCATGTATGTTTGTTTTATTGAGCACCCGATATTTCGACACTGTTGCAAGCGTCATGTTTACTCCGTGAACATTAATATATAGTAATCATCCCGTTTCAAATGTTAGTTATAATTATTATTTATCCCTAACATAATCTTAAATTTCCAGATGGTATAAATACGACGACCATGTCGTAACGGAAATCGGCTCCAGCGAAGTCAAATCCAGTGCAGCGTATATTCTCTTCTATACCTCCTGTTCTATGCGTATGTCGTGATCGCGAGGCCGGAAGCGGCCAAGCAACGAGGCCGGAGCCAGCTTTAGGCCTTAGGATCTCACGCCAAGTGTTCATTGGCCAAGCGTTGGGACTGTCTTGGAAAGATTTTGTGAATAAATCCAGCGCTGCCTACATCTTTTACATTTGATATAGTGATTGCGAGGCCGAAAGCTTTGGGATCTCATGCCAAGTTCGGGACTAGCCAAGTGCTTATTGGCCAAGGAAGCGTTGGGACTGTCTTGGAAAGATTTTGTGAATAAATCCAGCGCTGCCTACATCTTTTACATTTGATATAGTGATTGCGAGGCCGAAAGCTTTGGGATCTCATGCCAAGTTCGGGACTAGCCAAGTGCTTATTGGCCAAGGAAGCGTTGGGACTGTCTTGGAAAGATTTTGTGAATATATCCAGCGCTGCCTACATCTTTTACATTTGATATAGTGATTGCGAGGCCGAAAGCGGGTCGGAGGCTTTAGGATCTCATGCCAAGTTTGGGACTAGCCAAGTGCTTATTGGCCAAGAAAACGTTGGGACTGCATCTTGGAAATTGAATTAATCTAGCGCTGTGTACAACCTCTTTTACACCTGATATCGTGATTGTGAGGCCGAAAGCGGCCAAGTAACGAGGCCGGAGCTTTAAACCTTGGGATTTTATGCCAAGTTTGAGACTAGCCAAGTGCTTAATGGCCAAGAACGCGTTTTGACTGTATTACTTTGAAATTGCGACTAATACAAGATAGAACCCTGTCTGGACTTCTGTGGAATGACTGGAATGCGCTTGGCAAGACCTTAAGGCAGCAATCATTTCATCATCATTTGTGCCACGAGTAACAAGGCTAAATATGAGATCGCCAATAAAACACTAACTTGGCCTATAGATGAGGTATTGGCCAAGTGTTAGCTATCACACCGATGGATCCACTCACCGCTCCGGTGTATGAGCGAGACAGTGATACCCAAGTAGCAACATCTCGCTCGCACACCGAACGTGGAGACCCTTAGTTGGCAAGTCCCGATATATGAGACATGGACATTTATACTAATTGTTGTGACTATTATTACGTAAATAATTATTACGTGCTGAATGTATGAATAGTTGCTATCCCGGACTTTGTTTATTCCCTGTTAATTTCTAGTTAGATAATTATTTGGTTTGTTGATTGATAATCTGTTATGATTGTTTGGTTCCAATCTGTAGCCATGTTCACCTTGCAACTTAAACTGAAAAAAGTGCACAATTTTAAAGAAGATGAATCCTCGATTTTCCATACAAAAAAAATTGACAGTTTCGTAACGGCCCATACAAAATGTATGAAAAAATACGTTATGAAACTACCAAAAAAAGGGAGAATCTTTTTCTTTTTTTAAATATAATAGTACTCGTGATTCTGGTTGTAAAACAACCCAAAACTTTCTATATTTAAAAAAAGGAAATACTCTTTTTTTTTAAATGCTCATGATTTAAAGTGCACGATGGTACGATGAAATTTAAAATTGTAAATGCGAAGAGTTACATTTTTGAAGTCTGTTAAGATATTTTTGCCTCGAATTCTGCCTAAACCTGTGGCATACCCCTCCATATTAATTAAGAATTATTTTGAATTCAGAACTCTATAACTGTACATAGTAGGTTCAAAATACGAAAAATATATGTAGGTACCACATGTCATTTCAAACATAGTTTGGTTTCAACAGCACTAAGTGAGATGATTGTGATTTTTGATATTTATAACAAATTATGGAATGTATGAGAAGTGAAGACTGCATTGTATGGAAACCTAACTATGTTTGTATGAAATTTCAAGTGGGTTCTCAGATCTATGGAAACTTTGTAGAATACTATAACCGATAAACTTAGTTTGACAAGAAACCTCTTTGTAATATAAAAATATTAAATGCTGTAATAATGAATTGATGCTCCGTGCGTTTTGGAACTTAGGAAGTGAAATGTGCCGCCCCCATAAAATAAAGGTACCTTACGTTTGTTCTATAAACTTGACTTTCCCTGTTAATACATATCCTATTCCCTCAATGGACTTTGTTATGTTATTTGCATATTTGTGACGGTTTCAAGCTAAAGGTTACATATCATTAAGTTGCTAATAGCATAAGGATGCAATTATAAATGACCCTCAACAATGTGTTGCTTACCTTACCTTTTGATTGAAACCGTCACATATAGGTTAAACCCACCCGTCTGTCAATTTACTGCAAATCTTAATACCAGACCATAGAGGCGGCACTCGTCCGAACATGGTGCTAACATTTGGTTATTTGAGTTTTGGGTGGTTTATTCTATTATCCATTTGGAAATAACGTTTTATTTTGTAAATTGCGCACTAGGACAACCTTCCATATTTATTTCCGCCTAAAAACATCACTAATAAACTAGATAAATTTAAAAATGAACGAATCCAGTGCCTAAAATGAAAATAACTTTCCTTTTGTATTTCCAGTGCCATTCGATTAAAACTATTAAAATCCAGTTGAAACATTTTATTCAATACGATGTGAATTGTACATAATACATTAAAGGCATATGTAAATCTTAAATATAAGACAAACTTGAATAAATACTTTGTTAATTAAAAATTTGTTTTACAATGTTGTTTTCATTACTTTCCATATTTTGTGACTTGTGTTATTTTCCAAGTTTGTCTAGTGTTATAGGTAGTTTCACGAGAGTTGAGGTGAATGATTACACACACAGCTACATGAAGTACTGATTACAAAAAAAGTGAATGAATGAGTGAATGTTTATGTCTATGAAAACACTTCAAGATATATTTGGAATAGATATAAAAACTTTTTGGCCTATCTTAGAATTCACTGTTGATCTGTTCTTGCCATCGGTACGAAAAAAGAACAGTAATTTCAAATCCCGATGTCATTACATGACAATGATGTTGTGCGTGACCTCAAGTCTGGTGGAACTCCCTATAACACCTTGTTATTTGCAAATATGCTATGAGGCAATATTTTTGACATATTCTAAACTTTGACTAGTATGACAAGCCAACAATCACAGTAACAGGGAAAAAAACTATAACCATACCCTTTTTTCGGGGTGGTAATAGTGTAAGAAAGACAGTATGATGCTCTCTAACCTACTGTTACTGCCCTCGCTGGCTTGTCAGACTATATTTAATCAGCCGGACTGGGTTGATCATTTTCTATACAAAAGTCTGCCGATTTTTGCAGGGGAACCTTCCCTTCCACTTATATATAGTGCTGCAAAAGTTAAAAATCCCGGATGTTGCATTGAAATCGCGTTCTCACCCCAGACACTAAAGAAAACCATTTTTAATTTGAATTATTTTGCTAACTCAAAAATGTCTGGGTTTACCTCGGATAGTTTTAAAGTCCGGTCCAGACGCTCCCTGGACAAATCTGGGGAAACCCAGACCGATGGCAGCCCGACTTATACACAACTTCCCAAGAGCCCAGTCTTATTCGTAAATACCCGTAACGAGAACATGTCGAGCTATCTTCGACTTTATAGACGTGAGTAACCCGGTCTAAGTATATTAATATACCCGTAACGAGCTTATCTAGCGGTTAGCCATTTACAAAAGTAGACTATTTGTTCTTCCCAAGCTTTCCATATGGATTGCCATTCATGAACATGTTCATATCCAGTAGCACCCTGTCAGCATCGTCCGAGGCGTCAGAGTCCATTTCCTCTTCCACCATGTTGTAATTGAGACCTGGAAATAAAAAATAATAGATATTACTAATAAATATATAAAACAAAACTTGCAAATAGATTCGGATTCAACTGTTACTTATTAATAACTCTTAAAGATAAGTTTACAAAACATTAAAATATAAACCTAAAATAAAAAACATGCCTTCCAAATCGATGCCAGTGGGCAGCATGCCATACCTTGAAGACTTGGGCGGTTCCATTCAATCGGAAATGGATCGATATGGAAATACTGTTTACGATTATTGAAATAGCCTCCCACCATACAATAAAAATTGCCAATGTATTTAGAATCAATTTCTGAGGAAATAGAATTCAATTTCAATTTTTTTTTAATCGAAAGAAACAAAAGAAATACAATTCTATTCTAGTTGAACAGAATTTGAATTTCATTAAAGTACCTTTTTATAGGCATTTGGGTGTCAAGAGGGTAAACCTTATTTATCATGGCCTTGCTTTGCATAATACACAAGCTCTTCAATTGGCTATGTGCATGACTGTGGTCCTACCAATCTTAGTATCTCACTCTATCCACAATATAATTCTGCACTGTCAGCCAGTTTGTTAGAAGTAACATTGCAGTATGTTCTACTGACATGCTTGGTAGGTGGAAAGGGAATATAGCCACCAAAAATTCATGTTTTGTGCATTTGAATGCCATTATACCATGATTTTAAGTGACCTAGGAGACCATGGCAACTAGTCACAAGAAAAAGTTGATTTACCCAAACAACTAATACAAAACTATTTACAGTGTAGTAATAATATACTTACTCAATATAGGATTAGTGACAGAAAGATTAAGTTCCAGCTCATTGCAGTAAGCCTCCTTGCTGATCTCATTGGCTAGGTCTTCGAGCTCCGGGATGGAAGCACTGGTGCTTGCTGTGTTCATTAGCTGCATGATCGTGGCTGATGGCGTCTCGGGCCGGGCTTGTGTTGCTTGGGAGCGCGATCTCTTCATTAACTGCATCTTTTGGTTTTCTAGCTCTAGTCTATCAATCTACGACAAAAAAAGCAATTTTTGATAACTTTTTACATATTACACATTAATGAACTAAAATATTAATAATCTAATGCTAGAAGCTTTGCCCAAAAGACAGACAGATCACATAAAATCTAGACTACGAACTAAATTGAATAAAACTAAATGACTAATGTCACTCAAGAGAGTCTTAATAAACTCGAACGTCTGCTCAACAATGGCATAAGATTCATCTTCGGGCTCCGGAAATACGATCACGTTTCCTTTTACCGGCGTCAACTTAACTGGCTTTCCATCCGTCGCCGGAGAGTCCTCAGGATTCTAAGCACTCTTTTTTCTATTCTATTCGAACCTTCTACTCCTCGATACCTAAAAAGTATGTTCGTGTTTGAAACCCCTCGGCCAGGTTGTGAGCTGCGTACCTCCCGTATTCTCAAACTTAAGATTCCTGCTCACCATACTGGTTTTATGGGTAATTCCTACGCCATCCAGGCAAGTCGTCATTGGAATTCGCTTCCTCTTTATATAAGACAAGCCTCAAGTAAGAGTGTGTTTAAGCGGATGCTGCGTAAGCACCTGCTGAAAGAAGAGTTTCCATAGTGTCCATCATTATTGTATAGTGTGCATGTTGGAAATATGTAGTAGTGTATTATATTATTTTATCTATGTATTATATATAATAATATATATAATGTTCTTCAGTTTGCTTTGCAATTATTTCGATATTATTACCTTGATTCTCCCTTTGCACCATTTTATTCAAGTCTCTGTTTGGCCCTATGGTTGACTGGTAGAGAATGCCATTGGGCATTAAGTCCGCCATTTGTACATTTGTTTTTGTATTTTGTGCAATAAAGTTTAAATAAATAAATAAATAAATTGATTTAAAGTCTAACCTGTAAACGGTTACGCTCCTTGCGTACTTTGGTGAGGGCATCGATGATCCATTTTTCTTCTGCCAACAGCTGTTTTTCCTCAGCTATACGAACGCTTATACGCGTGTACACAGTTCTTTGGACCATTGTATATTTATCCTATTTTCAACTACTCACCAAAACAAAACTAACAGAGAGAGCAAAGAAAGTCCTGTCCTATCAGTCTCAGCATGCCTACCACGAACATCGAAAATTGGCATTGACGGATTTGACGGGAAAACCTCTTTGTCACTCCAATTTGCAAGTGTGACAGAGACGGAGATACAAATCCGCAATCGTTCGATTTTCATAGTATAGGCCCAGTCTCACTGTTGATGTTGGCTTGACGTTGACTGTCAACGGCGAAACCAGCAACTTTACGGTACGTTCCAAAACAATTACAACAACCAGTGGTCAATTCCTATTAATTGGGTGAATGGTCTGTGGGTGAATGTTTTTCAACAATTATAATTATTTTATACATTAGGTACGTATTTAACTAAATTTATTTTCAATAAGTGTTCAGCTAGTGCGACAATTACAGTTTCATAAATTAGAACAAGTACATAAAATTTGGTTTGAAGCTGATTAAACATATATTCCGAAAGGAAAATTACTACATTTTTTTTAAACTTCATTAAGCATGTTTCATAAACATATATATTTATTTTGCAGTTAACAATTATAATATGTTTATTTGATAAGATTTGGAACGATCTGTTACTTTTGTAGAAAATAGGGTATATCAAAATTAAATTCAAAATTTAATTATCATCAGGATATCTCAGCATTCTTTCTGTGCCAGCCAAACTGGAACCATTAAATTCAATCAAAATGTCTTTCGATGATAGCGATTACGGTGAATGTTTTGAAGATGAGTGTGAAGGCTACGAATTTTGTTCGCGCCGCAGCTCATTTCCCGGAGTGCTGCCTTTTGATCCATTATCGATCGAAAAGTTGATTTTGTCGATCGCTGACAAATTTGATTTCCGCGTGATGATGGCGAATGAGAGAGCAAGGGACGCGATGCTGGTGACCGCGGGATTTGCTTTGGCTGGGGGCCTGATTGGAAAGATGTACGGGGGAAAAGTGGGAGCGGCCGTTGGAGGTGCCGTTGGCGGGGCTTGCGGAATCGGCGTCGTTGGTGAGTACCTAATGTACCATCCATATCTTTATACTTAACGTAGTTTACTTTTTCTTAAGGAATGTGGTTAAATTTAAATTGCTTTGGTTTTCAAAATAATCCGAAAAGAGCTATGAAAAATGTATAGGTTTACAAATATTACGAAAAAGTAGTTTGAATTTGATCTAAGAGACCCATATTAAATCAAATATCTTTGATCATAGATCTATATGCCTCCCTTTTTCTCCGACGTAAGGGAAAAGGGCGGCACATAATCTATGATCGTAGATAGGATCCTTTATATATAGGATCGTAGATAGGGTATAGTGTACAATTGGCCTAAGACTTGAATATTTTATTAATGTGTGACCTGACTTCATTTCACACTTTAGTTAATAACCGTTAAATCTACCGTTAATTCAAATAACATTATTTTTTTATACAAAATTTAAACCGTAAAAATGTTTTTTTTTTTAAATGTGGGTAGGTGAAATTTAAATAAAACCGTTTTGGTTTCAGCTATTTCTATGCGGGATCTGTGGCAAGAGATTCGTCCCAAGTTTGCAGACGTGTTCGACCTCGTCTACGACTACTTGGCTGGTCTGGGGATCAAGGACTACGCGAGCGCCGCCATGTTTTTGGCCAATGCGAACCCACAAACCACAGTGCTTGCCAAGATGGTTTTGGAGAGTTCTTCGCATATACTGGGGAAGCAACTGATGTCTAGCCTAAGCTCCATTACAAATGCTTGAACTTATTCTATTTGATCTTATTTTAGTATTTATTTAAACGTGAATACGCGGTAGATTAATGATGTTTATTGTTCTGATTATATTTTTATTACTTATTTTAATACATTTTGACTAATGATGACTAACAAGTACACTGACATGACCGGTATTTTTAATTGTGTATTTTATTTTAAGGTGTCTAGAGATTTGTAGCGTGTAGAACATGTTTATGAAATGATGGAAATAAGTTATTATTAAAATGAAGACTGCATATTCAATTTTGTTGTGAGTTTCTACTTCTACCCTCTTCAGAAATAATTGACCGAGAGAGCGAAGCGTCTCCGTTTTAGCTTGGACAAAAATGCTTTCGTGTGTCTGCCCATTTGTTCTCCTCTACAGGTCGCATTTATCAACCAATTCTTGTAAAAAGTTGTAGGCAAGTTTGTTAATTACATTTTTTTTTAAATAGAGTGAGTTTTTAGAAATTTTCAAAATGGCGGGAATTGGTACAAAGGTCCTAAGCGACATAAATCCCATGGCACTTAGGACCTTTATGCCAATACCACTACCATCTCGCGAGGTCTATTCAACTCACACAGCCACTAGTTTAAAAAACCGGCCAAGAGCATGCCGGGCCATGCTCAGTGTAGGGTTGCCAGTTTACCGTCCATCACAATAGGCGGACTTAAAATTAAAAAGGGTATTAATAGATATGCCATGGTCATAACAATAAAAGAGAAGTAGCGTACCATAAAAATAAAAAGTTAACCGACTTTTTATTTTACCACTTAGTCGGCATTACAGTTTTCTAGTACTAACGGTCACTGAGCTAAGCCGCAAACGGACGGACGGACAGACAGAAATGGCGAAACTCTAAGGTTCCTAGATGATCACGGAACCCTAAAGAGGTCCGTATAGAAAAACATGAATTGAGGATGTCGGAACGGTATGTTATTAGCGAACGTCAAAGTCAAATCACAAAACCGTCTCCGCTCCGCTCCGTCTTGTTTATTTACGTCAACTTTTTCGCTTTACGTGTCCTATTTATTTTTGTTTCATCGGTTTCATTGCCAAAAATTTAAACCATAACAACGTCATATATCTAATACAACTAATCAGAGTATAGCAAAGACAAATTTGGTTTTCAATTGTGTGTTTACTAATAGCGAAAAGCTGAAAATGGCAATGGAATTGCAACCTTTTCTCCACGAAGTACGATACGATCCCACCTGGCTTGAACAAGTCCTGCTGCAACTAGGTAAGCCATTGCATAATTTTATTAGTTTTGGTGTATATAGAAAAGCTATGAGACGCCTTGTCATGAAAGGGGTGACTGGTCAATATTGGACCGTGTCCACAGTCTCAACAGACGAGCATTTCTTGCGTATTTACGCATCTAAAACTATTCGGCACTCACTTTGGACAAATGAAAATAATTTAAAACTTATCCTCGTCTTAACAGTCCTATATTAAATAATATTTAAAACGGGTCACTCACGTAATTTAGTCGATTTTCGCTCGACACGTTTCGTTCTTTACGTGAGTGACCCGTTTTAAATATTATTTAATATGTTCGAGTCTCACGAGAGTTTTATAGTTAAAATCACGAGAGTTTTATAGTTAAAACAGTCCTATATTGTTTCAATGTGCCTTAATAGATTACATTTTGAAAGACCTATTTAACCATTAACTCTTGCTACTCCCGCGTTAGTTGAAAAATTGTAATACTTCGTTACCAAGCCCCGTAATTCGTGGGCACTATTGTAGGGAGAGTGAGGGACGGAGGTACTTATTGTGTATCAAAGAACAAGTTAGCCGGCGATTACTTGTCATGGTAGCCAAAGGATTAAATTAAGTTGCGATGCAATTTTTCGTATATGCTAATATAGCCGAGAGCCCTGTTGCTATTTTATGTTCATGTTTATCGTTTTATCAGTTGCAGACAAAGATTACATGTTAATTAAAGCATTTATCTCCTTTCTATAAATAGAAAAAAGACAGCTTAATTGATACCAAAAGTATATCTTCAAATCATTGCAAAGCGGATCAATAAATATGTCTATGCTCTGAAACAACTCAGAAAAGTCACAGATATTAAAACTGCAATTTCTTGCTATCATGCATATGTAGAGTCAGTACTCCGCTATGGTTTGATAATATGGGGAAATAGTACTGACCGAGACAGAGCGTTTATTGCACAAAAAACGTGCATTCGAGCTCTTCACGGAATGCGGCGAGAAGAGACATGCAGACCTCTATTCAAAAACCTTGGTTTACTTCCACTTCCTTCTTTATACATTTATGAAATGTGCATGTTTGTTCACAAACACAAACTTATGTTTAGACAAGCCTGTGACAGGCATCCGCGCGCCTGCCGAAATCCGGATAGATTACTTCCCGATGCACACCCAAGATTGGCAAAGCATAAAAAAAGCTAAGCTGGGTAAGCTTTTTGCGTCCAACTCGACTTTGGATGACGGGGGACAAGCGCCGCCGACTATACCGCGGTGCGAGAGCTGTATGCCAGATGTACAGTTCCGCCAAAGCTTTGTGCGTAAGGCTCTTCGCTCCCTCGACACCCATAAGTCCAGTGGGCCTGATGGAATCCCTGCAATTGTTCTCAAGATGTGTGCTCCTGAGTTGGCGCCGGTCTTAACGCGTCTTTTTCGGCTCTCCTACTCTTCTGGCGTAGTCCCGACTTCGTGGAAGTCAGCTTTGGTGCACCCGATCCCTAAAAAAGGCGACCGCTCAAATCCATCCGACTACAGGCCGATAGCTATAACCTCCCTTTTCTCTAAGATTATGGAGTCCATCATCAATCGTCAGCTCCTCTGGTACCTAGAGGATCACCAGCTGCTGAGTGACCAACAATACGGTTTCCGTAGGGGTCGTTCGGCTGGTGATCTTTTAGTTTACCTGACACATTGCTGGGCACAGGCGATAGAGAGTAAAGGTGAGGCACTGGCAGTTAGTTTGGATGTAGCGAAGGCCTTCGATCGCGTTTGGCACAAAGCACTTCTTTCGAAACTTCCATGCTATGGGCTCCCCGGGAAATTATGCGAATGGGTCAGCAGTTTTCTAGCAGACAGAAGCATTAAGGTCCTAGTTGACGGTGAATGCTCAGACTCAATGTCTGTGAATGCTGGTGTCCCTCAAGGCTGTGTGCTATCACCCACGCTATTCCTCCTGCATATCAATGACATGTTGCAAACTAGCGGCATTCATTGTTATGCTGATGATAGTACGGGTGATGCCTCCTACACCGGCCGCGCCAATATTTCCCGGGAAAACGTCATTGAGAGCCGGAACAAACTTGTGTCCGAAATTGAGACCTCCCTAAAAGAAGTCTCAGATTGGGGTCGACTTAATTTGGTCCATTTTAACCCTACAAAGACACAGGTTTGCGCGTTCACCGCAAAAAAACTTCCGTTCGTCGCGTCACCTCGTTTTGAGAGCACTCCCCTATCTGCCACAGCCAGTATTGGAATCCTTGGCGTTGACATCTCGAGTGAAGTCCAGTTCCGCGGCCACCTAGAGGGTAAGGCCAAATTGGCCTCGAAGAAGCTCGGTGTGCTCAATAGATCGAGGCAGTATTTCACGCCGGCCCATCGCCTACAGCTTTATAAGGCGCAGGTTCGCCCGCATATGGAATACTGCTCTCATCTTTGGGCAGGGGCACCTAAGTACCAGCTTCTTCCTCTAGACCGCATCCAACGGAGAGCAGCTCGAATTGTCAACTGCCAACGTATTTCTGATCGGCTTGATCCCTTGGCGCTGCGTAGAGATGTGGCCTCACTCTGTATTTTCTATCGCATGTATTATGGGGAGTGTTCCGAGGAATTGTTCGGATTAATCCCTGCCGCTTCTTTCCGCCATCGCCCTACGCGACAATATTTCCACTCTCACCATTTAGATGGTTGGCAGTCCTCAACTGTGCGCTTTTCCCGAAACTTCCTGCCTCGCACAGCTAAACTGTGGAACGAACTGTCGCCAGCGGTGTTTCCGGACCGATGCGACCTTCAAACCTTCAAGAAAAGAGCGTACTCCCACCTTAAAGGCCGGCAACGCACTTGCGACACCTCTGGTGTTGCGGGTGTCCATGGACGACGTTAATCGCTTACCATCAGGTGATTCGTTTGCTCGTTTGCCCCCTATAGCATAAAAAAAAAAAAAAAAAAAAAGCTGCTTGATTATGGCTTTGAATATTTATAATAAATTGCCTGCTGACATGAAATCTATGAATATTCAACTATATAAATAAATAATAATAAAATAGCTTTTTATTTCCACATAAAAGTAAATTACATTTGTTTTCTTTTAATAAAGTTAATTTATGTGGATCCCTTTCGAGTGAAAGCCTCCTCACACGCCTTCCATTCATCCCTGTCTTGGGCTTTGTCTATCCAGTTAACTCCAGCTGTTGAAATTATGTCGTCTATCCATTTCTTTTTTGGTTTACCACGGTGTCTTTTTCCTGCGGGGCCTGTCCATTTCGTAGATTCTATTGTCCATCTCTTATCTGTGTATCTGCATATATGCCCAGCCCATTTCCACTTTAATTTGAGACTATGTTGTAATGCGTCGGTAAGCATAGTTCTCTTTCTTATAATTTCGCTCCTGATTTTTTGGATCTTCTTTACCTTTAGCAGACTTCTTTCCATTGCTCGCTGGCATGTAGTGATTGAGTTTTTAATTTTGCTAGTAAAAATCCATGTTTGGCTTCCATATGTTAGGCTTGGTAGTATATTTGTGTCCATTACCGTTTTCTTTAAAGCCATTTCATAGTCGCCCTTTAAAATTTCTTTAAGCGACCAAAACTTCTTCCATGGGAGGGTGGAGGTTGCAGGTACGCATAGGTATGCAACGCTGAGCTATTGGCCTGCTCCTCAAGTCTATCATACACGTCCCCGTCTTCCCTGGATCTGCCGCCGCGGACCAGGGCGGAGCCAACCAGTGGGTTGACCGTACCCTCCGGGCAATGCTAGTGGCCAATGGGCGTTGCACTATTTTCCATTCTACCCCAGACCACTAGTAGCTAAGTATGAAGGCGGCATCCGGTAGGGCCACGCTCCTAGCAGTGATGTGGCACCCCCCACCTACCGGATGTTATTATATATATGTATGTGTACATATCTGTGTATCTATTATAATCTGTATAACTGTCCTCGGTATGTAGCGGCAAGTCCGCTCCGGCGTCGTCAGTAGTTGTGGGTACTGCTGAGCGACCTACTTAACCCACCTGTGCTAGGCCCTGCACAGTAGAGCGCCGTATGCAAGGATGACGGGATCTTGGGATTGAGGTACTGCCAACCAGCTTGCCAACAAGTCTACTTAGGCCCCGATTTCGGGCAAAACGGTAGCCCCACTGCTAGCCACAGTGTGGGAAACGGCCATGTGAGGAACCGTAGGTGGGCTCACGGCGAGAAGCGGGGGGGCCGCCGAGGCAGTCTCGGCTGCCGAGGTGGTGGTGAAAGGCCATGCTGAGGGAGCGCGTGTTGGTGATCAGCGGCGGAGGGCGACTGACCTGGTCGACCCTACGCCCCACCTTCACAAGCACCTGATGTCGCGCAACTAGCCAACTCCCCTCTTCTATACCCGAGTCGGTGTCCTAGCGACTGAAAGCACCTTTATTGTGTGTTAGTAGGCGTTCCCAGAGGTGTGGACACTCGTAGTGTGGGAACCGATGAGGATGAAGATTTATAGTTTTTCAACCATGGATAACAGGTCTAAAACTCAAAATCTGGCGGATCCAGAAGCGTTCATCGCTGATGGTAAAGCCATACAGGTGCGACAAGCTGTCCCTGCGACAGTGCGTCATATCACCAGACCCGGTACAGCGGTGCAAACCGCCAGTACTCCGAGGGCCAGAGGTGGAGCCATGGGGGCAACCCCAAAGCTAAACCGACATGCCCCTCCCCGACACATAACTGGCGTCAGCCTGGGTAACCCCAAGGCCCAGCCACTTACCACACCAGTCAGGGCACCCCAACCCGGAACATCTCGGGGTAGCCCACCCGCCGGTCAAACCGGCGAGCAAACTGGTCCCGACCCCTTCGCGGACTGGCAGGAGGTGGACCGTAGGTCCAAAAAGCGTCCCGCTGTTGGGAAGCACCCTGCCAGACCTCAGAAGGCTTCTGCTTCTTCTGACCCACCCCTCCCTGTTCAAAGTCAAGAAGGCGTGGCGAATAAGAAAAAGAAGAAGAACAAGAACCAGCGCCGTGCAGCTCGCCTTCTGCGAGAACAGCAAGCTGGAGAGGAGGTGCAGGCTTCTTCTAAACCCACACCCATACAGGCACCGACCAAGCAGGTTGCAGCTGGCGGGCCTCCGCCTAAGGGGAAAGGTCCCATCCTACCCCCTAAGGCTGGAGCGTCGGCCAGAACTACCGTGAGGCCGGTGAACAAGAAACTGAGACCTGGCAAGAACGCACGAGCCGCTGCTAAGAGGACACGAGATGATACCTTCTCCCCGCAGGGAGAAAACAAAAAGCAGCGGCTGGTGAGTCCTGGCCAGATCTCCTACGCACAGGCGGCAGCATCAGACCTGACGATCGTCATTACCGACGAGAAGACGGGAAAGATGACTGCCGACCAATCCAACGCCATCCTACGCGGGATACATAAAGCCCTGGCGGTGGAGGCTCGGAACGACGTAGAGGGAGCCACTCCGCCCACATTCAAGGGCAGGCCTATCTTCGCTGATGGACAGCTGAGGGTCTTCGCGCAAGACGAATACTCAGCTGCCTGGTCTCAGCGGATAGTGAGAGCCCTAGCGATACCCGGGATCTCTCTGACGGCAGTACGCCAGTCAGAGATGGCCAGGCGGGTAAAGTGTGGGCTCTTCATCCCCAACATTGACCACTCGTCCTGGGAAAATGTCCGTCAGGCAGCTGACGGACTGAAGTACCAGAACGGGTGGGCAAAAGTCAGCACGTGGGCCATCACCGCGATCCTTCGGCAGGATCAGGGATGGTTCGTCACCTTTTCGATCCCCGAAGACCTCGTCCCAGCGTTCATGGAGAGAGGCCGGACCATGAGCTGTGGGCTGGGACAGGTCTACCTCAAATTCAGAGGCCCCGGGGGGAAATACGTGGACCAGCCCCCGATCCTTGAGGGTCCCACCCTTAAGGTGACAGGAGCACAGGTCCCTTTACAAGACGCTGGCAGCCCTGAACGGAACATCCCAGTTCCGGACGGAAGTGCGGCCACCCAGTCCACATCCAGACCGGATCCACCCCAACTCTCAGAGGCGGAACTCCTCGGCACTGGTGAAGAACCAGACGGGGAAGCCACTGAGGGCGAGGAGCTGGTGGGATGGATGGAGACTGGGCTCAGTCTGTTGGAGGAAGAGGGGGAAAAACCGAAGAATGGAAAGGAGACCCCAACCACCGACATCGACATGGACTAATGTAGTCCAGGCAAACCTCCAGCACAGCGTGGCTGCAACGGCCCAACTGAGGCGCTGTCTGGAAGGTTTGCCCACAGCCGTTGCCCTCCTACAAGAGCCATGGACGGGCAGCGGACATATACGGGGACTTTCCAATACAAGAGGTAAGCTATATTACTCTCAGATACACGCCAATCCTCGGGCCTGTATCTTAACTACCAACAATGTAATTGCACAACAACTCACTGAATTCTGTTCCAGAGATCTGTGTGCAATCAAAATACAATTGCCTTTGACGACAGGCGGCAAGGAACTTGTCCTGGCTTCAGTATATATGCATGAAGAGGATGAGCCGCCGCCCACTGAACTGCAACTGCTGGTCAACCACTGCGAGAGAGCTGGCCTGGGAATATTGATCGGGGCTGACTCCAACGCACATCACCCACTCTGGGGGATGAAGACCAGCAATAACAGAGGTAAGACACTTGTTGAATATCTAGTTACTACCAATCTAAACATTCTGAACGTAGGTGCTGAACCAACTTTTGTAAACAGACGATGTAGTACGATCATAGATCTCACTGTTGCATCAGAAGAGATCAGTGAACTAATTGTGGGATGGCACGTATCGCGGGAGGCGTCATGCTCGGACCACAAATGGATTCGTTTTGATCTACTAGCATCGTTTGTAGAACCCACTCCCAAAAGAAACCCTAGGAAGACGGACCGTACTGTCTTCAGAACGGCCCTAAGGATAGGTCTCGGCCAACCTCCTGAGGGTGCAATACTGGGACCTCCACAGATCGAGCAACAGGTAAACACCCTAACAGACACCCTGGTGGACAGCTATTACACAGCATGTCCTCTAAATCCACCATCCAAGACAGCCATAGCAGGCCAGCAGTGGTGGGGACCGGAACTGGAAAGACTCCGGAAAAAAACCAGGAAACTATTCAACAGAGCTATGAACACAACGGCCGAGGTGGACTGGGACCACTACTATGAAACCAAGGCTAAGTATAAAAAACGAATGCGGTACTGGAGAACTCTGTCGTGGAGGAACTTCTGTAATAGCATTGAAACATTAGATCAAGCCAATCGGGTAAGGAAAACGCTAGCGTGTAAAACCACGTCCCAATTGGGCTCGCTGCGGAAACCCGATGGCAGCTACACATCCTCCCCGGCTGAGACTCAGCAACTCCTGCTGGTTACGCACTTCCCAGGATGTGTAAATATCAGCACCTCAGATCGACTGGAGGAGGAATACCATGCAACTGACGACAATCGGCAAATGGCAAACAGGATCGTCACCGCCGAAAAGTTAAGGTGGGCCATTGACAGCTTCCAACCCTTCAAGGCAGCCGGTCCGGATGGAGTCTTCCCCGCTCTGCTACAGTGGGGATTGGACCTCATCCTGGAGACCCTAACCAAGATCATGAAAGCCTGCCTGGCTTGGGGCTACGTACCTTTGAAATGGAGGGACGTAAACGTAACATTCATACCGAAACCAGGTAAGAGTGACTACACAGATGCTAAATCTTTCCGACCAATCAGTCTCACATCATTCCTGTTGAAGAGCCTAGAAAAACTGTGCGACAGAGACCTGAGAGATCTAGCACTAAGAAACTTACCAATGCACGTAAACCAACACGCGTACAGCTCAGGTAAATCCACAGAATCGGCACTACACATGGTCGTTAGCCGTATTGAAAGGGCTATTGATGACAAGGAACTGTGCCTAGGCACATTCATTGACATCGAAGGCGCCTTTGACAAGACCCACTTTGCCAGCATAGGGACCGCCCTGGACAGTCATGGAGCGGAACCCGGACTAACTAAGTGGATCACGAACATGCTCAACAAAAGGACCATAAGGTATGCAGGTGAACCGCAGGCGGTAATGGCAGTACGTGGGTGCCCACAAGGAGGAGTCCTGTCACCACTGCTATGGAACCTAGTAGTTAACAATCTCATAAACAAACTGAACAAGGAACGGTTTTTCACTATAGGGTATGCAGACGATCTCACCATACTGATCTCGGGCAAATTCGCCAGTACAGTATGCGACCTCACTCAGTCAGCTCTCCGCATAGTTGAGCGCTGGTGTAGGGAATTCGACCTGTCAGTTAACCCCACCAAGACAGAGATGGTAATGTTCACCAACAAAAGGGTGCTTGGCAACTTTACCAGACCAAAACTGCATCAGACAGAGCTACAACTAAAGGATGAGGTAAAGTATCTAGGTCTCATCCTTGATAGCAAACTCAGCTGGACCAGCCATTTAAACAACCGTATAGAGAGGGCGGGGGTAGTCTTCTGGCAGTGCAGAAGAATGATTGGTAAAAGGTGGGGACTCAGTCCAAAAATCACTCTCTGGCTGTACAAGACGATTATACGCCCTCTCTTCTGCTACGGGGCGTTGGTTTGGTGGCCAAGGACTAACCTAACGACCGTGCAAAACAAACTACAAAAACTACAGAGGCTCGCATGCGTGGCCTCCACTGGCTGCATGAGGACCACACCGACCGCGGCGATGGAGGCCATGCTAAATCTTCCACCGCTGCACCTCCACATACAGCAAGAGGCTGCCCTATCAGCGGTAAGGCTACGCGCCCTCAATATATGGTCTGACCTAGGAACTCGGCACAAAACATGCCTGGAAAAGGTGTATGAAGAATTTCCGATGCTCAGGGCAGGCACGGATCGGATTCAAAAATGTGCTGTCTTCGATAAAAGGTACAAAATACAGTTATATGAAGACGATAATCATGAAGGACTCAACCCTCGGGAGCTGAGAATCTTCACTGATGGATCCAGAACAGACGTAGGATCAGGCTCTGGAACATTCTCGGAAGACCTGAACATGTCAATTAGTACTCCGCTAGGTGTCCACAACTCAGTGTTCCAAGCTGAATGTATGGGCATCATAAATGCGGCAGCCGCCATCAACGCAAGGAAGGTAGTAGGATCCTCCATCCGTATACTCTCCGACAGCATGGCAGCGCTAATGGCTCTGAAGAGTCACACTATTACATCAAGTCTTGTGCATGAATGTCATGAACGACTAATGGAGGTAGGTCTAAATAACAAGCTAACTCTTCAATGGATCAAGGGTCACAGCGGATCCCGCGGGAATGATGCTGCAGACGAGCTTGCCAGACAGGGTTCAGGCGCAGGGGCAATAGGTCCAGAACCTATTCTTCCGACGCCCTTTAGCAAGGTCCGCTCATTGCTGCTTGAACGCACCAGGAAGCTCCACACAGCACACTGGCAAAACCAGGAGGATTGCAGGCAGGCCAAATTGGCCTTGCCCAGCATCAGCGAGCGACTTACTAAGACGCTCCTCCAACTTGGCAAGTCCAGGTTAAAAACAATAACCAGTGTCGTAACAGGGCATGGACCTTTTAACAAACATCTTTTTAACCTAGGTGTTACAGACAGTCCCTTATGCCGCGGGTGTATGGAGACGGAAGAAACGGCTGCCCACGTAGTGCTTGAATGCAACGGAGTGGCCCCATACAGGGCAAAACATCTCGGATCTCCGAGTGATCTCCCCGAGGTCCTACGGAACATCAAAGGTTTGATAGGATTTCTCGAGGAGTTGGGATGGCTAGCTGACTAGCCATCCCGCCATCCTTGCTACGCAAAATAGGCGCTAGTCGTCGAGTTGCGGAAACCAGCCCGTGATACAATACAATACAATACAACTTCTTCCATGAATTGTTTACACGCCTCTCTACTTCATCTTCATTACTAGTAGGGCTAAATGACATCATTTTTCCAAGGTAGATGTATTCCTGTACATATTCGATCTCTTTACCCGACACATATATTGGTCTTCTTCTGTTGTTTGTCATTGCCTTTGTTTTGGCTGCGTTCATGTGCAGTCCTACTTTTTGGCTTTCTTTGTCCAGGTCATTCATCATTCTTTCTAGGTCTATAGCAGACTCTGCAAACAGCACGAGGTCGTCCGCAAAACGTAGATGACTGAGGTAGCGATTGCCCATCTTGATTCCTTTCCGTTTCCAGTCTATGTTTTTAAAGACTTGTTCCAGCACCATTATAAATAGCTTTGGCGATAATGGGTCTCCTTGTCGGACGCCCTTCCCTATACATATCTCTTCTCCTCTGTTTTCCATTTTAACTCTACTTAAACTTTGGCTATAAATATCTTTAAGGATGTTTATATAAGTCCTATGTATTTTACATGCCTCAAGAGCTTTCCAGATACAGTTGTGGATAATACTATCAAAAGCTTTTGAGTAGTCAATGTACCCTATGTAGATGGGGTAATTGTATTCTCTATGTTTTGCCATGATTTGGTCTAGAGTATGGATATGGTCTATTGTGGAGTAACCTGATCTGAAGCCGGCTTGTTCAATAGGTTGATTGTTATCTATTGTGGGTGTTAATCGCGTCTGCAGGATGGACGTGAAGAGTTTGTAAGTACTAGACAGCAAACTGATAGGGCGATAGTTGCCAATATCTAATGGGTTGCCTTTTTTGAACAATAGTATAATGTCAGAGATGCACCATTGTTTAGGGACTTTTTGCGTGTCTAGCGCCATGTTGTACAAATTCACAAGGTATGGTATCAATACAGGTGCTCCAATTTTTAGTGCTTCATTGGTTATATTGTCCGGTCCGGGGCTCTTTTCAGGTTTCAATTTTTTTATGTGTTTCAAGACTTCAAGGTCTGTTATGGGGTCTATTATTTCTGTATTATTTTCTGGCGGTTCATAAGTGATTGTTGTGTTTGGCTCCTCGGGTGGTTTTTTGTATAGCTCTCTATAAAAATTGGAGGCGTGTTGGATAATGTCTTGTCTAGTATTGTTCTCATGTTGACCTTCTTGCAGTTTCTGTATCCAGTCTTTATGACTGTGTAGTTGTTTATAGGCGCGTTTGGTGCTTCTGTATATGTGTAAGTTATTTTCAATCACTTTCTGTCTATAATTTTTATAGTCTTTCTTCACAGCCTTGTTTGATAGTTTGAATATCCTTGACAATTCTAATTTGTCTTCCCGCGTTTTGTTTTTTAATGATATTATTTCTGTCCGTTTGCTTATTAATTCTAGGGTTTCTTTGCTTAGGATTTTGTTTTCTTTCTGTGTGTTTTCATTAGTTTTAATTTCAAGGCTTCTTTTTATGCTTGTTTCTAATTCATTGTAGTATGCTTGTATATTGTCATAGTTTGTGTCTGAAAATTGTTTGGATAAGTTTTCATTTAAATTTTTTAAATATATAATTTTCTCATTTTCTGTTTTCAGAAGTTTTGTTGAAGGTTTAAATGATTTCCTACTTAGTTTGGGCGCTTCTATCAAGAATGATGATCGAACTAGTCTATGATCAGATGGGAATGTTATTTTATTTAATATTTCAACATTTGTTATTCTTTTTGGCTTGTTGCACATTATATAGTCAATCTCGTTCTTGGTTTTTTGGTTTGGAGCTAACCAAGTCCATCTTCTATGTGGTTTTTTATTAAAGTATGTATTCATGATGGCTAACTTTTGTTCGCAGGCATATTGTATGAGACGATCACCCCGCTTGTTCCTTGTGCCATATCCATACTTCCCCATTACCATATTTTCCGATTTCTTTGGTTGCCCTATTTTAGCATTAAAGTCTCCTATGACTAGAGTATTTGTGTCTTGTATGTCTTGTGCTTTCCGAAGATCGTTATAAAATTTATCAATTTCTTCTTCGCTCGCTCTTTCAGTTGGTGCATAGGCCTGGATTATGGAAATAGATTCTTTTTGAAATTTCAGTTTTAATATGGCAACTCTTTCAGATATCCCGATGAAACTAACTATGTTATTTTTCAATTTTTTTCTAATGATAAAACCCACTCCATGCAGTCCATTAGTTTCCCCTTTGTAACATAATAAAAATTCTTGATGCTCTTCTATTTTACTTCCAAATCTTCTTACTTCTGATAAACCGATTATATCATATTTAATGTTCTGGAGGGCATTTGTTAATTCTAGAAGCCTTTCTGGAGTGCTCAGTGATCTGACATTGTATGTGCATATGTAAATTGTTGTTTCATTCGAGCTTGTGTGAGGGTTTTGGTCTATAACCCCACGGTGACCAGCCGGGTTGGGGTTTATTTTATGATTCTTTGAATTGATAATTTGTTTTTGTTTTTTCCGGTTGGTGTTTGATTGCTATTTGCTTGCACTTGGTGATTCTTGTTCAGCCGTCAAGGTGAGTGAGTTTGACCTGATTCTAAACTTATCAAAGGCATCGGCTCTGACTGCTTTCCCATCTTTGGCGGCCAATTGTTTCCTGGGCTGGCTTTCTTGCTGAGGGGACTCCGAAGGCATTCTCTTTCTGCTGTCTTTCTTTCCTTCTAATACTACTAATTTATCATAATTAATAAAGGCTGTGTTCCCTTTCTCTCTCTCTTCTTTTACTTTCACTTGTAGTTCTTTCCTCTTGTTTTGTATCGCTCTGGGAAAGTCTTCACTTGCATATACGTTATCAAATTGTTTTCTTGCTTTCATTATCTCTCTCTTTTTAATTTCTCTGACAAATGAGATTCGAACAGGTCTAGCCTTGCCTTCCGTATTTTTTCGGCCAATCCTATGTATTTTGTTCACTTCGCTGTATGAAATTTCTATTTTTAAGTCGTTTTGCACTTTTTCTTTCACATTGTTGAATAGTTCTTCTGTTGAGTCTTCATTTTCCTCTATGCCAAAAAGTATTATGTTGTTTTCTTTCTCATTTTTTTCCAACTCGAATATTTTTTCTTCTAAATCCTTTATTTTTGATGTGAGTATCTTATTCTCTTCTATTATTGGTGACAGCCTATCATCCAACTGCTTCATTACAGTGTTCGTAATAGAGGAGTGAAGCTCAGTTTTAAGTTCTTCTGTTTGCTTCGACAGTTGTTTGTTGATTTCAACACTCAAGCTGTCAAATAATTGCTGTAGGGAGGCGTTCATTTTTGTCGTGTAACGGAACGTTTTTCGAAGTTCTTGAAATTTGAGTGTTGCAACACTCTCCGTAGTTGTCACTGGTATTTTGTCTGTAATGTTTTGGCAAAACTCTAACCTCAAAAACTCGTTCACACTTTTAATCGTATGTGATTTGTAATATCTCTTCGTTTTGTACGATGTTTTTTGAGGATTAGTTAGTTTATAGTGTTTTTAGCGGAACGCGTTATGATTTCCACACGCCACTGAGAGTTAACTATTTTTTATTTCACTGATTCACAGAGCACTTGTTTTAACGTATTAGCCGTTTGACAACCGGAACCGGAAAAAATATTCAACTATTTAAAGTTAAATTGTATCAATGGCTCAACACCAGGAACGTGTATATAGGGGACGGTCCTATCTCGCTTTTCGCCATACTAAATGAACGAGAGAAAACGGTCCACATGAGACCACTTCCAAGTGGTGCTTTGTCCCACTCGCACATGTTGCCAATGTTAATAAGATACTATTTTGGGAGTGTTTATAACAGTTTACTACCAAAAATAAATATCTTCTTATTTTATTTTAGTAGTATATACAAATAAGGATTTTATTATCTTTTTAGTAAATTGTAAATAATTGTGATTTTCATATTAATAACCCTTTAAATCAAAGATGTGTATAAGAAAAAAAAAACATTTCAATAAATATGGTAGACATTAGTAACTTTTTGAATATTAACTGGTATCCCCAACTTTGACTTTTTAAACTTTCAAAATACCAACATAAATGGCGCCGTTTATTATTTATACAAATTATTTTGATAATCAGCTAAAATGGTGAAAACGTGTTGCGTAAAGGATTGTCGGAGTGAAAGCTATCCTGGTTGTCGAATATCGTTTCACAGGTAAGCCAAAATTATACAATTTTATGCACATTTTCCGATAAAATGACAAAACAAGCTCAGTAGGGTGACTATGATGTCGGCACGTTGTGAGTCGATTTTACAGGATTCTTATTAGTTAGGGAAACTAAGGGTAAATTATTCTGAATATTTATATTCACATGTTTATTGTTTCACTTACTTGTATCACGTAGAAAGATGCTTGCTGAAATATATTTAAGGAGGTAAATTACAGACTCATATTTAAACATAGTATTGTATATAGGTCGTTCCCAATATATAACGTGGCACGATTATTTTCGAGATTATTCCCAGGTAAGTATTTGTAATATTTGTATTACGACTCTTCGTATTCCACAAGACCGTATAATAATAATCCAGTCATTGAACTGGAATGGACAGCTTGTATAACATTTTTGATTATTTGGGAAATAATTTATAATAGCCGGTTTTTTTAACGTAACGGATATATCGAAAATCTAGTATTGTGTTGGCAACAAAATATCGTTACATGCTAATCGTCACAAATATGTACACATGTTAAGTACAAACGTTTTTCTTGTAAGATTTTATGGTTTTATGTTTTTTTAGTCGTTTAAAATAGGTCAAGACCAGTTTATACCTACTACAATTTGTTTCTAACGAAATAAAATGACACATTTATCACTCATGCAGTGCCTTACAATTCGTAGACTTAACGGTTTTACGTGAATAAGTTTTCTTCGGTTTCCCTTTTAACAGATAGAAGACAAATAACCGTAAATTTAAAAAATCGAGTGAGTTCAGTTTTTTTACTTTTTACCTACTTCCGGAAGAAAAGTTTGTAGGACTTTAATAAATAAATAATAATAAATAAATATAAATATTGAGAAAATCAGACTATTATAATTAAATGTCTGTCGAAACCGTATTCTTCCTGGGTTAAGTGTATGAATACTTCTGGCTACCAGATTATGTCTATATATACCTATGGTCCTTAGTTATATGATAATGTAATATGGGCCATAGGGTTCCCCTGATTATTGGGACCTTTTCGTTTAGCTAACGTTTAATTTAGTATTTAAAACTCTGATTTCACTATACAATGCAAATAGCTCTCTTCTACTCAAAATGGGCATTAATTACTGTTTGTAAATACTGTCACCCTACCCAAGCTATTTAAGACATTTTAAGATACCTTTTTACTCACCCAAACTACATGACAAAGCTCAAATAGCCTCTCGTTCGAGCTTCTCGCCCGAGGCTCTCGGACGAGCGTGTATTTAGTAGGTTGCATTCGCCCGCGTCCGAAACATTCGGCCGAGAGCCCGAGCATGTGGAGGCACCATCCCGAACATACAAGAGCGGTGGAGAGAAGAAGTGGTTCATGGTAGCCCTCCAGGTTAAATGGGTATTACACGTGGCAATAATCGGGTCCCGATTATCAGTCTCGCACCGTGTAGTAGACAAAAGAGAAATTAGCGCATCGAGAGAAGGTAGGAGGGGCAACCTACCGTCGATCATGGGGAACCGATGATTGCCCCATGCGATACCCGTTTTAGACGGACGATAATTAGGTAAAGATCCATGACGATGAGTGGCCCGTCCAGGTGGAACCATAGAGTACGGGGGAAATTGGCCAATAATCGTCTTGGATTTTTACATATTATCGTCCGCCTAACCACTCCCAATATGATGCTCTCTAACGATCTGGAAAGACGATAAAGACGACGATACTAGATCGTGATGAATATCGTATAAAAAACAATAACGATACGATACGTCGATGACTTAAAAAATGTCATTATCGTTAAGTATATATAGTCGATCCAGATCGTTCGCGTAACCGCTCCCAACCTAATATCCCACGTACTTATGACTTATGGTCACCCTAATTAGAAAGAGATGCAACGGTACCGTAGTACTATCTCATGTGGACACACTTTTGCAGTCGCATTGCTCCATCCAGATATGTTCAGGTCCGTGCTCAACACTAATAATTTTTATAGCATAAACGAATACCTTGACATGAAATAATATATTGTTGTAATAAAGTTGAATTATTATATAAGTCTGACATTTAATTACAAATACATTAATTAGGAAATCCATGTAAAGTATTAACTTTGTACATATTTTTTGCTTAAGTTATTATAGTTTTAAGTTTATGTGTACATTTGCATACCTGCTATGGTTAAACATGGAAACCTACCACTCTTTGTATGAACACCTATTGTACCTGGTAATGTTTAAAGCAAATAAATATTCTTATTCTTATTCTTATGGATCATACCTACGCTGATAGTGATAATACTTCATAAGACTATTATAAATGAGAAAGTAACTGTATATCTTGTTACTTTTGAAAGTTGAACTACTAAATTGATATTTATGTAGGGAATCTATTATGTCTAATCTATAATGTTTTGGGTTCAATTTAAAAAGTTTCCTTTTTTCATGTTATAATAGGTGACCGAGGCAAATTTCAGGGGCCGAGTTTTAGAGTAGACATTTGTTGTTGGCACTGGTTAAATTGTTATCTTTTCAGTATCTTGAATGTATCCTTTGATAGGTCGGGTTTTCCCCACAATGTTTTCCTTTCATCTAAAATTGGTATCAAATGATATTTCATACCTAAGTTACATTTGTAACAGCTGGCCATCAGGATGTGAACCCCCAACCTACAGATTGAAAGTTGCATTACCTACCACTGGGTCCCCAATGCTTTACAAGAATCAAACAACAATAAAATATTCCAGTTAGGTTTTGTTCTATTCCATATTACATCTAAACATCATATCATCATCATGATACCATGATGATATGGGTATCATGTACTGAGTAAGAGTAAAATGTAAGACCTTTATGACCTAATGAACATGATAACAATGGATTAAATGAATATGAATAAAAGGACAATCAATACCCGCACAATATTTGAATTCTAATCAATTTAATCTTTACTCTCTCTCCTTTAAATTCTAGGAGACACGTTTGAAATCCGCATAGTATGGAATAGTGACACAGCAGTACTGACTGGAGCGTTTGCGCTGGCGGGCGGGCTGGTGGGCGGCTACGCGGGCGGGCGGATGGGCGCCGCCCTGGGCGCGGGCATCGGCAGCGCTGCCGGCCTTGGGGTTTCTAGTAAGCACAACACTACAAACCTTTTTAAAAACTTCTACACACACATTTTTATATAGCCTGTCTTAAAAATCCTTAGACTTGCTCACCCTAAGTCACGGGTCAATTGACGTAAAAGTAACGTGAGTCACGATTCTAGAGTGGCCCAGTTCCAATTGGTTGTACATCAACTGCGAGACTAAATACTTCCCATATTAGGGTAAAAACGGCTGCATGTCTAGTTAAGGTGCGATAGTCTGGGTTTAAATAAAACTAGGCAAGAATATGCGAAAATGCCAGATGCGCTTATACGCAAATCGCCTCAATATTTTCGCCGTGCGCTCATAACTCGTTGCTCAACTTATATCAATTTTAACTATTTTAAGACATATTTAAAACTTTTGGTAGACCTAACTTACTTCAATTGATATACACTCTCACAGACCTATGAAATAATATTAAAAAACGGGTCACTCACGTAATTTAGTCGATTTTCACTCGACATGTTTCGTTCTTTACGAAGAACGTCATCAGGAGCGACCACCCGCAACAGGCAAGTCGTACACTGCCACGACTCATGTCGAGCGAAAATCGACTAAATTACGTGAGTGACCCGTTTGCCAATATTATTTAATATGTTCGAGTTTCACGAGAGTTTTATAGTTAGAACTCCCACAGACCAATTGCAAACCTCCTTTTTAAAAATACGAATAAAGAAAGATAATGCTGCAGAAATAAATCCAGACAGACTCTTAACCATCTAATCTTCCTCCAGCGTATGTATCGCTTCGAGAAATCTGGGCCTCAGTGAAGCACCAACTCAAAGAGATCCTCTTCATCATCTTCAACTACCTCCGGCGCATAGATCCGGCGGACTACTATCGCGCGTTGGAACTGGTGCTGGCCTGCACCTCCAGCCGCAGGGAACTGGTGCTCACTATACTGGACTTCATAGCTTCGAAGTTGGGGAAAGAGGTGCTGTCTAGTATAACTGCGGCTTGAGACTGGTAAATAGAATATGGAGCGTATTTTTTTACTTTTGTTTTAAATAGGTGCACTGTATGGCAGCAGCACCTAATCTGCTTTAAACCTTTGACCGCCATAGTGGGCTGTGGGCATTATCGGAAAGTCTTGACACAGACGCCAATGTCCCCAATGACTGCTTCAGTCGACAGCTTCGCCAATGCAATAAGGACTTACGGGGAACCCTGTAATGTTTAGTTTTGCTTCGCCATCGGACGTTCAAAGGGTTAAGCAGATTTTGAAATTCCGCGCTGTTAAACATTTTGTTACTATAAAATAAAGGCTTTGTTAACTACTATTGATAATAAATAGAAAATGACATGACACCTGTGATGGTGGAATATGTTAAATTTTGTTTTAAAGTGATTATTTCCATAAATTTTAAGTTTGCTTTAATTTTATCCGGGACTAAATATATTTTACGTTTTAATTAAATTTAAATGTAAGTAAATTACAAATTTTTTTGTTCCAACATTGAACAATGTTGAATGAAAAAAGAAAACAATTGTTCATGATGATAAAAATATCGTTTCTTTTTATTTGTTAATGTTTACTGAATTTATAATGTGCCTTGGAAATCATATTGATAATATCTATAAAATCTTTGAAAACCGCCGATTGGTGACAATCAAATAAGTATAAACTAATAATATATTTGTAGAAATGGTTGTTATAAGAAGTTTATACTTTATGTTTATTAAATCGTGTTTTAGAGTGGAGATCTTAAAGCAATTTTCATCACTACGACACCTCATAGCAACCATTTTAGAATTGCATTCTAGAATTTTAAAAATAACAATACGAGTATGTAACCAAAAAATATTTGACATAGTACGTTAGGTACTTAGACTTAGTAGTAAAACTAAAAAATATATTTATCAATTTGTGATTTAGTATTATCTGTGATTTATATTTGCCGTAGAAACTTAAACTGGAAATTCGGCTTTAAACAGCCAATGTAGCTTTTAGTAATGGATCAATATATGAAGAATAAAAAAGTAAATTTGTGTTTTTGTAAGAGTAAACTGTTGACTAGTAGAAAATTACTACACTAACGGATGGTATTATCTTGATCCGTCTCTGGAACATTTGATTTTAGCTTACTATGTTAATTAATATTTGCTCAACATTAAATTATTAGTAGATTTAGAGCGAGGTACCGAAAAGCGTGTGAAAGAAATTACCAATAGAATTACGCACCAGTGGGTGATAGTCTGACAAACCAAGTCTGATGGTAGATAAAAATAGACTATAGCGTAACTTCGCTGCCTCGCTGGTGGACTCGCCCTTTAGCGTTGTTTGATTATTTTGTAGCTAGTTTTAAGTGTTTAATTGTGATGGCTTATGAATAAATTATTTTGGATAAATTGTTTTTGTTGTTATTAATGATACCTACAGTTGTACACTCAACAAAGATATGAATACAGCCAAAGTGCCAAAAATATGTATATAGAACTTGATTGCCTGAACATTAACACTTTCGACACCGCGTACCCGCCACGCGGGCACTCGTAAACTTTACTCAGATGCCGGCGCACCCGCTAGTCGGGCAAGAGCTATAAACCTACACGCGACGCCAAAGTACCCGCCAGACGGGCAAGCATTGCATCTTCGCTACGTCCGCCGCTTGCCCGACTAGCGAGTACTGTCGGTTTCTGGGGTATTGTTCGAAATTTTGCCTGGTTGCGAAAGTGTTAAGGTCGTGTATACATATTTGCCACTTTGGCTGTATTAATATCTCTGTAGTACACAGACGCAGCATAATGTAAAAACGACCTTACAGATGTAGTGCATAAGATTTTGCACTCGTATGTTGATGGAAATCCCCGAATCCCGAACCTGTCATATCAAAAGTACTGTCGTCGACTGAAGTAGATAACATGACAAATACAAGCGTTTCCGAGAAAATAAGATGAAAAAAATTGATTACATTTGTGCTTAACCTTTTCCACGCTAAAGGCATATATATTGGCACCGGTTCAACGGCAATGACCGATATATCGGGCACAGACCACAGAGTAAAGTAAACCTACACCGGTAAAGCATAAAGTTCAACTTCAGTTTTGACATTTCGATGACGGCGTCTGGGTGATAGCTTGTGCGTTGGACATGGCGTCGAAAAGATACAGTTTAATTTAGCTCTATGTTAACAAGTTTGTCTTTCAATATTGTCATATAATAGACGGTCAAAGGATATTTCATACTATAGGATATAAAAGAAAGAAAACTGTTTTAACTTGGTTTATTCAGTGCATAATCATAGGAACAACATATCAAACTATCACTTTTCTAAAACTAAGGGGTTCCCAACCAGCGGGCCCAAGGCCCGTAGGCCCATAGGCAACGTAGCGAAGCTTAAAAGAAAACCCGTGTATTTAGTGCTGTCACTACAAAATTGAAAGGGCAAGATATGTTCTTTTTGGTTGGGAACCCCCGATATAAGGGCAATATTCATAGACTCTAAATGTGTCCAACAATTTGTACTAAAACTTGTACTTTTTGAGAATCACGTATTTACAATTGCAGAATTGGACTTTCGACGTTAGCTGTACTGTATGCGCGATTGTGGCGCCCGCATGGCGGCTATGACTAGAGTGTGAAAACTGGTTTTTATTTGTATGAAAGTTCGGTTAATAACCGGTTATTAACCGGTTTTTCAATTAAAAACCGGTTTGAACACTATATGATACACAATATGTTAATTGTAGTTGTATGATAGTTAACAGATGTCAAATAACATTTTTTTGAGCGTTAATATTTGCTTTCAGTAGGAATTATATAAATTTCACATGAAAATGTCTATTAGGGTATATTGGGGTAATTTCGAATGCCAAAAAAAGCAGGGTATTTTCGAAATGCGACTCTGAAGATATTGGAATTGTGGGTGATTTTCGAAATTACCCCACTTTCGAAATTATCCTAATACATACAATTGTAACCTTTTTGTTAGGGAGCCTAGACTCTAGGCATATGGCGACTACGGGTTACGACTAAATAAATAAATAAATATAGGACAAATCTTACTTCTACGTCATAATAGGAATGTCTAGATCTTTCACTGGCTACAAAATAAGTACTGGGTTCACAGCTTTAAGTTGAAGATTTACTTGTAAATCAGGCGTAATGACTATCTAAATAATGTCTATTTTTAAAACGAAAAATAATAATTTTACATATTACTCAATAAAAAATATAAACAATAAATTACTTTTTGTATGGAGAATTAGAGTTACACATTACTATGTTTCAACAGTCATGTTGGCGATTTGTCATGACAGTTTGAGCCCTAAAAACTAATAATAAATTAAATCTTATGCTGTATACGGCGCGCATAGTCCAACGGTTCCTTTCTCTGCGGCCCTCACCATCGGCAGCCTGGGCCCTGCCCCGTTGCCGCAGACACTCTAAGTTAGGTTTTTATAATATGATTAAGGTTAGGTGGGGGCAGATGAAAAAAGGTATAAGATGAAAAGCCTCATATAACTCCCTATTTTTTTTTAGTGCTGGTATCATACTTTAAGCAGCCATCTTTTTACGATCCGCCGCTCAGTCGACAGTGACCGCTCGGAGTATGTAGACACGTGTTGTATGCCATTTTGTGGTAAATTCGTCGAATCTCAATCTTATCCCGTAATATTTATAAGGTAAATCTTATCCCATATTTTTTTTGACAAAAATGTACTTTAATCTATTAATTATATGTTTTAGAATAAGCGTAGATGAGTTTTACCGACATTACAAAAATATAGTTTTTGCCCATACCTTCTTATTTAGACAATTGAAAGGAAACAATTTTTATTTTATTTTAGTAGGGTTTCAACACAACACTGCCTATCTCATAAAAAAACCATTCAATCTTCCCCCACCTTACCTTATATGTATTTTGTATGTGTTTAGTATTTAACTTTTATAATCATATTATAAATACCTAACAAGAGAAAAAAAAGGACGCTAATTCTTTCTTATTAACTATATTTAGACTATACTGTTTTAGTAATTAGCATTATAAACAAAGGTAGTAGAATAGTGATTTTGTCTTGTGTACAAAAATAGTGCAATAATTTCTTTAACGACACTTCTAATTACCTACTTATGAAATACACAGTTTAAAGAAAAAAAAAATTAAAAAGTGTTACTACACAAAACATTACCTTCACCTAAGTACACAATTTTAAGCTCATTCTTACAATAAGATAATATTAACACATTAAAATATAAATAAATTAGTAAAACAATATACCCGTGCCTAGTAAAAACTACAAAAATACAACAATAAATTAGTGGAATCAACTAAAAACCTAATTTAGTATATAAATAAGTTAAGTCATGTACCCGCAATGAGATTTCCGGTTTTTGTATGAACGAAAATAACAGAGAAAATTGTCTGTAATTCATAAGAAATACTTTAAAGCTAACTGAAGTTGTAGCACAGAATAAGTAATAGTACTAATAGTACTAAAGTACAGAAGCTTCTCTTTCCTACATTTGACGTTTAGCTTGTCAAGCATGCAAATGTCAAGATGACATTAACATTAGGGTTGTCACCATGCTGTCAGGTGCGTATGGCGGTACAACAATTTTTATCGAAACATTATTTGTATTAACAGCACGTTTTTATTGATTATTTTTTAGTATTGGTATTAATTTGTCTAAGTATAAATTAGTATACGGTGTTTGAAATATAAATATATCTGAACGCACCCGCGAGGTAATGCGCGTTGCGCGAACCCTGACAGTTCATGCCACCCGTAGGCGGAAGATTTTGTGTCAACGTCAAACGCGGAGTGAAGTAAAGTCAACATGCAATATATTATTTGCATCTTACACATATTGCAGAGCAATGGCGGAGCATAAAAATGCTCTTTGGCCTGCTTCTGTGCTTCAGCTTCTGTAAGTTCTGTAGTTAAGAAGTTTAGATTATAAACGACCTATGTGTTTAGTACTAGATTTACCACAAGTAAATGTTTTTGAGTAAACTATTTACTAAACTATTTTCAATAAAAAATAAACAAAAGATGTGCTAAATCGATTATTAATCGAGTTATATGAACGCCCGCCACTGTTACAAAGTCTAGAACAAAAAAGTTAAAAACATTCATTTTAGTATAATCTATTTCAAGCTTCACACTGAAACTTACCTACTGGTATCAAATTACGATTTTTTGTTCGAAACCATTCCTGAATTAACCTGTACAATTGAACTCTGTGCATTGTGTATAAGAACATTGCAAACTTAAAATACGAACAGAGTTAAAAACTGTTTTCAAACCTCTGCAGTGTAAAATAGACTATGTATGGTGCTCATAAGATTCACTTTCGAATATAAAAACAAAACACATTTAACAATCACACCGAACGGAAACAACCTAATTAAAAACTGATTTGCAGTAAAGAGGACTCTGTGCGGTGCGCGTAAGGTTCATAGTTGCGAATGAAAGTATCCAGTGGTTAGGTTCATTGTGGTTGGTGGAGCGCGTTCTTCAGCTCCATGGCGAGTTTGTAGCCGAGTTCGGGCCTCCGGTCCCGTCCTTCCACCATTGCTGCTACCTAAAGGTTAAACAAGTGAAAAAAAATTGTACAGCACGAATCAAATCAGTCTGCCGCGAAAGCAGAGGTCGCCGGTTCGATCCCAGCCCTGCTCACCGGGGACCTTGGTAAATTTTTCTTTAGTATATTACATCTCTTTCAATTTTTATTTATATACTAGTGAAAAAATTACGATTAACGGCCTCGAGTCGTAACTTAGGTGGTAGTGACCCAGCCTAGGAAGCAGGAAGTCCCTGGTTTGAATTCTGGTCAGGGCATTTATTTGTGTGTTAATCATGAATGTTCCTGAGTTATGGATGTTTTCTATGTATTTAAGTATATATAGTCTAGAACCTACAACACAAGCCTTATTGAGCTTACCGTGGGACTAGGTCAATTTGTGGAAGATTAATTATCCCATAATAATATTTATTTATATTTATAACAAATAATAATAAATAAATATTGTGGTAAAGTCCTACACAAGTATAAGAGTGCGCATTTGAGATGATAAGTGTTCGCACATGCGGAATAATCCCCTTAGTGCCTCATCCCGTACCTGATCAGAATCGACGATGACTCCATTATTGTTGATGATGGTATTCTTCGTCTTCTCGATGTCGGCGAGGTCGACGCCGCGGGACGCGTCGTCTATCAGGATGGCGCGGTAGCCAATCGCGAGCGCGTCCGCGATTGTAGCACCTGAAAAAAAAACGATCAGGATGAAATAGAAAAATTGTAGAATTTTCCAATGAAAAAATTAGTATAGAACTTTTAACCTTCCGCTGTCAAAACTATTATATGTATTGTATGAATCAACTTTCTTATTGTTATTCTATCCCGTCAACCAAGGGACAAATGCAGCACAGTTTTTAGAAGAAACGTAGAATGTTCTACTGACATGCTTGGTAGATGGCCCATCATAGACGGGGAATGTTTTGTGAATTTTAATGCCATAAAGCCGTGATTTGAAAAGTGACCCAGGACACCGTAACCATAGCAACTAGTGACAAGAAATAGAGAATAACTCATTTATATTTCTGTCTCAATTAACTAGCTTAATACGGCTGGTACTAACATTAATTGACATAGAAAGATAAATTTGGACATTTCCGTCGAAATACGATAAAACATTATTCAAAACATCCGTAAAAAACTTTAAAATTGATACCGTTAAGTGTACGCACTAGTGTTGTTAAGTGTACGCGCAAGTGTTGTTAAGTGTACGCGCAAGTGTTGTTAAGTGTACGCGCAAGTGTCAAGTATAAGTGTAGGTACGCACCGACGCACACGTCGTACGCGAGCCCGCAGATGTAGATGTCGGTGGCGCCGCGCGCGCGCAGCTCGGCGGAGAGCGTCGTGTCGCTCAGCTTCTTGTTGTCCCAGAACACGGAGTACGAGTCCACCTCGGGGTTCGTGCCTTTGTACACTTTCACAGCGCCGTCTACCACCTGTAATGAGAAACTGCATTAAAATAAATAAATAAATATTGTGGGACAATTTTATACAAATCGACCTAGTCCCACGGTAAGCTCAATAAGGCTTGTGTTGTGGGTACTAGACGACGATATATAATAGATAGATACATATAAATACTTAAATACATAGAAAACATCCATAACTCAGGAACGAATATTCGTGATAAACACACAAATAAATGACCTGACCAGGATTCGAACCCGGTACCTCCTGCTTCGTAGGCAGGGTCACTACCGACTAGGCTAGGAGGCCGGTACCCATTATACATTAGCACAGACAACAGCATAATTAATAAAAGAGAACAATGTTTGACCATTGCAAATCATCTATTATGAGAAGATAAATTTGTGGCGTCATAGAGGCCGTCTATGGAAAAGAAAAATTAGTTCCTAGATTTTTATAGAACATACTGTGAAAGTGTTAAGGTAACGTCATAATGTTCTAGAAGTTTGACGCTTTAAATAACATTTTTAAGTTAGACAGTTGATTTGGTTGGAGAAGAAAACATGGCCCTAAGAAAGATTTCCGATTCAGATTATTTATTGGTAAAAATACTAGGAAGTTTACAAGTCATTACATAATAAATTAATCGTATGCATGCACTACACTTACAATTACACCTACGAAAGAATATTTTGTTTGATTAGCTTACCTTCAGATCAGGATGTAGCTCCGCGCCCCAGGTGTCTTGGACGCAGTGTCGCGGCCATAGCCTCTGACGCATCGGCGGCGGCCCCGCAAACACTACGGTGTCGTGAGCGGCTGCTTTATCTGCCGAAATCTGGAAATACATGAATGCGTTGTCCTTAGGAAAAACTGAAGAAGCCAAAAAAGGGAATGATGGAAGAATGGAATGGCTAACATGAAAATATATATTTGTCAGCTCTACATATTGCTTGTGTATGTGTACCCGGTCCATTGCCACTTGAGCCTGGCAACACTGAGCAGTGACACATGTCAATGATTTATGTTCTTTTACAGATCTACCGATCTCTAATTTGATATCGCAGAGAAATACCGCAAAATAACGGAACGGACAGCTAAGAAAGTATCAAAAGACGTCCACTGGACATAGGGCTCCCCCAAAGATCGCCATTACGACCGGTCGAGTTACTTGCTTCCAGCGGGTTCCCGAGACTTTGACCATGTTATCGGATCACCTTGTGGGAGGTCTGCTAACACTGCGTCTTCCAGTACGTGGTCGCCAGTCGAGTAGTTTTTGTACCCATCGGCCATCCGACGTAGCCCACTGCCACATAAGTCTGGCAATTCTGAGAGCCATGTCCCATGAGCCATGACTTTGGTTCTCTTGCGTATGTCCTCATTTCTGATAAATATATTAAATGAAGTATGCAGTGAGTCAGCGCCACGCCAATCATATAAAATACTTACGGGGCTCGAAACGTGAAGTTCCCGTAGATGCACGTTGTCGATGAACGACACGTGGTCCGGGGGGTGCCAGTCGAGAGAGTAGAACACGCAGTCGAACGGGATGGTCTCCAGGAGTCGGTTTATAGGCTCTACCACCTGGAACAAGTGAAGAGTTTGTTAAATTAAATTAGTCTTTGCAAAATATAAAGTAAATTCGATTAAAACGCACGCACTTCATGTTCAAGTTAAGAAAATACTACACAAAACAAGATTTCCAAGTATATTAATTACTGGGTACTCGATTCCTAGTTTGAAAAAGTTATTTGGCATAAATAACGGCCTCCCTAGTCTAGTCGGTACTAGTGACACTGTTTACGAAGCTGGAGGTCCCAGGTTGGAATCCTAGCCTATATGGCCCAAGTACGTATATAAGTATGTATTTATCTACATAAGCATGTGTATCGTAGCCTAGTACCCATACCCATAGTATAGTCAGCTACTAAGATATGAATATAGCCAAAGTGACAAAAATTTAGGTACACGACCTTAATGTTCAGGCAATAAAGTCCTGTATACATATTTTTAGCACTTTGGCTGTATTCTTATCTTTGTGGCTGACTGTACAAGCTTTGCTTATTTTGGGGCAAGGTTGAACTGTGTAAGATTGTCCTCAAAATATTTTTATCTATTTATATATTAATAAATGCATTAAAAATAAGTAATTGTTGTTATAAAATTTATATTATTCATAATGTGCGTACTTTTATCCCAATCAACATATTCTTACAGCCAATGGGCCCAGAAGTTCGCCGATTAACAGATATTGCTTCAAGGTTGTGTAGCAGCGAGTTTAATTATTTTTTTCCAAGCTCCTCTATTAACTGTGTTCAAAATAAATTAGCCAGCTATTGAGCCTATTAAAAGTGTTAATATTAATCTGGCTGTTGGTCACAATGGCACATTCTCATCATCATCCTCATATAACACTTATCAACATATTTAAGCCTTAAGTATTAATGTCCTCTTTTACCGCAATTAGTGTTGATTAAAATGAAATACTTAACAGACCTATCGGGTATATTAACCCTTAAATGCATGAATTAACAGTATCGATCCTAAAACATCCTAAGTGACAACCAAATTCATGGCAAAGTCTACATTCCAAGAGAACTTGATTGTCACTTGTCTCGTTTATGTGCATCACATGTTTTGTCACTGTTTCTCCTTGTATTTTCACACTACCTCATTAAACACCACTGAAACGATTCTTTACTGAAACGGTCGTATTATCTTAATATACAAAACATAAGCTAAATAAATTAATCTTGGAGATTTCAGACATAAAAGTGAGGTATTTACGATCAATATGCCGGTTTGATTACATTATTTGCAAGTTGGATTGCCGGTGATATTACGGTGGCGCTATTGTGCAGGCTTTGACGTATTATCCATAGACACCAAGGCCCCTTTACCCTTTAGAGGATTATCGATCACCAACTAACAATATAGTCTTCATAATTTACCCCGCTCCAAGCCTATGAATTACCATAATCGACAATAAATATTCGCAAACTAATCTATATACCGATCCAAGCTGAATAAAATACAACAGTCAACTTTAATGTGTTGATAAAAGGTTCAAAATGAATTGGCAAATGGTTGTACAGTTGCAGACACAATATACTTTATAATATTGTCATAAGGTTGGGAATCGTGTGGCAAATGGCTCTGTAAAGACTGTCTGTAAGGTAAGGATTATGTTTATGTCATGGTGTAATTGATAGTACCGTATAGCGATGACACTGTCAAAGAGTGAGGTTAAGCGCTTTAGGTTGCCGAAATTTGGGACAACTGCTTTTTGCAAATTGTTCAGTTGATTTTTAGGAAAAGGAAAAAACGGAACCCTTATAGGATCAGTTTGTTGTCCGTCTGTCAAGACCCTGTATCTTGGGAACGCGTAGAGGTAGCAAGTTGAAACTATTACCACATACACAAGCCTGCGGTCCCTTGAAGCTGTAAAAAACTAAACCTCTACGTCAACGCAATCAAAAGATACGGTCGTTTATGTCGCATTTCCTATACATTTGCAATGTGAATCAAAATGTTATAGGGTACGACCCGTTGACCTAGAATCACGAAATTTGGCAAAAAGCAAGAACTTTTAGCACAAGTACAGGAGAAAATTCGGATACCGTAATTGCCGCACACTGAGAGTTCCGTACCACCAGTATATTTAGGTACCTAAGGTGCATTGACAGTGAATCCCCCATCCAGTGGGACCCCCCTTAAATTCAACCCGAGGTTTTCATCGATTTATGACATGCTGTGAGTCGTATACGTTATAAGTAAATTTGCACTACAGATAGAATTACAAGACAAACGGCTATCGGTTCTTCGATCTTTTCTCTCGATTCTCGTCTGTCAAATTTTGGATACATTTTCAATACTTATTTTTTATGATTATTTTAAAAACGTGCAAAAATCACGTGACATTTTTTTCGGCATATTTTTTAATCGGCGTGGGTCCTGTTTCAATATGAGAGAATTGACAAAGTGATGTTTGAAATGTTCCCGCAGGACCCACGTTCCACTAGCGCCCCTAGCGGCGACTCGACTCGCAGTAATCCTCGTCCATATATATATACAGATAGACGTTAGGTTATGCCTCCGAGGTTTTGGCTGTACACTTCAACTGAAAGAGACTTAAAAAATGAAATTTGACAAGTTCGAAGTCCGAAACAATCTGAGTATTAGCTCACTAGTCAGTCTAAATTAACTCTACATCGACTTAAGTGTGTGTAACACCTTTTCAAACACAAACTTTGAATATTGCCAAGTCCTTGACGTTTGTCAACTCATAACAAGTCCTTGTTGGATAGTAGGTAACATTCAGGTCAAACCTCGGCTTTAGACCTTGCTTGCCCGAGCGTCATCGTACACATTGTACAGAATAAGCACAAATAGGGAATCGATTAAAATAAACACTACGCACCTACTACTACATACAATAGCGACGCCGTTCGAACAAGACTATTGTGCGAATTAGCGAGGTCGGTTTCATAAAGAAACTTAATTTCCTATGTTAAGGTTTTATTAAACAAAGTTATTGGAAATGTTTGTCAGAATTAGATTTTTTTGTTGTAAGAAATAGTTACTTTTATTTTGATTAAGGTCAACTAGGACAAATAGTCAATTTTATAAGCAGTCAAGGCAAGACATATATATTTATTTGATTGTTAATCACATTTAAAGTTTATAAGTAATATCAACTTAAAAGGATAGGATACGAAGCCGCCAAGCCCTTTGAACGGCAAGGCATGTACAGAGCTATTTGCGAACAAGCAATGAAATCGTCATTCCGTGCGTTATAATAAACTTCAAAGTATATCATCATCAAATCGATGAAAGCAGCTGTGCTGTGTATATCGTAGATATTTACTTATTTATTTATTTTATTTGTCTGAGTACCCGTAACACAAGCCTTCTTGAGCTTACTGCGGGACTTAGTCAATTTGTGTAAGAATGTCCTGTAATATTTATATTATTTATATTTATAAACAAATTTATATTTATAAATAAATTTATATTTATAAATAAATTTATATTTATAAATAAAATTTATAAAATATATTTTGGCCATGGTCTGTTCTCATTTGTGCATAGGCAGAGTCATACTGTCAAACATACCCATGGTTTTGTAACTATAATTTAAGAGTCCGTCTATGCTATTGCTAAGTTTCCTAGATTTTTGATAGCACAAACTGTGAAAGTTTTAAATAAACGCCATATTTTAATAGAAGTTTGACGTTTCAAATAACACTTTAAAATTTGACAGTTAATTTGCTTGGAAGAAATAACGTGATTTGACTCTTATTAACCAAAAAATTTTAAGTACCTACTATTTTTTCTTTACGTTATCATTGATGTAATAGTACATTACTGCAGAGGCCGTGAAGTAAGGGATTGCATTGCAGGACGAGTTTGTGGTAGACGGATAAAGCAAATCTCTCTTCCGGCCGAGGCTTGTATAGTGCTTTTCTCAAACATTGAGAGGAAATATTAAAATTAAAATAACTACTAGGTAAATACTTAATAAGGAAAAAATAGTTTAATCTGCCACCTTTTTTATTTTTTAAAGATGCCATTTGAATGAGCTATTCGAGCACCATGTTTAACCGCACATAAATATACATAGAACCATAGTTTTTTTTTTTAATTTGTGCTGGTTCCAAGTTATAAAATCATCTTCAATAGGTACCTATAGTTTTTATTTATACACTTCTTTGTTTAACCTATCTCCAAGCTCAGAAATTGAACATAAGTCTATTTCAGCCATCGTAAAGTTAACAACCGAGTACTTGACGTCGGCCCTCCAGTGTTATTGCAAATTTATAGGCCTCGTCTTGAGAACATTCATTCGTGATGGTTCTTTGTAACGGAAATATTATAGCTTTTTTTCTACGGAATTGGGAAGGAAAATGTAAGTATTAAGAAGTTTCATTGTTGAGATTATCTCAGTCAAAATCCAAATTCTTTAAATTGATTCAGTTGAGTAGAATTTTAAAGAGCGAATCCAATCATTTATTATCTAATAAATGTTTTTGATTCATGTATTTTTTCTGCCGCGAAGCAGGATGTTCGATTCCAGCCCTGAGCACTGGGGCCTTTGTCACTTTTCTGTGGTATATGCGATCACAATTATTAGTTACGTTATTTCAATATCTGATGGTGAAATGCCAAGGTCTCATGCCGTTCGGGGGGCACCGTGGTAAATTCGCGTTCCGAAGGCGTCCCTAAAAAATGGAATGCGCGATGCGCCGTGATAGGTTCCTATATCCTCTCTCCATGAGAAAGAGCTGGAAGGAGTCACACTCCCCACCATGCGCCTCCTGACGCAAAGGGAGATGCTTAACAACATTCCCACATCGATAAAAAAGCTGCCGAGAATCTCCATGTAATCTCTGAACTCTTAAACAATCTCTATAAAACCTCTAAAACATCCGTAGTAATATCAGATGTTAACCCTTGTCGGACCGCTCAAATAAAGACTAGAATACGGTGTCTCCTCGCATAATGAAATGAAGTATATGGCTAGCAGTAGCACATTTTATAAATCTAGCCTAGTTAAAAAACTTAACGGAGGTATAGGATGTTGTTTACATATTGGAACCGTGACCAGGATTAAAACTTATTTTCTGATATTTAATATCTAACGTTTGATAATTTACCGTCTTGTGACGATCACATGATTCGCGAGATTTTGGTGCACTGTAATATACTAGGTATACATAAAAAATCGACATCTCCCGGGTTCGAATCCTGGTCAGGGCATTTATTTGTGCGTTTATCACGAATATTTGTTCCTGAGTTATGGATGTTTTCTATGTATTTAAGTATTTATATGTATCTACCTATTATATATATCGTCGTCTAGTACCCACATCACAAGCCTTATTGAGCTTACCGTGGGACTAGGTCGATTTGTGTAAAATTGTCCCACAATATTTATTTATTTATTTATCTTAATGCCTCACCCAATGTATCAATACTGCAATACAGCGAGAAAATCCTGCCAGCGTCTACGGTACCATGCTGCGGGGCGATATTTATTTTAGCTTGTATTTTATTTTAAGATTATGTAGAATAGAATAGAATAGAATAGAATACTCTTTATTGCACACCTCAGTACATGAGAAGGAAAAAAACATTTACAAGGTACAAACATTTGATTAACACAGAGGCAAACAACAGGCGGTCTTATCGCTAAAAAGCGATTTCTTCCAGACAACCTTTACAACAACCTTTTATGTATTTTGTTGTCATTGGAAATAAATTATTATTTGTATTTAATGAATTGGGGTTATCATCCCGCAAAGTGGTTCTGATATTAGAAATAATCTCACGAATTTCTTTTTGTTTAAAAACATAGTGTTGTGTTTCTGTTGGTGAGTAAGGTCGCCAGAGCTTCAAGAGGATTCACTGTGTTGACAGCTGGGGACCCACGGAGCAAAGCTTGCCCCTTTAGCTGTCAACACAGCGAATCCTCCTTTTTTTTAAAGGGTCGCCAACGCGCATGTAACACACCTGGAGTTGCAGACGTCCATAGGCTACGGTGACCGCTTACCAACAGGCGGGCCGTATGCTTGTTTACACAATAAACAAAATTTAACGTATACAGGTGTTAATAAAGATCAGCTTATCATACTACAGTATTCAGCACGGAACAACTTTCACAATTAGCACGAGTTAATACGTTATCTTTAAAGATATCAAACTTGCAAGTTTCTGCGCCATTATTACACTCAGCTTCGTGCCGTGATTCCGTGATAGCGGAACAAGATAATGAAAACACGGGCTTATTGAAATAGCTTTAGTTAGCTAATACCTAAAAATACAAATGTTAATCATATTGTCGGCAATGTAGGCATACAGTAAAACCTCGATTATCCGAACGCAGCCTTTAAAAACGTTAAAGACGCGAATTTGTAAATCACTGCATATATAGAAAATTTTCTTTAAAAAGAACGTTTCAAGAACATCACATTTACATGTGACATTTAACCAAGCTTTTTTTTCATACCTATGTAGGTACGAGTGTGTACTGTAATGTCCGGAAATCGTTTTCGTCCGAGTCGGGATTAATTCCATTCGCAATTATTACCACTTTATTTTTTTCTCAATAGCGTCCTTTCCCCAACGCATTTCTAACCATTCGCATATTTTCCCATTATTATTTTTTCTCAATAACGTCCTAACTCCTTTCCCGAACGCATTTCTAACCATTCGCATATTTTCCCATTATTTTTTTTTTCTCAATAGCGTCCTTTCCCGAACGCATTTCTAACCATTCGCATATTTTCCCATTATTATTTTTTCTCCATAGTGACCTTTCCCGGAAGCATTTCTTACCACTCGCATATTTTCTCATTATATTTTTTTCTCATTTGCGACCATTCCCGGAAGCATTTCTTACTATTCGCATATTTGCCCCATTTTTTCTAGGGTTGTGTAGCCATAATAAGAAAATTTATTACTGATTCCAGTAGATAATAGCGTTTTAAAAAAAGGATTTTCTTGTTTTTCCTAGCATACATAATGCAGAAAGTAACATCCAACGTATTCAGTTTCCATATAATATGTCTTCTTTCTACCAATGAAGACTATTCGACTTCGGCTTCCGAATCATATATTCATTGCATCGTCATGACCTCCGATTCTAATTTACATGGGAATAGGTAACGTATGAAGACAGACTGGGGTTTATTTTTATATCATTATTGACAAGAAGATATTATTGTAGTTCGAAACATGTGCCTTTAATATTTGTGTCTAAATTTTGCATCTGGAGTTCATTTCTTAGGCCCATTTGCACCACCCAGGGTTAGCCGAAAACCCGGAGTTAAGCTGTCAAATACCATACAAAAAAACGCGTAACTCCGGGTTATGTGACTAACCCCGAGTGGAGCAAGTGGCCCTTAGATAATAGTAGGTGACGTCAAAACGAAATGGACATAATTTAGCGGAATTCTCTCAGTGCGCGGCAATTATACGGTTTTCGGATTTTCTCCTGAACTTGGGCTACAAGCTCTTGCTTTTTGCCTAAATGTGATCCTAGATCAACGGGAAGTAGGTAGAAAAACCTTTTGACTACCATTGCAAGTGTATGTGATGAGATAAACGAGTAATGCGACATAAGCGGCCGTATTTTTTGATTGCGTTGACGTAGGGGTTTAGATTTTTTACAGCTTCAATGAACCGCAGACCTGTGTAAGTGGTACTAATACCAACTTGCTATCCTATGCCTTCCCGAGATCAAATGTCGTTATAGACAGACGGACAACAAAGTCCTATAAGGTTTCCTTTTTTCCTTTTTAAATACGGAACCAAACAAGCAAATATACTTCGCTTAACTTTGAAATTAAACACTTTAGAACGGATTAATCGCATCATCATCTTAACCCTGTGAAAACGAGTGCTGTAAAGGGCTCCAAACGTAGGGTCATGGATTAACACCGATTAATCCGTTCTAACGTGTTTAATTTCAATGAATAACAATCGCGGTATACTTAGCTTAAGTTAGCGTGACCTTTGACGCAAAATCTAGGTACCTTAAACGCTTCAACCCGACAGGCATCAAACCTCGAACCGCTTTTGACTGACATAACTCTTTCCGAACGCTTCGAAATGGAATAGTAATTTAAGTCTCTGGATCCGCTTCACACCTCACAATTACCCCGGCGGTACCAGGCACGGTCTGGTGCGGCACGTAATCACCCCTTATACTAATGGGTTATATAAATCATTTGTACGCTTTCTAGCATGTATTTTTTGACTATTGAACGAATTGTGTAGCTCGATTATTTGAGTTAATTGGGACTGGGACTAGTTCGGATCGTTGACATTGAATCTCGGAGCATTACATGAAGACGTTACAAACATTCAAAGTAACTACTAAAAACCGCTGGGTTAACTGGAATCCTTTAAAAGGATAAGTTCACCTGTGTCAAAATGATATAGGTACTTACGGTGTTATCTTTCTTGTTTTTTTTCTCTGTTTTTGTACAATAAAGTGTAAAGAGAAGTAAACTCGCATTATTTGGTAATAGTTCTAATTCGGTGATACTACACAGAAAAAAAACTCAGATACGTTGCAAAAAGGTCGAAATCTTCAAATATTATATTGAGACTTGTATTTGAAAAATTCGACCTTTTAGCAACGTTTTAAAGTATTTTTTTCTATGTAGTATCACCGAATTAGAAGTGTCACCAAATAATGCTAGTTTACCCTACACCCCACTAAAAGTCAGGGATGTGAAAAAATTCCATCCGAACTAAACCTATAATATCGTTTATCTACGCACATATCATTATTCATTAGTGCTCTAATACACGTTCAGCTACTAACCAGCAGAAATTAACAGAACTGTTATTGTAACATTACCTCCTGAAAACAGTAGGTTATGAGTTTAAATTGGGTGTCTATTCTACATCCGAAACGCCGTCATTCCGAATTGTCATTTGTTTGTTGGCTTTTTAAAATTTGTGAACAATTTGTTTCTGTATGTATTCAATTTATTTCATATTGTATTTTATTTTTATTTTATTTATTTAGAACATCAACAGCAATACAATAAAAATGAATAATTTAATAACATGCTAAACAACAAGCCAATAAAAGATGTCCACAAGAATACAAAGAATACCTATAATACAGGTGGAAGTTAATATAAAGCAGTGATAGTGCTTAGGAAAAACAACTAACAATAGTTAAAAAAAAAAAAGAAAAGAACTTAACAATAGTCTAATTTACAACTGTATGTATATATGTAAGAAGATGTAGGGATGTATGATGTGTGTATGTGTGTGTGAGGGTATGTGGGTGTGTGTATGTGTGAGAGTGCGCGTAAAATAGATTACAATTTTTTTTTTTACCATTATTATATTTTATTTGTCGGCCTGTTTGAGTTTCAATAAAAATGATTGCATACGATTCTTTAATGTTGACTTGGTGCAGTCAAATAAGTCAATACTATTAAATTTTTTATTATACAGGTTCAACATCCGATTAATTGGAGAGTTCTGGGCATGCCTAGAATGGACTCTAGAGAGACTGAATAGACAGCGTTCAGAGCTACGGGTTCTGAGAGACGGCACCGAGAATTTAATCTCTGCTAACAGAGAAGAGCTGTCTATACGTCCCGAAATAATATCATATAACACCGAGATGTCCAGTAACTGTCGTCGTTCCTCGAGACTTAGCAATCGATAACGAGTGCACCTATCTTCGTAATTAGTGTCCCATTTCTTTGTACGGAAGTTTAAGTGGCGTAAAAAGGAACGTTATTTTAACATTTATTTATAATCTATAAATATTTTATAAGTAGCGCTAATAATAAATATAATAATGTCCTGAACCCTGAACCCATCTTAGAACACTTACATATGATATGTGTATAGATAAAGTAATGTATGCAACTATACATAATTAGGTATAAACACTCGTGTTAAAATACCCTTAATTATGTACAGTTGCATAAACTACTACATCGTCTCTGTTTTGTTGAAATATTCATCGTTAAGTATAAAAGACTAATCAGCATGCCCTATATTCACACAAACCGTTCGTGATCGAAAACCACATTGAAAATCCGGGCAATTAGCCCAAAAACCCAATCAATAGCATTGCAGTTATCCGTGATGGCCACGGGCGCACTGCAGCTCCGAGCGCAGCATGCAAACCTTATTTATGACTTTATTAGGTCGCTTCTGGTTTACATGAAATACTTTACAGTACCCACAGTCAGAGTCAGCGTAGTAGTACAGGCAAAAAATCCCGGGGGCGCTCTCCAATGGGAGCTACCGTATTGTCGCTCACCAGGCGGCGTCATTCACGCGTGTGTCCTGTGTCAGTATGAGAGAATTGTCACAGTGACGTTTGAAATGTTCCCGCAGGACCCACGTTCCACTAGCGCCCCTAGCGGAAAATTGACTCGCGGTAATCCTCATTGGCGTCGCATCACGAGAACAGCGATGGCGCAAGACCTTAACTTTTTGATTGACGGGGAGAATTCGCATTCTCTCAGTCATTATCTTAACCCTGTGAAAACGAGTGCTGTAAAGGGCTCGAAACGTAGGGTCATGGTGTTAATAAACGCGATTAATCCGTTCTAAGCTGTTTAATTCTCGAATTTTACATTCCCAATTAAAAAAAATCCGACCTAACAAAACTCTGATCATCAAAATTCCGACTCATGAAAGCACCAATATTTAAAATTCCGATTTCCGAAAAACCGATTTTTTAAATCCCGTATAACATAATAGCGATTCAGTTAGATTAGGGATTATGTTAACCGGAATTTTGATAATTGACAACTCCGATTTTGACAAGTCGGGCGGGATTATAAAATTCCGGGATAAAAAATAATAATAATAATCGCACCTGCGACACCTCTGCGTGTTCACCAAAGTGCAGACCACGGGCCAAATCTAGCCCAAGCTCTTCTAATCGGGAAGGGGGAGAGCCGAAGGTGTTTGTCGTCGCAAAAAAGCGCCTGCGCAGCTACTTAACTATATATAAGTATGCGTGTATGTCTCTTGCGTATTAGCAGGGCACGGTCGACTAAACCGAATATCCTAGTCCTATTGTCAGTTCACGGTTGGCCGGTCGCCATCATTGTTCACTGTTTACTACACTCATATAAAAACGGTTCAGTTTGTATAGAATTTCCAGGAGTAACCTGTTTGCATTGAGTTAAGTATATGGACAGATTTGCATAATTATTTTCCTTAGTGTTTTCAGGGAAACCACAGATCATGTTATGCTATTTCCGTAAGTGTCAGTACTAAAAATGCCGAAGTCTATTGAAGTAGCATGACAAATAAGAGTGTTTCCGAGACATCTGTACGCGTAACCCTGGAGGGTAAACAATTCGTCGGTTCTGAAACGGCGCAAGCTTTTGCTACTTACTTTTCAAGTGTGTTCTTGTCCGATCCCCCTCGTCTCGACTTTGGTTTTGGCAAAGGCACAACTAGGAAAGGCTCTGCTCACTACATCCACATAAAAGAAATTACCATGCCAGCGGTCGAAACAGCTATTAAAAGCCTTAAGCCAAACAGTGCAGTGGGGCCCGATAATTTGCCTGCATACATTTTGAAAGGTTGTATGGAGCATCTAAAATTACCCATCCATTACCTGTTTAACTTGGCACTTTCCTCAAACTCCTATCCCCAGCAGTGGAAGACCACAAGGGTTAAGCCAATCCCTAAGACAAGTGAAATTAGCGAAGTGGAAAATTATCGCCCCATCGCTATTCTCTCGGCAATGGCAAAGCTCTTTGAGTCCATTCTCCACAAGTCCTTATCCGAGCAGGTTAGGCCGTTTCTGTGCGACTCCCAGCATGGTTTTAGAGCCAAACGGTCCGTAGATACCAATCTTCTAACCTTAGTTGACACCATCTCTGAACACCTCGACATGGCTATTCAAGTGGACGTCCTGTATTTCGATTTCCGCAAAGCCTTCGATAGGGTGGATAATGACGTTTTACTTCACAAACTAGACGTCATTGGTTTCAGTCCTAAATTGCTTAACTTCTTTGCAAGCTATCTGCGGGATCGACAGCAGTACGTCCAGCATGGCCATTTCGTATCGGAGTCATACCACACCCGTTCAGGCGTCAGCCAGGGTTCTATCTTGGGACCTTTTCTCTTTGGGATCATGGTAAACGACCTACCTTCCGTTATTCATAACGCTCGCTGTCTCCTCTATGCCGACGACCTCAAACTGATCTATGGCGTTGAGAATGAGGCGGACTGTGAGTCGCTACAGGATGACATCACATCTGTTTATCAATGGAGTCTCGACAACAAGCTTAGTTTTAATACAGCCAAGTGTCAAGTCTGCAGCTTTAGCCGTGCCACTACTCCTAAAAAGGCTGAATATCTGCTTGGATCTGAACCCATCACCAGAGTCAACTCCGTGAAAGACCTCGGTGTAATATTCGACTCAAAACTTACCTTCCATGACCACATCAAATCGCTCGCTGCTAGCTGCTTTCGTAGATTAGGCTTTGTAACTCGTAACGTCAGAGATTTTCATGATCCGAATGCCGTAAAAGTTCTGTACAATGCTTTAGTGAGAAGTAAGCTGGAAGCATCCGCGCTGGTCTGGAATCCTTTCGAATCCACATACATTTTACTCTTGGAAAAGGTACAAAAGACCTTCTTAAGGACTTACTATAAGAAAATATTTGGATATTATCCTTTCCTTTATCCCACTAAATTTATCTTAGGAACCCTAGGATATAATTCTTTAGAAGTGAGGCGCAACTACAGTTTGCTTGTCTTTGCATGTCGGACTCTACGGGGTAGCTCGGACTGTCCTGAGCTGGTAGAGAGGTTAGTTAGATTGTTTGTGCCTGATGTCAAAAGGATACCTCTCAGGCCACGCGTGCGGCCTCTACTAGCAGTGCCAACGGCGCGCACCGTAGCTCATAGAAACTCGCCAATCCTTCGAGCTCTGGGTTTACTGAACGAGCTCCTGGTATCAGCTCCAGAATGTGATCTGCTTGCTTGGGGATGGACGGATCTGTGTCAGGAATGCTTGAGATTATGTGAGGCGATGGATGATAGGGTGTCCAGTATATTTAAATAATGTGTACTAAAATAGTATCAGCAATGTTATTGTACTTTGTAGTAGTTGTTGTTTGTTTGTGTAGTTTCACGGTGTCTTAGTTGTATGACTGTAATACTGTGTTACAAAAATAAATCATTAAATTAAATTAAATTAAATATTAAATATTAACATTTCAATTTGGCTGTGTAGGTACCTAGGTACTACCACAGAATAAGTAATAATACTAACTAATGTACAGAAGCTTCTCTCTCCTACATTTGACGTTTAGCGTATCAAGAATGCAAATGTCAGAAATCCATAGACATTAGGGTTGTCAAAGTGCACCACGTGCTGTACAGATTGCTATTACTGTTATACAATTGGAAAAATATTTTCCCCTCACTAGCTCGGAAAGTGCTGTTATGTCCTTTAAAACTAGCGTGGAAAAACGCATTTTATCCACATGTGGGGCAAAGTAATCTAATTCCTATCACTTACCACCAGTCCAGTATAAGTGAGTCCTATATGCCCATAGTAAATATGCGCAATCGGAGGACAGTAGGCCACACCTTAAATTGGTCATGTGATCTTGTCTTATCCCGCACTTGGTAAGCTGTTGGCAATATCTAAGTATCTCTCTATGACAAATTTTGAAATTGATTTTTGATGGTTTCTCTCTAAGAGAGGTATGGGCACAGCGGATGCATGTCGTTTAGTGTGGTAGGGCACAGCACAACGAATGTCGTCTCGCTCAAATCTGGAGCAGAGCCCATCTGGGGAAGCACCTCCACCTTACAGAAAACCGCAGTTTAATAACACTAGACCCTACTCATAGTGTTGCTTTTCTGTTGGTGAGTAAGGTCGCCAGAGCTCCAAGAGGATTCACTGTGTTGACAGCTGGGGACCCACGGAGCAAAGCTTGCCCCTTTAGCTGTCAACACCAGCTAATCCTTTTTTTTAAAGGGTCGGCAACGCGCATGTACCACCCCTGGAGCTGCAGGCGTCCATAGGCTACGGTGACCGCTTACCATCGGGCGGGCCGTATGCTTGTTTGTCACCGTCGTAGTGTTAAAAACTCTTTGTACCCACTATGGAGATCTAACGGATTGCCCGAAAGTACCTATATGGCCGGCAGTACATACTGTGGAACTAAATGACTCATGTGATCAATTTAGCTTAAGTTTCCAATTCCTGTATTAATTTTACAATGCATTAGGATGCAAATTATTGATTGCCTCGTTCACATCAATCACCGCAGTCATTCGCTCCGTCTGAACTAAACTGAACTAAAGACCGAGCGATTTAATTTTTTGACGAGAAACTAGTTCCTTTCGGTCCGTGATGGGATTTCATTCCTTTTAGTTCTTAGTTCCTGACCGACACAAGCGCCTAGGCTGTGAAGGAAGCATAGTTATTTCCTATGCTCATACTAACAGTTGTATGTTACTTCGAGTATAAACGCTACGCTTTACCCACTCTCAGTGTGTCAAGCCTTAACCCCATCGATCCTACCACAACTCAACACTATCTATTAGGCGATTGGTGACGTCACACATGTTTGGTCGATACCCGCCGAAACGACAAACTGAACCTTAACGCACACTATTTAGAGTTCAAAATGGTGAGCGCATGTGTGAGGCTTGGTAGACTAGGGGAATACCTCATGACGATGTATGGGTATAGTATAGTAGTAAATATAGGATATTTCGCGATTAGACGCATTGCGATGAAAATAGATTGATTTTGGTAGCATTTAGGTACCCACAGTATTAGAAATAGATGTGCCTACCTACTCGTATATCGCTTCCAGTTATTTGGTGGTCTGTCTATGCTAAGTACATAACGGGCCGTAAATTTTGATGTTATTGTAGAAGTTTGTTTTTTTACAGCTTCAAGGGACCGCAGACTTGTGTATGAGATATTAATTTTAACAAGCCACCTCTACGCGTTCTCGAGATAAAGGGTCTTGACTTGACAGACAAACAGACGGAAGGACGGACAACAAAAGTATGTTATAAGATTCCATTTTGTTCTTTTGCGATACGGAAGCGTAAAAAAGTTATATGATGCAGATAGTCATCAGCATAACTTAAAGTACTGAGCGATTTCCCTAACTTTCCAAGTTAAAGTTATTACGACTCGTATGGAAATAGACAGGCTTGTAATCCCATAAAGTTATATGAACCGAAGAAAGACAGTTTAGACAGATGTCGCACCGACGACAATAAGCGAGATTACATATATATATACATTTTCCTTGCGTGTGAAAGTCTCAAAACTTTGACATTGGCAAATCCACTTTGCTTCAATGACCAAAGAGTAAAAGCCAGATAGGAAAAAAAAGCTAGGTGCGATTTTTTTTTCTTTTAGGGCAACGGCAACTGTTTTTTTTTATGCCTGTATTTAACTTTGTGGTTTAATGTCGGGTTTCGTTAATTACGTTTGACATGGGTATCATAAAAAAAAGGCCAAGAGCATGTCAAGCTATGCTCAGTGTAGGGTTCCGTAGTTTCCGTAGTTCCGTATTTACTCGCAGCCGGTCGCACCACTGCCTTAATGGCATGCTACTTTGTGTGTCTGAGTTTTGAAGTAACGAGAGTTTTACTCCACATGGTTCTGACATTGACAATATGAATTTGTAGAGAACATAAATACCACAAGTTCGGCACGCCTACTACGAACATCGAAAATTGGCATTGACGGGAAAACCTCTTTGTCACTCCAGAGATAAGATATCTGGGCATTTTCAGAAAAAAGGGCACCATTTTAATGAAAACGGGTCCTCGATATTTTTCATACAAAAAAAAATTACAGTTTTGTAACGGCCCATACAAAATGTATAAAAAATTGCGTTACAAAGCTGACCAAAAAAATTCTGGTTAGGTATAAAAAACCACAAAACTTCCTATTAAAAAAAAAGGCATAAACGGTGCCCTATTTATGAAATTGCCCATACGAGTATGTACCAATGTTGTACTATCGCTTCCAAAATTGCATGGGCAGTTTATGAATCAATTCATCCATAAATTGCCCATGCACTTTTAAACGCGTGTGTACAAATAAACGATTTTGATTTTGATTACGGATGTTATTAAGAAAGAATAACATTTATTCGAGATACTTAAATATGCAGAATCATAGCATTCGATTAGATAAGATCCATTCGTTAGATAGATAGATTAGATTAGATTATTTAGATACAATTAGTTCTGATTGCAAATAACATGTTATTTATATATGTCCTTAAATATAACGAATTTATAAAAAAAATCGTCAAGTGTTTATTAATAAATAACAAACAAACAATAATAATTAATCATAAATCAAAGATACCCATTCACCTGCCAGGCAATTCGCCTGTGTAATGCTCTCCCTCTGCCTATCAGGCAAGCTCAAAGTAAATATTCGTTTAAAAGCAAGTTGCGTAAGCATTTATTCGAAAATATTCGTCATTTAGGGTCTGCGTGATGTTTCGCTCTAGGTACACTTATATTAGGTATATATGTATTTGTATATGTAGGTATATTTATATTTGTATATGTGTAGGTATAACATTATATTATTAATTAAGTTTGACATGTCTTTAGTTATCATATCATTTTTCTACTATCCTGCACCAAACTAACAGTTTCGGTTTAGCCCGATGGTTGACTGGTAGAGAATGAACATTAATATAATTGTGCAATAAAGTTTAAATAAATAAATAAAACAAATATATTTCCAATATTATCGATATAGAACATTGTATATTAAGCAAGAAACGAGAAATTACGAATGAGTGTGAATTTAAGCCCGAGTCAAAGACGTAAGCTTCATTTTAGCTCGAGTTCGTAATTCTTGTACCACCCGTGATACATACAATGTTTTTCATCACATTTGCGAGGAAATAAATTAACTTTCTAGACAGATTAAGAAACAATCATTATTAGCGGTAGTGTAGTAGCACAGTCCACAGTACTCCGGAGTGAGCGGCGACTACGTGCGGCGAGCGCGTGGAGCGCAGGTGCTCCGGGCGGGTGGTAAAATAGTATTTGAATCTTAACCTTTAAGAGCATGAGCGAAGCTTGCCCCTTTGGCTGTCAACGCAGCGAATCCTCCTTTTTTTAAAGGGTCGGCAACGCGCATGTAACACCCCTAGAGTTGCAGGCGTCCATAGGCTACGGTGACCGCTTACCATCAGGCGGGCCGTATGCTTGTTTGTCACTATCGTAGTATAAAAAAAGTGTGAATTAAAAAGAAATAGGAGCTGACATGACATTGAAAGCTGAATATTTATAGCCAACTTGGAGCCCCTCAGGACATTTCTATTTCGCTTTAGTTCAGAAAGTTTCGCAGGCAATCGTTTAGTGCGACAGTAAATTATGGTTCCGATCCGCGATAACGACACTATGAAAGTTGGAAACTTTATTTAAATTTAATAAAACTACTCATTTTCATTAAGGTTTTCGAAAGAATAGGTAAGTTTAGTTTCGAGGTTTTCTACTTTAAGTAGGTAATAAAGACTTTATTGCACATAACAGCATATGCGTTTACAAAAAGGAATAATAATATTGTCTTCTGTTACCGCGATTGTTATTCATTGAAATTAAACACTTTAGAACGGATTAATCGCGCTTATTAACACAATGATCCAACGTTTTGTGCCCTTTACATCACTCGTTTTCACAGGGTTAAGATGATGGGTGAGAGAAAGGGTCACGGTTTTAATAAACGCGATTAATCCGTTCTAAAGTGTTTAATTTCAAAAAGGGAATAAATTGAAAAGTACACAGGCGTACGAGGGATCTCTTCCAATTGACCTAGGTAACTAATAATATTTAACCTAAAAAATATAATTGAATAAATTAATATTTATCCTCCTGACGACCGGGAATGAAAAATTTGCAATTCAAAATTAACTCAGTCAAATTGACAAAGAGTCAAAATTTCATTGGGATTTGGGAACTATTTCCTACGTATAGGACGCGGGAAGTCAAATTGAAACCCAAATAAGTTATGGTGTTAAGTACTATGTTCCTGATAACCAACATGTTTAATTTAGACTTTACCGATACCACAGACTTTTTACGACAAAAGCCATAGAAAAGAAAATTACGACACTTTTTCTCCTATTAGGATTGAAAGAGCTCGCGATTCTGAGTAGAAAACTGATGAAAAAATCCAATTTAGAAATAAATATTTTCCTACAAAAAAAAACACGCTGGTGCGCTTTGCACTTGCTTCTCAAATCTCTCACACTGCAGAATTTTTTTATGTTAATTTAACAGCCTCCGGATTTCTGTTGAAGTTTCCTAAAATGTTAAGACTCTGTTTTTCTTCATACATATGGGCATTTTTAGAGAAAAGTGCACCATTTTAATGAAAATCGGTCCTCGATTTTCCATAGAAAAAAAATTGACAGTTTTGTAACGGCCCATACAGAATGTATGAAAAAATGCATTACAAAGCTGACCAAAAAAAAGGGACACTGTTTTTATTTTTTTTAATCAATAGTACTCGTGATTCTGGTTATAAAAAACTCAAAACTTCCTATATTTTCCTATATTAAAAAAAAGAAACGGTACCCTATTTTAGAAAATGCCCATGTGTGACCCTGTAGCCTACACCCTTCCGCTTCCTGAACTCCAAATCGCATATTTGTATAAATATGTACGAGTACTAACCTCGCTGCCATCCTGCTGCGCGTTGCACTTGCTGATGTTGAGCGTGCCCGAGATGAAGTCGTTCTGCACGTCTACCACTAGGAACGCGCTCACCGGCCGCACGATCTGAAAACATACCACTCTTAAAGCATTCCAAGCTTCAAGCATCCGGCTCAGCGCGGCGCGGCCTGAAGGCCTATAGTATAAAAATTGTACGACATTAACTTCTCGACCGCGTTAGCGTATCGAGGGGTCAAAATATGAAAGTTGCCGAATGATTTAAATAAACGGCAAACATAATTTGAACTCCCGATACGCTAACGCGGTCGAGGAGTTAATGTCGTACAATTTTTATACTAGGCCTTCTGTAATTATACACAATAGGCAATATTTCACGGTTAATATAGTAATTCTCTTGATTTCCATAGGTACTAAAGCGATTGATACACTGGCGTAACGTCACGTCTGTCACATAGGTATACCATGTTACCCTAAAAACAAACGAGCAATTAAAACAACCAATAAAAAAATACCTTACGTGTTATAAATGCTAATCAAGAATTGCAACCGACTATACATAAACTATTACTTTAAGAAACAAAGTCAATCGGGAGTCGCCGGTACCATATTGCGAATTACGTCAAGTGAAATGACGTAATAACGTTGTGGGTAGTACCGTTACGCGGTTCCGTACCTCCCTTGCTATTTTTACCCCCGCTTGAAATAGGGGGTCGTTAACTTATGATTATGAGGTTTACTGGATTAGGTACGGTGGTTACTAATCTTTTTAAATAGTATCCCTGTTGGTTTAAGGAAAATGTGTTTACTTCTATTTCAAATTCGTTTCAAGCTATCCAATCAAATTCAAATTCTCTCTCTAGTGGAGAGAGAACGATACTAGAATAGAACCTATTACAGTTAGCAGTTTTACCCCCACAGGCCACAGTCTTGATGAATAATCTCAAAAATGCCTACTTATCCGTCTAATTTCGTAAAAACTACCGTAAAATCACTCTTTAAATTGTGGCAAAAGGTGAGGAGGCAGAAAAAATGATGATAATAAACGACGATTACCTACAATCGAAGACCGATGTGTAAATGTGGAAGGTCCGTGTTATTAAAGTACAGGCCTTTGTAATTTCTAAAAAAGACCTGGAACACCTGGAATTGATACTAACCACTTTGATCCAGTGGTTCCAGCAGAAGGTGAACTCCTCCTTGTCAATGAAACCGTCGCCATTCTTGTCGAAGACCTGGAAGATGTGCCGCGAGCGATCTTCCGACAGCGGGTAGATGTGCCCCTTGTCGTTCCGGAACAGGGCTTTGCAGATCACTCGGAACTCTTGGAGGTTCAGCTTGCCGTCTCTGAGGACAAAAATGCACTTTCAAAAAATGTAACGTACTATTCGCTGTCATGTAAAGTGTTGTTGTGTAAGTAATTAGTAACAGTTATGTGAAGTTTATTGTTATTACGTCTAATAAAGTAGTTAGGTTCATGGTGTCAAGGATGATTAAGATTATTTTAAGATGTTATGGTTTAAGTATGCAGGGCTTATCTAAGTTTTGTTATGCCTTATATTATGTATATTCCTTGACTTGTCACATGTTTAAAATGATATTATTTACAATCGGAGAGGCAACAAATTAGTGTAAATAAATAAATATTGTAGGAAATTCTTACACAAATTGAGTAAGTGCCGCAGTACGCTCAACAGGCTTAAGGAAGGCTTGTGGTATACATAGAAAACATCCATGACTCAGGAACAAATATCTGTGTTCATCACACAAATAAATGCCCTTATCGGGATTCGAACCCAGAACCGTCTGCTTAACAGGCAGGGTCACTACCAACTATGCCAACGAGTCGTCAAATGTATTTATAGCTTTCTTTATCAAATAGGCACTAAGCTATGGATTAAAATTAGTTCGTTATTACGTCTAGTAACGCCTTATGACAAGTTATGCTAAGGGAGTATATGTGCTTGTTAACTATTTATTACTTCATATATGTTTCGGCTAGTGTAAAACATTCGAAGACCAAAAACATTGAGGTCCATTTACCAATCACATTTGTTGACAGTGAGTCAAACAGCAAAATTGTAACTAGTATCATTAATCCAGTCATTTTACGAACCGCTAGTATGGCAGACAGGAAATAATTCATAATAGCTGATTTTTTCGGCGTAACGGACGTAACATAAATATAGTTATTACGTCGACATATAATCCAAATATATTTAACTCATTTACAATTATTTAAAAATATTTCTAAATTAAAAAAATCAAGGACATTGTGTTAAAAATAATTATAACATTTTTTTTCTTCACACTAGTAAAATTATATTTCCTTTATATTATATGACACGAATCAGTCATAAAATAATTACGTATCCCTTGTTTATAGTAAATGAATCCCGAGTCATTATTTTATTGTGCATATTTCCATAACCAAATATCGTAATCACTTATAATTTTTTTCAGTATTTATATATTTCAATTCGGACATCTATTGCAAGAAAATCACACTCGTAAGTATTCTGGGAGGGGGGTTTTATGGGGTTGTTAAATCTTAGTCAGTAAAAAAATGCTAATAGAAAAATGTGTTTTGGGATTTTCACTATGAGCACTTTTAAGTTAAAGTAGGTTAAAATCGCCTTATTAAATGGATTGGTATTAATATTATTACAAACACCTCATAACCTTACTTTAAATTTGCCGCGCACTAGTCGCGAGCAATGGCCGACCGCGGCGAAAGAATTTTGGCTCGCCGGCGCCGCAGGGGCCAGTGTTGCCAACGCTGGTTTATCTTATATTTATACAATTGTTGAGACATCGATAGGTACAATTTGCAAATTACTACTTATGTTCACCAATATGTATCGATTTATTTTAAAATTCATGGAATATTTCACTATACACTGTAATTTATGTAGTAAAAAGCGTATTATGTCGTCAATTTAAGACATTTAATTGGGTTAAGTAAAATTGTTATATTTTATAATAATTCAGTGCCATTACCTAACACGAAATTTGTTCATTCCTGTATAAAGTTTGCGTTAAGAATTTCATGTAAAGATTTTGTCACTTTGCGATGAGGTTTTTTTGGTTCAACGTGAGGCAACACCGGTAATGGCGCATACGGCGCGGTGATTTAAGGCAAGATCTGAGATCTGACACGTTTAGTTTAAAGTTAAAGCGGCGAATAATAGGCGTTTTAATTTTTTGTTGTAGAAATAGTACATTACTGCAGACGCCGGGAAAGAAGGGCTTAACGGGTGAGTATGTATATAGACGAGCCGAGCGTTAGCGAGGCCGGATAACCATACGAAGCCGTTAAAGCCCTTTTCACGGCAAGGCATGTATAGTGCTTTTCTCAAACATGCAATGAAATAATTAAAAAAATCTCCAAAAATATGATACCTACTTTTATTTCTAGAGAAACTAAAGGTTAACTTGACGAATTAATATATCTAACACAAATATTGCTATTTAGTTCGTGGTGATTCCAACATGAATTTAGTCTATAACGATAAAACAAGATGATCCATAAATATTTCATGATGTATAAATATGTCGCACTCTAAAATGTACCAAACACGAACAGCACTTGTTATTCTGTGACAATGACAATTATAACCTCTTTACAATTTTTTGTAATGCCTACTTAGATATCCTTAGATAGACAGACACAGTTTTCACTTAAACAAGAAACCAATTTAGTCTAAACAGTTATCGTTTTATTAAATAAACACGCATGCATTTTGGGTAGCCATATGCCTTCCGACATCTCGTTTGTCATTTGCGCCATCAATTAATTTAGAGCCCATTCAATTTTACTTTCGAATTTCGCACTTAATTTTGGTGGGGCTCAATGAATAGTAATTTCTTCGTCAAAAATCGACGACAACATAATTATTATAAATAACAATGAACAATAAAACCATTGAAATAGAATAAAAGAATCAAAGTTATTTATTTAACTTAACCTCCAAAATTATTAAAAAACTACCTACTTAGGCGTTTTTTCACACGCGGTTTGAGTAAACGCTTTTACGTTTAAATTTAATCTTTGAAATGTACCTATATTTGTGCGTGTAAATTTACAATAACGTGTTTTTACTTATGTTCAAAAAGCGGAAACGTAGTAACCGTCAAAACGCAAACTAGGTACAGGAGAGCCAAAAAACTTTCCGGTTTTTGAAAAAGAAAATCATAACATCTTCGTTTATTAATTGAATTAAGTACTTCAGATTCGGAATACATATAAACCTTTTACGATTTGATCTTATCTCATACTCATTTTCCATTCCGTTTTTAGTGGCGCTTACTGTAATGGCACTTTTATTTTCGTTACGCGGAAACGCTGTAAGTAAACGAAGCAGATAAATGTATGGAAACCGCCAAACTATAATTATAGTAGATTTTCCATAAAACTTAAATGTGTTAACCGCCAAACAAGGAAAATAATCAGTGAAATTAAAACGCTTTAAATGTAGATTGACTTTTATTGACGTGTATTTAAAAACGTGCCTTTAATTTTCATGATGGTTTTTTTATGAATAATTCGTTACCACCAATATTTTCCAATATTTTACATCAATATATATATATATATATATATATATATATATATTTGTTAAAATATATTATGAACTTTAGTCTATGACAGTTTACAATTTGCCGGCTTTGTACGAGTCACTTCAAAATATTCAAATAGATGAATAAAACCAAATCACTATTTCAAAAGTTACCTTAAATCTGAGCAGGTGACACGATTGTCTCTTAAGTTTTTGTAGAACGTAGGTATAGCATAGTTCTAATCGAATTCAATTTTATATTTATTTGTATTTCTATCATTCAATCAATGAACAAAATCATTAAATGTTACAGGTATCTTCATTAAAATAATAGTCCTGTAGTTCAATTTGTCCTGAAAGTGAATTTTATCAAATAATTTCCAGTTCATTCAAGTTTCGGTAAAAACCCGGTTTCACTATTGATTTATCGGTTTTATACCGACCCCAAATCTGGTCAAATTACCGGTAAACTGGTAATCCGGTTTGCTGCTTAGTTTAAACGCTTTAAATGTAGATTGACTTTTATTGACGTGTATTTTAAAAACGTGCTTTGAATTTTCATTATGGTTTTTTATGAATAATTGACTTCATTAACAGTCAATGAAAGTACTAAACTTGATTAGATGACTAATTGTCAAATTCTCACAATGAAAATGTTATAAAACAAAATTATCTTAGTAATTTTTGTATCTTACTTCGTATTTAAATTAGGGCTCTTATCTCTTATACATCTCACTGCTCTGTTCCCACTATAAAATATCACATGCAAATAATAATTAACTTAAGCTTCATATTTCTGGTAAAAAAAAGTTTCTAAATAAACATCTATTATGAAAAAAGACAATTTTAAAAACCTTTGAAACTAAGATAATCTAAATATTTCAACTAAACTACAAATGTAGGTTCAAAGTTACTTACATTATGACTATTTCTTTATTTTACTTTTTATTTAATTATGTTATTATGATTATTGGTTTAATATGGATAATGGTGTTACTTAAAATATAAAATAAAAACTACAATAACGATGACTAATCCAAACGACTAGCCCTGAGCTCCTACGGATGCAAAGGTGCATATTGCTAGTGGCCGCTTAACAATATAACTCAAGGCACGCTGGCATGAAAACTTCCTCAGATAGCGGCAAGACATCGTGACCATTACTCTCCACCTTATTGCCGCAGATGCTATATGAGGTTCACTAATATCACTACGAGGCAAGGAGCGATAGCCACCCCTCCCGTATTGAACCACTTTTGAAAAGGTTTCTTTAATGTGGCGATGAAAGTGTATGCAGACCCGCTCCAGTAACTGTCCTAGCGACAGCCAACAGCCTGGCCTGTGCAAGTGTGCATGTCTATAGCATATCCCACCTACCCGGTAAAAGCTCGGTTCATAATTATGTCAATTGTCATCCTATGCGTTGAGCGGGTTGAGACTTCTCTAACTACTACTAAAGCATCAGAACCATATAAAATAGTTGCCCTAACACCCAAAGATAAAAATGTAGTGACCACACAACTCCATCTAACCATGGATGCGCAGAGTGTAAACCATCACTCTGATTTCGCTGAGGATCTTAAGCTCGTTGGGTTGTATTGAGGGAGGCCTTGAGAAAGTTATTAACAGTCTCCTTTAACACAGTCAAATAAGTCTGCCCAAAGCAATTACAGCCCACAAAACCCTCAACGTCTTTGCAGCCATAAAAAGAAGCTGTCTCCTCATTTCGAAGGCTTTAGGGATCTCCTCCGAACAAATAGGAGAACTCAAGAAAGTAAACACTTTGCTGAGACCTCTTTGAGTCCCGAAAGCAATCTGCTAAATATTGGGAAAGAAACACGGGATTTACCTCTGCAGGGAAATTATTCACATTTTCGTGGGTAAACTCTTAGTCCCAGATCTTGAAATCGTGTAAACATAATGTCAAGATATTGTGTTAACCGACACTCAATATTATATTAACATGTTTGAGAAAAATATATAATTTTGAAGGAATTTCTCTTTGTCATCAGAATTATCCGCATGTTATTTGCCTGCCTCTACTCATTTGTCTTTAACGAATATGTAGTTATTTGCACTCCACACGAAAAAACTCACACTACGTACTTGCCTATCACTCCACGATCGCTAACCGACTGTTTACTAGCGATAACGATGTCTATGCATGTTTAAATGGCGGTAACCTACAGTTGTGCCTCTCTTTAGATGTTTGTAAATTGACGTAAGGCTTGTTAATTTCTAAAAATGTTAACGTTTAAAATGTCGTAATCACCGTCCGTAGATTATACATTTTGCGATTAAAGCTATAAGTGCAAGCATTATTTTATTACTATACGCAAAAACGCAGTATCCGCAACAGACATCATATTGAGACCGCTGTAACCACCATGGTGGGGTAATTTAGCAATAATGGAAATGACGTAATTGGACTTGGTTAAACAAATACCATTTTTTTGGTGTTTTAGTTTGAGGTGTGATAAAAAAAATGCATTCGTTTTGCTATACTTACTGTCCAGTTTTTTCTAATCATCGTAGAGCAACGAGACCCAGGCCATTCAACGCGGAAAAATTCGCTGATTCCGAATATGCAATAAAAAAATGTTTGGTCAGGTGTTGGTTACTAGTCAAATTATTGATTTCTATTATATTCGATGACTCGTTAGGTACTACTTACAACTTAAGAGTACAAAATAATCACTTAGTTATAAGTATACAAATAAAAAAATAAGGCTATTATAAATTAATGTTTCGCATAGTCGTAACTTTCCCATACAAAGTAGGTACTAAGGACGCATACGACGGGTTAAGTAGAAATTTACTTAGCATGAATGGATTTAAGCTCAGAACAGTGCTTCAACCCATCCCTGCTCTGTTTACAGTTTTCCAATTTACAACACAGAAAGTTCCTATTACCTATTTATAGCTACCCTATGATTACTAAGTAAGTATGTATCTCCGTGGTTTAGTCAAATTATTGATTTCTATTATATTTGATGACTCGTTGGGTAGGTACTTACAACTTAAAAGTACAAAAGAATCGCTTACGTATATACAAATAAATTAGAAAAGCTTTCACAGTCCGAATTCGCCAAAACAGCGACAAAGATTCACTTGCGAAACGGTGTGACCTTGACTGCGTCTTCCCGGCGCGCACGTCGCCCGTCCGCGTATATTCACTTGTCACGTGCCGCAAAGCAAAGAGATCCTTAACGGTAGGGAAAAGGGTCCAATGTCGAAAGTGTAATTTAATGAATTTATAAAACTTAGTTTAATTCTGTACCATATGCATTAATTTGTGTGATTACCTAATTAATATGACTTATTCCGTTATTGGAAAAAAGTCTATCGAAAATTATTTCTATAAGTATTTTTTCTCGCGATTCAAATGTCGTTAACGAAGGCATAAGTTATACAAACGTTTATCCAGTAATACTTTCAGATTAATATCTTCACGAGACAGTTTTATGATGATTTAATGAAGGTCCAGCTTATTACTATTTTTTTCTTTCATCTTAGACGACACATCACTGAATTCATGTATTTGGGTGAAAAAGGTTCCTTCCGTGTATATTTTTTGTGTGATTTCACGTTTTGTGTTTAATACAGAATTTTAATACTAAGCTTACGACTCAAAAATATTATTATTATTTAAGGTAAGAAAAAACGGCCCTTTTGTGGCACTTTTTTTTTAAACCTCCTTCCGGTGGTAAAGTTAGATGGATTAAAGAATATAGTATCTTAGAATATCCCAAATAACAGGATAAAAAAAAATTAGGCTATTATAAATTAATGTTTCGCATAGTCGTAACTTTCCTGGATTATCATGAAGAAATGCTTCCCACACATAATTCTACATAACATTTGTAAATGAATTCCAGGGTATTCACCAGACTCAGGAAGCAATCATACTTAATGTTTCATTGTTTGGCTAATGAATCATTAGCTATGCAAGTTAAAACAAGCAAAAAAAGAATCTGTGAGTAGTTGCATGTAGATTAGAGTGATGTAAACATTGACTTTTTTAAACATGCGGACTTGCAATCTCTGTCATTTTCTATACAAGAAAATAAATAATAAAGATAATAAATAAATATTATGGGACAATCTTACTCAAACCGACCTAGTCCCATGGTAAGCTCAATAAGGCTTGTGATGTGGGTACTAGGCGACGATATATATACTACCGACTAGGCTAGGACCCCATCAGAAGAAAAGTCCGCCCATTTTTTCCCAGCAAAATGGATACTTTTCATGTCACTTGTACACCTATTTGTAATGTAGCATACAAACATCAGTACCTACATACAATGAGTATGACACTATGTCATACCCATTCGGCAGAGGGGTAGGCCTGGCAATTGCTACTCCATCTGGTTTAAAACTCAAATGATGTAACGGATAAATAAAGATGTAAATAAATTGAGTCAGTCTCTTTTTTTCAGTTTTAACTTTCTTTTTTTAATATTTAATGCTCAACACATAAAGAGGTACGCATCATGTTAACCCTATGTTATAATATCATTAAAAACTTCACTAGAGTTGTTAAACATAAATAATTATAACCACAGCTGAAATTACTACAACTAAATGTAATTGTTTCTGCTAGAAGTAATGAATTTAAAGACCGAACTTTTTTTTATTAAATATAGTTAATTATATGATGCTGGTTACCAGTAACACTAAGGGACATGAAAATTCGACCTCTAAGGAAAAAAACCATGTTAATGAAGTGAGTAATAGAAATTTCGTTTTTATGGAATATCTGGCTGTTGTAAAAAGTCTGTAAACAGCTATTTTGCTATTTTGAGGATCACCAGTTTATTAATATTTATGTATGCAGAAAGTTCACCAACATGTGAACATTGTGAACATAAATTAAAATTGCTAATTAGTACATAATATTAGTTATATGGGATTTGGTTAAAAATAAATACATAACAAAATTATCAACTATTGATTAAGCAATTCAATGCTTATTACTATGGGTAAAGATTTGATAATGTATACTTCGCATACTTATAATTTTATCAGTCCTTATCTTTATCAAGTTGTAAAAACAATTACAAAGTTTTGTAAACTTGAGGCCAATTATTTTATTGAACTTGTCTACTTGGAAAGCTTATTTTCATGTGAGAAAAGAGGATTTTTCATGGAAAATTTTAAGTGATTAGTGTGTGTGACTAAGTTAAACATACATTATTATATGTAGGCACCACATACCCATCTTTGTCAAAGGTCTCATAGCAAGCGTCCATATCGACCAAACAGTTGTCGTCAAGTGGCGAGCCGTTGGCAACTTCCGACATCGTAGGCTGGCTCGAAGTAAGCTTGTCGCTGCTTGCGCGTTGGCTTATATACCGGTCGACTTTCATCCTGCCCCAGTAACTAACCTACACCACACATCAAAACAAACCCCGCAAATCTTCTCACTTCACTTTTGACTTCAAAAATCTTAGTAGTACCATTATGGCTAGATTTTTACTTAAAGTATAGAAATTTTATTTCAAGTTTCAGCAGGATAATATATTACGAAATCACGAAAACGAATGTTGTGAAACTTGTAAATGTGAATGTCAAAGTAAACGTCAATGTGACACACTAGCGTTTTGTTTTTTTACATATATCATTTATTACATTTCATGATACAATTGTAATTAGAAGTTCACACGCCAAGTCATAAAAAAATGTTTAGTTATTATTTCATAGATAGTTTTACTGAAAATTGCCAGTAATAAATACGACAGAATGTACAAAACATTCAGATGTGCAATTTTTAAACGCAATATCATTCGTTCTGCGATTGACATTCCGATCCGTTCGTTTGACTCATTCAACCATTCATTCATTTAATTCATTCACTTTATTTTTCATGCCGCGAGCGTCTGCAGAAAATATTTTCACATACATCTCAAATTTCAAATACACTTATATTACAGTTTATTAGAGCTTGACACTGTTCCCTTAGTGTTGAAACACAGCTTTACTTAATTTAGAGTCGAACTTTGGCCCTCCGTGTGGCGTTGCTTGTGTTTCTATTTCACAATTCCGTCTCCTCGAGGTTTCGCGGGTTGGGAAAATGGTAATAGACCAAGTCCACGGCCTCCAGGCCACGGGTTTGAGCCTGAACGACCGGTTCACCATGCTGGCGTCGGCACCGGCTCCAGCACGGCCTCGCACGCCGCGGCGGAGGCCGTCCACTGGCGGCTTCTACAGTGACAACATGAACAGAAACCTGATTGAGCAAATCGCCCGCCGGTTGGAGCAACAGACTAAAAGGGTAACAAACATTCGTAATATATCATTATATTTGTTGGCTACTGATTAGCGGTTTCTATCATTTCCGGCAATTTTGTTGACAAACACTGATAAAAGCAAGAGGCATGGCCATTGTGAGTGCGCGCCAAACGAAGTGAGCCATGTTGAAGTAATGTTGTGATACAGTAATAATGGTAGTGTAGGAGTGATCTAAATGTACTGAAAGACCAAACTAGTAAACTTGCTCAATTTTACTAGTTCGGAGGGATCTACTCAGTGACGGAGTGTGCTCAAGATTAACAGTGTTGCCATTTTAATCTAAAAGCATATCATTTTATTGCTATAGGGTTTTCTTACTGGGCTAATGCCCATAAAATCTTTCTTCCAGAGGACTTCAAACTCCATCATGTGATCTCGGCTCATAGTGCAGCCTGCTTATCAAAAAGTGTAACAAATTTAGCAGCTTGTTGGAAGAAACATTGACATGAATATGTTCTACTAACATGCTTGGTAGATGACTCCTCATGGAAATGGGATAATTATAATCAGCACAAAAAAGCATATTTCATGAATTATAATGTCATAAAAACATGGTTTTAAGAGTGACTCTGGAGTCCGTAACCATGACAACAAGTGGCAAGAAATTGTTGATGAATCTATACATTACTTCACATAAAATAAAATAAATCACAAATTTAGAACCTTCTCCTTTTGAAATGACGAAGTCGGTTGAAGGAAAACTGAAGTAAATGTCACTACAGTTTTTTGAAAATATTCTGTGACAATTCACCTGGAGTCCTTACTTTGCCAAGGACATTGAGATGCTGGAAAAAGTTCAACGAAGTTTCACGAAGCTACCAAGGCAACTTAAGAACAAGCCATATGAGGAGAGACTGAAGGAACTGAAGCTCACTACTCTTAAGCACCGCAGAGAACGTGGTGACCTAATAGAGACCTACAAAATACTGTCTGGGCACTACGACGTGAAGAATTTCCGAGATATGTTCATGCGCAATAACAACACCCGTCTAAGAGGACATCACTTAAAGCTTGAAAAGCAGAGGTCTCACAGTAACCCCTACAAGCACTTTTTGAGTAATCGAGTGGTGAGGGCTTGGAATAAACTCCCAGAAGACGTGGTTTCAGCGCAAAATGTCAACCAATTCAAAAATAAATTAGACAAGCATACTCAATGAACTAAACTAGACAATGATAACTGTGTCGATGATTACTGGATACAGGCAATATCAGTTGTCACAACTGCCTGCCTGCTTATCAATAATAATAATAATAATTCATAAAAGATTTTATTTTGATTTGCAGCAATCCCTCCGCCAGAGGCTCGGCGTCGCCGCTGGGGCTCTCCGACGTTTTGGCAGTGAGAGCAGCCTGGTGGGGCTGCGGCGCTCCAACAGTTTCGGAAACCTCAGCCAGAGAGGAATCAAGAGCAGGATCGCATGGAGACAGCCCAACGGGAACCTTAAGTAAGTGTGAAATATCAGTTTGACTTAAAGTGTTTTGAATTAAAAATTCACAATTACGCAAGTAAAACCTCTTACGCATTATTTAAAGAAACATATTTCAATGGATTGTAAAATTAATTATGCATTGCACCTAAGTAAACAAACTTGTCATAGTATAACCTCGGAATCTCACGAAACAAAGCGAAGTTGTAAACATGTTGTATCTATGTAGTGTTTTATTTATTCATAAATATGTTACTTAGCACACCCGGGTGCGTAGACAAGATGCCAATCGCTCACGCTCAGTCGCTAACGAAACGCAACTGTCATTGTCACACTAATAAGGAAGAGTGATAGAGAGAGGTAGCTACGATATGTTATTAAGCGTAAGCGATTGGCATCTTGGCTACGCACGATGTTCTCTGTTATCGATGCATGGTTGTCTTCATGCTCACAAGCTTTATTCCAAGCAGTGTCATACTTTCTGGTGGTGAAATGTACGAGGGCTGCTACTTATATATCCGGAATAGAAAAAAAAACATATGGAGATAAATATGGTTTTATTGTTTTTTGAAATATTCTCCTTGATAATCGATGCACATTGCATACGTAGAAACCAATAATCTAAACACTTTCTCCACTCTGACTGAGGTATCTCCAATACGTGGTTTTTTAAACGCGTCGACGACATCTTCGGGGGTCGAAAATCATTGACCACGTAACTTACTCTTTATATTTGGAAATAAATAAAAATCATTGGGTGTCAAATCAAGGTATGGTGGATGACCCGTTAATTCTATATTTTAACCTTTCAAAAATAGAGTTGTATGGCTTGATGTATGACAGCTGGCATTGTCATGGTGCAGAATGATTCTGCGTCGCTGGTTTATTTTGAGTATTACTTCAAATACTTTCGGCAAGCAAATGGTCGTGTACCCCTCCGAATTAACCGTTTTACGGTTCTCTAGCGGCACTGTAGCCACATGGCCATTAATAACAAAAAAGCGACACCATGTTCCATTTGCCTCAAGGTGCTTTTTGCGCGAGTAACTTTCGTAGGGTTTGCTTCAGTTTGAAACACCCACACTGTTGACTGTTTTTAGTTTCGGGATCATACGCATAGATCCAGGATTTGTAAGTTGTGTAGATATAAACAGTCTTTGACCACCGTTATATTTTCGCAGCATTTTATTGCACCATTTGACGCGGGCATTTTTTTATCCTCAGTTAAATTATGCGGTATCCAACGCGAACAATTTTTTTTTACAGATCATGTAATATAATATTTTATTATTATTCTTCATCCATATGCCTAAACTCGCCTCTAATCTCGCGATACGTAACATGACGACCATGCATTTATTATGAGTTTACACACAGCTTCAATATTTAAAATAGTACGTACTTTACCGTGGAGGTCAGATATTATATCTCACCATTTCATTAGTGTATGGTTTCAGTGGTGTTTGAGGAAGTAGTGTGAAAATACAAGGAGAAACAGTGACAAAACAATGTGATCTCTTTATTTACATCGTTAGCAAGTTCGATGGACGGCGATTTTATCTGGTGGTGACAATGACTTTTTAAAACAAATACACACAAAGCGGAACAAAAAAGTCAAAAAATGTGACCCATAATGACATTAGCGAACCATTTTTCATTGATGATGATACAAACGATAAATGTTTCGTACGAAAAGGGTTGACTGACGTAGCCATTAAGTGTCAAGTTCATATAAAGAACTGCATTCTAAAATGTTAAAGGCTGTTGGCACTTAACGAAACATCACGTTCCAAACAAGACTATATGAAAAAGTGCCGCAACTGCAGCACTTATGGCGTCGTTTTTTTCGGCTGATCGGGTATCCAGTTGTTTTATTCTACTCGTATATCTGTTATATATGTACATATAATATTTAATTATAGTGAAATGTAGATAGTATTTTTTTTGGTACGTTTTAAACTGTTTGTTTGCAGTCGCTCGGCGTCGTTCGGCAACTTGTCTGGCGGACAGTGGGTCGGGCGCGGACTGCGCGGGCTGCGGCGCCGCGCCGGCAACCGGGTGTTCCGTGGACGGATCAGGTGATGCTTATATTGGTGTACAGTCAAGTGCGCAACTTAAGTGGCAGTGGGCGGGGCACATTGCACGTAGAACCGATGGCCGTTGGGGCGGAAAGGTTCTCGAGTGGCGACCGCGTACCGGAAGGCGCAGCGTGGGTTGGCCCCTCGCAAGGTGGACTGGTGAAGGTCGCGGGAGTCCGCTGGATGCGGGTGGCGCAGGACCGGTCATTGTGGAAATCTTTGGGGGAGGCCTATGTGCAGCAGTGGACGTCTTTCGGCTGAAATGATGATGATGATGAAGGCCGTTTAAGTGGGAAATGCCTCGGATTTAATGATAATTGTCTGCCGAGGCGAAGCCGAGGTCGACTAACATGTGATCCGAGGCTTTCCCACTTACCGGCCGAGGTTTGTATACTATTTTTCAGCCCGACGGAGCCGGCAGGCGGCAATTTAGTTTTGCGTAAAGTGGCGCTTACCGGCCGGAGGACTGAAAATAGTAGGTTGTATGACAAGGGCATAAAGTAACACATTTTAACCGAGGATGTTTATTGTTCGGAGTGCAACGAGGACAAATAGTCGAGGAGGACTCTCACTCTGCTTTTCACTTCGATTGTGAGGAAAATATTAGGTTTTATTTCACTTTAAATTGTTGAAAATGAAACATCTATGCTTGTCATGCTTGGGCGCGGTCGTTCTTGCCCGCCGTCGCGTGCGATTTTACTTTATGTTGAGCATAAAATGCGATTTTATCTCGCCCAGCCTCGACTTAAAGTCGAACTTTTTCAGCAAGAGAAGTGAAAAGTAGTTTTTCCGTTCCATTTTTCTCCGTTTATGTGAAGCGAATAATAAGTTAAATGAAATAATGTGACAAAAATTGGATTGTAGGATTACAACTAATATATGTTGGAATATACAGAAATGGGCTATTTTTTAATTAGTAGCAATTAATAGCGTCCTGTGAGCGCCGCTGGATGCTCGGCGCAAACTCGAACTCAAAGGCATTTATTGAAGAATATAAAAATAATATACAAAAGTAACACTTAATTTCTAGTAAACATGTCAAAATATAAAGAATAAAATTGAAATATAACAATATCAGCAGAAATTAAAATAACAAAATACATTAAAATAACAAGTTAATAATTAAGTCAATGCGGATTACCGCGAGTGGATTTTCCGCTAGAGGCGCTAGTAGAACGTGGGTCCTGCGGGAACATTTCAAACGTCACTTTGACAGTTATCTCATACTGACACAGGATCCACGCATGAGTGGCTCCGCCTGGTGAGCGACAATACGGTAGCTCCCATTGGATCATAATATAAGTCAATATTAACCTAACGGTTTGTGTAAGTTAACGGTTTCTGTTACCGCGATTGTTATTCATTGAAATTAAACACTTTAGAACGGATTAATTGCGTTTATTAACACCATGATACTATTTGATATGATTAATCCGTTCTAAAGTGTTTAATTTCAATAAGTTTATACTGTTCGTTTGCAGGGGTAAGATGGCGTTCGGTCGAGTAAATGGTGTCGGAGTCAGGTCCATGCGCGGACGCTACGTCGGCAGGGGCGCGCGTGGAGCGAGAGCGGGCGCGGGAGCGAGAGCGGGCGCGGGAGCGGGAGCGGGAGCGGGGGCGGGAGCGGGGGCGGGAGCGGCGCGGGGCGCGAGGCGGGGGGTGACGCGCGGCGCGGCGAGGGGACGAGGGCGAGGTTAGTGGTGACGCAATAGTACATTGTGCATCTAGGGAGGTAAGTACAGGATTACTAACGAGAGTCTGTTAGAAGCCCGACGCAGCAGGCGGAGGGGTATTAATGACTCGAGTTTGTAATCCTCTTACCGACCGTGATGCATACAATGTTTTTCATCACACTTGCAAGGGAAAAAACAAATATACAAATGAATATATTTACTAAAGTTGAAAAATACACAGTAAAGTTGGTTCATAGCCAAGTTTGAAGATTTGAAATAAGCCTTAGCTGATGCAAAACCTTCTTAGTCGGAAGTGAAATGACGGACGGTATTTTAAAACTAAACTCATAACTCCCTCGGGAGTTATATTGTACTAAAATGTATAACTCCCGAGGGGAATAAATCGGCGCTAACCACTCTATACGCCTGCTCGTTATAACACCATTACCGAGCAAGTGTGATGAAAACATACATATAGTCTGACAACCCAGCGAGCGCAGTAACAGTAGGACAAAATAACTATATCCATCCCTTTTTTCAGGGTGGTAATACTAGCGTAAGAAAAAAACAGTATGATGCTCTCTATCCTACTGTTACTGCGCTCGCTGGGTTGTCACTGTTGTCAGACTATAGATACTCGGCTTTGGCACATCCATACTATCCATACTTAGGTCCACTTGCACTACCCAGGATTACAGATAGAATACAGGAGTAGGTATTTGGGGACTCCAAACACACTAAAGGAGGCATTTAGCAACCTAAAACCGATGCTTGGTTTCGTTGAGGAGCTGGGGTGGTTGGAATAGGACTACCTCGTTAGCACGCAAAAAAGGCACAATTGATGTTGACTTGCGGAAAAAGGCCCAGATAAACTAACTAACCACCCAGAGCCGCTAGCCTGGAGTTAAGTTGGCATCTCCATACAAAAACACACTTAACTTCGGGTTATATAGCTAACCCCGGGTACAAACGGCCCTTAACATTATAAATGGGAAAGTGTGTGTGTCTGTTTGTTTGTCCGTCTCGGCAAAACGGAGCGACGAATTGACGTGATTTTTTAAGTGGAGATAGTTGAAGGGATGGAGCGTGACATGGGCTACTGTTTGTCTCTTTCTAACGCGCGAAGCCTACTATAATTTGTGTAACTATCATTCTTCATGTCATTACGTGAATACACTGACGCGGTCATTACTTGAAAATATAGGAAGTTTTGGCTTTTTTATAACCAGAATGACGAGTAATATTGCTTTAAAAAAAGAAGAGTGTCCCGTTTTTTTGGTCAGTTTCGTAATGCATTTTTTCATACATTTTGTATGGGCCGTTACAAAACTGACAATTTTTATTGTATGGAAAATCGAGGACCCATTTTCATTAACATGCCCATAATAGAATCCCACTCTTACGCCAAAGCGTGCGAATCAAATTGATTGTGGAAACTGGAAGCCACCTCAGCAGAGACATCTACTAAACTCAAGTCCACAGTTCAACGGACTAGTTTGACAAGTCAGTATGCACAAGTGTTGCCACAGTTTGCCAAGTGCCGTTCTTATAGATAATATAATATTATGGCGTGTTTAAGTAGCGTATACGAGTAAGCAGATTGATTGATAACAAAACAATAGTAGTTTTTCTACTCCAGCACTTCTATCTGTCAATTAGATGACTGACAGCGATATTTAAAAAGTATACATTAAAAATTATAACGTCTGTGGTATTCCATAAGAACACTGCTCCTATGGATTTTCATACAATATATGAGCACTGTTGTTGTTTTTTTAATTTCTATAGTGGGCACAACATCTTCCCTATTCTGCTACGTTTCTAGATTTTGCTTTTAACGCTATTTTAGCTGTCGTAGAAAAACTAGTCTCGGGTCTATTATTACAAAACTCGGCTTCGCTTCGTTTTGTAACGGCGACCCTCAAGTTTTAAGAACCCTTATTATATCACTGTTGCATAAACTACTATTATGTGATTGTATATAATGAATAGCGTATAGCACATGTATATTTAAATTATGATAGTTTTGTATTTCTCTAGTTAAGTGAACTGTTATAATTCTTTTGAAGAAATAAATTCTTAAACCATCATAAAAAGTTTCATAATAACATCACACGAGTGTTGTAATGCCTAATTATTTACTATCACATACACTGCTTTATTTGTATACCTACACACAGATTATGACTCTCCATAATGCGTTCAAAGCGCATATATGTCAACCGCCATTGCGACTTTCGGGAATAAAAACTTTTCTGACATTCAAGTATTGACATTTTTTTAGGGACAAACTAGAGTTGGCGCCAATTTTCATATCGTTCGATATCAAAATAACGTGCCACTTGCGTGCGTCATTGTATGCAATTGAAGGGATGTTTACAAAAACAACATAACAAATTTTTTTTTCGGATTTGTGTTTTTGATGTCATCTTGTTCAAGTCCAAAAGATTTACGAACGGTGAAAAAATGGTTGTCCAAAAACTATTATGTTTGTCAAAATATGCAATTAAAATATCCTCCATACTACAATGTACTTAAAAATTGACATTAAAACACTGAATTAAGAGCAACAGTAAAATAAATGTTATATTTACTTAAATTGAGAGAAACTTAGTGGATGTCGTAAGAACATTTAATATATAAAAAAATATTTTAGCAAAAATAGTTAAGGGGCTACCCGGCATATTTCACTGTTTTTAAAGTGAATAGGCTTTGTTCAGCTCCAAGCACAACGCTTGAAAAAAATATATAATGTAGCTATGTATTTGGTCTACATTTTGTTCCACTAAATTGTCAAAAAACATAATACATCAAGAGAAAAAAAAATAACCGTAAACCCTTTTTTCTACCTTAAATCTGTATCTACTCCCTTATTATGCGTCGTAAGTACAAGAAACTAAGACAAGCATTTTATATTTATGTTTACTTTAAACGCATCCACTGATTTTTGGATAGGTTTTGTACTTTTCGAGAAAAAAGCTATTACACGCATTTTTCCGAAAACGCCGGCTCGAGATGCCTGCGCGGGCGACGGGGGCCAGTCGTATAAGATGGCACTAGTAGTTTATAGGGTTGCGCCCTAGTACAAGCAGCTCTTCCTAGGTGACGACTTATGCTTATAACCGGTATTGTATAACCGGTGAGGAAAGGAAGCGGTAGGGGAAGAAAGCTCAAATCGCCGAGGTCATTGGGATAGGGGACGGCCTTAATCAACTTTGCACAAAAACAACGTAACGTAACCTGAATTTTACAAAAACTGCATAAGCGACAAAGTATATTTCATATATTTTACGCAAAATAGAAAGTCTCAAAACAAATAAATAGATATTTCTAACATTGTGACCATATATCTACAACCTCCCTGAAAATCCAGCTTCAATCGTTATTCTTATTATTCAAAGAGAAAATTGGTTTATCGCTCTCCTGTATAATTATACTCAGTGTAGTTATGTTCTTTTTGTAAAAATCCCGTCAATTGACAATTCATTTCAAACTAAACGCCATCTCGACTGATTTTAGAATAGACGTCACATCTTGTGACAAATTTTCTTGTGTCACAATCGGAGTATTCATCAGTTCACCTATATCGTTCATTTTTCCTTTCCGCCAGGCGGCATAACCCGGCAGACCCCCAAACCGGTGCCAACCAAGGAGGAGTTAGACCTGCAACTAGACCAATACATGGCCGGCACGAAGACCGCCTTGGACAAGGAGCTCGACACCTACATGAAGAACGCGATGGAACTCGAGTAGTGCAGTGACAAGTGTCTATACAAAGTGTAGCAAATATGCTGGTGATTATACTTTAAACTTTCTAAGGCCCACTTGCACCACCCAGGGTTAGCCGCTAACCCAGCGTTGAGCTGTCAAATTCAATACAAAAAACGTTTAAATCCGGGTTATGTGGCTAACCTCGGGTGGTGCAAGTGGCCCTAACATTACTTTCTTACTATTTTGCAGGCTGTATGCTTATTTGCCGCCAACATATCATTTATAAACAAAATCATCATTATTACTATTAAAAACTAATATTTTCGTGAAGAGCTCTTGACACTTGTCACAAGAAGCACGATATATGTCACGAAATTCCGACACAGGATCATTCTCAGGTCAAAAACTACCGACAATTCTTTAAAACACTATTATATCGCGATACAATTGTCAAAAAGTGTTCACCGAGAAGTTATCTATTCATTGACGATGCATTACGATTTTATTTAAATTATAGAAATGGTGGCAAACAAGCACACAGTCCACGCGATGATGAGCGGTTTCCGTAACCTATGGACGCCTGAAACGCCAGTAATTCAGTCAGCCAGTTAGTCCCAATAGGTCAACCCTCCATACAAAATAACGCTTCAAAAAAGTTTTTTTGTAATTCAGACAACGATATTGATTACGTCCTTTAACTGATCACCAGCATTTCTGTTACAGTCTGTTACTAACGTGGTATTACAATTACTTATTCACCTAAGAGTGAAAAACATAAAAAATCGATTAAATAAATTAATGGGACACTATTTTACACAAATTGACGTCCCACAGTAAGCTCAATAAGGCTTGTGTTATGGGTGCTAGACGACGATAATATACATAATAGACGTATTTTAAATGCTTAAATACATACTCCATTATTCATTAAAAAAAATTAACAGGCACTGAAAAATTAACAGAAAATGTCATACCTACTGGGACCAAAATTATTTTTGGGTTTGATTTGCCTTTATGAATAACGCCAGTAGAAAAATATTTAAAACAAATATTACAAGATAAAAGGATCAAATTGATTGCCCCCAAAAATTGCCATATAGGAAATCTTATTTAAGTCGTGAAGTGAAAAACGGAGTTGTCTATAAATTCGCACAAAAATGAGGATTACCGCGAGTCGATTCTACGCTAGGGGCGCTAGTGGAACGTGGGTCCTGCGGGAACATTTCAAACGTCACTTTGACAATTCTCTCATACTGACACAGGACCCACGCATGAGTGGCGCCGCCTGGTGAGCGACAATACGGTAGCTCCCATTGGTGTAGCATCATCGACAATGTAGAGGAAAAATAGCCCTGATTTTTTTTTACTCATTTCAATCTTGCCCAGATGCCTGATTCCGAAGACTCCTGGTGTGTGTAAATAAGTTATTGTAATCAACGTAACGCGGAGTGAAAGTGACTAAAAATAATATCTCTAAGGACTGATTGAAAATTGACATAGTGTTAATAAGGATAGTTTTATATTGTATTAAGAATATCGAACTTTTTTGTTTTTGTGATAAAGAGATAAAGCAATTTATACTATGGAAAATAATGAGGTTAGTCAACTTAAACTACTAAATGTAAGAAACAACTATGTAAATGTAATATTTTTCTTTTGAGGAAATTTTCCTGGTACAGTCAAGTGCAAAAATATGTATTGACAAAGTCGTGTCATAAATAATGTGTATACCCATATTTTTACACTTGATTGTACTTGAAACATTCTAAAAGTGTTACAGTTATTTTATATAATTTCAATTTATGAAACCTGCTTTACTATCAGCCATTATCAGGCCCGGTTAGGCAATTATACGTTTTCTACCTACTCAAAATTTCCAGCTCCTCCATTTCGCCACCATATTTTCATAGATTTAGTATGGCGGTAGCGCAATGGAAAATTGAGGACAGTTTTCTCTTACTAGGATTGAAAGAGCTCGTAATTTTGAGTAGAAAACATAAAAAAAATTCAATTTCGGAAAAAAAATAATTCTACAACAAAAATTAAAAACGCCCTACTATTTAAAACGAGATATTTACCATGCATATTTGTTCTTATGAGCTCCCGATTTTACACCGTGAACATGGCGCTTGCAAGTGCCTGTGCCAATGCAACAAATATACTTAGTATGTAAATATCTTGTTTGAAATAGTAATTATAATGTAAATGACCGTGTTAGCTTAAAATCGTATACGTGTCTTTAGTCAAACATTTGTTGTATCAATAATATACATGTACGTAATATGCGCAGGTACGCAAATACAATTTTTCTCTTAAAATTGAAATGCTGTTGTAAACACTAAATTTAACTGACACTTCAGTACACGTAATGTAAATATTGATTAATGTAAGTTAAATACATTTTGTTGTTTTCATTAAACGAAGTACGTTTTCTACTGATGTGATTTTATTTGACCCCACAGGCTTTATACCTATGTTTCTTCCTCTTTGGCGCTACACTCTTGTCAGAGTGGTCGTAGCCGTCACGTAGGTTGTGTTGCCTGCTGTACTGTTGATAGCCTCTGCTTGATGCCTAGCTCTCGAAGAATGGACTCATTCGTTCGGAACTCCGTCCACGATATACCGAGCATTCTTCTCCAGCACCACATCTCTAGGGCATCAATTCGCTTCCTCTCACTTACTCGTAAAGTCCATGTCTCAGCAGCATAAAGGAATATGGGAAATATGCGAGTCTTGACTAATTTGGTTTTGGTAGTCTTGGTGATATTTCGGTCCTTCCATATTTTCTGCAGCTTGTCCATAGCCGATCTGGAGATTGCCATTCGCCTCTTGTTTTCGTCCACGCAGCCACCGTTATTTGTTATCAGCGTCCGAGGTAGATATACGACTGTACTACCCCACAATTCGCTATTCGCGTAACCTCTGGCAAATTGTTGTTTGCACGATCAACAATCATCGTCTTGTTGCGATTTATTTTGAGACCAAAATCGAGACTGACATGTTCCATTCTATGCAGGAGCTCTTCCATGCGCACAATACTACTTGCGAAAAGCGTAGTATCGTCTGCGTACCGCAAGTTTGAGATCGTCTTGCCTCCGATGGTGATACCGTCATCCCAGCCTTCGAGAGCGATCCTCATTATGAGCTCTGTGTAGATATTGATACCTATGTTTATGCAAACACATTTCAGTACGCACA